>CM060484.1:4930030-5530030 GCA_030544235.1 Lepturacanthus savala | reverse complement strand
CTCCTCCTCTTAGTTTACTGTGACTGGTGACCGCAGGTTATCTTAAGCCATAAAATGTGGATGATGTGCGAGCTCACTCCCCTGCAGAAAAACCGCAGACAAGGGTCTTCTTAGATAAAGAACGGATCACCCACGTAGAATGATTACCTACATTAATGCTTTATAACATAAAGCTATATTTTGTTAATATGTATATGTGTATATATTTATAAATATATATCGACAGATCTGTTCCTTAAATATTTCCAATATTGAAAGAGGGAGACAAGTCTTTCAGACCAAACCGTTCCGCACCAGGTGTTCTTCAACTCAGAGGTTTACTGTTTTTTTTTCTCTTTCTTTTTCTTTCTTCTCACAACTGTCTGGCGGGTTTTTTGCATTATGACTTTATAAAATGAATTTCGATCAACCAGCAGAATCCCAGCAGCTCTAAACTAAAAAAAGAACAGCTTCTCAGCAGTTTATGGGACCTCATAAAAAAAATTTTAAAAAAAAGATGGGGAAAAAAAAAAGTTTAAGACTTTAAAACCCTCCAAAATGTATGTGTTGCTTGGCAATATTGTATGTTTAAAAGATGAATCAGGAAAAAGCTGAGCTTGTGACACAATCACTGCTTTCTTTGTTGCATAGACGGTAAAATGTTCAAGTATAAAGAAAAAAAAAAGACAAAAAACACTTGAAAAAGATCTATTTTTGTACAAAGGTAATTTTATCCCTTGCTTATGTACTCTGTTCTATCCCCTTTTCTTCTGTGGGCTGTTGTATACACGTTGTGGAAAAAGCTTATTTGACGAGGCAAGAAAAAAAACTGTTCAGAATGAAAGTGAGCGATGAGAGGAATAGTTGGCTTTGGCACCTTGGTAACTGTGTCGCCTTTACTTTGCCATTTTCAACCTGTCGCTGCAAGATGGGAATGTCTTCTTTCATTATATTTTTGTCTATTTTCAAGGAGATTGAATTTTGTCATCTGTTCTTTGTGGGTTGTTTTCTGATGTTCTATCTTTCATGGACAGAAAAAGTTATTAAAAAAAAAACTTTAAAGTGAACGGGAGTGAAGTGAGCTCGTGATGTGTGGAAAAGCACAAAGACACGTTTCACGTTTCGACTGAATAACATGAAACATACAAAAAAGGTTTTTATTAAGTTGCAGGTTATAGCTGTCAAATGCAAATATATAGTCCACAAAACCAGGTTAACTACAGAGAACGGCTGATGCTGGATTTGTGTGCAGAACTATGAGGCTACTCAAGCAGAAGAGAACATTAACAAAAAACCAAAGACAGCTAAAATAAATCACATTACATGTCAATGTCATATATACAAATCCTAAAAAAAGAACAAGTTGTCTGCATTTGGTCAGTTGTAAACTGTAAAATGTTCGATTTAAAAGAAATTTCAACCAGAAGGAGTTTCAGTTCCATGTTCTGATAGGATTGTGAAACACTGGATATTTTTAAAGTATAATACTACTATTTTATTCAGGAACTTTACTTCTTGTAAATCTCAAACCTGATTTGTTATTGTAATAAGCACAGAACTTACAAAACTTAAAAAGATTTGTTATGGCAGATCTGACATTTAATGTAAAGGGAGGAAAAAAGGAAACACTAAAAGTGGTACCACTTTAATAAATAACAGAACAAGAGGGATCCTTAGGGTACCTTTTTTTTTTTTTAACTAAAGCTTGACAGACACCTCTCCACCTTGAAGGCATTTAGACTGTACTACACAATTACACTGACAAATTAAAAAGGCAAAAAGAAATCGAAAGGCCAAATAATCATTAAGTTTATTGTACAAGACCGTAAATGCATGTGTTGGAGCTGGTGTGAAGCCGTGACATCAGGGTTAATGTAAGTGTTGAAAATACTTAAGCACCACAACTGACATTAACGTTTGAAGTTGACCAAAAAACGTCACCCGTTTCCGCACCGAGACGACAGAATCTGGCACGTTGGGACAGCTGGGTTATCTCACATGTGACAGGGGAACGAGTCCGCTGCAGAGCTGATGTGTGGCTGATGGATCTTATTTGGTTCTCCTCGCTGAATTTCGTTACCCGAGAGCCCTCTGCGTCCAGCAGGAGATCTCCGTTAGAAAAAAAGTCCGCTTTTCTTACAACAAAAACGTAGAAAAAAAATTTTTTTAAAAGAAATATGAATGGCGCGACAGATCCAAAAAGAGGCTTAGCAGTCGCTTCTCCATAGCTTGATGGTTTTGTCGTTTTCTAAAGCCGCAGACGCGATGATGTTCTCTGTCGGGTGGCAGGCGGTCGAAATGACGACATCTTCAAAGAAGAGACGGGCCGAAAAAAAACAGAAAAAGGAGGTAAGAACTACGCTAACATATTTCAAATTAAAAAACTAAGCAGTGGAACATTAAACATATCACAGCCAGAAAACACAACGCTGCATTTGAGGAACATTTTTAGCCTATTTAAGACTCAAAATCTGCCTTTTCTAAAGCAAAGTAAGAGCATGTCTGCTGTACCTGTGTGGCCCTGCAGTTTCTGCACAATCTCCTTGGTCTGCAGGTTCCAGATGTACACCATGTTGTCCTCTGAACCCGACACGATCCACTGCAAGAACAGCCGTGTCCATTAATGTTATTTAACATCTGTATGTGAGGTATTACGTATTTTAACAATGAAACCACAAAAGATAAAAAAAGAGCAGATATCCTGTTATATGGTAAAAAAATGTTACTTAAAATGGCCTCAATTTTATTATATTTAAGAAAAAAGTCAAACATAATCTCAGGATAGTTTCATGCCATCTAAGTTGATGGGACTCCATTCGGTTGTATGCACTAGTAATTTGTCATATTTGCATATTGTTGCCATATATCACAGGTTTTTAAAAAAAAAAAATGAAAAAGTAACTTTTGCCATATGGCAACACTATGCAATAGTTAACATACATGCTTGTAGCAATAAAAGCTCTTACCTTTCCACCAGTGACAGAGAAATTCGCGAATATGCAGTACTTCTCATTTTTATGGCCGGTGTATGTTTTCAAGCACTGAAATGAGAGAAGAACAATGAAAAGAACATGAAGATAGAAACATTGGACAAAAAGTTCAGAACTTTGTCCTTGGTAGATTATTTTTATTTCTCTGTTGTAACTGATTCTTGGAAATAGATTTTATATTGTTGGAAAGCCTGTTGATTTCCCTTTTTAAATAGTGTCCCGTTTGTTAGGATCACGCATGTGTGGGTTGAGCAGCACAGCTGAGTATGTGGGTTGAGCTCGTGAAAAATTTGCCAAATCTTCTCTGTCGTTGCCAAACGGCTTATTCTGCTGTTGCCATTGTTTGGTGGATTGGATGATTGAAGTCTATCACTAACAATGACTGAATGAAACCTGACATGTTGGCAATTTCACTCATTTAAAGTCATTCATTGAACAGACGGGAACTGTAGCCGCAGCAGTCTGGCACCACCTCCTCATGCCGTTCCACTTGTCGATGGGGATTTGCCGCCAAATCGGTAGCGGTCGGTCACTGTGACCGAGCTGATCCCACAAATGTTCTAGTAGTTGAAGTCAGGGCTGTTTCATTCTCCCAAACCTGCTCTGAGAGGGGAGAGTTGTCACCTTAGAAGATGGAGTTGGGTCTCAGACTGTGGAGAAATGGGACGGACGCTGGCTGCAGAAACTCATCCCATATCTCTGCATTTAGATTAGCTCCAATAATGACAAGCCTTGTTTTTCTAGTGAAATATCATCCCTGCAAATCTGTAGGAGACAACCTATGATTTTAGTCAGAGCAACCTTTAACTTCATGGGGTAATGCTATAAACTTGAGCCCAATACCTCAATACAGGGATCAGATAGATGTTTTGGTAATGAGCAGTTTAATAAAAATTGTATTTATTTGAAGTCATACCTCTTTAAATTTAATTCCAACAAATTGAAAAAATTAGAAAAGAATGTTTACACTATGTATTTAATATCACATTGATCATATTTAAGTTATTTGTTATATTTTGTTGAGAAAAATGATCAAATAGAGGCTAAAATAGAAAATAAATTACTTTGAATTTGATATTTTAGCCTCTATTCTATCATTTAAATCACAATTAAATTATTTTCCCAAATAGTTCAGCCCTAGTATCTGACATATCCCCCATTTCCTGGAACTTAGCCTTCAGTTTGGACAGGGTTCTAAGGCTCACTCCAAATAATGTCACAACTTGCTTTTGTGGAACCCCAGGCTTGGAGTTCCCCTCTTACTTGGGGCCTCATTGGGATCAGACCAACATGGCTGCTTTTATTCTTGGACCCGACACAGACTGACCGCTGCAGCAGCAGCGGGGCCCGGGGCTGCAGGTGGTGCCTGGGGGCAGTACAATAGTGACAGCGGAGCAAGCTGTTTGGCACTGGCTGAGAAGATTTGGCAAGTTTTTCATGAGCCCAACCCACGTACTCGGCTGTGCTGCTCATCCCACAAAAGCGTGTTACTTTAGAAACGGGTCGCTATTTAAAAAAAAAAGGGAAATCAGACTTTCCGGTGTAAAATATATTGAAAAAAAAGCATAAGACGACAATTATCTACAGAATCACTATTTTCTGTGCGATGTTTAGAAAAACTCAATGGAAGCAAGTAATTTGACTGTTTGTATCATAGAATAAAAACATAATTCAAATGTTTAACATGTTAAACATGAACATTAGCCGAAGCTTCTTACCTTTCCTTTGCTGTAGTCCCACAACTTCAGTGTGCTGAAAATAAAACAAGCAGCAGAGCAACTTGACATCAAACTAAATTATTCATCATTCATTACATGTGCATTCTGTTTACATAAAGCTACAGATGAGGCAAGTTTATAACAGTGGTATACCGCCCTCTGCTGGTGATAAGGCTTATAGAAAGGAATCTGCATGAAAAGTGATACTCACTTATCCAGTGTAGCAGCCAGGATGTATTTCCCATTTGGGGAAAACTTCACAAACGACACAGGAGGGTTGTCATCATCTAACAACAACAGGAGGAGGAGCACAGTCAGCACACAACTAGAGCTTTTTACACATTGTATGCCTCAATTCATTAGGATTTACAGACACATATCACTAATTAAATCAGTGCTGCACATACCTATGAGTGTCTTTAAACACTGTCCTGATGCTGTGTCCCAGATTCGGCTGTGGAGGTAAAAGATTAATGAAGAGTCATCAGGACATTTTTACTGATAAACAGCATCCGGACGCATCAGGAAAGATCAGCTACGCATTTCAGGTAACATCAAGCAAATCTTTGACTTCCACAGGGAGAGAACTCACGTTTAATCCCAAAAATATGTACAAAACTGAGTCGGTCACATCTACATCAACAGTAAATTGTTATTTCTTGTTAAAATGTTAGTTTCTCACCAAAGGCCGTCGTAGCTACTGGAAACAATCAGGGAGCCGTCTCTGTTGAAATGCACCTGCAAACCAAAGCAGATTGTCCAAGTACTGGTCGAGAAGATTCCACTAATATTAAGGATATTCTTCTATTGTCTTTTATCATTTAAATGAGGAGAAAACTAAAACTTACAGCAGAGACAGGGTCAGAATGAGCCGGCAATGTTTTCAAACATTTCCCGGTCTTCACGTCCCATATCCTTACACTCTCATCAAACTGGGGGGAGAAGAGAAGAGAAAAAAAAAATAAAATCACTTCTTGCTTCAAAACCACACACACAAACATGGCGCTGGAGCCAAAGGCGTAACGTCTGGTTTCCATTTGCCGCTGGTTTCGCTGCCAAAGGGCTCCTCACTCACCGAGCCCGACACGATGAGGTTGGACTGGGGGTTGAAGTTGCAGCAGAAGACGTAGTTGCTGTGACCTTTTAGAGTTTTTAAGCATTTCCCCTGTAGTAGAAGGAAAAAAGGTGTGTTAAAACGACTCGTCACTAGACCACCTTCAGCTAGTTCACCGTGGAATAAATACAGCTTTGAATGGTGATAAAACTTTAACAGCAACAGGGACCACAGATAGGAGATTTCATGAATATATAATGCTACAAGATACTGTGGCTGCTGCTGTGTCTTTGTGGGATCTACCAGTCACATTGGAGCCTTTTTTGGATCATTCACAATCTGCTCTCTCTTACCGAGCTGACGTCCCAGATCTTCAGGGTTTTGTCATCAGACGCAGACACCAGGAGGTTGGAGTCAGAGGACCAGGCCACGTCAGATATGCCCTGAACATTCATGGGAAATAATCAGCCCGACATAGAACTCAACAGTCCAGGGATGTGATTGGCCAAAAAGCAGGAAAATCTTTCGATCCGTGGCAGCAACAGCGTGTTGTAGCTCAGCAATGATGCAGCAATAGTGCATCCGTTACACACAATGACCTTATTTCCGAACCTTTAATGATTAATATTCACTAAAAATTAAAAAAAAGACTTTTTATTTTAACCCACAGGGTTTTATTTTAATCCCCCAGGATTTGCATGACTTAAAAACGGTTGCATTTTTAAGTCTGAAAATTCCTGAATTCCGGAAAAATCACATGTCTGAACAATGATTAGGACAGCGAAGGCGAAACCAGGGAAAGAAAAGCAAATAATGAAACTGTGGATACTGTTATTTATTTTGTGTTAAAAACAGTAAAAATCCATATCTGGTTCCAATCCATATCTGAAACAGGATACAACGTGTGCTTTTTGTATCATCTTTATCAAAGTTGATACTAAAACAAATATATTCCAATCACTCAAAAACCTAAACATGAAAACATGAAGACTTGGCTAAACTCACTAGTTTGTGTCCAGATATGGTTTTCTCAAACTTGCCGTCATATGCTCCCCAGATTTTGATGAGTTTATCAGCAGCTGTAAAGACAAAAACAAAATTGGCATTCAGTGTAGCTAGAGCCCCCAGAAAAAGAGGAATTTAAAACAGAATTCTCTCACAATATGGTTTGATGTGATGTACCTGTAAACAAAGAATTCCTCAAATAGATATAAATAAAAGACTTACATGAGCTGGCGAGCCATTCTCCACTCGGACTGAATTTGACAGAGGAGACAGCTTTAGTGTGGCCGGCTAATGTGAATTTCAGGCTGTAGTTGGGTTTGGCAGGAGCGGACTGTAAATGAAAATTATTTAAAATAATGTTAGAGGGAAAAAAATGGCTTTTCATTTCTGGATGTTAATAAAGTGCTGGAGGATTCAGAAAAAACGGTAAAAACAAACACAAACCTTGCTTTGACTGGCGGATGCTGATGGCACCACTGGAGGTTTTGTGTCAGTCTCTGGTTTCTTATCTTCTGTTGCCATGGTGAGGGAAATGAGCGTACGCTGTGCACTCTCCTGAGACAGAGATGGAGGAGATCATGTTAAAAGTGAAACTGTATGCAGCCATAACACGCTGCATACAAGCCAACACTTTTACACAAACCTTTTCAGTCATTGCTTTTTTATTATTTACTGTTGAGCACTTTATAACTTAAGCCCCAGGACTATTTTTCAGTTTTCCTGTTATAAATAATAGAAAATCTGGAACATCTCTACAATCACAAGGGTTATGTACGTTTATGTTACTGTGACAGAGCAGCTGATGCTGGAATATTGCATTTAACTACTAAAACTATGTTTAACTACAGATAAAAAAATACATTTAGTGCTGTAGTTGGAGTTTTCTCATGCAATATATGCATAAAACTCAATGCTACCCCTGTATCAGGGGTCCAGGATTTTAACAGGTTGAAAGTGCATAAATAAATAAAGGACATTGTATCACGTACTTATTCAAATGTGAAACTAAAACAGGTGCAGGTTGGACTGCAACTAATGGCTATTTTGATGGTTGATTAATCTATTGATTATTGAAATGATTAATTGATTATTTGTTTGGTTCCAAGATAATTGAAAAATATTAATCACTGTTTCCCAAAAAGTTGAAATGCAACCTTAGAGGCTTTGACCCAACTGTCCAAGACCCAGAGATGAACAGTTCACTTATATAGAAGACTAAAGAAACCAGAAAATAATTAGATCTAAGAAGCTGGAACCAGAGAAATTACACATTTTCTTCTTTTAAAATGACTCAAACCATTAATTGAGTATAAAAATAGCTGTTGATGATGTTGTCTGTATTGTAATACAGATGTAAATAACAGAACATGCTAAATCAGTAGCTTTAGCTCTGGTTATTCGCATCGATTATTCTCCTTAATCATTAAAGCGATCACATTGACGGTATATAAATCAAGTGATTCATACAGAGGCCGCTTTGATAACGATGCTGCTCATGTGAACTACGCTGGATGCTGTGGTTCTCAGTAAATGTCCATTAACTCACTCAAACTACCGTCTGGTATTTAGTAGTTAATAACCAGCAGCTGTGTGGTTTGATTTAGAAAAGTTATGGCAGCTAACGTTGCGTGTTTCAGCCTTTGAGCTAGCCGAAGCTAGCTAACCTACCGTTGTTTTGCCTTAAACTTTACCGTTAAATGCCTGTAAAAAACGCTATACTATATTATAAGAGCGGTTTGTATTATTTCAAAATACGTTACATTGAGTTTGTGTTTAAATACAACGCAATTGAATTTAGAAGAAAAAACAGAAAAGCAGACAAAGGCACAGAGTCCCTGACAAGTCCAGCTCTGACGTTCTGCTGCAGCTTTTAGCGTTTGAAGCTCGATAGAAACAGAAATCAACCATATCCGCGTTAAATCCTCTGCTTTTATTTATAAGCCATGCGTTTCATACGCGGATCGCAGAGCTGCAGCCGCAGACTCTGCTGCTGTTGACAAACTGAGTTAGCTGCTCCGGAGGGGCCCTCCATTCAAACAATGAGGAATCACGGCGAAGCGGAGACTCACCGGGGTTTAACGCGGCTTCTCGGTCAGACTGTTACTCCTCGCGAAGACTTGGAAGGAAAAAAACACGTTTCTGTATTCAGAGGATCACGAAGAGCGCATATTTTAGACGTCTGGCTCCTGGATGCTGGCATGCGAGGAGGAAGCTGCGAGGAGAAGCGGGGAATGTGGTGCGACGGTGGTTCTGTGCGCATGCGCGGTACCCTCAAGAGTGACGGAAACAAATTAGGCCCAGAAAGCCGTAAAGGTCAGCTGGGTGTGTTTTTCGAATATTTTAAATGTGAAAAAGGCGATTTTTAAGCCGATTTGTAAAGCGTGTGTCTGGGAGACTTAATCATTCTTTGGCCGTTAGCATGGGGAAAACCAGATATTATTTATATTTATTTTATATTTATGTTTATATTTTTTATATTAAGGTTACTAATGTTATTTTAACCTGAAGATAGAAAGAAATAGAAATAAGATTACCACAAGTATGAAGAGAAAAAGAGGAAATGTCCCAGGGAATTCAATTATGCTATGGCATAATACAATTAAAATAATAACAAGTAAAATGTAATTAAAATATCATAGGTACTCATATACAATTTTATGTAATAATCATATTATATTATTTGTATCACTATGAAATATATAAAAGCATTTTAATGAATTTATTAAGTGAGTTGGGTACAGTCCTTGAGTAAATGTACTTTGTGAATGTATCTAATCTCTGGTTTTAATAGATTATTTTACAGGTTTGATGCTGCGTACTCCCGTCCAGCAGGTGGCAGTATTCACACCTTATTTTTGGTTTACAATCCGCCGACGAAGCAGCAGACGCACGTTCCTGAAACAAAGGTTCATCAATAGGAGTTTTAGAACCACTAGGTAAAGGTGTGTCCTTCCGCTCCCGCAGATTCTCTGCTAGATACGTGTGCGGGACGTATCCTCTTCTGAATTACCACAACTCGTTTTCATACGGATCGTGACGATATAAAACAAAACAAAAGTCCAGTAGCTTGTGTTTGTTTTTCCTCCCCGACCCTTCCGCCAACCCAGCGAAACACGTCACGTTCTCGCCCTGTTTTGTGTACTGGGAGGTGGCGGCTAACCACCTACCGCTCCGCCGGGGCTCTCATAGACATTCTGCGGCTTCACTCCTTCCAAACAAACCGGGACTGTCGGATTTATCATTGTAAGCAACACTACAAGTGGGCGGTATAGATTTTAATCCCATTAATTATTATTTTATCTTGTTTTCTGTGCTGACGGCTTGTTAGCTAACAACAGCCAGAGTGAGTTATAACCTTAGCTAACTGCAACTTTAGCTGCATGTAACTGCCTCTCTGTTATATTTGAAGTAGCAATAAAGCCCATTATATTTTATACTAAAAGTTAACGTTATATTCCACTATGCACTTTATCACATACGTAAATGAGTATTTTGTCAATCCTAAATTTCCCTCAAGTTAGGAAAAGATTATTTTATTTTGTGTTTTTGTTAAAATATTATGCCAACATTAGACATTTTTCCACGGCAGCCATGTTGGTACCAAACACAGGTGTTACCAATGATAATAAGGTTCTGTCTGTGCTAGAATGGATCCTTAATTGGTATCATTAGTAACATCAGTTAACCTACTAATTCAGTCAGTATGGCTGCTGTGAAAAAGGTCTTTTTGGAGCAAAAAATTCACTAAGGTAAGGCAGCTTTATTTATACAGCACATTTCAACACAGGGTTAGTCAATGCGCATGAGATAAAACATTAAAAATATTATACATAAGCACACCATTAGAGCAATAAAGAGAACACTAAGCATAAAATCAGTCACACAAATATTTGTAAAGCTGTAATTATTTGACTTGACAAAAGGCAGCAGCAAAGAAAAGAACTAAGTTGTGTTTTCTGTAATGATACAGGTGTTCTAGATAGTAACAGGCATAGGTCAATCACAATGTAAAACATTTCAGTAAAAATAGAACGATCCACTATATCAGTATTCTATCCTACAGTAGTTGTTGATGCTTTCTTTAAATGCAGTACTAGAGTCATGGTCTCTAGTAGGTTGAAGGTCCTGCACATCTACACAGGTGTCCCTTTATCTGGCTGATTAGATCTCTGCTCAAGCTGAAGGTGTTGGACTCTATCCATGCATACGGAATGATGAAAGTCTAACAGCACAGTGATGAAGATGTACATACTAACAGTATGAACACACGTATGAGAATCCTGATTTTAAATGAGTGTCTGTATATAATAAAAGACTTTGGTTGTCCAAAGCTTTTTTATTCTTATTTGGTTTGTTGTCTCAAGACTGTGGCAACTCTAACAACTTTTATTATTATTCCAATAGGTGTATGGGATGAGAAAAACTATGCTTGAAGCGGGCTGTTGTTCTTTTGGAGCCTTTGATCACCTGAAACAGGAAAGCTACGGAATTGGCAGAAGATAATAGAAACCAGCAAGAGGCTGTTTTTAACTTGTTAAAGACGGGGCCCTTTCCTGCTGCCGTCGCCATGTCAGCCGACACAGAACCTGACGCTCCGCAGCTCACCAACCCTCCGCCTCCCGAGGTGTCCGATGCCAGCAAGCCGGGCCGGAGGACCAATCAGCTCAAGTACATGCAGAACGTGGTGTTGAAAGCTGTGTGGCGGCACCACTTCGCCTGGCCTTTTTACCAACCTGTTGATGCCATCGCTCTTGGACTACCAGTGAGTAGTTTGTGTGATATAAATGTCCTTCAAAGTTGCTCACACTTTTCACAACACGTGTCAATGTGCAGTGCATTTGTTAGTTTTATTAAAATATTGGACATAATCATGACCGAAAAAAAATGATTTAAGGAAATGACAAGCAGGAAGGTGAATCACAGTATACTCGTTTAGACAAGTTGTACATTTCTTCTTTGTGATAAGGTTATTTTAGCCATTGCAGTTGTGAAAATCATCAGTTTAGGGAATCTATATATTTGCAGGCAATTACATTTTCCAGTTTCTGGTGTTTTATTTGGCAAAGAAATGAAAGTGGCAGATAGGCTTTGGAGGTCTGAACTAGCTGTTTTTTTATATATATACCAAACACCATTGTTCAATTGATCAATTTAAATGCCATATGTGCATTTGTGTTGTAGAAAAAAAACATCTTTTCCTCTTTTTCTCTTTTCTGCCACTGGAGAAGGTTTGGGCAGTATCAAGGTATTACAGTATACCAGGGGATTAAAAAAAAAAAAGGTATGGTTTTTCGACATCATTATAAATACAGATGCGCCTCACGACTGATGACCCATGTCTTTCCAGGGAAATAGAGATAATTTACCCAACTAAAAGGAGCCATAAGCAGCTATAGATGTATTATGTTTAAATATGAAACACATAAAATTGTGTTTTTACTCATTAAAGCCAGAAATGGGTCCCAAAAAATCAATGTCAAATCACCGCTCTATAGATTAGTGGACCATTTCTTAACTGGAGGAGCTGCAGCACAATTCACTCCAATTCCCCTTCACCCACATTTGGATGCCAGTTTTCAGTTTGTTTGAGGATGGTTGGTATTTTATATGTATGACTAATCACTGCTTTTTCTGATTTAAATTCCTCAGTTGGAGAAATGGGCCATGAGAACTTTAACCCAGCAAGAATTATCCCAGTAGGCTGATCATATATTAAACAACCAGCATTATAGGCTCACTATGAAAAAAACATATTAACTGGAATGACACTGGAACTGAGAAAGGGTCTTTTTAGTGGACACAGTGTTTACTGAAATATTTCTTTGTCAGTCTAACTCTAAGGAAAAAGAGAGACTCCATTTATCTGACCCATTTACTCTTTCTCCTAATCAGGATTACCATAAGATAATAACTTCACCCATGGACTTGGGAACCATCAAGAAAAGGTTAGAGAACAACTACTACTGGAGTGCAAGTGAATGTTTGGAAGACTTCAACACCATGTTCACCAACTGTTACATATACAACAAGGTGAGGAACCTTCTGATCTGTAAGGCACTGGACTCACTGGCTTCTACATCCTCATAGAGTTCCATTGTTTTCTAGCCTACAGACGATATAGTGCTGATGGCCCTTGCTGTGGAAAAGCTCTTCCTGCAAAAAGTATCCATGATGCCTCAGAAGGAAGCAGAGATTTTACCCGGTGAAGCCAAAGGGAAGAGCAAAAAACGTGCACTCTCAGGTACGGAACTGCACTAGGCTGCTACTGCAAATAGAAGAATTCAAGTTTCACTTATCAGGTTAGATGGATTTTTGTGAACTTCAGATATAGTCATGTAGCAGCCAGGGGTCACATGTCAAAGGATGTGTAAGCAGTGTTGGTAATTATGATGTCACCATGATCACCTGATACTTGGTCATATCAAAGGGATGTGACAGGCCCACTAAGCTTTGGCCTGAAATGTTGAGTTAGAAAAAAAAAACAATTCTAAATTTTCATGTTCTTCTAACTGAAAATATTATTACTACTTGTCAAAATGATATGTTTTTGCATTTGTTTTTATTACAAGTATACTACTTTAATATAGATGTATTATTAGGTGGGCAGGTTGGAACTGGAACATGTCCTACAACTACACCTCCAGCCACTACATCCCAGCCAAGTCTGACTTACACGCCCTCCTGCTCATCCTCGACTCCCAAACAGTCCTCGCCAACTGCTGTAAAAGTGAGTCCCTATTTATGCCTTGGACCCAGCTCATATTATCTTTAATTCACAGAGGCTCATTGTGTTTTTGTGTCTGTGTGTGCGCCAATGAAGAAGAAAGGGCTGAAAAGGAAGGAAGATGCCTCAACAGATTTGTCCCCAACAGTCCCGATCGGTACGAGTGCTTCATCAGAAAGCAAGAGGAGACGTGAAGGCGCGTGCCGAACCATCAATCCTTCCAAGAGCAACTTAAAAGAAAAGGAGTCGACGCCAAGGGAAGCTGAACCAGACCCGCTGAGTGAACAGCTGGAGTACTGCAACAGTATACTGAAGGAAATGCTCTCAAGGCAACACGTAGGCATCGCCTGGCCTTTCTACAAGCCTGTCGACGCCAAAGCTCTGCAGCTACACGATTACTATGACATTATCAAGTACCCCATGGATCTCAGCACTGTTAAAGTATGAAACCATTTTCTTCTGTGGTTCTCTTTATTTCATTGATGGTTGTGTGTTTATTTTGGATCAATTTGTGTGTTTTGTGTCTTTAATTTCAAGAAAAAGCTGGAAGGACGGGAGTACAAGGACGCGCAAGCATTCGCTGCAGACGTGAGGTTAATTT
This sequence comes from Lepturacanthus savala, assembly GCA_030544235.1. NCBI lineage: Eukaryota > Metazoa > Chordata > Actinopteri > Scombriformes > Trichiuridae > Lepturacanthus > Lepturacanthus savala. Next base: position 5,515,959 of record CM060484.1, on the reverse strand, counting down.
TTTCCAACTGCTACAAATACAACCCTCCAAATCATGGCGTCGTTGCCCAGGCAAGGAAACTTCAGGTGCGCTTTGAAATTTTCCAATTCGTCCTGGTACTCTTCTGTATAGATTTCCGTCTCATTTGAGTAATATGCTCGTTTGCTTCAGGGCGTTTTTGAGAAGAGCTTTGCAAAAATGCCAGATGAACCTGTCGAGTTGCCTTCACCAATGAGCCCTGCAACCGCTTACACTTCCTGTTTAAGTGGCACAGGCTCCTCCACTTTGGACAAATTGGATTCAATAGAGGATCGTGCGTCCCGACTCGCTGAGTTGCAAGAACAGGTGGGTGCAGAACAGGTGCATCCCCGCAGGCTTTTCTGTCTTGGTAAATGAACATCAGCCTGTTTCCCAGACAGCATCCTCAGTTACATTCTGCTTCATGACATATGTTTTCTCCTGATGGATTCGCTGACTTATAAAACCTGTGTGTATATAAGTACAATGAAAATATAGATTTTGTTTGAAGTCAATTCTCATGAACCAAATGATTAAAAGTTTTTCTTTCCACATGGGAGATTTCTGGAGCAAATGACATGTTTGCATACAGCTGCTTCAGGTTTTCCTATCAATTTGAGAGCATAGAAGTGGCATCATAAAGTAAAACACTGTGGGATCACATAAAAGTTAGGAAGGTGGAAATTTGATTCCCTCTCTTTGAAGTAAAATATCAGCTTCACAGTGGGGTGATTAGATGAGATGAGATTTCAAACTGCTCCAACCATGATTTAACCTGCAATCCACCAGCACCCCATGACGACGTTTATTATAACATGTCTCACCTTATTTCGTGGATTGTAAATATACAGCGGGGTGAAATAAATGCACAAAAAGAATATTTTAGACCATTAAAATCATATGCAGAACTTTCAGACTTTTGTTATTGTTCTTACCTGTAAATCTGCTGTGGTACCACTAACCTATTTCTATTGACACTCAGCTTAAAACAGTTCATGGACAGTTCACTGCACTCTCTGAAGCACCTGTGACTAAACCAAAGAAGAAAAAAGAGAAAGACCGCTGGGAAAGTAAAGGCAATGCAAATTCCACATATGCCTTGAATTCTAGTTCCAGGTATGACATGTTATATAAGTGATAAAAATATATGTAGGATGTATCTATCAAATAGACCTTTGACTCTGTTGTCTTGAATTTCAGACAGTTGTGGAAGGGGAGTAAAGCCTGTGATTCAGATGGTGAATGTCTGCCGATGACGTACGATGAGAAGCACCAACTGAGCCTTGACATAAACCGGTTACCTGGTGTGAAGTTGGGTCATGTGGTCCACATCATTCAGACACGGGAGCCTTCGATGTGTGACACTAACCCAGATGAGATCGAGATCGATTTCGAGATATTGAAGCCATCCACTCTGCGCGAGCTGGAGCAATATGTCAGGTCCTACCTGTTCAAGAAATTTAAGAAATTTCAAAGTAAGTAAAAAGCCTCAGACCAACTTCCTCTTTGAATCATTTGATATTAAGGTGTTTATTACTCAAACCATTTAAATGTAGCCAGCAATTGTTGATTTTTCTTCCTTTATTTTCTTTAAAACAGAGAAAAGCAGTCAAGCTGCTTCACATCTTGTCAACAGCAGCACTTCCTCAGATTCTGTCAGCAGCAGCTCCACTGACTCCAATTCAGAAAACAGTGACTCATGACAGCCTAAACAGTTTTATTTATTTCTTCTTTTTTGACCAAAAGAGAATTTTCTAAAATGTTATGTTCATTTTTTCTAGTTGTTATATGTTTAATACACAAATTAAACTTTGTACAATTTTTGTATTCAGCATGGCTTTTCACATTCTTTTTTATAAATTGCAATATCCGTCACTGGGGTTTCTTATCAGATACTATGAAGCGTATCTGGATTGCCAGTATTGTTTGGCTGAGACACATTTCATAACATCTGAGTTTCAAACAATATCCTGTTCCTGTCATTCATTGTGTTTACAGTTTAATTATAGGTCTTTTCAAATGGATCATAGAAGTTCAGTCATGCTCCTTAAAACATCCGGATGTTGAGCTGGACAGCCCGTACAAGCATCTGTTTACGCTATGGGTGGGGTATTTTAAAGCTAAATGACCCCATGCAGCATCTGTTTAAACTGCAGGTGTGGTCATATAGCTTTATCAAATAATTTGTCTCATTTCAAATATGAGTTAGAAATTTGTACTGTACAGCAAGAATTAAAAAAGAGAAAAATCATGAGAACAACAGTCTCAAGAAAACTGCAAAGTTACAAGAACTCTGTTATAGTTAGTATACTTTGCTAAATTATAGTACAGAGGTTTAGGAGTAACAAGGGATCTTAAGTATGGATACACCGATAAGTGTAGTGTAGATAACACACTTGTATACATTGTTAGCATGGGTGGGGCCTTGTTTTGTTTTTTAACATGATCATGTATCACTGCTCATAACAGGTTTTCACCAGTTTTTCATATAAATAATGCAGCTATATGTGTACTCAACTGGCTTAATTTAAATATAATTGAATGACATGTTAATTATCCTATCCTTCATTGTGGCACAGGAGTTCTAGGTTCCATGCACCTGTGTGGCATGATTTTTTGCATCTGTTTTTTTTTTTTTTTTTGGTATCCTAATGACATCTAATTTTAATGTTGCTGAGGTCAGCTAATGGTCTCTAAGGTTTATTTGGCCCATGCAAGTGGAGAAAACACATTTTTATAACCCTACAATAGTAATCTGCAATAGCCAAATGAAACAAGTTTATTATCGTAAATCAGTTGCAAGGTAATTAAATGGATGTCAGTCACTGATAAGTCATGGGTGACAAACTAAATGAAAAACCTGCAGAACCTTCCACACAGATGCACTGCACGGTACATTTAAGCTAATCACATCCAATCACGCTTCGTGTCATGTATATAAATGCCGGGCAGGCCAAGTTGATTCTGATTTTGTACCGAGATGACAACAGGAAAAGATTTAAGTTTGAAAGACAGCTCATTGTAGGGGCATGAAAGGCAGGAGCTTAGGTCACAGAGAAGCTCAAATGGCCCCAATAGGAACAATTCTAAACTGACATCAGCATTTAGAGCTATAGGGCAGACATCAGTCGACCGGCTCAGATGCGGCGGACAGTGTGATGCTTGTGCAGTATGTAAGGAACAACAAGAGCAATTCTTTCCTCAGGTGACTGAGAATGGCAGGATGTGATACTGTGATAGCAACAGTTAACAGATAATATTACAATATCTCTGATGTGCATACGCCCTCATTACAAAGATCAATGCACATTTGAGAGTTCATTGGTGCAAAAAACAAACTAAGCACTGGACTACAGAGATGTGGGAAAAGTGATATGGCCAGATGAGTCATCCGTCAGTGCATCTGTGGCATCCACCTAGAGGAAGCCACAGGCCTGGATGAACCCTGCAGCGAGGGCATCTGGAGGCTCTGTTATGCTGTTAGGAGGTATTTTGCTGACATGGTTTGGGTCCACTTATCCCCTCAGTGGGAAGGGTCACTGCACATCAATACAAAGTCGTTGTGAGTGGTCACCTTTATCCTATGATGAAACATTTGTATCCCGGTAGCAGTGGTCTCTTGAAGGGTGATGATGCCCCATCCATCCATCTGTGTGGATCCCAGGAAGATTAGCTGCTGCCTTGGGGATCCAAATCAAACTCCAAATCATATGGTTGTGTTCAATATAATATCAGTGTGTTTAGAAACATGACATATACATTGGGAACAAATCAAAACGAGAAGAAACGTGTCAATTTTTTTATTATTTTACAGAAAATTAAGAAAAATTAATATTAGGTCATCCAAAGAAATACCAGTGTCTGAGTTTTTCTTTACAAACTCAAATTTAGTGTATAAACTGGGGAATCTTGTGAATCACGAAAGAGAACTTTTCATGTTCTCTGTTTCATGTTCAAGTTTCATGGAGACAAGTGCCTGCTGGCACAGATCTGGGAGGTGCAGGTGTGCTTTCTGTCTCTCCCAGGTGCTCAGCTGGCTCAGACGGAAGTTTTGAAATGAAACCGCTCTTGTGACGTGGCCCTGAACCTCTCGTCTAATGTCTAATTTGACCCCATGTGCTAGCTAAACAGGTCAATGTGTGCACACATCAAAAGAATCCAACAAAAACAAAAACTGTCCTCCATGTGACATAAGACTGCATATATGTACAAATCATGTTTGCAGAGTATGTGCCATTTACTGACCCAATTCATTATTTGGATTCTATGAACACACATAGGCTACAGCATATGTTGCAGTTTTTCTTGCAGTTGTCTTTCAAAAGGACATCCTACAAAAGACATAGATAAGAGAAAAACTTATTTGACCAATGATATTGTTATAAGCCTAAAACGTGTTAATTTCTCATGCCAAAATTACGTGAAAAGGTTATTATTTCCGGCCCAGCTATCACAGTCCAGAGCAGAGTGCAGATCAAACTTTTCTCAGTGGACTTGCCTTCAATATATGCAGCGAATATCTCTAGTTCATCAGTTGTAAATTAATCCAATTCAACATTTGAGCAATGAAAATTTTGACATTTAATGTTTCCTTTTTTGTTCATTTCTTGATCAATTTTTGAATTGCTGCTCCACCTTGTAAATCACCTCCATAGACCATTGTAAAGGGCCACCAGTGTTTTGCGGTTCAGTTTTAAAAATTTTAGAGGTTCAGTTTTTTTAACTAGGGCCTAAATACAACACAAAAATCCATTTTTATGTTCTTTGCAGGAATGTAATTTGTTGTAAATGGATGAATTAATATCCAATTACACCGTTTTAAAAGCCACTTCACTTAATTGTTTGTATTCATCTTAATTAATATCACTTATTCAGGCCTTTTTTCCTTATTAATGTTTTTTCTTTGTTGTTATTGGTGAATGACTCAGAATTTGTATTTAAATGTGCATTTTGAATGTGTTAAAATCCATCTTATCTGTTAAGGTTACTTTCCAAGGCCTATCCAAGGGTTTGAATATTCTTCTAAAGGCTCACTAAGTTCATCTTTTTTTTGTTAATGTCTTCACCAGCTCACACTTTTTTTCAGCAGTCTAAAAGCTCTGTGTAGACAGGATAGATTTTACTGTGGTAATAAATCACTCAATTATTTTGGCAGATGAGTGAAACAACAAAGCTACAAAACTGGCTGAATACAGCTTGCAGTTCTGTAATCAACCAGGAGATGGCCATCATGAGCCACCTTAAGTTTTTCAATGCTTAATGCTTTCACTTTTGTTCTTTTAGGAGATGTATGAGGCAGTGGAATGGATTATTTAGCTTATATCCTATGCATTTCTTTTCTTATCATCACTTGCTTCCCGTGCACCGTCCATGTCTCAGGGAGACGTGCGTATTGTGACCTGCGTTGCCAGCGTACACTACGGAACATGCCACCCAGCAACCGCCCAACAACCTTGGGCCGTGATTGATCAATGCCACAACTTCAATGACAACTAGTCATTCCGGCCACTTCTGGCCATCACTCAAGACACATGAATCCAATGTTCAAAAGGCCACACACAGGCAACTTTCCAGACATATCACAGAAGAGACTGAATGCTTTGATTAATGGATCTCTGGTTTTCATTTTCTTTTCATCGCCTCCGCCTTTAAGGGAAAGAAAAAATAATAAACTCAATGAGCGTGGCTCCACAATGTCAATTTGTATCAAAGTATTCTTTGATGCACTGCACATGCATGCACTTCTGTTCAGCGAACGATTTATGCTAATGTGACATATATCAAGAATCTAAATTGCAAATCAGCTGATAAGGCTACTATTCTCATGAAAGTAGAAGCCTTTTAATATGCTCAATTTGTAACAAAGTTTATGGTGCTTATTAATCTATTTTAAAACCATTACTTATCCAGGAAGAGAATTTGCTGAGCATGTTCTTTTGTGGCACTGCACAGCATCACATTCATATTCAGTATAGTATTCACTTCTGGTTGCTACCCAGGACCACAAGCTTACTACTCTGCAGTTCAACTGGATCAGCTCAGGCCTGCATGCCCTGCACAAAGGTAGGAACTTTTCCTTAATTTCATTTTCAAACCAGTAATATACACAGGACTGTAACTTATATAGATTCTTGGGATCAAACCAGCAAATTATTTTTTTGTTCATTTGTTACTGTTGTTGTTCGAGCAGCATCCAGTTTTTTTCTGACCTTTTGTTTTCCAGCTAAACCATAATCAGTACACATGCACTTTTCTTTTTGGTTATGCCCTGTTTCAATTTCCATTTGTGTGCAGCTTCACTTAATAACATGAGTGAACGTCCATTGGTAAAATAACAATCTTTTGCAAAGTTCTTCTAAAAATGCAGAAGGATAGACACAACTATCTTTCTCTCAGCACTTGGATAATACTAGTCTGCTTTTGTTGCATTTTTTAAGTTGCTCTGTAACTGGCAGTGACCCCCAGGAAAAAAGGCATTCTTAAAGGTTTAAATGCTGCATTTTAGGCTGATGGGGCCGTTCAAAAGGCCTTTAAAGGTTAAGTGATCCCATGGCTCCATCGGACACAATCAAAGAGCATTTGTTCATCAGAGAATGCATTGTGTTGTGCGACAGACATTATCAAAGGTCAAAATGCCCATTTTGGAGAGCTTATCCTCCAATTTTTTTTGTGTGGGGGGATGGGCTTATCCTGATGACCAACAACACCCTGCTGCACACATGGCAGTAACATGTTTTAGTAAAAACCAACACAGCCTCAGGCTATGTGTTTGTCTGACAGGGATTTTTTTCCCCCAACAACCTTGTCCATATACTTGCAGAACTCTGAAACCAGTGCAGTCTTTTCTGACCCTGACTGGGCCCTTACTCACAAAATATAACAAAATATAATGTGATGCGATAAGACTCTCATTCTGAATTGCTTTGAAATATTTATTCTCCCCGCAGATCAACCTTTCTCATTTAATATTATCCCTGCTGAGTCAACACGTACATCAGCATATTTTAGCCTGTTCCTTTTTTTTTTTCCAAAATAAAAGTCCTCTGCTTCATTTGCGGTTTTATTGAGGTAGACGAATGCATGTCTTTTAAATATAGAGGGGGACATATCTCCTGCACATGCAAAAAAAAAAAACAAGGTACATTGATGCTGTCACACACAATGTATCCTTTTTGTAAAGCAAAGCTGGTGGACAAAGAAATAAAGGTGCAGCTTGGAGATGAATCCTCTATTCTGCAGTCAGAGGTGTCATAAGGGGAACAGGTGCATCAGAGAGTAGATGTGCCAAAGAAAGGAGTTCATCTGTTCAGTATCAGTGAAAACCAACTGTTCATCAGCCTGGAGGGCCTGCTCTACAGTGGTTCATGCATACAGGAGGATGACACTGTGATTAAAATTCACCAACCCAAAACGATCTCGGAGACGCTTGTCTGTGAGCTGCTAGGTGAAGACATCAAAATATGATAAAGCTCTTGGCTCCACTGCTGTAGTTCTGTCACATTCTTAAAACATCATGTATAGTGTATCTCTGTGTTCTCTTGACATCCAGTGGAGTTGTAACACAACTGAGTATGTCAAGAGAACATAGAGATACACTATACATGATGTTTTAAGGTATTTTTTTATACTTGACAGTCCCAGAGAGGCCCATAGTGTTGCTAATGCTGGGCTTCCTAGAAAAAAAAAAAAGACAACGAAAATCCCTAAAATTCCACTGTAAAGATCTAAGATTTGCTGCACGAGTCCTTCCTTATGCATATATTTAAACTCATTGTTTATACATATTAATGATTGCATAGCATCCACTTGTGCATAGGCGTCCTGTGTAGGTCCAGCTTTGTGATCTTTAAATTTCTCTCTCAGATGCAAAAGAAGGATGGAATGTGAGGTTCCACCTTGCTCCTCTTTTGTAAACCTGAAGATGAATTAGCCAAACGTGTTCCATGTCCCCGTGGAAATCTGGAGGTGGGAAGGGACGAGTCGAGAAAGTAATGAGACATGACAAGGAAGCTTTACATTAACAGGGAACAGGTGACATATTGATGTTAGTGGCAATGAAGTGATTAATTGACCATTTGTACTAACAAGGACCTCAAAGAAAAGGGAGAGGATTTGATAAAGTAACATATTCTGTATGTTAAAATAGGTGAAACCTCAACAGAATCACAACCTGCTAAAATAAAACTGAAATCTTGTCTTAAAATATGTTATCTCCCCTTGCAGAGCGTTGGGACTGTGCGGAGGCCTGCTGCTGTTTATTTATAGCCTGGTAGCGCATCACTTCCAAAGTGTTTGGCTCTGTTTGCAACAGACTTCATGGCATCACTCAAAACAGGTATGATGGAACAAGTAATGGCAAGTCAATCATGTTTCTCAGTAGCAGATTATGAAGAGCTTCTCCATCTGTGTTAAACGTAGTGGCTTCTGTTACTGTAACAATTTAGTTCTTCGTTTATAAATAGAACTTATAACCAAATGAATATAGATAACCACAGCTATTCAGACACTAAATTATCATGGGTGCTCATCTCTTCCAGAAGTTGTGTTGTGCAGTATGTGTGTGTGTGTGTGTGTGTGTGTGTGTGTGTGTGTGTGTGTGTGTGAGGCCTTAGAAAACATTATATATCTGTTTTGAATGGCTGTGTTTCCCCTCTGTGACTATTAAACCGATTTTGACATAAAAAATCAGACAAGTGTCCCTTTGATAAACCCCCATTATCAATGTAAAATTTTTTATTTTAAATTTAGATCATAATCACTTTCCCTCCTGTCAAACATTTATTGATTAGTTTACTTTGCCACTTTAGTAGTGGCAAAGTTGAAGATTGAAAAAAGAAAAGCAAAAGATTCACTTCTTTTTTGATTGAATTATATACTACTTAAACCATACTTATAACTACTTATACTTATATATTATAATCAATTTGTGCCAGGTCCGTTCCACTAGGTGCAGCTTTTCCACTGAAGCTCACACATCATACATTTAAGTTCTGCTCATTCAGTTCAATTCATTTCAATTCAATCCATGTATTGTCCCCAATCCTGGTTTAGCATAAAAATCACGGGAGAAACATACATGCATGTTTTAGAACTAGATGTTGCTGCTCCTTCTCGGGGGCAATTTTACACTCTGACTTCTTGCATTAATTTAATATTACAATCTTATCCATATTAGTGAAAACATACCAATTGCATCATTAATTACTGTGCATATGCATGGTTCTTATGTCAAAAAGATTTCAAGGCTGTGAATTATGAGTGAAAATATAAAATAAATGTGCGACTGTGTGTGTGTGCTGTCTATCTTTTAGTTAAGAATAAATAAAACATAGTATTCTCACACAAAGGTAATGCATTATGGTAAATGGGTGCTGCATATGCAAGAAAGGGTAGGCTTCCATGAATTATATGATGTATAATACTTGGCTGAGAGAATAACCTCAGAATAGGGAAACACTATAAAACTATGTCAGGCATTTCTTAGTCTACTTAGGCTTCAAATGGTTACTCTACTAATTATTCACTTTATCAATGAATGTTTTAATCCTGTCTAGAAAACGCTAAAAAGAGTGACAGTATGTATCTGTAATAGTGCCTTAGTCTGTGATTTATGAATGAAAATGTAATCCTGCAATCATGTGCAATATAGATTATTGATATATTTTTTTACACATTTGCATAGCAGAACACTTGTACATTGCGTATTTCAACTTAAGACATTACATATTGTACACAGACATTCAATTCTATTTAAAACCATTTTTATTTTATTTTCATTTTTTGCACTGGAAAGGGAGTAACTCTCCAAATTCATTCAACAATGCATTGTAAAACGACAATAAACGGCATTCTGATTCTGTTAATGTGCCCCCAGTCTCCCCTATTGTAGGAACACACCCAAACACACAAAAACGCCATTAGTGTCTTTGTGTTTTTTCGCCCTTTTTTGTTGAATTGTCCCTTTAATCCCCTTGTGTCAGCAGCACGTGCAGTGCGCGTTTCCCTCCGTCAGAGGGCGCGTGCTCAAGCCCCTCTCTCACTTCAACAAATAAAACCCCTGAAAACTCACATTCTTGGAGCCCGGAGCCACTTCCAACGAAGTGTCGACACGCGTCTCAAGTTTTACCTGTACGCGCGAGCGACGTAAGCTCACGTTGAACGTGCGTGGTCAGCGCGGCGCGCTGGAAGTGGACGTTACTACTCTTCACGTTTGTGCGGCGGCGGCGGCGGCAGGGGCAGGGGCAGCTCGGGGGCCGACGAGAGAGAAGGGAGCTGGGACCGCTCAACATCTCTGTCCGTGAGGGGAAACGAGTCGAGGGAAGACGTGAGAGAGAGAGAGAGAGGGGACATGAACGGAAGGGAGGCAGAAAACACAGAAAAGAAAAGCTTTATACGTGCGTAGCGTGTTCTTTTTTTTTCTTTTGGAGGGAGGCGCGTGCGTAGCGGCGCGAAACAAAAACAAACAGGATACATGTATACACGTTGAATCTTTTTCTTTTTCTCTCCTTCTGGACATGTTTCCGCTGCCGGAGAGCGCTGTTTAGTGTTGTGTAAAGGAGGATGGTCGCGGTGCTGTTGCAGAAAGCCGCGTGTTATCTCTTTTATCTTTATTATTTTCTCCCTCTGGAAACCACTGGAAGTTCCCGTGCGTAACTTGCGAGGAGACGAATGCGGGTACGTGACTCCCAGGCTGCGGTTCAACAACTAAAACAAGACTTATAACGCGTTTTTTCTCTCCCTCTCTCTCTCTCTTTCTGTCTCTCTCTCTCCTCCACATTGTGCAGCGGCGGACTGCGCTGCCGTGTCTGAACGGCTCGAGCGCCGCTGAAATGTGAGACGCTGGGGAAAGTCGATATACATGACAAACCGCTGCATCCAGCTGTTTTCATTCGCCACCTTTTCGCGTTTTTGGATATGCCAAGAAAAGTTTTTTTAAGAATGAAGAGGAGAAAATTCCCGTAGCAGCACGCCTCTGTTTATTTTTTTCTGCTAACATCCAATCCATGGAAGTGGACCAGTGTTATTAGTTGAGTCTTTTTTATTTCCCCCCCAGATCTTCATCATTTATCGAGGAGGAGAGGAGAGCTGACATGCGTGTGGAGCGGGGATATACGGTGCGGTGCGGTTAACACAAACTTGGTGAGATTCGCCCCGGTTTAACGAGCTGATAGTAAAGGATAACGAACATCCGGCGGTGGGGAGAGGAACGGCGCCGCGTTAGTTGCCCCCCGCTCGTGCGCCGCTGTCACCCCCGCAGTGTGAAGCAGTTCGTGGACTCGAGTTTGCTCGTTTTTTTGGGGGGGTAGGGGCGCTCGAGATGGAGGAGTGGAGGCAATGCGGGCGCTGGTTGATAGACTGCAAGGTCCTGCCCCCAAACCACCGGGTCGTGTGGCCCTCGGCCGCCGTCTTCGACTTGGCACAGGCCCTGAGGGACGGGGTGCTCCTGTGCCAGATGTTGCACAACCTCTCGCCTGGTTCAGTGGACCTGAAGGAGATCAATTTCAGACCCCAGATGTCACAGGTGAGTCAGACTTAAAAAAGAAGAGAAACAGGATGGGTTTGATTCATACCTCTGGGCTATGTCTTCTTTTATATGCATTGCACTGCTTCTCATTCACACCCCTGGGATTGCTAGGCGCAGCCACTGTGATGTCCCATCAATTCACTTGATAACTTTCTAAGGTTGAATGTCATTATGCAGCATTTTCTCCCCCACTCTTGCATTTTCTGAGAGATTTTTATCAAGGAACCTTCCTGTCACAACAAGCCCACTTCTTGGCCACGGCCCAATGCAGAGCTACTATCAGTAGGTGAGGATCCAGCAGTAAAAGGCACATGCAGGGTCTGTTCAGTCCTGTACAGGTGAAGGAGGGGATCATATCCACTGGCACCTCAGCAGAGCAGGGTGGCACCCCTGCACACAAGTGTGGAGCTCCCCTGTCAGCAAATTTGAAGGTTGTTTTTTTTTTCTAGCTTCTGCAAAATTGTTTCTCATTTTTCCAATCGATCGTCTCAGATCTCTATATAGCTCTGCACATTTGTTTGACTTGTTCCGAGCGGAAGGGAACATCCGCTGTTGGAAGAGAAAGAGAAACCTATATCATTAGGTTACATTGTGTGCAACAGTTTTACTTTTACAATTGGTGACCTTTTTTTTTGGAGTACCAGACGGGTGTGGCAGTTAGAAAATTGACAAAAGATGGACAAAAGGTCGTAGAATGTTTGCCTCATATTCTTCTTGTCGTCCTGATTTAGTAAACACCACGTGTCTGGTGGTAGCAGTTTGAAAAGTTGAGGCTTTTTCTTTTTTTTTAGTTTTACCCACGTCATGCAGCAGCGTATAGGACTAAAAATACACACTGAAGTTTTCTCCAAGTCCTTCGTGACGAAACTTAAAGAGGAATAACTGTCTCAGTATATAATTAAACATGATTCGACATGGTGGGTAGGGTTGGAGGTTTGGATCGTGGATGTCACACGCCTCCTTTTCTGTGAAGGTTCCCTCTCCTCTCCAGCTGATTCAGGTTTCCAAAGCCAACATAAGGAAGTGTTGGGTGCCACATGAAATTTACATGACCACAGCAGCGAGGGAAAACTGTGCTGTGGCAAATGTTTCTATTGATTTTTTATTTTTTTTCACACTTAAGTCTGTACTGAAATAACCACAGAGCCTCCATTCCTGTATGGTGAGAAGTCTGTGAATTGGCATGGTGAAATGGATCGCAGTTGCCCATTCGCAGAATATGTCTCAGTTGGTCTTATTGTCATGCCCGCGGAGGCCGAAACAGCTATTGTACCAGAGCTATTGCCCACTTACAGCACATTTGTCTGATATTCTTGGCACACCTTCTGTGACCCGTTTCTGTCACAATAATGTGTGAACATGTGTGTGCGCTGTCTGTCTGCTTTTCATTCTGTCTGTGACATTGGCTGCCGCTTCTGATCTTCTGAGAGAACATTCCTTGCCTTTCCTATGTGTGTGTGTGTGTGTGTGTGTGTGTATATATATATATATATATATATATATATATATATATATATATATATATATCAACATAACAATTCTGATGGTCAATTAATCTTACAAAGCAAACATGACAATATTCTCTGGTTCCAGCTTCTTAAACATGATTATTTCCCTCCTGTTTTGTACTGTAAATTGAATAAGGATGATTTGCAGCTAAGGATGATTTTCATTATTAATTACTCTACCAAGAAAAATAGTTTAAAAATGCTAAAGAATATTATTTGGTGAATAAAATAGTACCTCTTTATTGCTTTTCTTTTGACATTCCACATACTTAACACTTAATAGAAAAAAATGACTGGTTAATCATTGAAAATGATCTCCAGTCTTTCTCTCTTGTCCCGGTAGATGCCTGTAGCCTCAACTTATCAGTTCCAGAAGCTACTGACTTCCATGATTACAAGACGAGAGCGAGGTCCGGATGGCATCCTTTGATCCGCCCACTAATCCCGTGCTCCCAGTCCCACTATGAATCGGCAGCAAGGGTGGAAGGGGTGTCTTCAGTGACAAATTGGGTTAAACAAAATCCTGGCAGCAGAACAGTAGTATGTGATTTATGATAAGGAAAAGGTCGCAGCGCATGTGCTTTAACACTCGGAAGACACAGAGTGAGTGGCTTAGCTAAATGAAGAGGTGGTGAAGCGGAGCGATTACATTATTTGCCCTGGGGAAAATTTCTGAGCATCCCCACTTGCATGTTGATTAATAGTTCCCAAAATTGAGTTTTGCCTGTGATTCTACCCCCCTGTTAAACATGAAGTCATAGGTATTCTCAAATATGTTTGACACAAGCGGTCGGTGTTAAAATTGGTTCTAATGTGCGTGACCTGCATCAGAATGGGGCTTGTGGAGAAAGTGCAACATTCAGACAAATAGGGTGTGCTTCTTCGTGTTCTTGGGACCCACTAATTCTGTTCATTGCTGCAGTTAACAGCCCTTAATCACAATGATGTTCTAAAGGCTGGCATTGATCCCAGTTTGTGCTCCAGAGCATTGTCATTGTGTTTTAGTGCATTCTGTAGAACTCAAAGGAAGGTGGTTATCCTGTATTGTTACTGTAAGTCACTTTCGATTAAGCCATCCATAAAACAGCATAAGAACAATTTACTGATTCTTGAATTGTATTTCCACACGTTGAATGCAGCCATTAATCACAACTTTTATTTTGTTTCTATTCATTGTTCTCCAACTTTACATTTTAGGATTTGCGGGTTCACCGTTTTAAATGGACTTAAATATTCAATGTTTATTTAAGATTAATCTTTCCTGCACTTGAAGGTGTGGACTCTGCACATTCTTCTCATGACTGCGTGGGTTTGACCACTTAAATGATAAGTGGATGAATTGATTAGTCGATCAAAAGAGAAATAAATGACTTATGACAGGATCACCAGGAGTCAGTTAAACAAAATTATTTACATTTAACATTTGTTACAAAGAAAACCTGCGAAACCTTTTCTGGAAAAATGAAAAGCGACCTTGAACAAGAAACAACCGTTATTTGGCACCTACTTGGGCAAAGCTGAGAGAGGACTTGGAGCCATCTGTGGTTGACGTTCAGCTGTGAATATGTGTATCATAATGGCATACGAATGAGAACGGCTGCTAAATCAGCACTCAGCCCAGTTTGGCTGAATAAATAACGTTCATGCAATCATTCCACATATCATTCAATGTGCATTCAAGCGGCTGAAAAGGGATTATATCCTTTCATGCATCCCTCCAATTCACAGTGAGGAAATTTATTGTTATATTAAATAAGCAGCTTAAATTTAAACATAAACCACTTAGTGTGTTCAGAATGATGTGTCTTGCTGTGGACAGGAGAGAAGGTGAAGTAATTCTTTCAAAGCTGCTGACAAGATGACCTTCATTTAGGCGGTCTAATGAATACTTGGTTGTATTATTTGAAGGATAGCAAAGTGTTTTTTTTTTCACCTCAAGGCTGTAAACGTATGCACTGGTGTTTAGAAAAGCTTCAGAGCTCAACACGAACGTATTCTGAATCTGGCGCCTCAGGCCGTGTCTAAAAGACAAGACTGAGCTTTGCTCTCTTAAGACTTTTGTATGTTCTGCAGTGTTTTCTCATACTTTTTTTTTTCTTCCCCCAGTTAGTGAGGTAGTTGTGAATGCCTTTGGGATGACTCAGGCGGATATGTATGTGTGAGCTGCTGTTCTTTTGTTTCTCTGTGCGTGCGTGCGTGTGTGTGTGACCTTGCTAGTTTTGTGTGTGTGTTAGATGTTACAGTACCTGTGCTCAGACTGATTCACTGTTGGCTTAGCCCAGAGCTCTCCTGGAGCTCCTCAGTGCTCCACAGGGCTCTGGGTCTCACACAGAGCCTGCCGCTTCCACTCACTGTAATTGAGGTTCTTTGTCTTTGTCCGGCTCCCATCAAAAATATTGGCTGCTGCGGGCAAGCAACAGGAGCTGATTTTCATTGGACTTTTCAAAATTCTATTGTTCACACTTTGGCAATGGTTCCATAAACTAATCATGAACACGCTGATCATTAGATCATTTTCATCACAACATCCACAGAGTAATACCGAAAACAAAAGAACAACGATTGAAGCCACAGGGATTGCTTGGTCACAAGGGGAGAGAAAACACTGAAACAAGATGACAAGTACCATGTTTTTCTGACAAACATGTTTGCAAATAAATGCTTACCAGCAGATGCAAAACTATTAATTATGACTTGAATCTCTTGACAACTGTCAAATTTTAAGTTTTATATTTACTTAACATGCAACTTTGATTAGTTTTCTGCATCAGAGTTTGAGAAAAAGTATCTTCCTCACTCTTAACATTTACTTGTAAGGTGCATCAGAGCTTGTTTGTGAAAATACTTAATCAATGCTACTAGAAACAGGGTTTATGTGACTAATGCATACAGTTAAAGAAAACACAACTGAAATTCATAAAAGCTTAAACATCTCTGCTGAACTGCAAATTCGGTTGCTATCCTCTGTTATTTGTTGGCACTAAATGCAAAGCTTTTCCCGTTGGCATCAAAATTCGGCATTAATGCAGGGTTAAATATTTTCATACTCCACTTGTCAAAAGTAGAAAAGCATTTTCATTCAGTAGAAATATATAGTGGCTTGATTGCTGATTGAATTCTACGAGGCCCACAGTGATTCCTGGGCTGCTGCATTGGGAGCCCTGATCAAATCAGTTTCATACGCTTTGGTCACAGTCACATGATCACAGTATAAACTCACTCTGTAGGTCATGCTCTTAACACTGAAATCCCCATCTTAAAGAGCTCTGCAGGGCTGGAAATAAGATCAGAGAGAGTGTATGAAGCATGAAACAACATAGTGAATGCAAGCTCACCTGCTATTCTGAAATCTCTTTTTTGTTACCATTGTGGGGAAGGGGAGTGGCAGCTATTGTAGTCAGCCACCCACCCCTGCCTCCCTCTGGGGTAATTTAATCTCAGTGTTTGGTCTACTGTTAACCCTGTGACCCCAGCACCCGCCGGATACAGGTAATACTGCTAATGGAGCTCGTTAGGGTCTATGTCCGGGGTTGCACAGCTGGGACGGTGCCATTGGGAGCTGTAAGATTGACAAGGAGCGAAAAGGGCCTAGGCCAGGGTTTCTAACCTCTCCGTGTGAGGTAATCCTCCTTCTGAGGTCATGAAAACCTCTTTATCTGGAACTTTTTCTGTTCCTGTTTGGTGAGATGGCTTATGTCTTGATTCCTTGAGGTGATGGAAATCTCTATTATCTCCACCTTTCACGGTCTCAATTACAGCCACTGTACAGTCGCCTTTTAAAAGTTCAGGGGGGCGTTGGCTGTATTTATATATTTATTACTCTCAAACCATTACAATTTATAAAATACTGTTGACAATTCAGGTCAATTTTGATTTTACTTACCCAATCTTACTGTCGTAGATGTCCATTCAGATGACACACAGCAACAATTAACCCATTGAGCAAAATCTTATCATAATTTAAGACTAATGATGTTCAGAACTATTAAAATATACCCAATTTATTGTTTCCTTTCAATACTAGTGGATAAAGCAGGAGTTATATGCAGAGGCTTGATGCCTACTGTAGGTTTCATGATTATTTTTTCTCATACCACTTCTCACACTGAGGCAAGATTGCATTGGTGAAGACAGAGCCGTTTTCCTGTAGCTAGTAGGAATTCAGTGTCCTGTTCAAGGTCATTTCATTAAGGCGGATGCCTTGCAGCAGGAGGGAGGTTGAACTTTGTCGAGTTGAAGGACAACCTTGGTATCCACATGGCCTAAAAATAAATATTCTCTTGGAACCAGAAGTAACAGGCTATAAAAACAACAGTCAAGGTTTTTGACGCCTCTGTCCAGCTGCTTCTGTTCAATTTATGACATTTTACTTTTAAGCTGAATGAGAATTTATCCTCTTCAAATAAAGCGTTGCCATGTGTCAGCTGTGAAAACAGAATATTTGAATATTCCTAGTATCTCAAATGGAAAGCACTGGAGCTGGCCTGTACAGTGGTGTTATAACAGCTAAGAGGTGTTGAGACCTCTGTAGTTATTGTTTGCGTAAGCGTTTGGCGACATGTATCATGTCCAATAGATGATGTGGAAAAGAGATGTAACAATACATTTAAGCTCCATTACTTCTCTAAAACTGTGATTGGCAATTCATTTGTGCTTGAATAAAGATTGTTATTATTACTATACAATAAAAGTCCTCCCCTGAACACTCTTTGCTATACCGTAATAATAATAATAGCCTAGTGTTGTATCCAGGTGTGAACATTAGTCCTTCTTTTTAAAATTGTCTAACACATAGACTACACCTGTGATAATATAACATGGTGAAACGCATGAACATCATGCAATATAATGACTTGAATCTATTACTATATTTTATTTTTGGAACGTTGTTGGAATTTTTTTTATCTTTTAAGATCAACGGTAGCTCCTAAAGGCTCTTACATAGACTCCTGTTAAAGTGCGCATCAAATGGATAAGGAAAGAAGATTAAATGTTGGTTTGCATGAAAGTACCTTCCAAAAAGTAGTTATTGGATCAGAGACTAGAAGTTCAGTTAATAATTTAGCAATCCAACCCCTGTACTTCCTGGTTCCTGGTTTTAACTTGTCCTGTACACTGCAAGGAGACAAGAAAATGCAAAAAACCTGAATCCAGGAAATGGATATTACACTGAACTGCATAGTTCATTGCTGTTAATTTGTTTCCTCAAGTATCTTTATTTTTTTATGTTTTCAAGTATCAACAATCACACCAGCTTTACTTATTACTTCACAGCAACTAATGTCATTGATTTAAAGACTTCAAGAAGCAGCAACAAGATGTAAAAATTAAATTGTATTTTTAACTACAATGGAATTATTCTCAGTACAGCAGCTCAGATTTCAACTATTCTACACATTCATCTATGGGATGACGTCTCCCAGTCTGCCATGGGCTATAATTAAATAAATAAATATGAGGCTGTACACGCTTAGAGCTTATAGTGTTATGTGAGAGGAATAATGCATAGTACAGACTTGAATAGGAAACAGTTAAGTACTTGTTGTATAATGCAGGAGCTGAGTGCTGAATGAATTGCATGGTAGTTGTGGTCGATATTAATTATGTGCAAATGAATGGTGGCAAATACACTGTATCAATACTGCAGGACTGCTGCTAGTGCAGCAGGACAAAGAAACAGGAAGTGAATTTAGAATTCAACAAGCCCCATTACTTCTGACCTGCTACATGCACTAAATGCTTGGAACCTCTGTATGTAGTGCAAGTCAAAGCCACAGCTACCACAAGATGAGTCACCGATGCATATTCACAGAACAAAGTAAACACTTAAAATACCTCCAGAGATCTAATATTAAAAAAGGAAAACAAATAGTAAATGTAGATTTTAGATATGAGTTAATAATCAAATAATAGAATACATAATTAAATGATCATTAAATTCAAATGAGTAAAAACCTTGTGTACAGTTTACTGGGTGACTTTTGGTCTATTGATTCACATTTAAAGGCTTTATCCATAATTGTTGCACAGTTTAGCTCTTCCCAGCCAAACCAAGTGTAATTAGCTCACTTACAAATGCAAAAAGTGAGCTCTCAGCTGTGCCATAATTTGAACGCTGGCCATGTGGACCTTTATTTAACAACTCAAGCAGAAATGCTACTTGGAACAATCTAGAGCTCTGATGATATTTTTTTTACACACACGCATATACACACATCATGTATCCTACCTGGTACATGAATCTCATGTAGCATGGAAAAACAACACATCACTGCCTTTTATCACCAATGCCCTCCAGAAAAAACATAAATAGTCTAAAATAATCTGTTTTGATTATAACATTAAAGAGTGACTTTTCCTCCTCACCCTCTGGAGGCCTTCTGGCCTTACACTGTGTGGTGTTAAGACAGTCGGAGGAAAAGTGATGCCCTCATCCACACTCGTGATTGCTATGTTTGGTGAAATGCTGTCAGGAAAGACATCCTGCAGTGCAGCAATGGTGAAAACTATCACCGGTGCTGTTTACATGGGGGTCGACTCGCACAGATCAAACGTCAAGTGAAGAGATGTGTGTCTGGTTCCTATTCACGCCCCCACCGTGTTCACCACCTCCGCCCTCATATGGACCAGTTCACTTAGTTTGAACCTAATGATGTTCCCTCATCTGTGGCGAGAAATACACTAAAAACACACATAGGTTAGAAATAGGCGTGTATGCTTCTCCTCTGATGAGAACAAACACTGAGACACAATGCCATCCATGGTATACTAACATATACAACACTAATAACACAACCGGTGATATTGGTGGGTTCACAGACCTCACTGCCTCTTGCTTTCACCAGCAAAAAAAAATTGTGGTGATGATGGTAATGAGCTAGAACCCATCGTAGGCAGTCACATGACTGTACTGCAGTAAAGTCGTTATCATCATAGCGCTGGAACAATCAACCTAGATGTCACTGGTTAATGAGTTTTGGATTATTTAACCCCAGAGTCACACTAACTTCTGTTTAAAATTCAGCTAATCAGTTAAAGCGATTTTATTGTCTTCTCCGCTGTGCAATTCTTAAACTGTTACCCTGTGACCCACATTATACTGGAGCATCTCATCCACTTCATGTGTTTTACAGAGGCTAACTCATGACTCAGCCAGTCTTTACCAAAAAACCAGAGCCATGTGTTTTATCATGTGCGCCACTCCTCCACCTAGAGCCGTGTGGAACATTCATCTGCCTCTTCATTCCTTCTCCTCTCTGCATTCCTTGGGGAAGGCTGTTAGTTTGAAATGCGAGCACAGAGCTCATGTGGGGAACTCCGAGTTGACCTAATCTTTCAGACTGAGAGGGAGAATTTAAGTGATGTCATGTAAAGGCAGCCTACCGTACAACTGGAAATTAAGTGAAGGGTATTTTAATGTGGATAGGTTCCTGTTATTTTTCTTTTTTTTTATAACTGACTCTGTAGATTTATCTTGAATCTTGTCTATTTGGAAACAACTAAGCGCCATTCAGTTAGTCTCCTCTCATAATTATGGTAACTTACTTCTGAGGACATATTGCGCTTTGAGGAAACCAATCTCCTATGTTGTGCCATTCTAGAGACGGACAAAAGAATTCACAGAGCCTTATGGACACCGTCTGATTTCTAAAGAGGCTCCATCTGCATGGTGGTTGTTGGGGGTGATTAGCGTGGACATGCAGTGGAATGGTGCCTGAATCTTGCCGGAGCCAGCCGCGCTCTGCTGGGCGCCATCACTCCTCAGAGAACTGAGAAAGAAGAGGCCACGGTCAAGTCTCTGTAGTGGTGAGCCAGATGGCTGAATCGCTTTTCCCCAGCAGTTCTTCTTAAACCACGCAACAAAATGTCTCTTTTCTTCCTCTCTTGATTTGATAATCAGTAGCCAGCCTTCCTTTCCAGGCCGTGATTTGCATGCGTCTTCATCTGCGACTGTCAGCAACTGACACTCGGCCTGTTAAATGTTGAGCCTTAGTCAGAACACTGCTGTTGCCGGCAGTCTAATTTGGTTTGTTGTGGCGGTAGACTGATTGTGGCTGTTTCCTGTGGTTGGGGACAGATTAGGATCTGGATTGTGCTCTAGGGAGAGGCGCAGTGGTTCCCATCCCCCCTGCAGATACCTCCAATCCCAGCTGTACGCACACACTCTAATATATTAGCAACCTCTTTCTGGGGGAAAGATAAACAGCTTCATATTTTCTCTATCTATTCACCAAAGGAAACAGATAATATGTACCCCATGCAATACACTGCATACGTGTAGTAGGAGTGTCTATATGTTGTGTTAGTCATAGATTTTTCTGGCCTTTGCCACAAAATCGCCACAAGAAGCGCCGATATCCCATTACCGATGTGTATTGATCACATCACATAATTGGCCGTGGAATAGGAAGGGCACAAAGGTAGGGTTACAACTTTAGACTCAATCCCGTAAAAGGCCAGTACTTATTGATCTTTTCCGTGGCTCAGTCTCTTGTTAATCATGCAAACAAAGTGGAGCAGTGTGTTGTGGGTTACAGAGGGAGGAAAAGATCATTTCCTCTTGCCCCACCAGATCGGGGTACACCACTTTGTAATTTGTAATTTAAGTCCTTCTCAATTATTAGTCTTGGTGTTTTGTTACAGAATCTTGCAGATAGACACAATATCACATGCACAAAATATTTCATGACCTAATGTGCGGTGGATACAATGCAGAGTTGTACTTAATTGATCTGTGGGTTGATTATTTATTTATTCTAATCAAGTGCTCAGTCCATAAATGACTAAATGGATTTCACAGACAGGTTTATATGTTGTGCTTTATTAAGAAAAAAAACCTCAGAGCATGTATTGGCCTACATGATATAGAAACAATCACAATCATTGATTTCTGTTGATCCATGATGTACCTCTTGGTTTAAGGCTTGAAAACTGTATGAATTACTGATGGTAGGCATAGAGAAACAGTGTCATCATAGTTTACTGTTATTTGTTGAAAATGCCACACAATAAGCTCTAGTATTTTGCTCAAGGACACGTCGGATGGTTAAGACTTGTCAGCAGAGTCTATCCAAGCCGTGGAGCAGGGGAACCACTAGACTATCACAGGAAAAAAAAAACAACAAAAACCCCCCACCTTGTCAGTCCATTCATTTGTATTCTGGTGGTTTGAAACCAGTCTTTAAAATTCTACATTGTATGTTTTATCCATTATTGTTTCGGTGAAGTAAGCTGCCATCTTGCATACTAATGACATTGTAATTGTCACCATTAACAAAAGCTGGGAAAAGCTACTTCTCAAGCTTTTATCCGCATTGGAAGTGAATTTGCTGAATATTCAATGCAATTTCAGGGAGCCCTTTCTGGTGGACCGGACGGATGGAAAAGAAAAGCTTTAAGGAGGGAAGGTGTAAAAGCCATGAGGAAACAGAAATCAGAACAATACACAATACTGCAGGTGTATATTTTATAATAGGACTGTGTAAGTAACAACACTCAGACATTATATTTAATCTACTGTCATACAACACTGTGTGAGGGTTAGGGTTAGTGAGTTTGTGCACCAGTTATTATGAAACTGTTATTTATTACACCCTTGCATTCTTCATTTGTAAAACTGAAACACAGAGCGGTTTATTTACTAATGTGGAACTGTATTGTTGTTGCATTCATTATTAGAAGTTGATCACGGCCTTGTTATTCCATGTCTACCTCATTCAGTGTTCTTGTTAAATCCTTTTTTTGTCAGTATATCAGCTTCTCTGCCATTTTAAATTCATGATTTAACTGGTAAGAAAAGTGGATTCCCCCCCACTATGATTTTCTCTAACACATGAAAGACCTGTCCTGTCTGTCGTTGATTGATGATATTTCTAAGTAAACTATTACTCATGAAGTGCCAGTTAGAGGATGGCAGGTGATCTTCCTTAATCCCATTTTCCATAGAGAATAAAAAAAACTAAAAAAAAACAAAACAAAAAAAAAAACATTAAACCTACCACCAGTTGTGTGTTAGCATAATGAAAGCAACAGGGTGTGAAGAGAAAGAAGCTCAACACTTTAAAATGAATGGTGGAAGCTTCTGGGCACAACAAAGAGAGAAAGAAACAAACAGAAGGTGCAGTTACAGGGAATCTGATTGAAGGAAAGCTTTTAGTGGCTTTCTCCTGTGAAATTGAGCATGTCCCTCACACTGACGTATGCCGCTCATCTGGTTCTCCACAACTACTTACCCTCCATTAGCAGACAAAGACTTGCCTTAACTACACAAGACAGTGACAACAAGCAGGATTTACAAGGCACTGTGGTGGTCTCTTTCTTAGCAAACCTGTAGAAACAGAATGGGAAAATAGACGATTACTTTATTCTATTTCTTCAGTCTTCTATTAACTATTTATTCCACTTGGAGATAATGGGCCTGATGTTTTTCAGATTGATTGGATTACATTTATCAAGTTAATCAGGTTTCTAATTATGGTAAATAATTAAAACCCATATTAATCCACTGAATATTAAAGGGTATTAATTAGTTATTATCTTGAGAAAATCTTACCCAAGAGCACTTTGAATTTTGTCTGGTTATAAAACCACTTATTAATGATGGAGTTAGTTCTTTGGAAACCATTCCCAAATTATTCTAAAGTTAATGTCGATCAGATACTTAGTTACAGTCTATTGAACTAATGTCATTCTTACCATTGGAAATAAAAGCAAATGCAACGGTCTGCTGTCGGGAAAAACTTCTAAATGAGATTAAATTTCTTTTTTCACATAAGTGAAATTTTGACTTAATCAGCAATTAAAACGTGTCTCCTCTCTCACTTAAACATTAGCGTATGTGGCTGCACAATGCAGTGTAGTGACAGGGGTGATTCATTTTTGTGTCTGTTTATCCAAGTTTTCCCTTTCCTTTTCTGAGGACATTCACGGCTTCCCACTTCCTGCTTAGCATAAGCACTTGGTGGGTTAGAGAGTGAGTGAAAGAGTTGTGTAATCCCCTCCCCTCCCTTCCCCTGTACTTAGCCAGACAACAAGAAACATCTGGACGGAGAACAGAGAGTTCAGAACGCACCCATCCCCACCTTGTGTTAGTCCAACAATGCTTGGCTCAGATTCTGCAGTTGGAGTCTGGACACCCCACTGTTATCCTACCAAACCATGCGCAAGTGTTGCATTCTTATCATGACTTTGCTGGTTTCTGAGGAGAATGTGTGGGTGTATTCTGTCGTCAAGTGTGTAATTGTCTGCCTCCGAGTGGGGTAAAAGGTGTTATTTTGCTCTCTACAATTCTACCATAGCAACCTGAAACAGAGGCTGCAGAGGTTTTAATATTGTGTGTCTTCAGGTTGTTGCTGTGTGTGTCCCAATATTTTCTACTAAAGTGGTGCTTCAATTTAATCCTCTCTCACATAAAGGAAACAACATTTTTTATGCCCAGTTTCAAATATCACATCTCCTGCAGTGCTACTATTTTAAGACTTTGAGCTGTAAATTTGGGAAAGAAAGCCTTACTTATGTCACAGGAGTTTTCTGCATCATTGATCCCATGTGAGTATGCAGTGCAGGTGCTGCAGCCAAAATTAGAACTGTGGAATAAAGCGGGCCAACTTCTGCTTTTACAAGACTGGTATATTTGCGTTTCATTCATCTGTGTCTGTTGGTTTACATTGTTTCCTGCTCATGTTTGTGCAGCACAGTTGGCACAGGCTGACCATGTGCCATGTCAAAAATGTGATTTGATAATAATAATAATAGGCTTAACTATGCTACAAAGTGCTTTACAAAAAGTACTGACAAAGGCTATATGTTTCCCCCAAACGCATGCAGCTGATTTAACATTTCTGCTTTATTGTAGAAGTCTAGTGGTAAATCATTTTGCAAAACAACATAATCACAAGAACTGTTCATGTGATTTGATTTAAAATTTATTTGGCAGGTGTATTGCTGGGGACCCAAGTAAGTGCCCTGTGGAATTTGGTGCAATTTAGACATGCAAGATGTTTAATTAATAAACTTTGAATAAACAAGCCATTAGCAAGGAAGCCAAATAATTGGCATTACACTAGCGACCTGAAGTGTTATTGTTATAAAACACACCCTGGTGTTCACATAAATTCTTCATGTTTTTTCCAATTTCTAGGCAGTCACAATATTGTAGCTCTATGTATTAATATTTGTCGAACAATGAAACTGGGTCTTTACCTGCAGCTTTCACTCACTATTGGCTACTTTCATGTGAAGATGGCTTTTGATGTATGAGAGCTATTGCTGTTTCGCTGTTGACCACCTTCCTTGCTATGATTGTAGCCTTTAGTATCAAGTACTGTATACTGAAACATGTTTCCACTTTACTGGCTTACATTAAGCTGAGGGTCTGAGTGTATGTTGAGTTTGACCTGCTCGTCTTTGCCCCTGGCAGTGCTCTTTCATTTCTCTCACCCTTACCTTGTTTTTCCAATATGACTCGACCTTGACAGAGGAGTGTAGGGGGAGTAGTGGATCGCATTTTCCCTGACCGCCACCCTCAGATAGGCTGCTGTGATGATGAACTGCAGGAGCTGGTGACATTCATCTTTCCCACATGCGCCTATTCTTCTCTTAACACCTCTCCTCTCACGTCCTTTCTCTTTGTTCCAGTTTAGATGGGGAGGAAATGAAAACCTTGCAGTTGAAAATAATGAAACCGAAGAGATGTACGACTTAGTGATCCAATACATAAACTGAATTAGATTGAAAGACACTCAAAGATGTTAAATTACTCAAAGTTTTCCAAGCAAAACAACTATTATGAGACTGCAGGATCATGTTGTTTCGCTAGCTATCATCTTTTGCAAGCAGGATATTGGAACTTGATTGCATATTATAATGTACCCCATTAGAGGGTTGCTCTCAGATAATCCACACATTGTATTAGTTTAGAGGCAGTGCACAGACATATTGCTTCTCATAGGTATTTAATTGTCTTTACATGCCAGCTAGAGTGATGACACTGTTGTGAGATCATTACAGACCTCGCTGGCTTAAATGAATTTGCTTCCAACCAGGCAGCTGAATGGCACTGATGGCGGGCTGTTTGACTGGCAGAACTCAATTATTTTCTCCTGCTGAAAGTTAATTTGCGTAATCACGGAGCAACCTTTCAGAAATCTACATTATCATTAAACCAAATGGTTTTGATTGATAACTACAAACCTGACTTGGGCTTTAGCTCACATCAAATGATCATCTCTACATCAGTCAATGATCCCGTGCTGTTTGTAGGAAACAAACATGTTGTTTTCTTTGAATATTGTCAAGGAATTGCAAAGACCAACATGCATGTAGTTTATGATCTGTATTGATAATGACAAGGTCAATTAGTTTGATTATTATTTCATTATGGCAGCAAGAGCACCAGAGGGTCTCGCTGCTCTGGCACATCTTAATCTAATTCCTCTTAAGCGTCTGTTAATTTGCACGTCTGGACTGCTCGGCCATGTTAATAATGATGTTATCACCATGCTGGAAAATCCTGTGTGCGGTTTTAACAGCCTTGAGTTATTTTGTCTCCTCCTTAAATGGCTCTGTATTATTGTATAACAGCTTGCTACTCACAGGATGAACACTGGTAAAAGAAATGAGGCTAGTGATGCTGGAGTCGCATCATTGGATGCCCTGGGCAAAGCCTTAATCTGTAACAACCTTTGTTTTTACACACAAAGGGAGAGAACATCAGCTTTTTCAGTTGCTTGGTAGAACAGTTTACTTATTATGGCTGTTTTACCAGGTACATCTCACATGCTATAGATACAGTTACTTTCCAGCTGTGTCCAAATCCAGTAGAGCTTATTATTTTACTTAAATGTCCACTGTACACCACCATGAACCTCTTGTAATTGGGAACACATGATGCAGATGTATAGGACAAAGATTTTGAGTGAAAGACGGCATAAATTTAGATTTTCAAGATCAAGATGATTTTCAATAAAAAACATACAGCAGTGGGTTCCTGTATACAGCTGCGTGTTCAAAGGTATGTGTCAGACATTGTACATGTGTTCGTCCAAGTCCCCGCGGAGGTGTGATTGAGGGCGAATGTGTGGCTGTCACTTCACATCTCCAAGCTCACTGCAGGATCTATAGGTGGGGGGTGAATGTGTTGAGGGCGACAACGGGAACTTCCTCATCCAAGAACTCCATGAGACCAGACAGCTGGATGTTAGAGGCCTCCAGCACCTTGCACTCCTGCTGACACTCCTGTCGTCTGTGCTTCTGCCTCCATTAATTAGAAGAGGCCTGGTTCCCTTCACCAGCCAGTAGAGGAAAGCCTACTGAAATATTTAACTTGAGCACATGCACATTATCTCTGGTTAAGGACATCTGAGAGCATTTTAAAGATTTACAAATGTTCCCAAATGTACTAGTCTAAAAATCTGAAAGTACTGTTGAAGATTCAGTGAATCATCGTTTTGGAAATGATGAGTCAGTGGATTACATTATAGCATTCATGAAAGTTTTATTTTCACTGATTCTTGTATTTATTCACCACTATTTTAATTACCTGTCCTACCTTGATTCATGCATTAGAAATTATGAAACTTCACTTTGCAGCAATGGAAGTTGCTCGAGTGCAGCAGCCAACTCAAAGCATCCCATTGTAGCATTGTCTGTTTGTGACAGGTGTTCTTTTATCAAGTTTTGAAACAACAGAAATTTAAAATCTGCCCCCACGTTACACGTAATGCGGGGATAAAACACACTGCAAGAGGTGTGGGAACACAAACACTCTATAGCTGCTGTAACCTTGAAGCACATATTCCTAATTAAAACGGATTCTATGAAGCTCTGGCAACAAAGAGGATCCTGCGCAGAACCTGGTCTGCACAAGCACAATCAAAGCAGTGGAATAAAAGAAGACATTTCCCTTTTTCTCATCTACTTAACGACAGGTTCCTAATGCCCCAGGACAATCGAGAGCGCAGTAATGAGAAAAACAATAGGCTTGCTTGACAGCCAAATGTGATGGGGACACAGGATCCTGCCATTCCTTTTATACCAGCTTCAGCAATGCACTTGATTAATTGGCAATTTTGTTTTAACTCCGTTTCAGCAGCATCTTTTATGGCCATCCCTCGGGCAAAGCAGCTTAAAACTTTTAGCTTCTTTTTTTGGGCATGTTTTTGTGACAGATGTGTCCCCAAACAAGTTGATCGAGCTTGGGCGAACCAGAAATGTGTCTCCTGCAGGACTTCACTCTTCACTACATCTGCTCCTTGAATTATTCAGCTGCCTGAGATCATTACTTCTTTTTCTGGTTTGTACAGCAGCATTCACAACTGTCATTAAAGTAGTATGAGACACACTTGTTATTCAATGGTCCGCAGCATTGAAAGAAGCAAACTTTTAAAGGTTGTTTATTATAGCCTAGTCTTTTTCAACAAGTTAAGATCATTTTCTGTGGTCCACAAAACAGGTCTTTGAAGGTTTTTTTTGCTGAAAATACCATAGAGATTATTCATTCTAGCCTTTGTAGCCCCTGTTTTGCTCCTGGTTTTTGATGTGTTGTTGTTTCTGTGTCTGCTGCAAATGGGCTGCTGCTTCTAACGTCTCACTCCAGGACTGGTTGTGGTTGTGACAGACGTGGCCGTTATAAAATGCAAGATTATATGACTGCAACAGGAAACACGGGCTATTGACAATATTCATATTTATACTGGAACCGTAACAGAGCTGCAGCAGCCACATTAATACTAGTACTACAGTTAAGCTAAGTGTGTCTGTGGATCAGATTGGTCTTATTAGCTTCGGCTTGACTTTACAGACACTGCCCAGTGGGTCACTACATATTTATGGACTAAGCAAGTTAGCTGCTGTGTGCCAATCAAAGTAACATCATGTTGCCAAAGATGTGTATCGTTACCATCCTTACTTGTCTTATTAAGCACATTTACATGACATTAAAGTAGCAACACGCACATACCGACAGGGATCATGGAGACTGTCAGATTGCCGAAAGGCTGTAGGGTTATGTTCAATTTCCATTTATGACATCATTAAAGGAACCAAATTTAAATGCAGTGTTGGTGCATTTACTTAGAGATTGTAGAGCAGGGTAAAAGGAGAGAGTTTTGTCTTTTCTTATAGTTGAGACCTCTAGATGAGGGATGGGAGAGTAAAAGATTTTCTGGAATGAGTTGAAACTCATAAAGAACCTTGCAGATTGACTTGAAAAGGTGATGAACTTACTAACGTACAATCCGTCAATTATTTCATGATTTATGTTGAACTGCCACAAGGAGCAGTGTGAATCTTTCCATTCATTGTTTGATTGATTAGTAGATCTTTTTCTAAAAAGGATGTGTTCCTTTAGTGATGCAAAACAAATATTTATTTCTTAACAAAACATAAAGTGAATCCAGTATGTTTTGTGCCATTTTAATAATCTTGCAATTATATTGTCCAGGATAATTGTGATATACATTTTCATATTATCCCATTCAACTGGTAGATATTATATTGAAAGGTTATGAAGTAGTGCATTTTGCATAATATATAACATTTAAAATGCTAAATTTAGAAATTGGATGATGATCTCTTAAACAAAAAAAACAAAACAATTATTAAACCATTGCTTCTACTGTGTCAAGCCCTTCCAAAGCTTCAAAGAAGGTGCACAGTGTGACACCGACCATGTCAGACAGACAAGTTGCTGATACCTTGTCAGGGAAACTTCAACTTAAAAGTGGGACAAGTATCTGTCAGCCAGAGAAGTGGATATATAAACCAAAATTGTCATGAGCAAGCAGGAGAGGAAGGGAAAAAAAGGAAGGCAGGTTTGTGCATATGCTACATTTAACCATCAAGTGAGAGTGACAGTAAAGCTCACTGTGTCAGCAGATGCAAATAACCGTTATAGATTGATTACTGTCTGGCAGTCCGTGATTAATGTTCCCTTTATGATCTGATGAATTTTAATCGTGTTCTGTGTGAATTTATTCTTTCAAAATATACCTTTGACATCTTGTAGAGAATCATGATTATTCATGAGAAGAATAATGCAAACTTTGGACTGTTCCTTATTCACAAGAAAGAGTATATCTATGTTTAACTTCATGCCTTACTTATAGTATGAAATAGAGCTGCCAGAGAACTTGAAACCCTACCCTTTTTTTCATGCCTAAACACAGCTGCCATGTAAGCGCCACGGATTGTTGGATTTGGAAACTTTCAATTACTGTTGGACCCCTCCTCCCCTCACTTCCTCATGATGTTCCCCTCTGTACTTTGTTTAAAGCAAACTGTAGCCTTTATCTAGTTTGCATTTCTATCTCATTCGGCCCATTCAGAGCCCTCGCGTGAAAGATCTGACTGTTCATTTGCTGAAGCCATCTGTTGGCGTTTGCTTCCTCCTCAGGACATCCTTGATGTGTCGTGTGTTTGCCATTCATTACAGAGCACGTAAAGCACCCCGACAGTCCAATTAGGTTACCACCGCAGACTGACAGGACAATGAGCGCATACACATGTTTGACAGATCAACAACGAAAGGAGTGGGAGGAGAGAGGGTTCTGACATACGTGCTCAGCCATGCACAGAGAGAGTCGTGCACGTATGCAAATTCACACGCACAAAACCATCTGTAAATCTTGACTGTAGTTAACAAATTCCCAGTTACACTTTCAACCTGGTGTCTACCAAATCTAATGCAATAATTAGCTTTTACAGCAGGTTTTTCCCATCAATTTCCGATTTTGCTGTAAATACAAAATGGAATAGCTGCCGGGTTGCTTTAAAACCACAACTCAAAAATTCTTTAACATAAGCCTCTTTCAACAGGACGCCGAGCCATATTTACCAACCATTCTTCTCACAATTCTGGATATGTTGCCAGGTTGTGATGGATCGTTTCCAAGCTGCAAACAAACGTAGTGATTGGTTGGCTGCTGGTGAAAGGAGGGAAAGCCTGAGCCGGGCTGATCACGGCACTATTACACAGAGGAATTGATCAGAAAGTAGCGAGCGGGTGGATCCAGCTGGAGGTTTAATGAATAATTTAAATGTGGATGATGACTCAGCACTATTATCTGTGTTCACCACGGCTGTAAATATATACAGTAAAATCCAATATGGTGTGTTTTGTTTTAGGGGTGAAGTGTCAGACAAAGGAAGGGAGAGTAATGTGGATCTCTGCTGTGTTATTACAATACATCCATTCACATCCGCCTTTGATACGTCTGCGGAATTTATACGAACTTCCAGTCAGTATGTACACATGGAAGTTAAATATGTTTTGCAACTTCCCCAGATTGTCTCCCTCCCCACTGATATCAGTTTTTATGACCACAACAAATGTTTAGTAAAAAAACATTTATCACTTTATCACTTCATTCTGACAGCCGGATGTTTTCCCCAGCGTACAAAAGTGTTATTTATCTTCCCATGGCCAGATGCCGAAGGAATGTCTGCGTGTTGAAATATTCCTATACGGAGCGCTGTGGCCTATCACATCCAAAAATAAAAGCTCACATACTGTCTGTACAACCCTAACCCAATGCTGTCAGAAATGTCCAGAAGGAAAAGGGAAGAGTGTTCCTGACAGACTTTTCCTACCATTATAAGGCTTAGGTGCAGTGCCTAAGCTGAATGAATGCATCATTAATGTGAAGGGCATCAAAACTAACTAAATGATTTTCCCAGATCTAATAGTTGAAGTTGATCCCCAGTGGGGGTCTTCTTTGGCAAGTTGTATTATTTATTTATCTATTCTAGTTTTTTGTACACATATATGGTGATAGTAATGGTCTTATAATTGTGTAAAATTGCATATTTCTTTAATGAAATTTAACATTCTCTACAAACCTAGGGAAAACACAGGGTGGTGTCTGACTGAAGGCTTTCCGTGAATTAAATGGTATAACACACTACTGTATTGATTAGTCGATCAATTTTGGATCAAAATTTTTTCATTTTCATTTTATCATTCCAAATTCCAAACGTTGTCTGATTTCAACATCTTAAGTGGGCTGCCTTTTTTGCATTTTATATCATTGTGCACTCAATGTGTTTGTGTTTTTCTTGGGTGTTCAAACAGACAAAAGGTCAGACAAAACAAGCAATTTTGATCTCCAGCAAACTGTGGTGGACCTTTTATAGACAGTGATTTACATAATAATAATATGACAACAACAAGTTGTATGTAATGGTATTTGGACCCATTGCTGCTGTTCAGTTTAACCCCAGTGGAGGTGACACTAAGAGTCACATCATCACAGACAAACACACGCCCTCAGATCTTTTCATTTCTGTTAAAAAGCCCCTTCATTCTATTACGAGCTATGAATTATGGAGCTCCCACAGTGAAGTCTCTGTGACTGCTCTGATTTAATGCTAGGAGCTGTTAGTGCTGTCCCCCTGCTGCAGGCCGAGCCTCTAATGGATGTGGGGGGAAAAAAAAGCTTGTCTATCTAATTGCCAGACTTCTAATGTAATGCTAGAATGACCAGGAAGAGAGGGGGCAGCAGTGGGGGGTGGGGGGTGTTTCCGGTTTGTGGAGGTTGACATGGCGGACCTAAAGCTTGGAATCTGGGAGGGATGAACCCTGTGGCCAAGGAGACTGTTGACCCCATTGGGAGGAAGTTGTGATGTAACTCTTGAGGGACAAGCATAACAGATTAGATTAGAAGTAACACAGATAAATTTGCCCTTGATGTTTCGTTTGTTAAAAAGAGAGTGAGGAAAGGATGCGAGGACAGGCAGACCAAAAGCAGACATGAGACAAGAAAGACAAGAGTTTCAATCCAAACATTAAATAATGACCTTCTCAAATTATCTTTGAAGGACTAAAGCTCTTTGGCTTTTTCTAAAAAAAATGTATTTTTGACTTTGTGTTTGGGAAAAAAATGTAACAGTATTATTGTATTTCCTGTTGCACTTGAGATGATGAGGTCTTACACTTAACCCTATTTTAGGGAATAAAATAGAGTATCTGCGATTTATAAAAATCCAGATTCTTTGATCTTGTAGTTTGGAAGTTTATGAACATTTTTGGTGCAATTTAGGACCCAAGCCACCTTTCTTTCCTACAGTTTTATTTGAGTTGAGGGAAGTTTACGAATTTAACAGAAGCCTAACTTGTCTTGTTCTCCACTCTCAGGTCTCACTTTAAGACTTGATTAACAGAGCATGTCCTGGATGTTGTGTAGGTTTATTGGTCAGCTGTGAGTTTCAGCGCTGTAGACTGATCTTTGTAATGCTCCTGTTGCATGGGTGCAGAGGAAGTCGGGACAGAGCTGTTTATTTATAGGGCAGGGAGGTCTTTCCCTTCTCTGTGTAACTCTGAGAGTCAACCAAAGAGCCAGAGGAAGCCTCATAAATGATTTCATGTCTAGGCCTGTGACTCATTTTACAGAGTGAAATGCAGCTAGAATAGTAGAGTCACGCTAGTTAAAGTTTGCATTGCTTCCTCGCTGTGGGAAATCCCCTTCTGCAGCTGAGGTCATCGACACTGGCTGGATTTTCATTTGTGTTTTTTGATGACAATGTTACTAGCTACTCTGGTGCTCTCATGTTTTAACCGTTTTTTTTAATGATAACGAACGTTCATTTTTTAATTTTTTTTTTTATAGCATTAAGAATTAAAAGCCTCACGTGATTCATATTAAAAAAAAAAAAACATCCGCCTGGAGCGATATGTCCTGCCAGGAATGGAAAAATCTTTAAAGAGCTGCAAGGCGAAGCCAGCGGACCCGTGTCTTCTCCGTTATTCGCCCACTGAGATGAGATCAGGGGGTTCACGCTGGCAGTTCTGCACGTTTAAATTGAGGTTACCGCATAAGCAGTCACGCCTGGAGAGGACTGCTTCAACTCCCACAGCCATCACCGTGACAACAGCACCCACACTGTTTACAATTAGCATTCGGTTACTCACTGATGAACAACACGGTGTGTAGTGGACCGCAGAGACCCCTTTTTGAAAAACAGAAATACACCCGGCAAATGTTTTGTAGGCGTGATTTATTTTCCTCTGGGGTATTACAGATGATGTACACTTAACTGTATATTAACGTTAATGCAGGTGTGTATCATCTCAGCCTCTAAACCACATCAGGTGGAAACTATTCGAACCGCATCTGCCTTTATGAAACCATTTTCTTTGCTTTACTGCTCCGCTTTATTGTGACACTCAAGCACACACAGCACACACAGTAACACACATATATGTACCTGCACACTCACAAACGTAAACGCTCTGTTGGCACTCCTGCCTATAGGCTATAATGGATGATATTTACATAGCGGTTTGGATAAGAGAGTGGGTGCCATTAGAAAGATGGATCATCATGAAGTGGATGGGGATTTATCACAAAGGCAAAGCTCCGTGTGAAAAATGAGGGATCTCTCTCTGCCGGTCCTCATGTTGCCATTGATTCTCTATGACTCGCTCATCCTTCCTGGGCGTGGCCTGTGCTGCTCAGTCACGTCTGGGCTCTCGGTCCTTCCTCCAGCAGATGGAAAAGCTCTTCCATTATCGCAGCTCTCCACCTCACCTCTTGAGACTTCACCATCCTCATATCTCCCGCTGCATATGGGCCAATGTACGGCTCAGTGTTGTGCCACTGCCTCTTTGCATCTTTAAATATCACGTGTGTACGTGTGTGTGTGTGTGTGTAAGAGAGGTTATCAGTCTAATGCTTATCTGGTCATTTGCATTATCTGGGCACAGAGACTGCATTGTGTTGGATTTAATGATTGCTGGTAGTGAGTTGTTACTGTTGTTGTTCCACATGGATGGGTATGGCGCAATGGGACGGGGAGGAGGAAGAACAGGGAAAGGCCACGCCATTGTCATGGATCAGAGATCAAAGATTGTCTACACGATGATGGAGTCAACTAAAGCAAACAGGCGCATGAAAATTCAGGGAGCAGCTTTGCCTTGCCCGAGGCTTTGAGGCAATTTGTGTTTGTGCGCGTGCATGTGCGTCTGTCTGATAAGTATGGGTTCTTCAAATGCTGCTGTATCTCTCTCTTGATTTTATTCTTTGTCCAAATCCTATTAGCAGGGAATAAATGGTCAATTTCACCATTTTTAACCAGCGGCTGGTTAAAAATGGCAAATTCACACCCATTAACTTTGCTTAAATTGAATCATTCAGTTATTGTTATTTTGCTACTTTAACATCCTTCTGCCAAAAGAAAACCAATTAAATATGCATTATCCTTTAATAATATTCACTCTTGTGCCTGAATTGGTTTTCTGATGCTGAGCCACTGCCTTGTCAATATGTGCACTGATAACATTGAAAGCAGCTGTAGGCTTAGATCTATTGCTATTGATCAATGAGTTGAATAGAGACACAGCAGCTACAGCCGGCAGGAAGAACCATAAAGTGAAAGTATCGATAATCTCTGTTATACTCAACATCTTCGTTTTCACCTGCTATTACTCAGCCAGATCCTGTGAGGGGGTGAAGTGTAATCTGAATTTCTAACTTTAGATACACTTCACTCAGTTTTGTTAATTTAATGTTTCTTGCATACATTAAATATAACAACACATACTTCCTACAGGCACTATACTAGTTTTATTAAAAATATTTGCCAATAAAAAAAATAACATTTTAGCAATAATGAAGTCCAGATATTGGGATATTAGGGTAGAAAAATTCCCCACAAAACTACATCTGTATATCTATAAAATATAAAATATAAATAACCAGCCGAGGCTCACTCACTCACAGTGTAGCATGTACATTTTTATTGGCATATTAAATGAAAACAAAACAACTGTTAAAATGCACCCATTTTAAATACAGGCAGGGAATTTGCATGAAGAAAGATCAAATGAGCATGAAACAGAATAGTGTAATTCCACCCAGAGAAGGCCCCTGATCAGCCAGGTCAGGTTTTAATGTCATTTTACCCGATTAAAACTGACGTTTTCAATTTGTTTCGTTTTCCAAATTAATTCTTCACTTTTCTAAAACAGTATCTCCTTGTGGCAACATAACGCGACTTACAGTGTAGACTGCTTTAGACTTTTATAAACCAAATATGCAAGATTAATCACTAAGCACAAAAATTAAAAAAAGTAATTATTAGAAGGTACATCCTCTATCCTTTAGACTAGTCTTATCTTAACCCGATTCTTATAGCAACAAGAACAGTGAGCAGTTCTATTCATCCCTTCTTTTACGTGCTGCAGACTGTCATCTTTACTAGTTTCCTTTTTTTGAAGAAGAAGAACATGATTGGGATCATCTCATCCTATCATTTACCCAAAAACTACACATTGAACTGTGTTCCTGGTTGTCAAAACCGTTCTTGCCTCTTATCACTCTTCCCCTATCTTGTCTTCTGTTCACCTGCACTGCTGTGTTGTGCTCCAGTGCAGTGGAAGGAAAGGTGTTTGTCTGGCATTACCTGAGGTGCTGAATTACCCTACATGCGATCGCTATTTTCAACCTCCTACCCTCTCAGCGTTTTTCTAGTCAAACAAGAATTGGCTGTTGGATCAGACCAGGTGGGGAAACCGAACCATTAAGTTGACTGAAGAGCCTCTTGGGAATTATTTGAACAGCCGTCTGGTGTGAAACGTATAATCTCTCCCTGCCTCCAGAGCATCTTTGATCTAAAATTACTTACAGTAATATGAGAGGGGTGATGTTGGATTAATGAAGGAATACGAGGATTGGACCAGTACTCCAAAACCCAAAGATATTCATCTTACCATGATGGTAAGAAGCTAAAATTAGTGAATATTTGCAAGTTTTTAACAATGGCCTTCCATGCTCTCAGACACTTGGTTTGCCTGTCATTAACTTAGCCCAGCTAGAAAATCTTTTATCTTGAGTTTCAATTTGTTCCCATCATAGATCCTCCTACAAAACAACAGACAGGTGGAAAGCGCAATCGTTACCAGCAGAAAAAAAAATAACGGCAACACAAATCTCGGAAGTTCTCCAAGAAGTGAGATGTATCAGTGTTTGAGCAGGCATGTTTTTCCAGCCGTGGCAGCACACTGTTCATTCTGCCTCTGACACAGGACCGAAGCCCGTCCAGCCGGGTGCCAGAGAGAGATTCAGAGACACACAGAAAGAGGAAAGTCACGCCAATGCACACAGCAATTTAAATTTTAATTGCCTAGATTTATCTTCCCCATCCAGTGTGACGGGCTGATAACTAGGGCTGATAGCACCCAGAGCCTGTTTGTTAAAGCTTGGCAACATCCAGATATATGGGCAGGAGCCACAAGAAAGGACAGAATGGATTTACTGCAACATTTCCTAACCTCCGACAAACACCCGCCTTCACAGTACAATGCACAGTTCAGCGGAGGCTTAAGTGCTGGCTATATCCTGAAAGCCGAGCAAATTGGCCGATTTCAGTCTGTCTGCGACACTACATCACCTACACTCAGTACATTGCTTCAACACTCGGCTCGTGGAACAAACAGTTGGAGTGTGCCAGTCTTTCTTCAGGTTGTTCAGCTGAGTGTTAGTGAGCATAATGTCCTGCTAACCAGCCTAACACTACCATTACAGATACAGCAGTTATTAGTGTGCATGTCGATGCAGTCAGGTTAACAAAGGGAATATTTTTTTCCTTGCCATAGTCATTCCTGGTGTTTATACTGACCATTAGACACTCTGTTTCTAAGGCACTTAGAGTATATATGAGCAAAAAAATGTATTTAAAAGCTAATATAAAGCTTCAGTCAAAGCTTTGGTACATTTTTAGTTTTTTTTTTATGTTGGTGTCGTGAGGCCTCACAAATCAACAAATCAATAGGCTATTTCAAGCAGCTTGTTACCTTTTTCCCCAGTAAAAACACATATACACATACATTTTAATGATGAAACATTTTTCCCCCCTTTTCTTAATGTCAAAGCCGAGATGAAGAAGATGAAGTCTGATGAAACATTAACATTTTCAAAAGTTGGGAAATTTTCCAAGTGGATATGGACTCCACTGGCTTACTTAAGGCTAATAATTCAGTAAGTATTTCCTGAAGCCCAAGAATTAATGCCGGTGAAGACGGTTTAGAGTATATTGAGAACAGGAGGTTCATTACGGCTCATCACGCAGCACAAACTTCACCCCCCCTTCCTCCCCCTTTTTATGTCCTTGCCTCTTTCACACTGTCTCTCTTTTATCTCATCCCTCCATCTTTCCTTATCATCCTCTAGCCCCTTCTGCAAGTGTATGTCTCTCTTTTTTGCACATCTCTCACCCCACACTGAATCTTGCTACTCTTGTCACATGTATAATAAGTCTGCATAAAAATACAGATTTTTTTTGCCACCATCTGTGCATTTCAACCCCTTTTCTATATTTTCATCTGTTAATCCTCTAGTCCTGTGGTTCTCAAACTTTTTGACATCAAGGACCCACTAAATTGACACAACCCCTGACCCCTATTTGATAGGATATATTTTTTAGATATTTTATTACAGAGTGTGTGTGAGAGTTTGACCAAAATATTCATATATTCTATCAGTGTCAGTGTGTTACAAATAGACGGAATTACAGTGAAAATAACTTATTCCCATTTTTTGCTGGGGATCCCCTTTCTAGGACCCCTGGGGGTCCCTGGACCCCCCTTTGAGAACCACTGCTATGGTCCCATTAGATATTGAGATTCATTTTCAGGAGAACTCAGATCAACAAATGCAATAAAAGTATAATTGAATAACTTTCTTATGGGACACAGCGGCATGATGTGTAATTTCCTTACTGTGCCACCATGCTGTTTTGTAATAGCCTCACACTCAGTAGGCACTGTGCCCTGGAGTTACATCTCGAATTGCACAATATGAAACAACACCAAAGTGGTCAATGGTGTGTTGGAATGTGAACAATCACATCTTTTGTTTTTCTTCCCATTGCCCGTGATTTTCTTTCCTTCCTGCCAATATTCTTTGCAAATGCACTTAATGAGAGTAACATGCATTGAACTGTCTATTGTTAAGAGGTTTAATGAACCTTATCCGTGCTCCAACAAAACAGAACAAAATCTCCACCTTTGCCTCTTGGGCAGTTTAGGAAGAGGAGAGAGATGGATCGCGGTTCGTTTAGATGACAGCTGCATGAGCACGTCTGGTGATTGAGGGCTCATCAGGTAGTTAATTTGCTAGAGGACGTTGGGACTCCTGTGAGTGATA
Source organism: Lepturacanthus savala (assembly GCA_030544235.1). NCBI lineage: Eukaryota > Metazoa > Chordata > Actinopteri > Scombriformes > Trichiuridae > Lepturacanthus > Lepturacanthus savala. The sequence continues at coordinate 5,476,792 of CM060484.1, read as the reverse complement.
GATGCGTTCCGACGATGGCACAACACTGAGCGGAATAACGACTATGGCTGCTGTGGAGAAAACATATTATCTGACTGTTACGAGATGGATATGATTAATTTGTAATTAGCATCAGGATATAAAAATTTATAAGACTTCTTAAAAAAAAGAAACATATTTAATGTTAAATACAACATGTTTAGGATAATGCTGGTTATTCATTTGATGCACAAGTTTTACATCAAGATGGATTTTATGAGTTCACTATAAATGGATAGAAAACATTAAGCCGCTGTCATCAAAATTTTTTACAGTAAATGTATATTTTTTATGGTGCGCATCAACAGTGAAGTCCGAGGAACACTGTGAGAGTGTAATCATTAAACGGTTGCTTTGATCGAAGCATTCTCCTCCTCCTGCTCTCCTTCAGCACACACACACATACACACACTTTAGTGACTTAAATCACTTTATGAGATTTTTTTTGTTTGTGTGGCTTCAGGAAAGAGGACACACTCCTAGATTAGAGGGCTCAGTTTTTCACTCCCTGCCGTGTGATGGATGGATAGACAGTATTATATGTCTTAATTATCATTAGCCTCCTGGAGAGGAAAAGCCTGTTGTAATAGGGAATCTTATTGCTGTAATGCCTTTATCAGCAAATAGCTGTCCTCCCGCTGTTATGTTAAGTTAACATGGAGATGGCAGCATTTTGTGCATAGAAGTCAAGAAACAAGCTTTACACTGTTATTTTACTCCACTATAACTGTTGACAGCTTGTAATTCTGCAGATCAAGACATCACTACACTTATTATTAGTCACTTCGGATAAGACCCGAATATATTCACTAATACTTGTGGCAGAGTGTATGTTTGTATGAGTGAATGAGTGAAGTGATTCATAGTAACTCAGCAGATTGAAATCACAGCAGTAGTGGATTTGAAACTAATATTTGACCACCCGATTCATACAAGTCTCTGTAGGAATGATGCATGAAACTCTTGGTTCCTTCCACAGGAATGGCGAGGCATGTCAAAGACTTTCTAATATTGGAAGCTAATGTAGTTCAAAGACATTGCTGCTGGTAATAGTGATAACAGGATGGGTGGAAAGCGTGTCTGAACAATGAGCAGAAAAATGACCTTTTCTTCACCAGTAAAAAGTCTAGAGCAAAGCATGCTTGGAGGTATGCATTGTGCTGTGGCACATTTTTTTTTATAAATAGCTTTCTTTGTACCTTGTGCTCTATGCAGTCTTACATGTGGCCTGTGGCTGGTCTGGGTTGCTTCATTCCAAAAAAAGATATCAAAGGGAGAAGAGACAAAAGATCTTCCTCTGGATGCAGCATTCACCTGCTGCTGTTTGACAGTTCGTATTATGCAGTTATGTTTTATTACCGCTCCCCTTTGTCAGACGGGTATCAAAACCCGGGCACTTTCACTCAGGAAAACACACCGAATCTCACTCGGGCTGCAGGTACAACTGTGGATTCTCATAAAATGTACTCACTTGAGTTTAAACAGTTCCTGTATAGTTTTCAAACATGAACCGATCGTATATTGATACCATGCACTTCAGCTCTGTGTCGTAGGGGTGATCTTTTCGCAGTATTTCACCTCAGTGTTCGCCCAATTAACAATCGCAGTGAGAGCTATAAACTGAGCTTTGTGTTCAGCCTGCCAGCTCAGCTCACCTGAGTATACATGTGCCTGCTATATCGACCGTTCTATTGAGTCATTAAAGAGGAGAGTCGCCTCGAGGGCCGTGTCTGCGTCGTGTGTCTGTAACGGGGAGAAAAGTTTGTGTAAGTGCAGTGTGTTGTTATATAGAGATAATATCTGGAGTTTATCTGCCTGTATATATTTTTGCTTAGTCAGCGCGATTTCTCTGATAAGCCCAAACGGACTATTTGTCTCTTATGTTATCGTAGCCACCTCAGAGCAGCCGCACATACTGTATGTGCACGTGCACGCTTGCAACAAAGCCAGACCGAACACACATGTAGATGTATACATATCGGAAAAAAGAGTGATTCCAGATAGTGGTAAATGTTTAGGCAGGCAGCCCAGGCACTTTATCAGCTGTACAAGTAGGATTTGTGTTTGATTAAACCGAGGCACTGTAAGGCATGAAGCCAAAACTGAAACATGGTCATTCTCACTGTATGAATTTAGAAGTGACAGATTTCTAAATCATTTTACCTGCACATCTGTGCATTGAAGTTAATGCTGTGTAGCCTAATAAATGGCTCAATATTATGCTGTCCACATTAATGATTCAAAGCAAGGTAGTTAAAAATGAACACTATACGTTATTTAAGGTTTTGTACAAAGAGTTTAATGCTTGGCAGTGTAACCGGTTTAACAGCATTACACTTATTTTATACATTTAGTATCTTGAAGTGAGGCTAAGCTATAATAAGACACAAGAATTCCTTGACATGCCTCATCGTTCCTGTGGTGTTAACCATGGTTTTTATGCATCATTCCCACATAAGTATAATGAGTTTCAGATTAAAATCCAATGTAGTGGTTCAGCAAATCATCCTGGTGGTGATGTGGCATACAACACTTGGATGATGCATGCGCATTGAGCTATGGGGCCCGTCTGGCAGTAAACAAAGTTTCAGCTCAGCTTCAAATCAGGAGCAAAATGCACAGTTTTGACAGCTGTCAGCTTTTCACACAGCTGCAAAAAAGGAGACAGAAAAAAAATAACTAGCAGTTTTTAAAGGGCTCCCTCTGGGTGTTGAAGATGTTCCCAGAGACACTGATAATCTTGAAATGATTTGGTTCAAAACTCTTGATGTTCTGCTTCATAACAGACCCGTGCTACGAGTGACCTTTTATTTATTTGATCATTTGTGTCCTCTGTCACACTTGTTTTTCCCTCCTGTGCCCCATGTTAGGATAATAAAACAAAAAATGGGTTGACTCTTCTGACATATTAGCTCCACAGTGTTTGAGCTGTTGTGTGTCTGCCCTGATCAAATATTCCATTACTCTGCCAGCTCCCCTGCATGTAATAGAGTGGGCCAGATCCATTTCCAAATAGTATTAGACTCTCAACACTCCCTCTCCCTTGCAACAGTGTCCAAATAATTACCTCTTCCGACATCTGCTAGCTCAGAGCGGCCGGCTTAAGTCACGGCCGGTTTGGTGACACCTAATGTGTACACAAGGCTAATAGGAGTAATTGTTGTCACCAGTCTACTGAATTTGAATATGATGATATCCACAGTGAAACAGTGTGATGGGCAATGATATTGTTACTCTTATTGTCTATTTACTTGCGAAGCTTTTATCGCACTTACAGTAGTGTAACGAGTGTAGTTAGCGTTAATTTATGTGTGTGTGTAGAGCTGCTGAGCCCCGCCCTCAGTGAAACACAGGGGGCAGAGCAGAGGAGAGAAACCAGCACGACTATAAATGACAGCAAAACCCATTGGAGATGCACTGAGCCGAAATAAAACAACTGCAGATAAATTAGGTAAATAACATAAATAAAGAAATTTTATTTTTTTCAGAAGGGGCGTTGGTGGGATGGGATGCTTCTCTGAATACCACATAATAATAAACATTTGCTTGTAAACATAGCTATATTCCGGTTGGCCTCATGTCCTCCCTCAAAGAAACAGTAAGTTTTTCTCACCATGCTGCATTTTGTTGTCATTTACAGTCACTCTGGTTTGTCTCCTCTCTGCTTTTCTGTGTTTTCAATGAGTTAAGATGCTGGTGGGCTCAGTGATTGATGGTTGTCAGCCATCGGCAACTATGGGCTGGGCAATATATAAATATTATATCAATACAGACTAGACATATCATGATATGCAAGCCTGGTAGCACATGGCGCCACCCAGATATCCAGCATATCAACGTGTTTGTGAAAAAAATCAGGTTTGTGTGATCTGATTATTCACCAAGGCCTAATTTCTACCGGGAGCAGAAGTCACCTTGGAACGGCTGAGCCACAATCACTGCTGCAAATAGCCGCCATTAAAATCAATGAGATAGTTTCCACCGACAGGGCTGCAGACAAGATCAGCAATGTCTCTGCTGTGACTCCATAGCCCTAAATCACACTAATCTCAGCTCATTGGGTTGCACCGGACGGGAAGTCAGATGCGGATTCAGCATAAAATGTCTGTCACCTTTCAAAATAAAACACAATGTGCCAGTGATACTTTACGCAAAATGGCTAAGGAGAAATTGAATCTGCTGGAACAGACTGCCACAATTGAATGTTTTTGCCTTTTTTCTTGTTGTCCAAAATGAAACAGAGTTGGCTCTGGTGCTCTACACAAAGATGCTACTATAATGTAGGCTTGTGTTAGAACATGTCCATTTATACCCATAAAAGTCATCAGAATCAGGGGGAGCACACACCTGGATCTCACTTGACAGTTACACTGATCAGGGCAAAAATCTTTGCACTTACCTCCCAGGCTCAGAATTATCTTTTTTTATTTTACTATCACCCCTGGATATGGCATACGTCTTGTCATTTCTCGCTTCTTCAAAGCTGTGTTACATCAAAGTATTGTTATTTTCTGCACTCCTGACTGTTCTAGCTGCCATTAAATCATTAAAAAACTGTGTGGATACTTTGTGAAAGCAGCAGTAGTCATCCTTATATTGTAATATTTGAATTTATCTAAATAACCCACCCTTATTTATCACACTCCAAGCTTGCATAACAATGTTGCTTTAGATCATTTCTCTTTTCATTATTTTTTTATTTTACTGATCATGTGTTGATGTTAAAGAACAGGCGAGATATAGTGGGAGGCTGCTGTTTCTTGGAACAAACCTGAGGCATGTGTGTTGTTTACTTGCGTGTCCATGTGGAGAGGCTGATGTACATAGTGATGTGATGTTTTATTGATCTTCATAGAGAGATCCTCGGGCAGCACAGCTCAAGTAGCCGGAGACAGGGTCCATCTCAAGAAAGGGATTATTTTCAGGACTTTTTTATTGACCAACCGGTCAGGGCAGATGTCTGCCCACATAGAGCCCAGTGAGGGGAGTTATTTCTTGCTCCTGTGGGCAATGTTGGATCTCTGTTTGTAAATATTATGGGTCTAGTATCGTCTTGACCTGCTTTACATTAAAAGTTTCATAAGATAACGTTTTTGATTTGGCTCTAAATGGATAAAATTGACTTGACATTGTTTTTAGTTTAAATATGTATCATGTGATCACTTTGGGTCACACTGTCACAGTTTCAACAAACACAACCTCTTCATTCATGTCAGGTAGGCCACTATGCTGACACAGCAAACTCCCAAGGCAGAAATCTCTGGTACTAAAACATAACTAATAATACAACTACAAAAACATTCTGAGAGACTTCTGCCAAGCATATTGCGACTCCAACCCAACATTGTTGTCCTTTACTTGAATTGAATACACGCACTATATATGGAACGAAAAGTAGGTGTAGTCAGAGTCTTAGTGTCCAACTGTCCAAGAAAACAAGCTTTGCAGGTGAAAGATATCACCACTAGGTGGCCCCAAATGATGGTGCCTGTTTGAAGGTCCATTTACCGCAAACAACCAAAAATTCAAAGTGATCACATAACCAGGATTTCTTCTGCATCATTACCAAAATATAATCATCTGTTTATGATACCATTACCAACGTTCACTGAAAATTTGATGAAAATCCAGCCATAACTTTTTAGACAGACGGACACAGACATTTTTTCAACTCTTCAACTCACAGTTCAAACTGCTCTTCCTCAGTCACGCGTCCACTTATCACGTTCTTATTTTCAGTCTGTAAACCACAATGGTTTTCCTACCCTGCAGCTCTGATCCTTTTTTTATTTCTTTAATTTGCCCTCAGAGGCATTGTGGGTTTGCTCGGCAGCATGTCATGATTGTCAATCACTCGTGTGTTGGCATGGTACACCAAACTGTCAACAGCAACTCCGTCCATTCCGTCAAACACAGTAGTCATACACAAACAAACAAACAGACAAAAAAATCTCCTGAAACCTTAACTACCCAAGAAGTGTTCCATGAACATGTTTCAGTTTATGTCGGGTTAGATTTCTGTTTTCAAGTTCATGTTGCCCATAGCTGTTGATTTATGAGTGTACATGACATGAGTATATTTTGAGCATGTGGATTTACAAACATGGCTTCATCTACTGCCTGTTGGCCCTGTGCCTCGTTCATCTGGCATCCTCCTCTTTAATGAGGATGTCTTGTGTCCTGGTGTGGGAGACGCTGACGTCACGTTCACAGGCTTGTTTGATTAGCTCGAGAGGGGAGTTCACTCGGCTCCGTCGGTCATCCTAGAGACAAACACACGTTCCCGCTCTCCTCCACCTCTGCCCTTGGGTGCACTTTGGTCTATTCATCTCCTTCGCATCTCTTCCCTCCCTTCCCTCCTGACTCAGACACGTCGTCTCTCAGCTGTATCTGACAGTGAGAAGCTGACACGCTTTAGCGGTTTTCAAAAGTGAACACAAGGAAATTCCCATATGGGTGTTGGTGCTGATACCGTGATATGGAAACCTTTTGATAACCTTTGAGTGAGCTTACAAACCAGGCAAAACATGTTAGGGGAAAAAAAACAGCTCAAGGACGCTCCCTGTGATGGTCGATTTCGTGATTAATGGTTGTCCTTGACGACGGCTTGTTTGTGATATGATTTACTGAACTTATTGTGCATTAGCTAAACTCATGAGCTGGCATTTTAATTGACTTACAGACTGATTGCAGTTGAGTTGATTGCTTCACCTTGCTCCTAGGTTCTAGAAAGAGCTTCATCAGCTCTGCGTGGCGCTGTAATGTCTTTCTGGCATTGCTCTTACTGCTGGCAATTTTTCTTGTTCTGGAGGAAATGCTCTATATCATAGTACCAAGATGTATCTATCCTCTGGATTATTTCTCCATCTCTGCCTCCTTTTATTTCATTTCAGAAAATATCTCTGATTTATGCCTGGACCCCTCACCTCGTAAATCCCCAAGACAGGCTTAGATGATAAGTGCCTACAAGGGAAGTGTGGAAACACAGATCGATAAAAGTTTAGGCGGAATAATGAGTGAGTTCCTTGCTGCACACAGCAACAGCCTTTGATGCTGCAAACCTTAGCCGCATATACTAACATCTGATAGCACTAACCTCCCCGGAATAATCATTATTATAAATGATACGGCTCTAATCTGCTTTAAAATAACCTGTTTTCTTAGGTCACCGCACTCTGCTGCCACTTCCACCCGGAGCTCTCCACTCTGTTATTCAGCAGCTTAGTAGATGCCCCTCCCTCCAACCCACTCTCCGTTTTTTTGCCATCTGCTTTGAAATTAATGGGCATGTTGGAAAGTAGGCTAAATCCAGAGTGACAGCTTTTTCTCCCTCTTTTTTTTTTTTAAAAGAGGTGCTGCAGGCAGTGTCCAACTGCGTAGGAGATGGAGAAGACAGAGCTGGTTTATCAAGCTGCTTCTGCCTGTTAGATTTCCTCACCTCTGCCCTATGGGATGCTACTGAAACCACAGCTAACAGCAACATTTAGCTGTTGATGATTGGCTGTGTCGCTCTTTCACTGATCCTTCAAGTCATCGGCCATGTTGTTTCTGTGGCTCAGTTATCAACATGAGGATGAACTGTTTGTTCTCTTCGACCTAGTGTACTGAGAATTTTATGTTTATGGGCTTTCTTTCAAAGCTGATGAAGGGGACAAATTCTGGCCTAATGAAGCCAACTTCTTTTGAAGTTTTGAAGATTTTTTTATTCAACTATTGGCTTGTAAAGTTGTTTTGAAATCAGCTTGCAGAAAACCATAGTGATTGCCAATACTGGCAACGTTTTGTGCTGTTTCACCCTTTCTGCGGACTAGGGTACTGAGTGATGCAAGATCTCACACAAATTTATGAATTACTGAATCATGTTCAGTCACAGAATTTCCCCTGCTCAAGTTTATCTTTCTCTTTTCTCTCTTGATTAATCTATGTTGTTTCATCTAAAGCAGAGAGGAGACTGTGTTAACATTACATTCTCATTTGTTATTTAGCATGTGTGATTATAAATATGTTCCTCTACCTTCTCGGTGTGCAGTAAACGCAATGTCTTGGAAGATCCTTGATATGCTCTTAGAGCCAAACTAAATGTTTTATAGCATTTCTTAAAGCACTCCCTGGAGATGCAGAACGTGACATAACTGTTGTATATCTAAAAAAACAGTTCACATGTTCTTGGTTTTATCTTTGTTACATGAAAAGGAGAATAACATTTTTTCCCTGTCTGGGTTTCTGTACACTGCTGCCATGTTGATGATTTCAGACATGGTACGTGGGCTAAAACCTCCAATTATAGAACAGGCAGAGTGTTACATCTGAAAGGCATAAGCAGCAACATATGGGCGCATATACTCTCTCTCACTCTCCGTTCTGTCCTTCCTTCACACACACTCACTCACACAGAGGATATACAAATACTCTTTCCATGCTTGAAGCTCAGGGCTGTGATCTCTCCAAAGGTTTCCTCCTGTGGCCTCTGTGCCAGACTGTCTGGAGAACTGCGGAGGGGCTGGCGTCACCTCGCCTGAATGAAGGGGAAAAAAAAAAAAGCCAGTAACATTTGATTTCTGTGGCACAGCAACCAGCCTGTCCTCCTCACCTCCCCTCGTCCATCGCTCCTCTCGTTGAGCAGCCATAACGTTTGATCCTGCCTTACCCTCTACTGCCGCCGTTTCCGTCTGACAAGGCTCTTTGTATCTCTTTCCCTCCCAGACCCCTTGACGTTTTGGCTCTCAGTGCCTTTTAAAAAAATGATAAGAGCTAAGCCTTTTCGCTGCCATTTGATGTCTCGGATTTAGCTTTTGTCTACCGAGGAGCAAGTAGGACAGCTGGGTCCCAGATATGTGAGAAGTTAATTCAAATTTGTGGGGAAGAGGGCTGAGAAGATCATAGAGACAGGTGTGGGTAATTTATGATCATTTCCTCAGATCATGTAGAAGGAGCCATGATAAATGGATAATGGACTGTCACGAAGATGAGGGGATTTCACAAATAATACTCCCTTTACATCTTTGTATAATGCTTAGAAATACACGAAAACCCACACCTCCTCCCCTCAGGTGTTTTTTTTTTTCTTTCCACTTTGACAACACCTTTATCTCAACACAGATTAATTGCGAGGGACAGTGCCAGCAAGCTTCCCAACGTAATTTGCAGAGGAAGTGTAAACAGGAAGCATGCTCCCAATACATAATTATATGTTGATTGTGGCTACAGAGGGTGACAAAGGCCAAAATAAATGCGACAATGTGATGCAGTGTGACGCTATTCACTAAACTTCAGCTGTCATGCTGGGGTGTAAACATTGTTTGCTTCCTTTAGGCCCGACTGTTGATGTGTTTGAGGCGAGGGAAGCCACCCAAAAAAGAAATAAAGGCCCTAATTACTGAGCTGCTAACAGCGCTAACCATACCTCATTTGTACTGACACAGGTCACATTCCTTTAAAGCACACTGAGCTGTTTGCAGTGTGTTTTTTTATTTTTTAAAATTAGTTTTATTTGTAAGGTCTATATATATATACTCTTTTCTTTTGAGGCAGTACTATTTGAATTGCAATGTAAAAAAAACAAACAAAAAACAACAACAAAAAACAAACATCCAAGCATTTTTTCTAGAATCCTGCCTTAAATAAAGTAAATTGTTCATCATTATTCTTTGCACTCTGCCACTTTGTCACACGTCTGTTCCCAGTGCGTCTGTTGTTCAGGTAGTTTCCCATGGAACCAAACTGTACAGCACAATGTAAGAAGCGTGTTGCTGTGGTTTCATATTGCAATCACTCTGGTCAAGCACCCAGGTGGAAAGCTCTCTACTGTCCACAGTGCGCCTCTGAGTGGAAGCAAACTGTATCTCACTGTATCCACTTGTCCAATCACTTGATCTGTAAATCAGCTGACTGCCGTATCGTGCGTTGTGGTGAAGCTGCGAGACGATTGAATAATTGTTTATCCAAGCTGCGGGTGTGACAATTAAAGTGGGCTGAACTCGGCCCCAGAGCCAGCAGTGTAATACACAGGCTGCTCTCTGTGTTAATGGCATTAGTCACCTTGGAAATAACTGCAGCTATCAAGAGCACAGAACTGCATCCCCCTGTGCAGCTGATTGCCTCCTTCAACAAAGGGCCGACTAATATTGTGCTCCAATGCTTTCTGCCTTTTGGCACCTTTACGCTTTTGATTTCAAAGAATATTTAAAAAAAAAAAAAAAGTACTTTGTTGCCTTGGTGCCTGCTACAAGTAGCTGTAACATTAACGGCTGTGACCAATGATTATTTTCAATTAAACTGAATCTGTGAATTATCTCTATTGTCCGTTTGCCTCATAACATTTTCGAAGATGGCAAAATATATTATTCACAATTTCCCCAAACCCAAGTTGACATCTTTAAATTGTTTTGTCAAACTGAGAGATGAACCTTACTGGTTGGTAATTACTTAATTATCACACTTCAAATGCTGTGCAGAGAATGCATTTCATTTTGTATTAAAACAAATATGCCTTAAACAACAACCAACTATCAAATGATCTGCTTATTTTATTTGATTATTAAATAAATTGAATAATGAATGAATTGTTTCAGCTTCAGTATCAATTAAACAGTATATTAGCATTCACACACAAGTGCAAAGTATAAGCATTGAAGTATTATACACTTAAAATGGCAAAAAATAGAGCTGCTTATTATGACGGATCCTGCATTCTCTTAACCTGTTGATTAACCAGTGTAGATCATTTAGCTGCTACATTTATACACTATTTGATATACCTATGATTCTACTACTGCAATAAATAATACATGGAATGTCACATGCAACTAAATTATGAATTATATTCAGAGACTTATATTCAGAAGTAAGAACTTGAAGCTTACAACTGGAAAAAGTGAGGAAAAAATATATCTTATATAAACACATTCAGAACCAGGACAGAGCTGAAGTGGTTTTCCGTATTTTCAGGGGTTGCTATAAAACTGCAGGGTTTATCTCCATCGACTTCTTTTGTTACAACTTTCTTCACGCAAGCATATTTGGTTTGGAGCCACAGGCTTATCAGTCCTTTTTGATTAAGCCATGTAAGATGAATTTGAAGCGTTAAGTGAGTGCTAATGTTATTGTAACTGTCAAAACATGTACATCTGTTCAGATTTCAATTCCTTAGTTCTTGTGTGTGTGTGCTCTGAGCTAACACAGCTCTGCCAATGATTATTTAAAACTCTGAGACTTAATGGGCTGTGAACATGGTTATGTTCAGTAGAGTTAGGATCTTTATAACATTTAACTTGTGTGTGATGCACTCCTCTGTTAAGTTACCACATGTTAGGGGGGAATCTAAATCACAACAATGAGCCTTACGCTGTGAGGGGAAACTTACCAGGGGAAAGGATGGATGCAGACTTCCTCCCATTGGTCGGGTATCATAAATTACCAGGCCATCGATCCATGGGTGTCTGGGATTCTCGGCGGACCTCCTTCTCACATTCATCAAGCTATGAGTCTGCAGCTAAGCCTGAGTGGAAATGCCTCAAACACAGACACTCTCCTGAGTCTCCACAGCATGGCCTGTTGCTTAGATACAACACAGATATGTATTTACACCAAAAGTGGATTGAATCCGTAGCACTGCATTAAGCGCCAAGATGTTTATTTTAGCGTCTTGGCTTGTGTTACATTTTGCAAGACCACCTCTCAGACATCGTATACAATGTTTCAGACACCAGCTGCATCAAGGAAAAAAAAAACAAATAAATCTCCACATTATCCTTTATCTAGAGATTGACTCTGTGAGGCTCCTGCAAGAATGTTGGAGTGAAACACAGCACAGCCACCAGGGCATCCAGGCGGATGATGATGATATTTATGATAAACCCTGGTGAAGACAAAATGTCTGTATTTGATAGTGCAAATGGAGCCGCATGCGGTCATGCAAAGGTGAAGCCTCTATTGAAAGAAACAAATACAGCAGAAACAAAATGTAGAAATCCTGCGTGATGTGTTTCCCACCACGGAGGAGAGAAGCTTTATGAATTATTACTGTTCCACTGCAAAAGGAGAAAGGGAAAAACACATTTAAGGTTAAGAGGATATAGAAAAATCAGGTTAGGTCAGGCGATAATAGAAGTGAATGCTTTTTGTTCACTTTTGTCTTTTAACTCTCTGTTTTCTCCACTCTTCTCCCTCTCAAAGTGCATCAAAAGTACATACACACAAACACACAAACACACACACACACACACACACACACACACACACACACACACACACACACACACACACACACACACACACTTTCATCCACATAAACCAGTGTTGCATAACTGTTGACATGTCATGGTCAGGATGGATCTAGTTTTGGGACAGTAAATTAGACCCAAGTGTTTCTATAGTTGTTACATCACTAGTTATTATTACTTCTTTCCCTGTGGATTCAGTTGTGTTGAAACATGGGACAGTATTTATAAAACATCCTGATCTTCTTTTAATAAAAAAAATGCCACTTTCTATGACATGTAACCTTTTTAAATGTCACTACACCTCATATTAAACACAACCGTCACCATACTTTTTTTTTTTTTTTTTTTACTGATATAGGAACCGATTTTCTTTTTGTCATAGTCCCCTCCACACCGGACAGGAAGTCAAACTGAACCCGATGTTTCCACCTTTCGTTCTGAAATATGCAGAATTCTAGAAAAAAAAAAAAAACTTACTAATTGCTTTGTAAAATTAATGTACATTTGTTAGTGGTATGAAAACACATTCTAATGATGTGGATGTTATAGTAGATGATAAATATACTGGCTGGCATTATGAAGCTGCTACCCTTTCTCTGCATTGTATTCATGCGAGCAGATTTTTTTTGTCCCTAGCTGTGGCGGTTTCCGCCTCAGTGGCGAGAGGAAAGAGCAATACCTTGAAGACATATCGCTTCTCTTTCATTTCACCATTCTGCGTCAGTCTCCCAACCCACACAAAAAAGCTTTTCTTTCCCAGGGAAAGGGTCTCCTTTCTTTGGTTTCAGCTTCAGGTTCACTGCTCCTCCATTCTCACGAATGACCTACAAATGTGTCCGTGTGTAGCCGTGCGGTGAGCGTGTTACACTAACTTCAACTAATGCTTTCCTCCCTCATGCTGGTTGCTTCTCATCTCAGGCATGCAAGAGACTTGAGTGTATGCATGTGTTTTCATGAGTAGCTAGCATAAAGGTGAAGGGAGACTTGATTTAATTATGTAGCCGTGCTCTACGATCATGGTGACTTTTCTCCCTCCAGAGTCTGAGCAGAATTATCTTCTTTTGTAATGGAGATTAACCTCACTAACAACTGTACTTAGCCTTTTTAACTCCCATATTTTAACATGAGTCACATGGACCCCCCACCCCCCTAACCAACCGGTTCTACCTCATCTGCTGAGGGTGGTACGTGATTTTAAAACTGTGGTCAATCCATGCCTGCTTGCAGGCTTTTAAGGGGTAATAGGATGAGATTAATACATTTGCATGCTATTACAATGAATTATTCATGCAGCGTCCTCTCTGCTAATTTGCAGGGGCAGGGCCTTTCTCCTCGCTGACTTTAACATCTGGGTGACCTGGAAGTGCAGAGGAGACCCGGCGATCATTAATCCCTTCTGGGTGTCACCCGGCACATGCCACCTGAACATTTACTGACCTCATACAGAGGCCGATACACACTATTGTAAACTGTTTGCAAACGCGTTTCTTTCCACCCTCATCCTGCGTGCAGCCTCCAATGTTCATCAAAGTGGGTATTGATATCAAATCAAAGCTCACAGCAGAGGATAACCAACATCTGGATTGATCCATGTTGCATGTTTTAAATAAAATAGATACATCTTGGCAGGCTGACTGACATCCTTATTGGTTACACATGTTGGTGACTTGTGGGACACAAAATCAAAGCTCAAGATTAGAAATGAATTCAATATCTACATCTGAAGGCCTGGCAGCACATTTTCAAGGTCTCTGCTGCATATACTGCTGTGCTGTACATATTTACAGTGTGATTTCTTCTTTTCTTTTTTGGAATGGCCACATTGCACAAACAGGCCAGTCTTATATCTTGATAAAGGTTTTACATGTTTAGACTATTATAACTTTTCATATACTGGTATGTGAAAGTCATCAGTCAGTTGATGTTCTTTAGTAGTTGCATGATTTGGTGAAACTGGTCAAGGAACAAATTTTGTCTTTGCCTGGCCTTTCACTTCCGTGCATTTTCTCTTTTGATACAGAGCGGTCGTGTTTAATTTTGCAGGTTATACAGTACACAGCATGTCTTTCTGTTTTCCACACAGACCAATCTGTGGTGCAGCGCCACAGTATGAAAACAGAGTGCCAAAAATTGATTCCGCACCTTTTATTTTCAATGCGATTCTGTTGGCTGCACATACATCTCAGACCTCAAGTTAAGTCTCCATCAATGCCCCCACCCCCAGAGAGTGAGATGGTTCTTAGCGCCACTCAATCATTCAATGCTACTTGGTTGTATCTGAAGTGACGCCATACAATGGACAATGTGGTCTTTTTTGCCACCAGTTCTGCTTTGGTTTGATCATAATGCTACTAATTTGGTATCCATGTTGGTTTCTCTGCTGTTTGCTAGGTAGTCACATGACCAAACATTCACACTGCACCCTCTCTCTCTCTATTGGAGGAGCTGATAGGTGGTAATAGATTCCACATAATAAAGAATGGTTGTCACGTTCATATTTATTTAAATTAATTTGCAAATTGCAGCCTTTTTTTCATTGTTATGTCATTACACAGGCTGACATCATGATTGCGATTAGATTAATTGTGCAGCGCTATGTTTCAGGAGTGGATTTTCTTCTCCCTCTTTATTTTGTTGTGTTAAGCAAACGCTTGAATGAGACATTGACAGAATGGTTTAATGGAGGCTTTCTACACTGTAGACCGAAACATTTGGATGAGGTTTATTTGGAAAGACGGAGTGCTGATCACTGCCAGGCATAAATCTCTCCTTACCAGAAAGCAATCAACACCTCCAGGCTGTGGGATCATTAACCAAACCCCAAGTTTATAAGATCCATCATCACCTCTATACCTGGTAATTGTGTGTGTGTGTGTGTGTGTGTGTGTGTGTGTATACGGTGTGTGTGTGCTTTAGTGGAGGCGTGTGTGTGTCTATAGACTGTCGGAAACAGCTCAGCCAGCGTTTTTTTTGTGGCTCCTGTGGAGAGGAGGCCATCTTGTTGCCGCTTTCTCACCTGCTGAGAGCTTCCATCCTGTTGTTCTGAAAGTGCGGAATGATGTGCCGCCCTAGACACAACACAAAGGTATTTTGTGTGTGTGTGATGCCTGTCTGGGAACTGTGAGGCAGCCTCTATCAGTCTCTTTCATTGACTCCAATCTTCTGACTGGCTGTCTGAGTATCTGATCATCTCTCTGACTCACCTCTTGTCTGCTGGTAAAAAACAACAAAAAACCCCTCTCCCTGCTTGCATGCATTCCAATTGTAAAATAAGAGTCTAGGGGAGGCAGAAATGTGAAGAGATGGCAACACATGGGTCAACATTTAGGCATGCTGTTTACTTTCTCAGTAATCTTAATCTAAATAGGCTGCTCTTCACTGATTGTTGTCTGCCAGAGCTTGAAGACACCTTCTTTGTTTGGGTTATTGGGTTTGGCTGGTGCTTGTCATTCTCATTGTTCTTAAAAAGACAGAAAACTCTATCCTTTCTTTTCATAATGATTTAAAGTAATTATTGTTTTTAATTCCCGGAGGCAATAAAAGTATTTCATGAGCCAAATACAAGATTACTCCAATATGCAACCTTATCCAGACGCCACGCCTTAGTGCTTGAGATCTTGATTAGCACAATGGCTTTTTGTCAGACTTTGTCAGACGGCAAATTTTGTATGTCCCATTATCAGCTAGTGGTAGTGGGATTAGACATACCTTAGGAAAATTATGGATCTAAATGGGCTTTCCATTGTTCACATAAACTGCCTGATTTATTTTTTCTTTTTAAGGATAATACAAAAGGCAAATTCATGCGTTTCCGAATCTGTCTTCATCACATCGGATGTGTTCAAAGAACTTCACAGCCACATAATTCATTTTTACATATTTGCAATCAGTGATCTCTGTTGTGTAAACACACAATAACACGCATCCTTTCCTCCAAGCTGAGCTCACAAACAGCAATACAGACACAAAGTGCATTCTAACTGTGAACTGATCGCAGGTAATTGATCCAGTAAACATGTTTTGATCAGATCAGTTCTTGCAATTTTTGAAACCATTCCCCTGGTTCCAGTCCAGCAGTTTCCAGCCGTGCAGACTGCTTCCTCCTCTTTCGCCGTTTCTCCCCCATGGGTTTCATTCTCTCTCGGCTTTCCCCGCCTGAATCCAACGTTGCCTGACACCAAAGAACTGCGGTTTTCTCAAAAACAACCCACCTTTCCCCCCCTTTCCTGGATCGCATCCCCGCACTTCTCCTTCATTCAGTTTCTTTGATTCGCTGTTGTTCAGGTTTCATGAGGAAGCTCTAATTTGTATCTCCTCAGATATGAGCATGTAGGAGTCTGTGCAGATAAGGGCCACCCTCCCAGAGGAATAATGCATTATTCTCTGTGTGATGTTGCGTTGTGATATGGTAGAAGGGCTTGTCAGGGGTGTGACAGGTCTTTGTTACCTGCCGCCTTCCCTCTCTGCACTCTTTCCTCTTCCCCGCCTTCCTGACAACATGTCTCCCTCTTTTAAGAGTTGTTTGCTCTCGACTGGGAAGTCAAAATCAGAACAGTCGCTTCAGTGGAGCACACGAGCCACGTAGTAAAAAAAAAAAGTCTCCTGCCATACTACAACTGAGACCACCTACAGGCGATCTCTCTATCATTTCACCTCCCCCGCATCTCCCTCCCTTTTCCCCTCCTCCCTTTCTATCTCTTCCTGACCGTCACCTTTTCTTCTCCTTTCCACCCTTAAGGGATCTTTCATAATTTATAAAAAGCCTGATTCAGTACACGCGTTGAACAGTGAGGGTTTCATCTGATGAACACTGCACGCACTTTTGGGACTGAAAGTTTTCAGAGCCTGTCAAAGTATTAAGTGAGCCATAACTCATGTAAACACAGTGGTGTGTGTGTGTGCTTTCTGTGCTTTTGTCACCTTAAGCACAGGTGAAAAAGGGATTGTAATTTTGTAGACTGAAGACTTTGAGGACTTTTAGGTGACGGTGCACAAAACCTCTAATAAACGAAAATGTTCCAGACCATATATAACATTTTAGAAAACAACTAGTAATGCAATTGCAAAAAAAGGAACAAGTACCTACAAGCTATCTTCACTTGCAATTTACTTTTATGGGCATGTCTGTTGTAAAACTGTAAGTGGGAATTGGATTCCTATTGGTGCTTGAAACAGCTATCACTGTATTCTGGACTAATTGGATGGTTTAAGTTGGTATCGCAGTAATGATCCAAACTCTAACCCTGAGAACAATGTTTTAAGTCCTATTTATTTTACTTCCTTTAATCTTTTTAGTGGATAGATTCCAAAGACCAAGGTGAATATATTACTTCTTTTATTATTAAAGGTGTTGATTGATTTTCTATCAGTGGGGTCATGATTTAATAGTCTAATCATGTAGCTTAAACCTAATTTATGGTTCAGGGTGTATATGAGAATTATTTTAACCTTTTAAATTCTATCAGTCGTTGTAGTCAGTTTAGTCCAGTTTATGTGTCCCTGGAATGTGTGTGTGTGTGTGTGTGTGTAAGATGCACTCACAATAACCCTTTGGAAAAAATAGAGGTATACCTGTGCCTAGCTTTGAATGTGTTTCAGACCACAGTGAGGTTGAATGGATTGTGCTGAGGATAGACTCAGCTTCAGCCTCAGGAGATAACTGTGGCCTGTTTATTCCCAGGTGTACTCACACTCCCCACTCCACATGAAATGGCGAATTTTATTCACCAAGATCATAGCAATCCTCTCTACCACTACCTTGGCTCTCTTATCACCAAACATACATTATAATGTCAGACACATCCCTCCTGATCCATATCTGCAAAACCTCTCTCTCTCTCTCTGGCCTCCAAACCACTCCAGCAAATGTTACCTTTTCATATCTGGGCTGGTAAAAAAAAAATACCTCCCCCCACCCCAACCCACCCCCCGGCACGTGAGGATTTGCAGGCACGATAACCTTCGCCGCTGAACTGCAAATGTCACATTGGCTAGCCAGCCAATCGCATTTCTCCCCGCTGGCCAGTGTCGCTCTCTTATGGGTTTTACACCCATGACACTGGGGCCGAACAGATGTGTGTACATGAATGAGAATGAGTCAGCAGAGCTCTCAGGTGTGGCCAGGAGAGGCTGAAGGAAATACCGAAAATATCAGGAAACCATAATGAAACCGTGCTTTTTATCTGAGTTTTTTTAACAGTTGGTGATATTTTCAATGTTTGTCCAGCATATGACATCTAACTAGTAAATCAGGTTGATGCAGATGAAGCCTCTCATTGTCAATTGTAGGAAGCGGGAACCATTGTGGCTACTCAAGCTGCAGTACGGTTTAAATGAGAATATTTTACACTCATTTGATGTGGAGATGCTCTGCAGCATATGACTGCGCCTGAAAACCTCCTGCTGCTGGAGGTGCTGTCTTGAAGTCACGCGAGCATTTACCCAACGCGAAGTGTGTCTATACGGCCGCTGGTTGTTTTACTAGTTTTTATGCAACAGCGGATACAAGGATGAATGTTGTCAAAGGTTTCAACAGAACAGGCAATCAGGCATTTTTGTTCCACACAGGCTCTCTCACTCAAGTCTCTTTTTGTGCATACATTCATGCCTCCGTATAATCATCAACTCGCTGCCTCGCACACAGAGAAATGAAAGAGAATATCTAAGCAGCATCTGGATTTGCATGCTAGGTAATGTGTTCTTCACACACAGAAAGGTCGGAGATGGCAGGGAATTATGCTTATCATTAGGACTACAATATTCCTGTGGACTTATTTCAGCCCTCTAGGTTTATCTCTGCAATATTCGTGAGCAGAGACTATTTATTATTCAGCTTATTTTGATAATTCTTGGCTGCTACAGTTCCACCAGCATAGGCTCAAGATAAATTGTGCTTTATTTGCATGACTGGGCACTGGTGAAAAAGCAGATACTGACTTGGAATGAGCTAATTCCTTCATGCACTATTTTATGGCTACTCAGACCTGGTTTAAACACAACATGATTTACTTTTTTTATCAGAACTTCTAAATACACTGAAGAGCTATACTTCACTAAATGTGAATGTTTTTTTTTTTACTTCCTTGGAACATAACAGGCTTGTGACCTGTGACCTTTCAGTGTGAGGTCAGGCTTTTAGCCCAGACAGGTCTTTGCTGGTGGGCTTATCTGAGAACGCCTCATCTGTGCTCTGATGTCAGGAGACAGACTCCTCTGTGGCTTCCTTATCTGGATCAGAGAGGAAGCCCTTCAGCCTCAGGACCAACCATCAGCCCATTCACTTTCTTTGGTTGAGTAGTCGCTCAGATACCAGGAGTAGATGAAATGAGAAGCCTGCCAAGAAAATAAATACTTACAAAAATGCTGTTGCATTGATTGGCAATATTTAACGAACTGGAGGAACATGTTTCTGTGAAGAAACATTCTGGCCGTTTATAGAGCTGGGCGGTATGACTAACCCTAACCCTAACTCAAAAATTGATGTCCCCTTAAAAACGCATTTTTGAATGATGTCTGATGTTACCTGATGACGTGGAAGAAAACCTTCTTAGTTTCGTGCCTTCTTCATATTCTAGGACATGTTTGTGGCGGAGGTGGTGAAGTAAATTGCTCTTTCTACCTCCTGTGGCTACAACTTTAGCTCAACAACAATTAGAGATTATGGTTAATGAGCGTCAGATTTTTTTCAAGTCAAAGTACTTCAGCACAACCAACACAGCTCCTCTTCTTGGTCGAAGCTCCTCTGTGTCTGTGATATTTTCTCCTTTCATGTTGTTCACTACTCAACACACACAGGCTGTGCTCTCACATGCAGCCGCATGCAGATTGTTTGGTACAATTGCAAAACAGTCTCTCCTCCAAACAATGTCCTGCGGCATGACATTCTGCCACTCTGTTTTGTACGCTACACATTCACTGGTGGTGAGGTATATGAAAAATTCATGTCATTAAAATTAAAAAAACAAACCAAAACAATGGTATTTCATATGAAACCATATACCGCCCAGCCTTAGCTGTTTAATTGCACCATTACAACTTTGGTTAGACCGTTAGATGTAATAAGTTTGTATTCAATATTCATTTTTAGCATGTATTCATGTTGCTTTTTTCCCGCTCTTTCTCTCTTTTGCAGTTCTTGTGTCTGAAGAACATCCGGACGTTTCTCAAGGTGTGCCATGACAAATTTGGCCTGCGCAACAGTGAGCTGTTCGACCCCTTTGACCTCTTCGATGTCCGAGACTTCGGCAAGGTGAGTTCCTTACAAATCTCGCTCTACTTAGCATCCTCCAAAAAAGCTCTGTACTTGAACTGACACTGGCGTCAGCTCAGAAATCCTGCTGTCCCGGAGGGTACGTTCTAACTACAGCGGCCGTTTAGAGGCACAATGCTGCTTGTGTCCCTGATAATGTCATATAGGAGTTATGTTCTTCTGTTGTCAGATGAAAACTCAAGGTATGGTATGGTAATGTCGCCAAAAATGTAAGTGTAAGTGCAAGGGCGTATGTAAAGACTATGCACCCATGTGATTTGCTTGGGTTTGAAAGTAGTTCAAAGTCAAATCTGTCAGTTACATTACATCTGTCAGATTAGCCTTGGGTGTAACCTTCCAGAGTCTGTAGACTCATCCAATGCTGCTGAGTGAAAGAGTTAAACTCACCTCTGCTTTATAACAGCCTGCTATGAGAATGCAGTGTGCATTTATTTGTTGGCCAAGGGTGTATTGGCCAGGAAATTCAACCCTGGACATATCTAGAGGACTGGTTGCAATTGGCCAGTGAGCAGCATGCTATTGTGCGAACATGTTGCTGTTAAAAAGACAGACAGGACCCGGAGGCTGGTAAAAACTTTGTAGATTTTTTTGACAGTCCACCGGCCCACCAATGCGGCAGCCCACCGGGGTTTTGTCCTCATTAGCTCTGCAATAAAGGTAGCTGACTCACCAATACCTTGTCTCGGCTTCAGGTTTTCAGGGGATAATCAGGTGGATTATTGCATTTCTTCATTGGAAATTTGTAAGGTTACTGCTTGCAAGTTTGTTTTTTTTTTTGTTTTTTTTTTAATTTGTCCTGGGGAAGGATAGGCCGAATCTGAGTGATCCATGTTTAAAATATTCTTTACAGAGGCAGCTGCTGAGAGCTTTGGCCATAAGGTCAGCTGTGCCAGTCTTTGCCCTCTTGGAGCTCAGACATCCAGAAAGAGATTGGAGCATAATCGCTGCTTATTTATGCTTAGCAGCCAGTTGAGGAGGTTCAGCACTTGATCCGGATGTCTCTTGGATGCCTCGCTTTGTTGATAGTCCGAGCACATTTCCTACAAGCTGGATATACCTGACAAAGACCCAGAAAACTCTAGGATGATTATTTATCCAACCTGGTCTGGGAATGCCTCGGGGTCGCCGGGGGGAGTCTGTGAGAGAAGCACATCTGGGTACTTTGTTCAGCCTGCTGCCTCTGTGAGCCAGACAGCCAAATAACTGGTGGAAAGTGGACAGATGCATGGATGAATCCGTACAAAATTACTTATTCCTGCACAGTGCAGGAAAACAGGACACAGGGTTGACATGATGGGGGTTAGGGGATTGGCTGGTAATCTATGATTGGCACACCCTGTTGGCCTCAGCCATAGCTTCCGAAATGTGAATTGTTTCTCTCTACTTCCTAATCTCGTTGACCGGGGTATGTGTGTGGCTGCAGATGGGTGGAAGGGTGCGGTAGCTTCTTTCTAGGCTAGCAGGCTATTTAAACAAGCCGCAGGGAGAGGATGATATCATTGAATTCATGAGGACAGCTGAGGTTGTGGTGTCAGTATTGGTGCAGTGGGAATGTTAATACTGTAGCTTTTCAGTTGATTGAAGTATCATGCAGGATTTCCAGCCTCTGAAGAGGTGAGATCTGCATAAACCCTATTACTTGTCACTGTGATCGATTACAAACTGCTCATTTATCTAACATATCTGATCTAATTCAATGTATCCCCTCTTCCTGCATCAGGCTGAGAAGAAGAGGGAAGCAAGATGGAGAAAGAAAAGATGAGAGAGGGGAAAAGGAGACAAGGACTCATTTGGCAGTTTGTAGATAAACCACAAGACGATGTCTGAGAGTCAATGAGCTCTCAGTGAATAGTATTAAAACCCAACAACAGTCAGAATCAATCACATAGGCCCTCCATATGTCAATTTGAAAATTGCTTTTGTATGGTCCCAGCGGTGGCAGGCTTGTCTCACCATTGATTTTCCATTAAGACCAAACATCACATTATAATATATTGAATTGAGTAGATCCCTACTAATGTGGCATACATTTAAATAGTGAGAATACCTCATGAAGGAAATGGAAAAGGGGATGTTTTATTTCTACCTTTCAGTTCTTCTTTTTTCTCTCGTCACTGGATGAGCTTTTCTCTTTTGTCACCTTCACACAAAAGTTTCTTTGTGTGCACATCTGATAGCAAACAATGAATATTCCATTGCATGCAATATAGAGTACAGTATCATCCATCTCTTCGTTCCATATCGTTTTTTAGCACTCCTTTGTTTTCACATTCCACAAAGAAAAATGGAATGGAAATGCCTGGCATTTAGACAATTTATGTTTTGTTACAAAAAACAAACAAACTGGTGCTTGTGCAAAATTTAATAAAAGAAACCTGCATCAGCTCTTTCCAACTGAATGTTAAAACCCTAAAACTATTTTTAAAGAAGAACTCCTTTTTTTAAAAGTAAGAACAGCTGCAAAACAAATCCACGATTGGAACTTTTTTTTCTTTTTTTTTTCTCATAGGATTTTTTGGTGAATGAACTTGGATGTTCTAACGCCTTCATTGCTTTCTGAATATCCAGCTTTGTTGTATGATCCATCGCTGCAAAGTCACTTAAACTGATTGCTTGAATTTATTCCCAAATGTCCACTCCACACACTCCATTGGTTTGCCATAACAGTGATTTAATCCATTGAAAATGAAGCAACAGCAATTACTGAGAGTAAAAGGTAGAATTGGGAGACTGTAGTGAAGGAAGTAACAGTGTAGCTCTAGATGTGGCTCAAATTTTAAAAACAATTTGTGTTTGTAGAGATAGAGCCTATACTGTGGATTTTTCATCTCTACTGGAATGGTAGATTTAAAACAGGGCTGTGGGCGGAGATGGAGAGGAGAGAGAGAAGATGGAAAGGAGAGGGTTCTGATAGCAGCTGCCTCTATAAACATTAATCAGCCCCTATCCACCTTTCATACCTACCAGGGGCCCCAGAGTTCATCTCCCTTGGCCTCTGATCACCTTCTCTGCCTCTAATGATGTCTTTTCCTGGGTCACAAGCAAGGGGCCAACTGCACCCAAAGCTAAAAAAAAAAAAAAAAAAAAAAAGTAATTGCCCCGTCAAAACCTCCCCCATCTCTTTGCACTGGGGCTAGCAATGAAACAGATGGAGCACATACATCGAGCAGTGTACTCGATGTACACTGCTAATTTAATTTTTATAACTCGACTCGTTCCAACCAGGAATACCCTCCGCCACATAGAGCCGAGCCGCTACTGCCTTGTTACGACCTGTTTCTGCAGCGCTACAAATTGTCTCTGTGGATTCGTGCACCTACTGTATCACCGCACGTTGCTTCTTTTCGCACCCAAACCCATCCCCCATCATTAGAAATTCATTATGACATCATTAAACCGATGAAATACAGCTTATTACAGTAGACCCCAGAGAACGCTTTTTATTTAAATACCTCCCTCTATCCGAACCCAGCCGCCTCGTTTCCTTTCTCCCAACCTATTTTAATTAGCCACCAAAGGAACATTGCTGTCATTTAAATGAACACGGCAATCAGTTTATTTGGCTGTTGCCATGATTAGCATAATTAGCCTGCACCTGTTAACCATCTATCAACAGTTTGGTAATTTTCCGTCTGTGACTGGAAAGCAGTGAAGGAAGGAAGCTTTCTGACAGATTTGCTGGCTTCATTAAACAGAATAGAGTCATTTATTTGGAATGCAGACAGTGTTTCTTGCATCAATTCCTATCTCATCTCAACAGCCGGGGAGTCATGACTGACTGACTTGTGAAGTGTCGGAACCCATTCAAGTGATGCTCATTGACTTGATAGTACAGTGTCAAGGTGAATGGATTTTATTTGTGTGCCTCATTTGAATGGAAATGGGACCCTGAGTGTGGACGCGTTGTTTATGTGGAACAGCAATCACCTCCCAGAGGTGATTCAGGTGACAGCAGGCTAATTTTCCAGCAAACTCGATGATTTGAAAATGTATGTGAACTTCACTCCGCAGACAAATTGTTAAACTGAGAAATTTAAGTTGGCAGTTGTTGCTTAGGCGTAGCTTTACATGATATGTGACCGTCTGTGTTTTGTTTGGAATAAATCTGACATTTTATTTAAAGATGTTTCAGGGATTTGCTCTGTATCCCAACCTGCTGCAGCATACTTCTTGTAACGTTGAAAAAAAATGGACAGAGAATGACTAATTGAGTGCAAAAGCTGATCCCCTGATTTTAATTTGCATTAACTGCTTCTCTTTTTTTCAGCTGCTTTCCTTTCCTTCTCACATCCCCCATCTGTATCTTCCGCTTCCTCACTGTCCTCTCTCTGCTCATTCATCTCACACCCACTCTCAGTGTGAGTACAGTATGTTGTGATAAGAATGAGCCAGCGGCAGGCGAGCCACCATTGTGTCAGGATGGCGTGATTGCCATTGGTCGGCAGTGTTTGATTATCCTCTCTGCTGCTCCGAATCCAGCGTACACTGAACTCTGCTCCTTCCATTTCCTTCCTGCGCTCCGTGGCTGAAAATAGCTACTTAGCATCCACGCCCAGTGCTACTAACATCTGGAACGTGCCTCAGCCACTGTCAGGCTGCCTGTTTGAAAGCTGCATATACTGTAGTAAGTTTTAACCTCTGCCTGGCCCAGCCTTGTCACACCCACAAACAAGAAAAATACATATCAAATCTTTTAAATTCTCTTGTTTTCAAAAAGTTAATATGCTAAATGGAGATGGAACCAGTTTTATTGTATACATTCTGACATAGAAGAAATTTCATACTGAAGAATTAAATTAAAACAAATCTTTACCAATTCTTGTATTATCCATATTGGATACCTGTTTCACATGAGTAACTGGCTCAGCCCTATTGATAATGCATCCTCTTGTCTTATATTACCAAGACATACTAGAAAAATCATCTGCATGTACTTGTATGTACACTTTGATGTTACTTTATACTACTACTTCATGGTTCCCTAACATATTTTATTGTGGAAATGTGGCACCTCACCTGGGAAAAAAAAAAAAACTCCTGCATTTAGTAATGTTGGAAGAAATTATTCAATAAATGAAACATAACATTAACCATGAAGGACAATCAGGCAAGGGTGTTATATCATGCCCAGCTTCACTAACCAAATTATTTAAAAACAAACCCTGCAGTAATCATTTTACTCCACTACATTTATTTGAACTCAGTGTATATTACTTACCATGTGGCCTATGATTTTAAATGCCCATATATTATGATGCAGGTAATTAAAATTAAGTCAGTATCAGTAATGTGGTGCAGAATGTTTTGTAACATTGCAGCACTGCTGCTTTTGCTTTCATAAAGCATTTGAATACCCCCTCCACCACCACCACCTATCACCTATCCCCCAACAATATATTCCTTCATCCAAGATTACACCCAGTGCTCCCCTTAGAACAAATTCATCTCCATAACCCTCACCACACACATCCGCAGACAGTTTTGTCACTACTTCTTCCGTCCCTGTGCCCTCTTACTTCACGTCCTGTCCATCAGGACCCCTCGACTGCAATTTTTTTTACATAAAGCTTCCAGGACAATCAATAATTCATTCCAAATGCCACAGTGCTGATGATAATTCTCCTCAAATGAATTATAAATGTAACTTCTTCCCCCCCCCCTTTCCTGTGTTTAGACCCCCTTCCATCACTCTCTCCCACGACCTCATTATTCCTGCAGCTCATTACAGTGACACCCACAGAAACAGGTGGTTGCTGAGCAATAGGTGGTTGTCCGGGATACAGTCTTGTGTTCCTGCTGGTCTCTGGGATGCTGATACTGTTGGGAGGTGTCTGGTGTGGCCACTAGGTGTCTGAATTCACACTTAATAGTATAATAATAGTAATAATAGAGTTTAGATGGTGATACAGATGGTATCTAATGGTTTGCGTGATGATGAGGCAAAAGCTTGAGTTTCAGAGAACATGCCATGCGCTATTCAGATGAAATCTTAATGCCATCTGGATCCTCCCCCAGCTGTTTATTGCCAAAATGTTCTGTAGTTTAATTTATTTCTTACATTATATCCCAGTCAACAGAAGTGTATTCCAACCGTGAATGAAAAAAAGTGGAGATTGTTTTTTCACTCCCTTATAAATTACCAAAGGATATTGTAATAAAGAGAACACTTTATATAATTACAGCATTTTATTGTGCAGTTTTGAGATCATAATCCTGAGATTACAGTCCACTGTATTAAAACTAACACACTGTTGAAATTGTGAAGAAACAGTACCTTTTCAAATCAGTAGGGACATTTTGCTCACAAAAAGAGCTCTGTCTTTATTTCCATTTTTTCCTCCCTCGTCTTTATTTTGGTACCATTTTTCCTCTGACAGGATTGCACAACAGTGCCATTTAAAACCCACTAGAAGAGAGAGAAGAAAAGTAAAAAGTGATGAGCTGTATAAAAATCATTTATTGAACTTTTAAAGCTTGGTGCAGTCTGAACCCTATTGTGGAAATAATTGGCCATCTTTTTTGGGAGCGGTGGCAGGGAATTTTGCCATGTGCTGCTAGACAAACTGATAGATGGAGACAATGTAATTTGGCCCGAGCTTACTGCTCAGCCTAGCTCTTTGAAGTTTCTAAGCACAGTGTTGTGCAGAGTGGCCAAAAGGCTGTGAAGGTATGAGCCTTTGGGTGGTAAATCTGTGGTCACTGGAGGGCGTGTCCCTGTTGTTAGGAGCACCGTAGGACTAAAGTTGCGGGGATGAGAGGAAGAGCCCCAACAGAGCAAGAGTCTCTAAATTCCTTGCAGCCAGTGTGAGCTCTCATTATTTCTCCTCCCATGATTCCTCCCTCCATGGCCCCACAGGCAGGAGCTGTGATGGACAGGTATATTCTCTGAGGAATCACTGGTGTGAAAAAAGGAGAAAATCACCAAAAAAGGGAGACCATCCTCATTTTTTAATCTATAAGGATTATTCTCATATGGAGCTGAAAGGAAAGCCCACTTGGCTCATAAATCATACTTATTATGCATAAATGTGTGAATCATCCCTATGAATACACTTCAAATTATAACATAATCATATTTGCTCTCAAATTGAAGATATTTTCAAAAACGTTTATATCCATATCTTTGCAGGATCATCAGAATAAGCTGCTTATAAAAAGAAAAAAAAACATGATGATTTACCCATTGGCAGAGTTGTCACATGAAATGAATCCTCCGTGTGACGGAGGCTGACTGGCAAATTTTATTTAAAAAAAAGAAAGACAGATTGACTCCTCTGAGTTAAATCAGAATATTGTGTTTGTAGTAACAGCTATCATTACAGCTTTTCTTTGTAGTGCACTGCCAACACTGCTATTAAGTCAGATATGGTTTGCCAGTCACTTGGACCCTGCAAGTGGTAATGGGCCATCAGTGACAGTACTATCAACCAGGCATTAGGGTTTGACTTGGATCATAAGAGTGCTGAACTCAGCTCAGCTTTGAGAAGAGCAGGTCTATGACCTCTCACCCCTATGGATTTTATCCAAATTGGGCCTTACATTCCTTGAATGAAATGTGAGCTGATGTCATAAGTAACTGCATAAATTCACAAAACCCCTAAACATAACTCCTACCCCTCAATAGTACTGCCTTTTACTAAAAAATTAAACCCACCTAACCATAGCCTAACTCGAAGGACATGTATGGGAACATAAATGTAATGTTTAAATTTGAATATATCAGTAGATAAGACGGATCAAAATATTAGCAAAGTATTAACAATGTTAACACAGTAGAAAAAGAAGAAAAAACACTATTTCCAAGTGTGGAGTACAATATAAGTCAGACCAACCTGCTTTAAAGTAATGGAAATGTGAAACGTTCAGCAGTAGGCTCATATTTCTTGAAAACATTAGGAAAAGCTGCCTCACTTAGGGATAGAACATGTACAAGTAGAAAACAACAAAATATTTCAATATTTACTTTACATGTTACACAAAGTCACTTTCTGCCTATACAGAAATGCACATTCCAAATATTGCACTACATTTCTAGGACATATTCTATACTTTATAGGACTCATAGCTGGCCTAGACTCACAATACTGTTCATGTTTCATTCAAATACCCAGAAGTCCACTTTGCAGAAGTGTCCTTGAGCAATAAAGTTAAACTCTCAGAGCTCCAGGGATGCTGTACTGTGGCTGACACTGACTCCTGACCTCTTACTTCTGGTTATAAAAGTGTAAATTATCCTCTCAAAATGAGTCACATAAAGCAAGTCCTCTGCAGGATTTAACCTATAGTTGTGCAAAACAAAAACAATCTAAGTCTGAAAAGTAGACTGTATTATTATAATTCAAAGACCTAGAATGACCCTTTTTTCCATATCTGTCCAACAGGTTCAGTCAACCACATAAATGCAGGATTATCACATTCTCTGACCAAAAATTACTGTCATATATGCGTGACCATAGAAGTGGAAATAACCACTTTACTCAAATGGAACATTGACAACGATGTCTATAGCTGCCATTAAATTTGACATTGCTTTTTATACGGTCCAGTTCATCAACAGGAGCACATCAAAGTGCTAGATGACACACACACAGGCAGAGGTGGACACACACACACACACTGAAGCCCAGGGCGATAAAGTCTCTGTTGGAGCCAGTGCTCTCTGATTACTCCTATCAAAGGGCTGTAAAATGGAAATTGAACTGAATGGATGACATGGTCTCTCATTACCCGTGGCATGTATTATAGAATGTTGTAGCAACACATTTGAGTGCAATGGTGACAGACTGATATTGGCAAAAGGCTTCAGCCCACTTATCTTTTACGGATCTTATTAATCCACTTTCTTCCCCCCACCGCTCCGCCACTCTTCTTTGCCAGATTCTGCATCATATGCTCAAGATGTTCCCCCACCATTCCAGTCTCTCATCTCTCCCTCATGTTGCACTTTCATTGTGCATCTCTTCCTCCCACAGGATTTAATTTTCTCACTTTCCTTTCTCTCTGACTCTCACCTCCCATCTCCATCCCTTTTGGTTCTGATTATTGTGTTTTTACCTGTGGCTGTAGATTGGGTTCAGTTCGGCACATGTTGATTCGACACGGCCGATAAAAATCTAGCAGCCAGGTTCCTTATTGTGCGTTGTCGGGTAGATTTGCAGGTGCTATAAACGCCTCCTTGCAGCGACCACAAAACTGATCCCCTCCTCCACGCTTCTTTTCATTTATTTCCCTGCAGGTGCCTCATAGCAGGTAGCATTAAGCGGGTCGCTCCTGCCTGGTGTAAATGTAAAAATGTAATCCTATTTAAGTTAATACTACCCACAGTTTTAGCATGTGAACATAAGCTTTGTAAAGTGGATACAATAAAGTACAAATAGGTTTATGTGTAGGCTTGGTGTTTACACTAGTGTACACAAGTGGAACAGAATAAAGTGTGTTGTAACAGCAGCATCCAACTATACTGGAAGGAATCTATGTCTTTCTCCATGTATAATGGTCTTTCAGCTATCAAGAGGACAATTCATCTGACTGACTTCACATTTGGTGCGAACAGGCACTGTACTAAGATGTTAAAGTTGAAATGAGTAAAATAATGACAAATATAAATACCCATTTACTGCTGCAGTTTACTGTTCTCTGGATCATCTTCTTTTTGCCTATATTGCAGTATACATCCTTATATCTATAAACCTGTGATAACTGATTTTCCCAGTAAAACATTTGTCTTTTTTTTCTGTTAGAAGAAGACATGATTCTCACCAGTGTACAGTGGCAGGGTTAGTTTATGCTCCAACAACAGGAAGTGAAAACAAAATAGGAAGAAAACACAAAACACAAGCCTGTCATAAAAAAAAAAAAAAAAAAAAAAATTTGAACATTTTACTGCCAACATAATACTAAGCACACCAGTAATTATAAAATTCTATACTAAAATTCTATCTGACACAGACTGACACTTAAAGAGTTGTTTGAAGAAGGGATGGGAATATTCTGAAAGGCAAAGAGTGACCATTTCTGACATATCCTTCAACCTCTGACTGAGTGACAGTGTCTTTAGTGTGTGTGCATGCACGCACACATACATGTGCACTTTGGCTGCAATTACCGGTAGAAAGAGTGCCCACCTCTACCTGCTCATCATCCCAGACCCACAGCTCAGTCCTGGACAAAGCACATGCAGCCGCTTCTGCCAGAGACTGCATTATGGAGATTAGGGTGAAAGATTGACAAAGAGGTAGAGGGAGGGGTGGGGGAGAAAGGCTCAATGAGAGCGGTGAAGCTTCAGGGAAACAAAATTAGTTTGCTGCTGGATGCTTCGCTAAATCCGAGCTCAAACTACAGTAGTTGTAAAAATCTGAGATGATTTTTAAATCAGCTTGCATCACACACCTGAAGAAAAAATGTCAAATATGTTCTCTCTAATCTACACTTAGATCTGTGAACTCCTCACATTACCAGTTAGTCTGGGCCGGACATCGATAACAAGAACCCATTTTATAGTGCAAATAAGTGAGAGGGGAGAACAGGGAAAGAATCATAACAGGAGAAGACTAATCTTGCTGTGTCAAATTTTGGTGTGGCCAAGATCACGGAGGTTTGAATCAGTACCAAAATGATTACCAAACTAATCAACAAAAATTCTGATAATTAATTTGGTGTGTAAAGATCCTATATCATGCAAATAGTCAGTTTGAGGGATATTTTTAGATCATGTCTGGGGGGTTGTTATTATCGAACAGAGAAAATGCACACAGTCTGAATTTATTAACTTTGCTGTTTCACAGCTCGTTTGAGATTGCAAATATATCATGTTGGGGGCATCAAAACTTCATATAAACCACACAAAATATATGATATGGGACATTTAAGACATTTTTCAAACATAAAAAGCCAAACCTTTTTTCCCCCATCAATTAAGATGTGAGGATTTGTGGCTTTTCACTGTTGGCTTTCCAATTAGAAGCTTCCACCTCAAGCTCAGAGAACATGTGATTTGTTTTAAAAAATCCCTTAGGTTCAAGCACTAACAATTGTTTTTCAGGTTGGGGTTCTTTTTGCTGTTTGCTGTGGTATCTCCAGACTAGACATGACTGACTGTGCAGGAGTTACACAGAAAGAGAGAAAGTGAAACTAAGGACACAGAGCATGCAGATGCTGAGACAAAAACACCGCCAGAGCTCAAGTGTTTAATGTTTGAGGTAGAAAGAGATACACACTAACAGGAGTAGACAGCCTAATTGCAGAAGATATAAATAAGACCACGAAAAAGAAAGATGAAATGATGCTTAACGACATAATGGAGATGAAGGAATGATGGATGGAATGAAGAGTGACATTGCTGTCATTCCTGTTGTAGTGGAAGTGTGTTCACTCAGCTGGGTACCTCGTGCCTTTTGTGATGGAGGAGAGTGGTTTCATCGCAGTCAATGGCTGGGAGGATGGCAAGCTAATGGCCAGACCGGGCCCGTGTAGGCCTATAAAGCAACAATCAATAATCCCCTCAGTATCACCCTGAAAGGGCCGGAGCCTGAACTGCAGCGATAGGCTCAGTGATGAGATGTCTGTGTACATGTCTGGAAGTGTCACTGGCTGTATCAAGAAAGAAGCTCAATCTGAGGAGTTGAAAAATGACAGGAATGCTAAGAAAAAAAGAAAAATCACATTTCTGTTACACAAACTTTGGTTTGTTTTTTCAGATTTCTCTTTAATCATTACTTTATACGTTTAGTCCTCAAGAAGCGATCTACCAGCATTGAGCAGCATTGATTTCTTCACAGTCAGACTGGTGTAAGAATAATTCTTTTTTCTTTGGTTGTTTATGTACCCCAATTTCCTCATGGAAAGAAAAACATTTGTTGTTAAGTTCAGCCCAGTGGGATTTGAACTTTGCAGCAAAATAGTGCCAAGCTGTGCACAACACTAAAAGCCAAATCAAAATTGCCGACTGCCCACACCTGCAGCACTGTGCCAGTATGGACAGCAGAGTGTTTTTAGAAGGCGCGCACACACACAGTGGAGACTTTGTTAGCCTGCTGGCAGAGTCAGGCTTCCCGGTACAGCATGTTTCCACCATGACTAGAACAGTGTGGCCGTTGTGTGTGTGGTTGACAGCATTGTCCGGACACATGCATGCAGCCACACTGGATTGTATTCATTGCAGAGAGAAGCTCTGCATTTCATGAGCGATGGCTGAACGAACACTCAGCATATTTCACTCTCCAAAAAAAAAAAAGAAGAAGAGTTATATCCTGAAATGTGATCTGCACCATTGGAATGAAATCACAGTTTAACTTAAAACCTGACAATATTAGAGGAATAATATTAGTAAAGGTACTTGGATTTTTTAAATAAATTGACACGTGTTAAGACATTAACAGTTCAAGGTTCAATGATTTATTGTCACATCAACTTTACAGTTGATTTGGAATTCATGTCTGTGTGCTCAGCAATCACAACAGTAAAGCTATAACCACACACTACATAGCAGTAACCACAGAAACATTCTGTTTCAATTATATTACAATAGTTCAAATAATGCAGCCATATGGCCCATAAAAGTGCATGTGCTCAAAGGGTTTATACAAGTTTATAGAACCAGTGAAACATTTAGGACGTGGATTGCCTCAGGGTAAGTGCTATTATGGAAGGGAGTTGTTTCTGTCATGATACTGTGAAGTTGTTGATGTTAAAAAGAAAAAAAAAGTTGTGATTGGTCCATCTGTTTGTGCTGCTTGCAAACCACATTTCTTTTGGGAAACCCTGTAAGTTTTTTTGTGACATGAAAAACAAAGAAAAGTCCAAAAACGCTCCACTGTGTTGCAGCAGTAGTGGGCAAATTATATGGTTACTATGGGGCTTCCCTAAAGCATCACACAAATGCCCCCCCCATTTGGCATTTGGTTCTGTTTTGTTCTCAGAAGCTCATTTTGTGCAGTGCTGAGGGATGTTTAGCAGGTTTATGAAATGCACTGATCTTTTTTTCTGATCTTTTTTTTTTTTTTTTTTAGACTTTTGTAGGTTCAGCCTGGCTGACTTGAAATCATTCCTGTCCAGAAAGTCTTCTGGGCCGTAGAGTGTTGTTTGTTTCCACTGTCACTCATTGTGAAAGCTCCACCATTGATCTGGCTCCCCAGGTGTCCACACCACACAAGTTGTAGCCGGAGCAGAGTCAGGGCATGATGTTATGCCTCATAAATGTAGTGTTTACACACAAACACGGACCTCACAATGCACACACACACACACATTTAATAACTTGGTAACACTTGGATGTATTATCGTATATGTTCTGATAAAGATAGTGCAAAGCTTTTTCAAATTAGGACTTTTTATGGATCTTGACAAGACTTAATTTGACTCAAGTGACTTAGGTGAACATATCACAATGTTTTTAGCCAGAAAATGGGTGTGCGTGTGTGCTTACTTTTCGTATTACTGTTGTTGTGGGAACACATTCATGTCATGGGGACTCGCTTCCCTTATGGAGAAAAAGGGCCAATCCACTAAAGTAAATAATTAATTTTAGGGTGAAGACTTGGGTAGCGTTAGGCATACTGTCGACAAGTTGACAGGTTAAGCTGTTAATAAGTCTGTCAGAACTTGGTGTAGTTCCATGTTATGTCCTCTGAAGTGGTGGAAAACACACTTGTGTGTGTGTGTGTGAATGAATGACCGGGAAAGGACTCATTGTACCAGTGTGAGTCAGCTACTAGTGAACTAACATACACAGCAACTCAGAGCTGAATGATTTGATTCGACACACCATGTGCCAGTTTTTAAGAGGAAGCTGAAACAAAAGAATGACATGGCTCTGCCAGGAATTATCCACTGATTGAATAACCTAAAAAGACATGTGATTAATGATTATACTGTAGATCCTCTTCCAGTAAAAGGCAGTACAGTTCCTTTTTATTTTACAAAACACATTGTAATGATACACTGAATCAGGCTTTCGTATTTTAGGGTAGACAATGTTATATTGCCTGTCCATCAGTCAGTCTCACTGCTTTGGTCCAGATTGAAAATCTTAACTATTAATTTTGTGCTTTATAGCAAGCATGGTCATCAAGTCAAAAATTAAATTGCCTCACGGAGCAGCTGGCATGGCCGTAGACTCATCTTTGCCAAAACACATTTAATTCAAATCTCTTCCATCTCTCATCACTTATGGCCCCCGCTATTTTTTATTAACTTTTTTATTATGTTTTGGGACATTTTATGCCTTCATTAGATAGCGACAGTAGAGAGATGACAGAGAAGGAGTAGAGAGAGGGGTGATATGCAACAAAGATCCAAAGAGCAAATGTAATCCACTAAATTCTAAAAAAAATGGCCTCAAATCTATTTCCTTGTTAAACCTCTCCAGCTGTTTGGAAAACAAAACCCATTTATTTTTGATGAGTTTGTACTGAAGCTCTAATGTAGACTGTAAGACTAATGTGTTTGTTTTAGGCTTAGCATTAGCAGTTTGCATTGATCAAATTGAGGCTCCAACTGCCTATTCACCATCCCAAAATGTCTGTTGAGTTCTGTGTATTCTTGCTGTTTCAAACTCACAAACCCTTCAAAACACGTTGACTCCTATCCAGTTGTCGCTCTGCTCAACTAAACATTCTCATTTACCCTCACGGCTCACATACCTTTGTATTACTCAGCACTTTGATGTGAAATGCAGTGATATTTCACTATATATGCTGAGGCAATGCAAAATAATGAGATTTATGTCGCCCGGGGAAATGAACAACTTTCAGGTTTTTCAAAGTCCTAATGTCTTGTTTTTGAGTGTTGCCCTCCTTCACACCATCCTGTTGTTTCCTGTACATTCACCATATCTAACTACCACCCCTGCAATAATATGTACTACTCTACTAAAAATAGTCAGAGGATTTATTTATGATGGCTTTTTAAGGCAGGTTTTATCTTTGAAAGACAGCATGTTGTATTTCTTTTTAACAACCACAGTAGCTGAATATGGAAATGTTATTTCTCTTGGTCTCAGAATTACAAGAGTATTTGACAGCATTGTCGAACGGAGATGTATCATCCGTAACTTACAGCTCTGCAGTATTTACTATAGTCTCCGTATCATTATAGGTACACATGCAGATCTTGCTGCAATAGTCATGAAGAAGGCTGTTGGAAGGGGGTTGAGCAGTCTGGGTCAGCTGAGATAAGATAATCTGTCTGCATATTAAGCCAGTAGGCTCAGGCCTGGAGGTCATGAGTCATAGCAGCTCCACTATTTGTGTGGTGCTGTATGTCAGAAGAGGCTAACATGTGACTTCCACATACTTTCTGCCTCATCTGTATCATGTCTCTTAACTTACTATCGTAATACTGCCATTGTGAAACTGCATTTTGTCTGTTTCTCTCATAACATTGAAAAATAACATGTTAACAGCAGCTTAAACATCCAAGATTGTATACTTTTGTATTTGAAGGTGTGATATCCCTAACAAGATATATTTGTGGTTTTAGGAACTCCAAAAAAACATCTCAATATAGTTTTACATCTTCTCTCTCAGATTTCTCTGTGGGGGGAGTGGGCAGTGACATCACAACTTCTCTGTATTAAGCATTTTGAAACATGAAACAGTATTGATATAATATCCAGACCTTTTAATCAAAAACATTTTTTCTTAAATATAGGACCTTTTAAGAGAACTATTTTTATTCAACAACAATATTAAGACATGCAAGGCTTGTTTTAATTTAAATAAAAATAAAATAAACACTATACATTGTGTTATTTCTTGAATAGCTAGTTCTTGTAACTACTAGGGAAGTACCAAAGAAGAAGAATGTGATTTGCTCTCACTCCATCATCTGTGTTTTTGCATTAAAACCAGAATTTGTTAATCTCACTCCATCCTGCAGTTTAATAACAGTTTCTCGCAATAAACTTTTTTTATCTAACTTTCCAGAAGAAGAAGAAAAAAAAGTAATTTGGTGTTGATTTGAGAAATGCACTTCTATTGCCTGTAAGTGCTTATTTTTCATTTTCTAGGGAGTTTTAAAATTAAAAAACTCATTTCCCGCCTCCACCATCAAGTTGAGGGAGGTTTTTCTACAACATTTCTTATATGTGGGCTAGGGGTATGAACATAAAAAGTGAATAAAATCATCCCTCGATCTTGTATATATGCAAACCCAAGCTTCAAGTAACGTTATGAGTGTAATGTTATATTATTTTTTCTGTAAATGACAGCTAGGCTAATATAGCAAATAACCCATAGAGCAACTTTAGATTGGCAATAACATTTGACATTTTCCCCTGCCGAACCGAAAACGCATCAAGCACCAAGACCGAGACTGGTATAAAGTTGAGAATTATGTTAACCTTACAAAACTCCATCGCTCACGCTGAGTGTTTTCTAATCATGACCATGTTTTAGCAGTGTGAAATGGATTAGTTACATTTGTATGCTGATGTGCTGCAGAGTCACGATGTTAATAACGTCAGTTGCTATCAGCAGTTGGAGGGTGATCGCTCGGAGCGGTCCTTGCCTCGCCGAGGATGTGGGTGCTGCTGAGGACACAGACCACAGCGACAGTGATGAGAGACAAAGAGACAGCGCTCTCAAACCGCCAGAGATTTACAGTTTCGTCTTCTCCTTTTCACCTCTTCATCTCTTCCTATACCCGCGGCTCCTGACCCTAATAGCAGCCTCTTTCCTATATGACTGGGAGATATATATTCCAATAAGCACAGCACCCTGTCTGTGGCTGGGACACACACAAAGTCACAAAAACACACTTGCACACACAAACAAGAGTGTCTCCAATTGTTTATGAAGTTGACGTGTGAGTACTTTTTTAACGCTGTTTACATGTCACCTCATGAGAAAGAGCTGCAGAAGCTCCACAGTGAAATGTTTTGGGGTAATGTGTTTACAATTTTTTTTGGGGGCTTTTTTTAAGTTGTGCAAGGAGTCGAAACAGGATGTTGTTTCTGCCTCATCTGCTCAGACATCCTGCCTATAAGGAGGTTTTGCTATTTTTAGAATCTCCAGCCTCCGCTATTCTGTTTTGCCCCATCTTGGTCAAGGAAATTCATAACCTTACAGAGCCCTCTGCCATGTCTCCATTTTAAGGCCAACTATTTCTCACAGCTCATCCCTTTTGGCATTGTCTGGAGTTTAATAGAGCCCCCCACCCCCCTGCTGTAGTTGGATAACGAGTCTCCACCTCCTTTCTGCTCATTTTTTTTTTTATGTGTGTGTGGTCTCGTTTATTAGCCCCAATTATCAAATGGTCTGTTTTTTAAATAGCCATGAAACACCATGAGATGATTCTTTTGAAACACATATGGTCACAGTGGATCATCTCAGCAGGTTAACAACCTTCATCCTAAAATCTCCCGTTGGTCCGCCAGAACTGCATTCATTCAGTATTCATGGTATTATCTTGAGTTGGGTCTGTTTTTTTTTTTTCCCCCATTTCTGATTCCCATAATTGCCATTCACCCTCGGCTTAATCTTTGTGAATAGAAAATCACATTTAGAGGCTGGTAGAGAGGAGCAGGGGGATGATAAAAGCAGGGGAAAGTGTGCACAAGATGAGATGAGGCCAAAAGAAAGCAGTTTTGTGTCAGGCTGACAAAGCCTCACATCCATAGATAAGGAGGGTTGTTGCTGACACAAATTATTCAAAATCAACAAAATCTTTGGGTTGCTTTCCAAGGATGCTATTTGTGGGGGTATATAGGTTTTTGTCCCCTTTTTACTGATATTGTTTCCATTGCAAATGGGAGCAGGCGGTGACAAACAGCTTGTCACAAAAGCAACCTTGTTTGATATGTTTCCATAAAGCTGAAAAACAACATCGAGATGTGCTTCGCTACAAATCAGTAGCCGTTTCAAGTTATCCATGTTATCCCTTGGTTCTTATCGAAAGCTTTTCTAATAAGGTTATATTCTCTTTCTGTAATGCTGACATAGCAGCATCTGTAGTCGCTGTGAGCTTTAAATCTATTGTGCTTTGAAACGCCACAAGCAATTACAGAAAGGGACATACCACATCAAGATATTGGTTTACAAGCTTCAAGAGAGCAGTAGAGTTTGTGAAAGGCAACGGAAACCAAAAGATATCTCAACACTGCAGTAATCATCAGACGCTGCATTAAAACCTGCCCTGCCTTATTTCAACTAATCTGGCCTGAATTGGCCAGGTACACTTGGGGATTGATTTGTTGAGTCTAGGAGCTGTCCCTTTAATTGCAATGCTAATGGAAAGGCTGAAGCAGCTCCTATGCCTGATAAAGGCAGATTTAATGGAGATATTTCACATAGAATCATTTATCAGGGACTGACAGGCAGACAGAGAGACCCCTCCTTCCCCCCACCCAAAGCCTCAAAAAAAAAGAAAAGAAAAAGAAACACATACACACAAGCACCTTGATGAGCAGGGTCTTTTCTGTCACGCCTTGATCCATGAAGAGACAACTTTATCTGCCTGCAGCAGATTAAGTTAAGTTTCTTGTGAAATTAGACAGAAATAATAAAAAAATAAACCCTCATTTACATCAAGATGGTTCTCAGCTAATTTTTGGCATTACTGAACCATGACAAACAGGCTGTGGCCTTTTTTTTTTAAAAATCCCAGTAAGGATGCGTCTGATCATAGATCACTGATAAAATATGACAGTACAATAAGAAATAGGACTGTAGCTGAGCACAGGCATTGTTATGCAGGTCTTGTTGGCAATCCGTGTCTGTTTTCGGATGTTGTCTTTTACAAGATAACTGTCTTCGATCTTTTTTCTTTTTTTTTTTTTTTACAAATAATAACACGCTGAGTGAAAAGAAATATTGTGTAATTACCCTCACCCTACCTGGCCTCTGTAGACTCAGCTACTCCTCATAACGTATTTGGACATACATGCTCAGCCCATAAAAGTCAATCAAAGATCTACTGCAATCACCATCGAGTGAACAGACCTAAAGCAGAAGAACACAGTGGACATTAGACAGAAAAGTGAGTGTGCACAAATGTCTTGTGTGTACTTAAGCTTTGATTATTATGTTATTTGTATGCATGCATGTGAGTCCTAGCAAAGCCTCTAATAGTTGCCACAACTGTAATATTTCTTGAATATAATTATTAAGTTCCTAAAGTAATGTTATAGTACAAAATCAAACCAAACAAAAGAAAATAAAAACATCTACCCAGTATAAAATAATGGGTTTAAGAACAACTAGAAAAGACCTCCACCAAGCATGCGGCCAAGCTATGCAGGTGCAAGGTATAACCACCAGGTGGCCGCAAATGTTACCCAACAACAAAATATTTCAAAGTGATCCATAAAGCAGGTTTTCTCCCAGATCATTACCAAAATTTAATCATCTGTTCATGGTACCGTTCCCAACATTATTTGAAAATTTGACAAAAATCTGGCCCAAACTTTTTGAGCTATCTTGCTAACAAACACTGGCAAAAACAGAACCTCCTTTGTGGAGGTAAGAAAAAAAAGCTTGGGAATCAAATTGTATGAAATCCAAAGTGACATGCTTCGTTTAACTTTAAGTCACACATGCACATCTGGAGTCTTGGGGTACGGACGACAAAGGTCAGATTACAGGCAGTGTTGAATGTAGACTGTATAATGGACAGCAGTGTCTTGCCTGAGGACTTCTTTGTTGTCTTCTTCATGACCTCACCTGACCAGCCCGCCACATTCCCCTTTGTTCATCTCATCCATCTGTCTGTTAATACTGCTCCCAGGGGACAAGACTACTCTATATCTGTGCTCTCTGACTCCATCGCCCTCCTTTGTTCACTTCCCCCACACTATCTATTCCTGGAACTGGTGATTTAATGAAGAGCTTGGTCACCAAGAATGACCTCTCCCATCATTAGTGTCCACTTTTTTTTCTGTGCGCTCATTCCTGGTCATATTTGATTCGGCAAGCTCCAAAACCTAAGCTTAAGTCTGCTTAATTTTACCCCAATTCCTAACAAAAGTAAATACAAGGCTCATTAGAAGAAAAGCAGCTGATCCTCAGCTTGTTTCCATTTTCTATGTCCTGGACTGCTAATTTACCTATATATAAATGGTCCTGTCATCGGATAAGATATTTGCCAATGTGATTTCATACCTAACAGAGCTAATGCGTTAGTTTCATCTAACTAATAACATCTATCTCCCCTCTGCTGTGTGTCCTTTGAAGCTCTCTGGGCGGTAGGTTTTATGTGTAATCTAACAGTGAAAGGGCTTTAGCTATCCTGCTGTCAAGGTAATGCCCTATAATTGGCCTTCTAATTCTGCAGGATAATGAGACTAGAAGCGGATGGCAAAGGCTACGCTTCTGTATTTACCTGCAGCACCAGACAATTAGTATACACAATGCTAATCACAGACTGGCAGGTGGACCTTTTAATGAGCCTGAAAGAGGATTTGTTCTGACTTTCAACTTATACATTATAAAGCTAATAAGCTGTTGTAATAATCTTCATTAGTTAATTACACATAGATGTGTTGGAAAACCATTTTTTTTGTTCTTTATTTTCATTTTTGCAAAACCTTTTTTCTATTATTAAATAAATACAGAGAGAATTTATTTAAGATTGTCCATGCACAAAGAACAAAAAACAGACAAAACAAAACATTACTACAGATTTGACTACCTATAAATGTATTTTAAAAGTTTTCATTTTACAAGACGCAAAATTAGCTCTAAAAAATAATCTGATCTGAAGGTTTCCATTAATAGTATTTTATAATATATATTAATGAACCACTTTCATGCTTTCGTTTTACATATTTATGTATTTTACAGAGCCCCTTCCTTGCTTAACTTGGTCTACTCTCATGAAGCAGTTCCTCAGTTTGTCAGGATTTAGCAGTCGCCAACTTTGATTGTTTATGGACCAAGAAGCATATACTGTATAGGAGGGACATTTTTAAAAAAATCCTTAAAAAAGGTGTTTGTGAATTATTTTAAACATTGAGTTAGCTACTATATAACATATATTTTTAACCAACCTTTTCTTCAGAAGTTGGATGGGACTCATCTCATATAGAAATCCCCATTAAAAAGCACTGTTTCTGAAAAGTACGCATTCTTGATTTAAAAGCCAAAATTCCCCAGAAAGCATAAATAGGTGCCTTTCACACAAACTGTCATTGTCTCTTGAGCAGACTTGCACTTGATAAACCTTTAGGGATTTTCAGAGACACCCACACTCAGCGGGTGCAAGTCTCTGAGGTCAAGCAACACAAAGAAAAACGAGTGCTGATTAAAGAAAGGCCCTCTCAGGTTGGCAGTGAACTGTCAGATGTGTCAGCGAACACCAGCCCCTGTGAATTGCCAGTTAGAGATCCTAATTTAGCCGTCTTTAAATTTCCTTCATTTCATCAGCTGGAATCCCTCTGCTTTGAGGAAGGTTAGAGCAGGGAGAAGGGGGTTAAGAAGAGGTCTGACTGTAGCCTAAAGCAGAGAGAAAAACTCTTGGAGAGGCAGAAACAATAGTGGGAAGTTGTGGACTAATTTTTGCAGCATATTCCTTGATTCCACAGGAGGCGAAAGCGACACAATCCATAGGCAACACGGCTTTGCTCCATCATCTCTTATGCGAACTGCTCTACCGGGGGCATTTTAGAAGCCTTACTGCCTGTAGCTGGCAAGGTAGCTGTGTTTGGAAGACTATAAGACCATGCCCAAATCTTTGTATTACTGCAGATGTATAAAGAGAACCACAAAAAAATAAAAGGTTACTTCTTCCTGTCCAACTTCACATGATGATTTTATGAAAATTTATCCTTGATTTTTGTGCTTCTACCATGGGTATATATTTAAATTTTACTAGTTATGACCCAACGTTAATAAAGTAAAGTGATATACGATCATGAATCTGACTGTGAATAGAGATACAAAAAATTAGGAATTATTTCTGAACTGGCTAGCTTGATTGACTGGTGTCTCAGTGGTGTTCTGTCCTCTAGACGACATATGCTTTGTCTGATGAGACTTTACATGTAGAGACATCTACACGTGCATACAGTAATGTACAAATGCATGCCCTCGCATATTGAGCACAAACATCTACACGCTTGTACGCACATGTTCAGTCACACAAAAGTGCATGCAAGCAATCATGATTAATTCTGCATTCTTGCTTTTGTTTCTCTCCATTTGTGTCTTTCACCCGTTACATACTGTGTGTGCAGCTGTGCATTTGTCTACTGATTAGAGACATAATCAGGGACTGGAATGCAGTCACAATCACACAAAGAGGACAATTATATCTAACAAATATCCTCGTTTTCCATCTTTTAAGCTATCATTTCCATAACTCTTTTCTGACCTGGGTTTTATGCATTTTAATCTTTTATATTGCAAGTGTGTATGGGAAACTGCCTGGTCTTTGCCACTGTTTCCTGTTTTCTATTTGTAGGTGTGGACAACGTCTACATATCCCCTAGTACACATAGTCTGCTACATTATTTTCATTATTATAAAATTCCAAAAACAAGGTTGAAAATCCAATAAGGATAATACTGTAAGCTATATTTTTTGTTATATTTTGTCTGTTCTTCTGAACATTGGGCTTTTGGGAACTAACTGTTAATCAGAAAAATAAATCAACTATGAAAAAATCATTAGCTGCTGCTCTAAAACTTTACACTTGTAATTTTCTCCAAAACCATTTTATGCCATTCACACCATTTGGGCATGCATCCTCGGTCTCTGTGTAGAAGAGACATGTAGTTATTACAAATATTGAAAAATGTGTCAAAGTATAAATGAAAACAACTAATGAAACAAACATGTTTTTGTTTCACAAACTGAGGTATGAAGTATTTATTT
This sequence comes from Lepturacanthus savala, assembly GCA_030544235.1. Taxonomy (NCBI): domain Eukaryota; kingdom Metazoa; phylum Chordata; class Actinopteri; order Scombriformes; family Trichiuridae; genus Lepturacanthus; species Lepturacanthus savala. Next base: position 5,433,476 of record CM060484.1, on the reverse strand, counting down.
AGATCAATATCCATTTATTAGTACTGAATCTGTTATTGTCCAAGACGTAGCCTTAATAATAACCTATGTACAGAATTCATTCAGTACTGTAGGATTCTTGGACATTTAGTGTTCATCATCAATTTTACCATTCAAATCTACCCTTTTTTTTCAATTTGTTCATGTATGCAGGTTTCTGAACACTCTGCCTATGTCCTTATGTCTGGGGGGAAAAACTTAGTAGTGCCCCAGGTGTACTAAAGGATATGACCCACTTGGGTCCTTGTCAGGGAACAAGGGGAGTTCAACTGCGCTGAGGCTGCCAAAGTCTGCAAAAGTTTGTTATCTCCAGGCTAGAATGCTACTGCTGTTTTGATGACAGCTGGTTTATAATGGTTGGCTTCACATAAGAGCCAAATTTGTGTTTTCTCCTCAGAATGTCCTCTTTCTGATGAAGCTGACAGTGCCATGACGGCAGACTGGGTGACTCGCTCATGGCCCTGAGGCCTCATCAGCTCTTAACCCAGTCGCTGTGAAGCTAAATGGGTCTCCTTTGCCACACACAGGGAATGCATAAACGTGACTGTGTCCTCCATGATGCCAGAACTGTAATTAAACATGCACTATTGGCTTGAAATGGGGCTCTGAAAAGTTTGTGTCTTGCCTCCTTAGGGAGGATGACCGCTACCGATACTGGGTAGAGATGTATATCCGATTCTCGGATCACTATCGGCCACCGATATTAAAAAAAAAAACATGCATTGGATCGGATTGCATTGAAAAATGCTGATCTAAGCGATCCAGTTTTCCAGCCGGTTCGGCATTCTGCAATTCATTCAGTCCATTCTGCCAATCCTCTCCAACACTTACTATCAATTCACCAGCATGTGGAGGCATTTTTGCCTTTTGCCTTTGTATTTTTGCATATCACATTTTTGCCTTTGCCTTTGCATCAAACTAGCGATATATATATATATATATATATATACTGTTTTAGCAGTGCATTTCTAGTTTTGGGTGGTGAAGTGACACAGATGGACGCATATGATACATTCTTGGATCGGATACTGGTCAGAAATCAAGGCTGTTATATCCGTGTTGGATTGGAAGTGAAAAAAGCTGGATCGGGACATCCCTAAATTATACTTCAGGTTACAATGACTTTTCCATTCCAACCCAAGACATGTCACTCCTGCAGCATGATCCACCCCTTCACTGTCCTTCCATCTTTCCACCAGAAATATTATAATGCTTGGCTTCTGAAATCATATATATTCTTTTAAACTGTTGGTATGAGGTAGTTTCTTTGTCACACACTGTTGGAAATATCACAGCAGCACCTAAAAGGGATTCCAGGTAAAAAGAAAGTGTGGTTGCATGGATGTATTCTAGCTAAAAACAAAGCTTCTTTGCAGCATGTTAGTCGAGTGAAAAAAGCAGCTTTAAAAGCCTACAGTCGCTAGTCAGCCAACGGATTCACCCTCCTGCCTATCGACTGTCTGTTCAGTCTCATATTGACTCAGGATTAACACATGAATGACCATCTACTGTAAATGAGCTGTAATAGCGGAATAATCGCCGTGATGTATTAGAATAATACAGCAATAATACAAATACACGCACAAGCTCAAACACACACGGCTCGCTCAAATTGATTCGCTGTGGTGATTTGCTTTGACGCATGCTTATTTAAAACAATGTTTTGTGTGAGTGCAATGCTGATAACGGAGCATTGAATTTGTGTGCATGTCAGTAAATGTTTCGATTATTGTATAATGACTTTGTGTGTCTGTGTGGGTATGTGACCAAGGGTGAAAAATGGAAACCCAAAGACTAAACCATGAGCTTTAAAAATGATGCCTTGAGCGCATTTAGAGCTAATTTCTCTCTAACATGAAGCATTGTAAGGCAGCACAACATCGGGTGCAAATCATAATGTCATAGAATGTAGCTGAGTGGATAGATGCATTCAGACAAATAGATGCAGGAGGGTCTTAAAATCAGGCGAACAATAAAGGTAGGGTTTAAATAGACAAAGAAATACTACATCTGTCATACAAAATCAATCAACATTTTACTATTTTTATGGCACTATGAAGGCATATATTTTTATTTCGGAAGTCTGAAAGAAACCCGTAAAATGTTACAACCTACAGTGAGCCACATAATGTAATAAAACTTACATATTGCTAAAATGTTTTGTGCTTATGGCAAATTCATGGAGCAAGTCATCAAACACAAATTGATTGGTGGGGAAATAAGGAGAAGAACAGCCCTTCCTCTACTTCCTCTTATTGTTACTAATTTTGGAGGCAGTTCCATTTGGTGTTTGGAGGAGAAACTGACTATAATGTGCCCGTGTTTATATGTTGTTCGGGATTGTCTGCCATTAACTGAAAGACTAACCAGGCATCACAAAACAGATTATGTCAAAATAAGAGGCACTCTGCCGGACCTGATCAGCTCTGGCATGGTTTCCGACTCTTTTTATGTTGTCCTATCACTGTGCAAAACTCCAAATTGAATGCCTTTCCGAGTATTTCTTGGTTATTTACCGTGCTCTGCCTTTCTCGGATTTCATTCAGCAAGCACCAGTATAAGGAGTCATTGACTGGGATCTATTTGTCCAATTACAAACACATACACAGGACCACTGAGGTAAACCCGATCCCGTTGAAGAGGATCTATCTGATGCTGTGAATAAAATCGGCTCCTAACTCTTTGCTACGATAGGCTGGGGACTCAAGTTTCTCAGATGTTCATGACCTGAGACATGATACAATGTCAATAATAGCATCTATAATCTGTCCTCTGAGAGAACTGCAGCTTCAGATGTCACATCCACAATCACACACACCTGCAAACTCCCCCCACCTCCCCCTGAAACAAATAGTTCATGGACATGTTTTTTTTATTTTCTAGTTTTAAATCATGCACAAGTGTGATTTAAAGTAAATTTATTTTGAAATGCTTCATTTACACATGCTGTCTGGGGATGCATTTCTGCTAAATAATGGGTATAGGTTGTGGACACGTGTCAGTTTAGGCTCATTAATTAAGAAACGAGTCATATACAATGTCAGATGATCATGTTCCTCAGATGTTTATCACCATGGCGACTGGAAATGAATGCAAGCAACCAATCAGCAGCTGCTGAGAGCACTATCTTCTCAAATAATGAGTCCATTAATTACCGTGCAACGTTATTGCATGATGGTGCTCTCTCTACATCATGTTAATTGAATGTACCAATAATGGATTTACAGTGAAGTTGAAATGCAACATCTGAGCTGTCTGTCTTGTGGCATTTCGGGCGAGACTGCAAGAGACGAGATGGAGGGGGGGTAAAGTCAAACTAATGATGGGGAATAAAACCTGCATCTATGTTTGATGAATCTTAGCAAGGGAGTCTGGAAACGGAGATGAAAAAGAGATGAAAAGGAAAGAAGTCTGAAGAGTTCAAGTTACACACAGGGAATTTGGCGATTAAGCAGCTAAAATAACAACATAGGCACACACGAGTAGAGAGCTCCGACAAACAAGACAGCTGTTCCACGCTCGTGGATTCCCTTTCAACATTCAGTGTTTGCCACTGTTCTGTAAACACACAAAACCACCTGCATAATTATCTGAATTGTCCATTTTTCTCATACTCTGTCAATTTAAATACTCAAGAATGTATTTATTGAGAGACAATCAAATACTTTGATTATCAGGGAATATAATAGTTAGTTGCAGCTCTGCTGTTTAGAAATTATAGGGTTCACTTGTGGGAAGACTTTGGAACAGAGGCATAGAAAACAACAATTTGAAGCTTCATATTTAATAGCGAGAGTTCTAATGAATTTTGTTATGTATCCACACGCTTTGCTATTCAATTCGACCCCTGAACCACACCAAAACAGCAATTATCCCAGATTTGTAAAACTGGAAAAACAAGTGGAGAGATTTGAAAATATGAAATCTAATAGATTAGTGTAGCAAGCCAATCCAGATCTTTTTTTTTTTTTTGATTCATGACGTCAAAACGAGGTTCATCAAAACGAGGCTCGCATGCTCACAGATGGCAGACATGTCTCAGGTTATGGCTGTGTTCTTGATACCTTTGATATCATTTGCAGCTTTGTTGATTGGATCGGCATGTGGAAGGAGATTCTTTTGTTTTTTTACTAGTGGATGAAAATATCTGGTTAAAAAAAAATAGCTCGAGTAGCTCGGGCCTAACTCTTGATAAGAAGTGAGTAAGCTATGAACAAAAGCTACTGAACAAAAGTTAAAGAATGTGCAGGTCTGCACACTTTATATGAAGCAGTCTGGTTGTGTAATACTGTACCTGCTGCTTGCCAAAATGTAGGGAGGATCTGCAAATTGACGTGCAAAATTTGATTCAACTCTCTGTTTTGCATCCTGAAGTCTGTAATCTTCGGCGGTGTAACTGCACAGCTTGATCAGCGGTACATTCTGCCTGGTGTGAAGGTGTGCTACTTCCCGTCTTCACAGTCATTAGTGATTCAGTATGCGCACTAATCGAGTGGCTAGCCCGCTGTGTCTCTGCAGGTCTGGTTAAAAGCTTCTACAGTTTTTAATGTCCTCCAACTTTTTCATTTCACTTCAGTCACCCTTTTCCTCTCTCTCTCATTTTTCCTCCTACTTTAGCAGGCTTGCTTTCCCCCCGCTCTCACATCCTCTCTGCAATTTAACTTTCAGCCTCCACCATCGCTGTGTTTTTTCCCCTCCTGTGCGTCGGCTTATGGCCGTGATCGATCACCGAGGGGTGCGTAAGATGCATTGCAAGCTATCTGCTGTCTCCACTCACTCACGTAGAGATGAATGTTAATCAATGCAATGCACGGTGGAGGAAACACATCAAAACCCGCCGTATCATCCTCATTCGTGGTGCGAATCACTTTATCATTCTCTGCACATTCACTGATATTATACTGCTGCTCTACATCTCAGCGAGATACTGTATGTTTGATCACTACCACACAGTAGCAATGGATTAGTGCTGCACCTGTTGATGGATAATTCTTTTCTCAAGTACTGCAACTTTAAAACAATTTTATTCAAATAAAAGTAAAATGTGTGTCTTCTGGAGAGTGAGTTGCAGCCATCGTTGTATTGTACATCTATGCTCATTTATTCTCATTTTTACTGTATAGCGTAACAAATCTACTCAAGGGGGATGTCCCACTTTTTTCTTTTAGTAACAGGGTTTGTCTAAGAACAGTTTTCCTCATTGAAAGTCAAAGTCACTGCCAGAGGATTTACCATGACCATTTGTGCCCACTACTGCAACATTGTGGGTGTGTTCAATTTGGCTCACTGGGTGGTGCATGCTTAACTATAACCCATAATACCCATAATATTAATTTATTGCTTTGTTGTGCACTTTTTTTTGTACCCAAGTCCATTAGAGTGTGCTGAGTTCTTCTCCCTACCCCCTCACTGGACATGGAGCCCTGCCCTCATGCAGCTGCAGCTTTCCTTTATTCAAATCTCCCATGACTTTTATTATTATTCTGTAACAGATGTTGGAAATGTAGTGAAAGAAAAAATATTTAAAATTACTGATTTAAAGCACACACTCAAAACAAAACAAACTAACTTGTTTCCTCCACCCCTGTAATTGTTAGGTGTTTTTTTGAGATTTCTTCACACACCGAATATCATACGTTCAGGAAATGTAGGATGCATCATCTTTTTAAACTTCATTGTTGCACAAGCAGGGATTGGTTTGAAACCTTTCCCTGTTGATGCATTCAGGGACTCTACAGCTTACCAAGGATAAATTGGCAGTCTCAATAATTGCATGAAACAATAGTCATAATGTTACTCATGCCAACAATTAGTTGGATAAAATTATTCAACTAATGTTTGATTAAACAGACAGAAAGTTTACAATTTGATTAATCAATTAATCATTTAATTGGTCAAGTGAAAATGCTTTAAATTTTTAACTCATAATTTAATGTTCAGACAAATTGTGAGGGTTTCATTTTTTAATCTGACATTTTATGGACTAAACTCATTTGACTAAAATAATTGGGTTGATAATAAAATAAATCATGAGTGCTGTGGTTTGTAGAATCTGACTGTTAAATGTCAGACATCATTATGGACTTGGAAACATCACAGAGGAGAATTTCACTGGCTCCAAGCTGCATCATCATCATCCATACAATAACATAACTTTAACAGAAAAACTAAGCTGACTAAATACTTGTTGTGATGGATTATTAGTCTCAGCCACATTTCAATTTTGAAAGTTGGTTTTACAGGCTATTAAAACAAGTTTGAAACCACTAGCTGCCTAGAGGTTAGCGATCTTAGAATTTACAGTGTACCTCAAAGGCTGAATTTGCAATTTTTAGTTTATTGGCTGAAGCATGCAATGCCACTAGTGTAATGTAAATGACCCTTTAAATCCATGCCACAGACAGTATAATAATCAGAATCAATAAATTCTTTGTTTCTATGTCCTTTTCACAATCTGTCTTTATATTTTCAAGTCTTTTTTTTGCATTTTTATACCCTGCTTTTACCTCTCTTTCGAGGGTTTGATCTGATCAGTGATGAAATCCCACTACAAGTCTGCTCCACTCTACTTATCAATCTGATGAGATCAATCTCTCCAATCTCCCTCCAGGGTACCTGCCCACCAAGCAGATCCACCAAAGACACTTGAAGCTCTAAGACATTTTAGTCTCATTTGTCTGGATCCATCTCCCCTCACAAAGACAATATTTTCACCCAGTGTGAATTCATCGAAGAGGAACGTTTCTGATTTGATCTTCAGTCAAAGCGGAGGTGACAGCCTGAATGTCATCACACAACTGGAACAAAAGAGGCTCTCTGCTGCAGTATGGCAGGGGTCATTAATGAATGCTAATATAATCTAAAAGTACAGACACAAAGTGAAACGTATGAGTTGTGGTCCTGTTTGATGCAGACACCTTTTCAGCTTCATTACCCGACCCTATTACAACCCATGCCTGTGTGGATCAGTGCTCATGTCTCTGGGCCATCATTAATATCACACAGTACAGGTTTTACAAAGGTATTAAGAGATTACTGTGGCAGAATAGATCACATTTTACAACTGCTTGTGGAAAATGGATAGTCTTTATTCCCCCACTTTTTTTATTCCTCTGACAAAAAGGGTGAAAAAGATCCATCAGAGCCTGAAGAGGGATTAGAAAATTATCATTTCTTTTTCTTGTCTTTTTATCTTTGCTACAGGAAGGTAATGTTAATAGGGTCATGAGGGAATCACAGGTGTAAAACAGGCCGCTTATGATACATCACAGATACTGATGTGCCTTGCTAGAGCCATATTACGTGGAACGTGAGAGACAGTAGGGCCTAATGGACCACTTCAGAGTCTGATGCAATGCAGCATAGAGGACAGTACATGAGCTCAAGCAAATACAACAGTGAGACTAATGCAGCATCACGTCAGTGACATAACACATCGGGAGGACAGGAGAAATCACCAGACAGCTGGAGGTCAGCAGAGGCAAAGGAAATACTATTGTGATTGTAGCTTTACATTGGAAAGGAGTCAGATTTGTTTCGTGGCTTTGATGTGGAAAAGGAAGAAAAAGACCAAGAGGCATGAGAAAAGAGGAAGAGTTTGACACAGTTTTTCACACACTGGACAACATTTTTTTTGAGTGCTTTCTGCACACTGTTGCACCCTGAGGGCATGACTGTGCATCTGTAGCAGCACTCCAGCATGCAGCAGAATGATGCCATCACCCCCCTGCTGCCTACTTGATGTAAGCTGTTAGAGGGTGGCAACGTGCAGCATGCTATAGAAAAACAAATCAATCAGCACCTGTTGTGCTGATTATTCTTCCCTTTTCCTTTTTCTCCCCTCTTCCTTCCACACTGTACGACTGCCCGTTGACATTGTGCAGGGCATTAAAACATCATCTTCCCTGCCAGCGTGTGGCCTCATAATGTCTGTTTTTAATGACCCCCTTTGAGCTAATTGAGCCCTGCAGCGTGCGGGTGAACCTGTGGACCAAAATAACATCAAGAAAGGGCCGGCAAGAAGAAAAGAACAGGTATGAACCTATTTTCACACAGATTTTTTTCAATTGGTGGATCGGTGATCCCGCACAGCCATTGAATTATTTATACTTCTCAAACTTTTATTCAATATGCTGACACACACACTATATACATGGCATTGAAATCTAGGGAGAGTTTTCCAGGTGAACATCTGACATCCGCCACTGGGATAGAGAACATAGCTGTGACCTGTCGAGAAGATGCACAATGATCCCATATGGGCTCTTGTCAGCTGGAAGGCTGCCTGGAAGGCACTGGTCCCCCCCTGGGATTACCTGGGGCCCACTGGGCAGGGCATGCTCGCCCTTCCTGGAACTGAAATGCATAATGTGGTGATTCGCTAAATTTAACTTGAAACACTAAGGGAGAGAAAATTATGTCTTTCGCTTGCCTTCAATTTGTCCCATGATGCTCCAGTTTAGCATACCAAGTATAGCTCTGGTCGCGCTTCCCTGTTTGCACAAATCATGTTACGAATGTTTGTGAGAAAATGAGTCCCATTTGGGATTATTTTTAGCTAAATTGTCTGAATTCGGATGAGGCTGGCGCATTTCATTTGGGCAGCCTGGAAGCAGAGTAGTTGAGGATATGTTAAATGTTTTTAAATGTTTTTTTCTCTTTTACATAATTTTCCTAACCTCCTGTTTTAAACATTGTGAGAGATTAAGGCTTTCTGCACTGTAACTGTCAAAGTCACAACATAAACAAACCTTAGAGCTCATGAATAAGTTGTTCAATGTCAACATGGAAGAAATTCTCTTGTTATACTTGTTGGTAGGACAAATCAGTGCAACTAGCAAGAATACATCCTGCCAGTATGCTGCTTTTTACTGAACCGCCTCAGATCACTCTCTCAGATTGATTGAACTAGGGGAGGGAACCGTGCTTGTCTCAGGAATCCAATAACCCAACAAGATATAATAAGTAAACCCTTTAAAGTGAGGGAAGACAGTGAGCGAATTCTCCAAAGGGCCAGCCAAAGGATACAGGAGCCGACTGTTCAACACAATGTCCCAAAGGATGTGCAGTATCTGAAGCCTGGGGAGGGGGGTGCGTGCGTGATACCCTGAATAAATATTTTGAAAGTGCATATCACTGTTTTTAAGGAGATGCCTCAAAATTTGGTTGTTTTTTTGACAGTTTTTCTTTTTTGAACGTAAAACATCAAAGAGGAAAAAAGGGTAATTCCGCATACGTTGGGGTGACAAAGAGGAAGAGGCAGTGGTTAAGGCAAAACGAGGAATTCTTCAGAGAGTAGGAGTAGATAAAGTGGTTGTCAGAATGACTAATTTCCTTTCTGAAATCCATCCAGTAGGACCTCCTGGAATAGAGACTTTATTGCATGGAGGGTTATCATTACACACTCACTATAGATAGACCTGGAATCCCTTATAGGCCTTGATAACCTACTTTCAGCTCATCATAAAATGTGATGGGAGATCTGAGTGGATTCCTCCCCTTCCCTGATGCTTTGACCTCTGACCTGCTTGTTTATACCTGTGTAGGACATGTCTCTGTTCTCATTGGATTACTGCTTTGTGTTGTTGTTTTTTTTCGTCGCTCTGAATGTGACCTTGCAGCATCCCAGTGTTGTTTTGTCCCCAGGTGCAGAAAACCTGCATTGTTTATTAGCTCCGGATGCTGCCATAATTTGTGGCTTCATCCTGAACCCCGGCTCTGAAATTCATGACCATACTGCGTCCTTGAATGCATCGAGTGGCAATAGTGTGTTCTTTTCTAAAGGTGTGTTGTTTGCACTCCCCGAGCCGGGGCCGGAGTAGTTGTGTTCTACTCTTCCCACCACTTATCAATCGATTTGTCCATACAGCCGGACTCCCGGCTCACGCTCTTTCAAACCTCCTACATCGTCCCAAAAGACTGACTGTCAGAATAAGAGGAGAAGAGGAGGCAAAATTTGAGAATAGAGGCAGTGAAACAAAGAAATGCATGTACACAAAGAGAGTGAAAACCGTATGGGTTAAATGTCATTTGATATGACATAAATCAATGCAATGAAATGAGAATGACAGTGATGAGTCGTTACTTGATTGGTAGAGAAAGCAGAGGGATTCGTGAAACAAATTTAATCATCTACAGTATCACTACCTCCTGCCGTTCATTATTTATTATTTAAGCTAAAAATATAATAGTTAGCGAGTAACCAAAAAGTGTTTTTGCGCTCATGTGAGTTTTATGACAGTGACTTCCATATTTTATTCATCTCTTGTCTGATTTCTTCCTACCATTTGTAGCATGTAGTGTCGATCACTCTAAAAAACCCTGAACCCTGGGAGTCCAAATACTACACAACAAACCAAAAATACACAGCATTAACACACAGCACACAAGCCCTATCGGCATTATCCCCCTCTCTGCACTTACACACCTGCCCTCTGACACACACTCAGTCCCCCCCATACGTTAAAGGGGGAGCTCATTATGGACAAACAAGCGCTGCTGTTCAGCAGTGTGTGGAGCCACTGGCTGAATATTTTATTGATTCTGCAAGTCTAGCTGTTGATCTGTCTTGTGTACTTGTGTCATTAATATAGTGTGTGCAGAACAAAGCCCCTCATCTAGGAGTTCATCAGGTTGCAGTAATAGTTAACTGGCTTGCCGTTCCGTTTTCTGCTTACAGGTTAAGGCAATGTGTTTATAGATAAAATACGTTTTCATCTCTGTCCCTGTGTGTATGTGTGTTAGGGCTAAGAGAAATATTTATAGAGAAGTTCCAGAATTAAAGATTCCTGATAAGAAACAATGCATGTACGTCACATATTGTTTAGGTATTTTCTTTCCTTGTATTTTCTATAACATTTCATATCGTGATAACAGACTAAAGAATAACAATGAGGAAAACCAATGTAAAAACTAAATAAATATTTGTTTTACGCTTGGGCTGCAAGATTATGACCATAGTCATAATTAATACAAAACATGTCCATGCTGCTGATGTTGATTCTTTTTGAGGGACTAGCAACTCACCTTCAGCTCCTAACATCTTACTTGAATTGTCTCTTCGTGTCTATTTTTCTGCTGTAGTACCAGAGAATGACAGGAACTTGTTTGAAGCTGCTGCTGCGGATCACTCACGTCACCATCTGGTTCACCCCCTAGTGGTTGGCTGGCTGATAGAAGTGCTTGATTTGATATGCCACGGAGCGCACATTTAAAATCTCAATACCACAGACAACCATGCCCATTTAGTTGTGTTAGTCAATATCCAGACAAGATTAAAATTTGATTATTGTGCAGCCCTACAACCTGATCACTTTTAATACTTACCGATGGAGGAAAAGAAAAGTTGCCATTTCCATGTGCATTTTGATGCCATGTAAATAATTTAATGTGAGTCCATCTAGTGTACACTTTACTGATACTGACTCTGTTTTTGTTCTGGTACATGAAAACATAAAGTGATTGTTAAACCCCTCAAAAAAATTTAAATAATTAATTCACACGACATTTAATTTTTTTCTGGAAAAGCTTTACTTTTATTCTGTAATAAAAAATTATAAATATTCAACCTTTAATTTAAATTATGGAGAGATTTAAATCACAAAACATTGATGGACTAAACTCTAAAGTAAAGAACATGTCAATCAAACTGTTCTGAGAAGAGGTTTGATTAGGCAAAGTAAATGAAAACACCTGTATAGGTGCACTATAGAAAACAGAATGACACGAGTCATTTGATTACATCAGTTGTATAACACATTCTTCCCTGCACTTTCTTCTGCTGACCTTAAAGATCCGATTGGATCTACTTTTATCTTTCTGAGCCCTCCAGACCTGACATACTTCTACATCCATCTCATAAAAATGTACATATGGCACTCTCTCTTCTCTGGATTCACTGATGTGTTTTAAAAGCCGCCTGTCAGTGTCCATGACGCAGCTGTTTCTAGAGGGACCAGTGAGGTTGGAGAGGTCAGTGACCTCATGTACTTTTGTCCCTTCCCAACCTTCTTTTAGACATGTCAGCCCATCCCTTGATGCCCACTTTCACCAGAGTTGAACATAGTGTATTTTCTCTATAGCATGTGACATTTTATGCTATTGTATGTAAGCATTATGCTGTGTGTGTAATTACTATTACTGTTACTATAAATACAAAATAGGCGTTACAGGACACATGTCATTATGTCATGGCGGAAAACGTAATAATTTATATAACATTTACATATATTTTATATATACCTGCTTTCCACTCCTTTGGCATTATCCCAGATTTTATGTTCTGATTACTATTAAGTAAATGCTGAATTAAATTTATTGACTTTTATCAACAGTCCCCAACAACCAGCTGCCTTTTTGAAATGTACAGTTTGTGAAAATATATGTAATGCATGAACCTCAGGCTGCAAAGAGCAATCTTAAAAGGAGAAAGGAATGCCCAGAATTTCTATGATTCTTTTTAGTGCTGTGTACACATGAGGTCGCAGTGTAAATATACTGAGTCTTATTTTGCGTCTTTTCAGTTAAAACTGAACAAACACAATTTCTTATTTTCTCTTGGGAAACTGTGGACACAAACGTGAATGAACAGTGACATGAAAGTAATTCCCTAAGCATATGTGCATGTTTCGTCAGCCACATTTGTGCTGTTTTCTACGCAGCCTGCTCATGCTGAGGTGTGCCGAATCTGAGTTCTAACTAGCTAATGAGATTTCTTCCTCTAATATAATTAATTACGGCACTTATCAGACCAGGCAAAACCCAGCCCGATGGATTATATGGAACAAGATGCAGCATCTTGTCCCAGGATAGCCGGCTGGGAAATGGATCATGATTATCTCACAGTTAGAACAACACAGACACGCACACAGGCCCATTGCCTCATATTAGATCAATTAACAGTAAGGCGCTCTCCTCTGCAGTATTCAATAAAATGATGCAGCGCCTTCCAGATAGCAAAAAAACTCTGGTGTCAAAGGATTTTGCCAAGCCTTTGTAGAAGCTGCATTTCTTATCAGGTAGTCAATCCTGTGTATGAATCTTAGAGAAAAAATCCTCTAAATCCTATTCCATTATCTTCTTTGATTTCTTTAAAAGTCAACAGAACAGCATGAGCAGAGATGAAAATAAGTGGATTTGCTCCAGGAGGCACTACTTGTCCACGTGAGTCAAAAAAAAGACTTTGCTTATCTGCTGTTTGACTGTGAAATGTATAGAGACAAGAATGTATGAATGTGTAGAGACAAGAAGGAAAACAAGACAGAGATACTGAAGGAAACCTTCGAAAGAAAAAAAATAGAATTCTTGGTAAATCTTGAGATCAAACCAAGGTTAAATCAATATCTACTCTTTTCTAGAAGTGTGCACGTTGTGCTGCTCAAATGACGAGGTAAGATTACTCCATGACTTCCTCCAGTGATTGATAATACTCCTCAGTGATTTATAATGCTCCTGGTACCGCTCTAATATGTTACTGTATTTACCTTGTGAGGAGTTCTAGTCTTTATTTTCCAACACATTAACAATCTGCTTCCTATTTACAGCAACACTTCTTTGCATATTTCGCCAGATTGCAATACCACCTACAAACCTTGAGTATGTAGACCAGCACCAAGTGTCCAGTGTATGTGGAGGGTCAGATGACGGAGATTAATCCTGAAGTTCTCTGTGGACAGAGATCAAATTCAATTTAAAAACTTAGTTTGGGGCAAAACCATAGTAGTGTGAATGTACTCCAAGTCTAAATTGTCAGCTGTACAGTTATATTATCTGCTCTTGTAGAATGAATGAACTTCCCACATAGTCCAACAGTTACAACAACATGAATAAAATGTCTATCTCTATCTGGGTTTTATTTGATGTTGAGATATCCTTAACAAGATTGTTTTTGAGGTTTTGAGAACCAAAATTTATCTCAATATAAATATATATATCATTTCTCAAGCTTCTCTCTGGTGCTGTAGATAGAACAGGTTGTTTTTGTCCATCTCGTTAATATTAATGAGCCTCTCCTCTGATTGTCTGTGAAAAGGGGGGGTGGGCGGTGACTGTACAGCTGTGACAATCACAAATTCACAGATGTCTCTTTTTAAGGCTCAATTTCTCAATGTAGGCTGTGTGCCTTTCTTTGTGATTTGAGCATTTAAAACATGGGAGAGTATTTATATAACCGAGACCTTCTTATAATTAAAAATATATCACAGTCTCCTTCACTTTACTTCCTCCTGTATGTTAATGAGCCATAAAACTTCAAGCGCTCAAGGTGGAACCTTGTCAAATCATACTGCCTAAAGCAAATTGGCACATTTCATGTCTCCTTGCATCTTTACATTGACCTGTTAATCCTGTAAAATGCACACTCTGCTCAGTCTGACTGTGTACCTTAGAGCAATTGTCGTCTGTCAGTATTTTAGTCACATCCTGATGCTCACACATCCGTTGACAGTTGCTTGGCTGAAACCGTGTTGCGTAGTCTCTATAACACCCAGAAGCTCTGACATGACAGCTTATGAGGTGCAATATTTGGAGGTTTAATACTTCTAAGAATATATGGCTTAGCGACCAACAGCAGCTTCTTATGGTGGCAACCTGAGCCTTTCTGTAAAAATGCAATACCATCTTTTTTTTCCCCCCCTTTGGGGAAGAGGCACCGGATTCTTTATCTCCCACTGGCCGACTCGCTATATTCCATCACTAAATTACTTCCTCTGTGTCTGTGATGGAGAAGTAAAAGAAAACGATAAGTCTGAAGGCATGAATATGAAATTTACATTATAAACTGAATAAATGTCAGTTTCTTATGGGATCCTTTCAAGCCTACGCCGCTGACATACTGGAGAAATGACTCTTCAGAGTCCTGTGAGAGCCAATAGGAGGAGATGGATCTATAGCATATACCCGACTGTTTTCATCATCTGTTATTTTGTCATACCGCTCACTATTATTTGTGTATTTTTTCTTTGAGTGTATTGTATATAGTACTATATTGACAGCAGCAGTTAAAAAACTAGTAAACAAAATATTCCCAACAGTACATCATATTATCTTAGCTACTCTTGAACTGGCAAAGGTAAAATGTATATTTATGAACCATTGAGACTATAGTTTATAAGAAATACACAGTGCAACAATATTGGCACAAAGCTGTAATTAAGGTCAACTAAATATTTTCCCTCGCTCAGTATAATGCAACACAGTTCAACAGCAGCACATACTAGTGCTTCAAAAAGACTAAGTTTAATAAAGCACCTCTTGAAAAGACTGAAAATTATAATTATATTTTGATTCAGTTTGTATTAGTCATCAACACACTCCTTTTTAAGAATGATTTTTTTTTCTTATTTTATATATACTAGTGCATTGCCCGTAGGAAGTATGTATTCCTATAGAAAAATGGAAGCTTAAGTAGATTTTTTGGCCAAATGATTGTCTGTTAGGCTGGTATATAGCCTAACAGACAAATTGTACATCAGTCTACAAAAAACTGGGCATGTTACTGTTAAATGTGTTTATGAATAAACAAGTTATCCCCTGATTGTGTTCTGTTAGGTGATAGTGCTGGGATTTCCTTTATATCTTTGAGTATCACAGTCAGTCTCAGACACACACATTTTTGATTATCACACTGTGTAATGTAAGTATGGAAATCATTGTTGAAATCAAGTGGTTGCCAGATGACCGGAAATATCAAAAGTGTATCTCTCTGTTTATGTGATGGATCTAGTGATTCAAACGACATAATGTTTCCGTCAGACTTCTAATGTATTGTTAGTTGGACGAATTGACCGTCTTCTTCTTACTGTCTTCTATTTTCTTCTTATATCAGGTCAACTACTTTATTTGTGATAAAATACTTGGGGCTGCCGTATTTGCAGAGAATATGAACAAACCCGGGCCTGTCTGACATCACAGAAATTTAGAGGTCCATGTTCCAAACCCAACACTGACTCCTTTATAGTCTCAAACTTAGCTTGACCCCCAGAGGCAGACATGATGAGGAACAGCTGCCTTGTTTTGTTCCCTGGATGCTGCTACCATCTGTCTGAGCTGGTTACTGCTGGTCACCACCGCCCTGCAGATGCATGCACACGGAGATGTAAGGTGTAGCATGCTGGGGGCTACTGCCCCCACCCACTCACATAAATACCAATCAATGTGGCCTGACAGTCTGCACCACAGCCTTGAGGGCTCCAGAAGGATTATCAACCTATGTGCATATATGAAACCGCAGCACTCAATGAAAAATATAGCATCATATACTACTCCCTCTGGTCTAGCCTTCCTTTCTTGCCTTGTACATGTTCTGTCTGTGAATGTGTAAATTCACTAGCTTGAATTTCTTGTAATCTACCCAGATATTAGAGGCAATGCTGCACTGAGCCTCCCAGAATCATGCAAGAACATCTTAACTATTTCAACTCATAACCTATAATTATCTATATTATGAATTGTTGGTGTGGTTGAAGCAATAAAATACTATTAATGCATTATACATTTCTTATCAGACTTACCAGCTTATAAACAATTGCATATAACCTATAAATAATATCAGTGAAAAGATCTTCCAGTCAGTAACAATTCTACTACTTTTCTCTTTTGCTGCAATGATAAATGACGAGTTGTTCGTTATGCTGCACAGATCCCCTGAGTCCTGAGAAAAAAATGTGTGATTTGAGAATGTAAAAAAATCATAACCAGTCTTGACTAGGAAAACAAGCAGTGATGTGCCTCAGTCTCAGCCAGACATGCTGTGTCCTCACAGAGATCACTGCTTGAAGATCTAGGCTACATTTTTTTTTTGGCTGAGTTCTATAAGCCACAGCCTCCTTGTCCTCGTCCTCCAACCTCCCCTTCACACAACCAATGTCACCTCACTCCCACTGCTAATCCATGTCCTACTGTAGGTGACTATATCTGTGGTTATCTTTGGGGACATGGTGTCATGGGAACATGTCGCTTCACTCTTTGCTTCATTTGAGTGGTTTAACCCCATAGAGGGTCTGAAGTGTTCCACTTCTCACCTCACAGATGGCTCAGTGCTTGTGCAGTATGTTGGTACAGCATGACTCTTCAACACTTAGGGAACAGCTGTCACCATACTTCCTTGACACAGGATATACCATTGAATATCTACCGACAATAGCATCTCCCTTCATTTTCCTTCAATTAAACTCAATTACCTCCTGCAGAGACCCACTTCAGGCCTGATCATGTGTGTGCACACGTGTGTGTGTGTGTGTGTGTGTACACATCTCTATGAGAGTCAATCTGAGAGGATGTTTGATAATGCTCTGATTAATATTGCATGGTTCATATCTCACTTGACTATTAATGTATTCCTGCTCACTTGTATGGTTTTTCTGTGGCCCATATCTCAGGCGGTTCTGCTTGTTATGCTAGTCCCGTGTGTGTATGTGTGTGTGTGTGTGTGTGTGTGTGTGGTCTCAGATCCCCCACACACAATAGATAAGAGCTCGTTCGCAGGCCCTGTGTGAGTGGCAGTGAAGATACAGCAGAGGGATACAAGCAAACATCATACCTTTCTTTCTTAGAACACTGAAGAAGAAAAAGGATGAGGCAGCTGGATAAACCAGACACAATAGTACAAGTATCTTCTAAGTCAGTTATAACCTACTTTTATCCAAAAAGAATATTTTTATGCTTTATCATAAAATTCACACACTTTTTTACAGTCAATGATTTTTTTTATGTTCTGGTTGTAGCTTTTACTTCCTTAACTGTGGTTAAGGAAGAAATGTCCAACTTCTCGCCAATATCAGAAGTAATCATCCAGTACCGTTATAGAAGCAGTTGTTATTCTCTTTAGGGAAATAAAAGAAACCACAGTTCAGCTGGAGACAGTTGTGTCTTAATTATGTGCTTTCTGGAAGTGACGAGTGCAGCTTTGCTGTATCTTCGCTTAATGAAGAGCTTGCGCTGGGAGCACATCCGTCCATGGGGGAAGTGTTTGTCTTGATACCTACTGTAGAGTAGTCAGCGATGAGTAGTCAGTGAGCAGAAGCACTGAGATAGAAGAAAAAACACACTGATGAACATCAGCCAGACATCCCCTAAGGCTACTCACAGAGATATCATAGACAACTGACCCATACATTGGTTTGGATCACCAAGTTTTATGTTATTTTATATACTGCATATGTAGTCTGAGGAAATTTCATCTACTTCACTCATCTTCCCCTACTCTTTTATTTATTTCCCCCTTCTAAGTCAAACCTCTCGGCTCCTTTTCACTCGTCAGTAGCAGATCTAACAAGTGGTAGCAGAGGGGTGGAGAATTGTTGGGGTGAAGGGAGAGCTTTAATTAGGGATGTCCCAAGATAATCCGGGGGATTGGGGTTTCAGATAGTCTGGGAATTTCTGATGGAGCTGCTTATCAGACCACTTTTTTTTTTTTTTGCGCACTGATTGTCAGCTGTGAACAAAATCAGATTCAGTGCTGCAGCATTTTCAATACAGCCAGCCAGACATTTTAATTAATGATTTGAAATATCAGCTATTGTTTTTAATTTTGCTTTGATTCTACCATAATTTTTTGGGTAAGCTAATCCTCTTTATCTTCTTTTCCTGTGACAAAAAGGAACATTGTTATAAAAAAATATTCATGTGATTCAAAGTTTTCTATGAAGTTCTAAAGAATAAGAAGTGAAAAATGTTCACTTTGGAAAACATGAAAGCTCAAATTGTAAAAAAAAAAAAAAAAAGAAAAGTTCAATGTTTTTACAATGAATTCCAATCTGAAATAAAGTATTTTTCCTGAATGATTTGCTTGAAGTCCAGCTGCTCCTGTGCTTCTCCAGTGAGATACTGTCCTCTCCCATGGTGGAGGGCACCTCTCTGAGTAATGGTATAGATGGCTTTGGGTATATTGCTTCTGGAATGATTTCCTGTTTCACTGTATAAACCAGAAAGCTAATACTGCAGTCATCAGACTGGCTCTGTCTTCTGTCTTCTCCCTTATCATCTTTGTTGGTGGATGTCATTATTATGCTTTCTATTTTGGCCTTGTCAGATTTACTTGGTACCAGGCAGGAATCCTTGGAAACCTGACTACAGCTCAGAATCAGAATAACACTGAACTGAAATGACATTGTTGGAGTGATGGATGCACATTGACATCTTACACCTTTCCGAGCTCACAGTGTCATATTTCAAGGATAGCATGGACTGACATGCAATAGGGAGATAGTAAATGTATAGTTATTGACAGCTAGATAATTTTCACATCTTGTTCAATAAATGCATTTAACATTTTATAGGTGCCGGGTGATATAATTTCCTTCTCTGTAGATGTAAAGAACAAAGTAAAGTGGTGAGGTATATCCATGAGTACAGATTGTAGAGGCCTCTTTTTCTACACATCACGAGTCCACAATTTACTATGAAAGGTTTCATTCTTTTATGCAAATGCAGAAATTCAGTTAGACCAACAAAACAAAGCCTCTGTATCTCCGCTGCAACATCTCAAGTCATCTCCGCATGAAAATAAATCCTGCCACCAAGCATTTTCTCTCCCCCCGTGGCCTCCCTCCTTTCCGCAGCAAACTGTTTGATCAGTTTGATTTGTTCAAACAGTGTACGGCTCTCTGTGTTTTCCGGGTAAACTTTCCACTCCACAGGTGGCGTAGCTCAGTGTACTTTTCATTTATATTTAATAGCGGGCCCTTCAGGCATTGAACTTGTGAGCCGTCATCCTCTTGCACTCTCAGGTTCTCCTGTCGCACTCTCTTCCTCAGGGTCTTCCCTGATGATGAGGGTAAGCGGTTTTAAGGTGAGGTCATCCTTTCATTAGGCATGATTCTCTGACCACCAAAGCTGCCTTGAGGGCAGGATATCTCATGAGTTGGGCTCTTTGCTAAACTAAAGCCAAATGGACAAGCTCGAGAAAGGCTGGAAAGCAAAAATATATAATAAATCATAGTAATAAATATAAACAAGACATACCTGACACAAATATTAAAATGCTTGGTAATGTATATCAGATGTAGACTGACTAGCACCAGACGTCATCTCAATATAGATAGATATTCAGTCTGGGAACCATTGTTTTTTTTTTGTATTGGAGGTGTGATTTATGAAAGCCCAGAGCCATTTTTTGAGTGCTATGAATGTCTATGAAGTGTCTATACGTAGCTTATAGTCAATGATATCAAAGATACCGGATGAAGATGAAATACTTTAATCATGTTGCACCCTCCCCTGTTCTGTGATTGACTCCTTCGCTGAGGGGATAATTGGGTCCTAGGTGTCCAGACTGAATGGCAGTGCAAAGGGAATTCATGTGTAAGGAAGGAAGGTTATACCCAGGCTATGTCAGAGAAGAACATGGTGCATTTTTGGTACCAGAGAAAAGACACTAACTGGTGCAGAATGTTTGTGGTGTTTCAATTCAATGTAGAAAAAAGGACAAACAAATGACTAAAATCTGTCATATAAGTCACTGAATGAATCATGAGACAAACATCCCCCTGCTGTCCAACATGTCTTTGAATACAGTGTTTGCCTGTTTTTTTTAGTATTTTCTCAAGCCCACTGGGTATGACATGTGCTCTATAAGCAAAGCTGCCTTGCCTTGGCTACAGCTGTCTACAGTACATTTACTGTACATAATTTAACATATATCATTTATCATAACAATTTTTAAGCCATACACACAAACTCCTTTTTCTATTCCAGCACTGGCTACCCAGAGGGATGCTGGGAGATTTTGGAAACATAGAATTGTCACGTCCCTGCACATGTACACACAATGTTTTAATCACAGGTCATCACATAGAACCATAGCAGCTCAGCTCTTACACCTGCACAATGCACATAATGGGAATCCAAGACCTCACCCAGCTGTGTGTGTGTGCCAAGCTCCCACTCAGGCAACAGCGTAGAGCTGTGTGAAGTTGGAACTGAGATGGTTTTCCTCACAGTGCAACCCTGTCCACCGCCTGCTGCTGCTGCATGCTTGCCTGCCTGCCTTAAAATGAGTCTTTTCCTCAGGAAGAGGCCGGCTTTATGGGTACACTCCTGAGTGCTCGGACCTGCCAATTAGGCCGAGCCTCTCAACCCTCCACTCCATAGAACCACTGTTAATACACCCTTAGGATTCACAGTGAGTACCCATTCACAAACCTGTGAATGATAGGGTTTACACTTGCAGGTTCCAAACTGGTAATAAGCAACAGAGAGGGCTATATGTCAGGGATATACATCAGTCTTTAGATTGAAAGTATTTTTTTGTATTATGATATGGATGAATAGTGGTAAATACTGTATGCAGATTGATTAATTTTAGCCAGTCAAAGCACACAGCAAAGCGGCTTTCCTTTTAAAGGACAACCTTTAAATATCATAGAGCAAAAAATGGAAACATTTGATGTAGGATCACAAAAGCTGCCATGTTAATAATTTTTGAGCCCATTAATGGTTGTCTTTAGACAGCCAAAGCAGCAATCCCTCAAACTTACTGCCAATTTCAGAAAAAATAATCTGAATGAACAAGACAGTCGATGATTGAATGAACCCTTTTTGGAATAGCTTGACTCAGAATACTCAGATGGTGATTTCACACTAAATTATTTAAGGCATTAAAGCAATCACCAAGCACTCATCAACTGCTCTCAAATGCTCTAATGGGTTTCAAACAAGTGTCTTTTTTCCCCCATGTTCCAAGAGTTTTGAAGCATTTAGAGTCAGTTCATTTTAATAATTTGATCGTCTCAAGAAGCTATTGGACAGTTTGGAAGGAAAATAAAAGAAATGTCACATTTCATAACAGTCTTTAAGTTAGTCAGATGAGCCTTCAATAGGACCACTTGAGTGTATTATCTGAATGAAACCTTTGTGCTTCACTCTCTTAATAAAGTGGCTTATGGCTTGGAGAAATTGAACAGTAGGGAAATGGCCTCATGAATAAATTAGTCATCTGCAACAGATTACTGCTGCAATAAAAAAAGGCATGTTTCTCTTCACGACCTTGGAAATGCCTTGTTGTCACCTTCATTAAACAGGATCGACAGAGTTCAGTTTGGATAGTAAATCCACCAAGATCTCGACACCAAAACACTACAGCGATTTTTATTATACTACGAGACTAGGTTTTAGAACTCTGGAACATTTTCATGGCAGCAGTATCTTTTCATCTCAACAACTGCAAGTAAATAATAGAATGACAGGTTCTGTTACAAGGTTTGTACTTGGAATGTGCACCTGCACATGTCTAATTGGTCAACTGAATGAGTTGGCTTGATGCTGTGGTGTTGCATTTCAGAGAAAGCTGAGCTCCATTCAACTTTTTTCCAAATCTTTTTACCACTTAATCGGTTGCACTAAGAGTGATAGATTGTCTGGCAGTTCCTCAAAGGTCTTAAGAAAGCAAATGTTTGTAGCTTTGGAGAGAAGGAGAGTGAGATTAAAACTTCCAAGAGTGAATAAACCACAAAGGTTGACTTATGCCTTTTTATATTTCAAAAACATGGTGTGTGTGTGGTGTGTGTTTGTATGTATATGTATATATATATATATATATATATATATATATATATAATTGTTTCTACTATCACAGTTTGAATAAAGCCACCCATCCTTCCAATTTGCAAGTTTTTCCAAAGGCCTGGCCACTGCGTCACTAGCACTCAACTGTCTCCTATTAAAGCACAAACTGTAAACCATGTGAAGCACCTGCCTGGAGCAGTTGTGCACCGTATGCTTCTCTAAGGAACAGAAATGTCACCAAACAAGAAAAACAGCAATCATCTCTCCCCTTGCTCTTTCTTTGCTGCTTTTCCAATACTCTGTGTGGTCCAGGAAGCAATGAATAAACAATAGAGGAAGCAAGTATTACATGCACAGCCCAGAGCCTAAATAAGTAGGGGGGGGCGTTGCTTCCACATGTCTGGCTTTGTCACATCCCTTCTGCCTTGTGCTTATTTGACAAATCCCATTACCTGGACTGTGTGGGCTCTGCCTGATCAGCATGCACCAGCTTCCATTATCTAAAGGGTATAAAACAAACAAAACACACAAGCTGATTTTGTTTTTCCTGGTTGAGACCAAAGAATAGCGAAAATAGGATGAGAAAAAAGTAATTGAACTCACATGTAGCCCAGCGATCTGGAAACCAGGCCTATATATTATTGCTTTAATGTTTCTTTCCATCTGCTGTTCCTCACTTGGCACTTCTGCTGCTTACTCCGGCACACCCTTACCCCTCCCATCCTGATAACCCCCTTCCTCTCAGGTACATTTAAGCTAATGTACCGTTTAATGAAATAAGACATAAAAACATGCAGTGTCATCATGTCCTTGACCGTAGCAGATATGTAAGTCATTGAAACACTCTCATTACTTTATCAGTAGTCAAGTAGTAGCCGAGGCAGGTGTGTCAAGGCAGGTCAAGGTGTGAAAATATGATCAAAACATCACAGGTGCTGCAAATGCCCAGCTTGGAACCAAGAATGCCTAATGGGTAACCAAATTTAGTGACATTTTATGAAAAATGGCAGGTCTCCTTTCTTACTATTTTTCTTCGGTAGTATGTGGTTACTCCTCTGAGACAATAGCTGAATAAAACACATTTTTGTAATAGCTCTCCCTACCTTTCAGCCTCCTTTGTGCTCCATCAAAGTCTGACATTAAACAAATTGCCTTCTATTCTACTACAGTGAAGCCTGTAACAGATGCTTTTCCAGAAGGCAAAATCACTTGTCATAGAGGCTTAAGGTTGTTCAAATGGTACGAGCTTGAGATAGTGTAGTGCAGGAGGACTTTTATGATTAAGGAAAATGGGGAATAGGCAACTTCAATGTGCAAAAAGCCCTCAGGTCAAACAATATAATGTAAAAAAAAGAACACCCATGAGATTGATTCGATGAGAGGATATGACAACACATTTGGTTGATTTTATAACATCGTCATCAATTTTGCCTTTATTCTGGTATATTACAGAAACAAAAGGAACTTTGGGGTTTGCTGCTTCAATTTGAACCCCCATCAAAGTAAACATGGTTTCTTACTTAGAGATATACATTAGAAATCAGCTGAGTATTGCTCATTACTGAAAGTGCATTTGCACCATGAGGCCGGGATGAATAAGGGGACAGCTTACACTAAAACCTACTCTTGTCACTTGCAATGCATAATCCACCTCCTTTTGTGCAATCTTGCATTATTCTTTTTACTGTTATTGGCTTTGTCACATCAGCCATGACCTTGGTCGTCCTCACTGGGCCACAAGGCTCATCATGAAACGCATTTGACTGTGGCAATGGTTCAGGATAATCTAATCGACTAGCTGTCGATGCAAAGGATTTTTAAGAATTGACCAAAGTAATATGTTTAATGATTAAGTGGTTGCTGGTATTGACAAATATGAGGAATTACCCGAACCACAGAGCTCTCTGGTGCATTTTGACCTTTTCTTAATCGCTTTACAAGCTCTGTATGCCAACTCGCCAGTGCAAAATGGCAGGCAGACAAAGTTAGCTATTAGCCCTAGAAGGAAGTGGAACATCTGGTTAAAGAGCCAGATATATTTAGACTGGTAATGAGTATAAATACGTGGTAAAATGTTAAAGATATACCACCTCCTAATGGAACATCAAATTGATGTATTTTCACTCTGGATTACGTTTACAAACTGCTGTTAGCAGGTCGGGACTTGGGCATACAGTCGCATTTTTGCAAGATTTACATCACGTTAGGCTCAAATTTTGAATCCTGCCAAAGTCTCTACTGAGAACTGCTCACAGTACCTTGTTGACCTCTCTGTGGTTGTCTGTGGTTTTCTCCATCCCGTCTTTTTCCACTTGGTTTTAGAGCACTCTAGTAGTGTGTGCCTGGGCAGCTTTGTGCTCAGCTAACAGCGGTTGTGGTTGCTAGATCCGTCCGATGGTGTCATGTCAGAGACCTCACGGCCAGATTACATCACCCTGTTCGCAAAAAGAGGCGATCCTTCATTGCAGCGGAGAAAGAGTATGCATATTGGATTGATGAAACCAAATATAGTACCCACAGAGACACATTTTATACCTGTGTACAAGATTTTTCCAGGTTTCTTTGCACCTTGGTTGTTGGTATGTAGCACACTGAAGGTTGAATTCTTAAACTGGTGATTAGAGATATTAAAAAAGGGAAGCTTTGATCTCGAACCAATTAAAGCTCTGAAATGTTTCCCACATAATATGGAGAGATGAGGAGAGAGATGAGAGAGGGGTGATTTTTGTACATTGTAAAATAATTTGGAGCACTTTAGGAGGAAAATTGAATTCATGAAGAACTACACCACCAGTGCACTTTGTGTCAAAGACAGCTTTTACTTGCTCTCAGTGACCTCACATTAACTAGCCATACAATTGACACACTGAATGTGTCAGTTGTCAATCTGAATGATTCAGATGTGATTTGATCTAGGGGTTAGCCCCAGAGAAAACATGCATAGAAATTATGTAATTAAAAAAAAAAAGCAGCAACTGAATGATGATAGAGAAAACCCTTATGTTCATGCCTGTACACAATGAAACAATAAAAAGTAAGGTGTATTTGCTCACTGCGATGTCACAATTTTCTCTAGACAATGAATGAAAAGAGTGGTAATAGCCTTGGATTCAAGCAGCCTTCGAGCCCTCACAGATGACAGGGCCGCTTGTCAGATTCTTCTACATCTCCTAGATTCAGGGTTATTGAGTGTTTTACTGTCTCTTTCTGTTCATGCACAAGAGTGTGTGTGTGTGTGGTGAGTGTGCAAACATTCACATATGTGTTTGTCTCTCTAGGCTTGTGTGCGCTTACTCTTGACAACTTTGGTGCATGTCTGTGAACTGCATTTATGCTTGTTTGTGCTGCTGTCCACTCCACTCTAGGTTGTTGTGTTTTGGTTTGCTGTCTCTGTGACAGACAGGTCAGTGGCATCCTCAGGGACAAGGCGTCGCATCAATAATAAAACAGCTGTCAGCGTGAATGTTTTTGGTGTGTGAGAGCGCCCCCCTCGATAAAACTCCTGACAACAGTAACACCATTAAGGTGGCAAAGATGAAGTGCAGGATATTGCCTCGATATTGTTCTGTGTTTGTGTGAGCGTTTGATTTATTGTTTGGCGTTTTGAGAAATATATTGAAGGACATGGTCTGACAGCAGAGAGCAGGTGTACTCAATAAAATGACATCAAGTGGACAACAAGAGTGTGTGCCTGTGTTGGTATTTTCAGGGTGTGGAAAATGGAGAAAACAAGAGACTATCCTTAAGTGGCCAAACTACATGTTGGATATGAGTCACTAAACCAAAGAATGTAATGTCTATTTTATGAGATGTCTTTCAAAATCAAGGAGAAATAGAGGAGGAAAAAAAGACAGCCTTCTTTTTTGGCGCTTACATTATTAAAACGTGTACACCTCTTTGTCGCTCTTAAATGTTTCAGGGCATCAGCAGGAGGTTGTGAAAATGGCTTTATGGAGCTATAGTGATCCTATAGCCTTTCTCATGCCCTCTAATAGCACTGGCTTTATGGAAAAGAGCGTAGATTAGCAATAAATTCTGACAGGTAAGGTGTGCACAGCACTTTCCCCTGTGCTTCTAGACAACTGACAAGTTAATGGATTTCCCTGGTTCAAAAGCCTTGTTTAAAATCCCTCTAGCGTCATTGTAGGAGAAAAAGTAATGCCAGCAACTGGCTTTTTTGAGATGCTAAACTTTTTTTTTTTTTTTTTTTTTTTTCAAAAACAAAAGAGGTATTTCTCAGTTTTGACCAGACTGAGAGGATAACTGTGTGCCACTGAGGGACAGTTTCCTGCATTTCCAGCCTGACGGAGGAGAGAGAGGATGTGGTCAAGCATGACGGGTCCCATAAAAAGACACCTTCTGTTCTGAGGAAAAACTCACAGTCCATCTGTCATCAGGCTTACATTTCATTGTCATCTCGAGGAAAGAACCTTCCTTGTATCCCCTCTCTTATACTAAAAGTGGCACATGAATAATGGACAGCTTCTGTGTGGTTCTGACCTCCAGGTTGACAACCACAGCTTTATTGTAAGCCTCTCTTTCCGTTTTGGCTTCATGATTTTTTTATAATAATGAGTTGTACATACGTCATGCTAAAAGCACTATGTTTTGTCACTTTGTGTTTAGTTAAATTACAAGAAAAAATGCTCTTAAAAACATTGCTTACTCCTTAGGGGTATAAAGGACGTAGCCTAATAATGTAGCTGAGGTACATTTTATGATGTCTACATCTTGAGTTTGAGCTTGAAACTTTGTTTTACTTCATATTGTCTCCCATCTCTCCTGTTGCTCTGAGACCATCTTGGTGAGAAACACAGCAGCAGCAGTTGTCACATTTACTGTATGTTATAACATGTTATTACAACATTCAACATCTAAGACAAACTAATCTCATGTCATTATATCGATAGTAATCATTGTATTGCCCAGCCTTATAAAATACCCAAATCTTCACTGACTTTTAGAGCACTCCTTGAGCGTTGTCTCTGATCCAACAAGGATTTCTCTCACTGCATCTTCTGTTAGGACTGGAAAAAAAAATCCCGGTTGTGAATCTCCATTTCTGAATCATCCCCCCTTCCCCCAATCTCCTCCATGCTGTCCCTGGTGAGACATGCAGAATGGAGACCCATAATGAGCCTCTGTCTGTTCCAGCTGACACAGAGAGCTGTCTGAGGCTGTGATGTGTCACTCGTGCAACTCTCTCTCTCTATCTCCTTCTCTGCTTCCAGACATCTTTACAGAGTAAAGGAATTCCTCCCTAGAACTACCATGAGGGGATGGAAGAGGTTCAGACCTTCTTCAGTGAAGTCCTGTAGTCTAGGCTTGTGTTACACACTCCATCACACATCAGCGCAACAGGAAACAGAGATTTCTATCTCAGAATCCCATCCTTGATCTTTTTTAATTTACAGATAATATAAAAAAGGACGTTTAAAATGTTGCTTCACTCACACAGCTGTGGTACATCACTGTAGGGAACACGTTATCAGCGTTCACACTCTTCATAACAATCACAGCAAACAATTTGTTTTGTGTTGTCTCCATTGTTCTCTGGAGCAAGACAATGCATCATTGCAAATTGCCTAAATCAGACTCCTCAATGCGTGGTCCCGCCAGAGCAAAGACAAGGTTGTTTTTCATTAGGGTAAGTGAAGCAGTTGGCAAGAGCACAGGTGTCTGGCAGAAGCAGCAGGATCGACAGCCTGACAGCCCCTGCCTGCGAGTAGAACGTCTGCCTCTACATCTGAGGGAGCATACTGATAAACCTGGCTTTGTTTTATCTACAGTCATCCAAGACCTGATACCCAACAAAGCTCGAATGGGTGGTGATATTGTCGAGGCTTAGGAGGCAAGGTCATTTCTGTAAGATCATTGGTTTGCATCCCTCTATGAGTGGAGATGTGAGCTCTGGACCCAAGGCCAGTTTCACACAGAGCTGGGGAAGTTTAACAGCTGGTCTGGGGCTCACTTCAAACAAGCTCTGGTGCAGTCCCACAAAGTCTGCTGCTACGATTTGAACAACATGGCCTATTAATCTCTTCCGTCATCATGTTTGACTCTTAGTGTGCCCTATGCTCTTGAGTAGGTATTTTGCATATAACATGTCTGGAAGGTAATTAAAAGTGTTAAATAACACACAAAAAATGTCCATGTCTGTAAAATTGACATGCAAAACAAATGTTGGATTGCTGTCTGTGTCACATTGGCCCACAGTTTGAAAGTATGAAAACATTATCAAGTAATATATTTCTTACAAAGCAGTTTGTCAAAAGTATAAATTCAGGATTGCATTGAGCAACTAGGTTTAAGGTGGATATTTGTCTAGCAAAATACATACTATGCCACTCCTGTAAGGCACTTGCAGTTGAGCTAATGATAGACCAAGTTCTATACAATGATCCTTTGTCCAGGAAGAGTGTGGGTATTGTATATTGAAGCTCTCTGTGTTTGCAGTAATCTATACAGTGCTTATTGATTATACACCAAATGAATGGCATCCCAGGACCCTGAGCAGCACAGGATTTATGGAGAATGGATTTTTATATTTGAATAGCTTGCAATAATGTAGTGGACCTTTTATGTCTGCTCAGATTGAAGTGTACTTTGTGACATAGCCCGTACTGTCCAAGGCCCATTAATTTTTCATGTAGTAACAGTTGAGACACTGTTGAAAAGTGCATTTAAACCAAACCCAAAGGCCTGTGCTGACTCATGTGGATTTAAAATAGAGGCACAGTATATCATCATATTTTCCTTTTGTCTGTTTTCTGCTGTTTTCCTTTCTTTAGTCATCTTGGGTGGAGTTTGTGAGTGGCTGACACATGATTATTATCTCCAGGAGATCTGTATCTTTCTGACATGTCCAGGAACACGTTTTCCATAACTCTGGTCAAAACATAAATGTTGTGTTTAGCAAACATAACATGCATCATTCTTCTCATTTTTCCCCTTTCTTTTTTTTTTAGCTTGCCCCACCCATCTGAGATTGACAGTCAGACTGCAGTGAATCCCTTTAGACATGTTTTCCTCATTTGCACTCCAAACCTCCGAGAGAAACACATACATGTGCTCGTATGGAAATTCGCAAGCAGACACACTGTCACACATGCTCAAGTGCATGCATGTGCACAGTAGTGAAAACAACAAAAATAAAAGCTTCCCACATCTTGTTTAGCAAGCTCCCCCCAAAACCACTGCGGGTGTTTGCATTGCAGCCCCAGCAGTGTATGAAGCCTCTGATTCCTGCAGTTGTCTAACCAAACTCTGTTTAACCTGGAAGTCTCTGTCTAAAAACATTCAACAACAACTGTCTGAAAACATTCCCTTGATACAACATGGTTGCCCTTCTGAGCTCTGCTCTCACAGCAAACTGGGATCAAATACAGTGTGACAGACAGGTACTGCATCCTTTTTTCAACAGCCACATGGATGTTGAGTTCCAGATTCAGGAGGCTCTGGGCCAAAAATACTGACTATTTGTAAATTATAGCAATCTACCATTTATAACCCATAGCTAATTATTAAATAGGCCATTCTTATAGAGCTGGAGTAAATATCACATGAATGAATAGGCCATGTATGTCTTAAAATATGCTATAATATTATAAGAATCAAACATGTACTTAATGTTCAGATCATGTTATTCAATGTAAATAATGGATTGCTTTGTTTGAAAAAATGTTAATATAGGTAGTTTAGCTTTTTATATCATCAAGTAAATTCTAATTGATATCGTAAGTAATGAAAAATACACAATAAGACAGTTATAAATCATATTTTGCTGATGATTTGACCAGTGTGCACTCACCAGATCAAACAAAGCTATATGGCAAAGGATTTGAATGACATACTTGCGAATTATTTAGGTTCCACCAGTTATCACACAATCCCTTGTCCAGATTTGAGAAGGAGCTCAATAGTTATAGTTATTTGCTGCTATTAAAGTGGTGGATAGAGATCTAAGTTCAAGTGTGCAAAAGCAAAATGCCACGGTGTTCCTGGGCGACACGCTAGTGCTGGCAGAGACATTAACCAGCCTCATGAGAGAGAATTATTCACCAATGCGGAGCCGTACAATGGGGGGGCCACCTAACTTTCAAGCCTCGGTTCAATCCCTCTGCGCCCCACCCTCTCATCAGCATGCATTATTCTTTTTTTTGGTGTCTGTTCACATTGGCAGACGAGCGCAGTTTGGTTGGCGTAGCCCGGAGCTCAAACCACATCACACATAACGGCATACACATTTTCCTCGCTCTCACGCTCTGTCGCTGCTACATGGGCTGTTAACAGTGTTTTCAGAGTCGGGGAATGTGAAAATATTCAGCGAGAAGCCGGGGGTAGACTAAAGAGAAGAGGTGGTTCCGGGTGTAGGGGGTGGGGGAGGCTTGGAAGTGCGACGCCACACAGACTGCCAGCGTTGGCTGATGCGTCTGGCCATCGCGAAAGGTTAACAGGCACCAATATCCCCCCTCCAGCCCGATGGGACATGACGCTTTCACCACTCTCATCAGCCAGTTTGATATGACACTCATGGTTCATGGACTCGGGGGGCATGGGAGTGAACTCTCACTTTCTGTTTTCCGTGACATCATATAGAGTGGCAGCCCAAGGAGGAGCCAATTTATTATTGTCTGGATTGTGGCCTTCGTTTTGATCTGTCACATACAAGTGCATGCATGCATAAAGGAACTCACACACACAACCGTAACCACACATTCATACCCATGCACCGCATGCTTGCACACAGCATAATGTATTAGGTAACGCCCCCCTGCGGCAGAAATGCACTGTCTCCTTTCAGAAAGGACATTAATAAGGAATGAGCCCTTTTGAAGTGTGTCTGTGGGCTGTCAGATATAATCATCCCAGAGAATAACACCCCCTCCCACCTTTTAACATACACTCCCACACATTCTGCCTCCCTCTGTGCGTACAGAGCACTATAAGTAGATGCTATACCCAAAGGTGTGTAAACCAAATGGCCTTTACTCAGTTCCTCGAAACACACACACTGCATCCCCCACACTTGTGTAATCCTGTGTATTTTTCTTCCCCCCGACTGTATTCATTTGGCTGTAATGCAAGTTAGCAACACTTCTGTTTTTTTCTTGTATTCACTGCACCAACTTTTCCCTTCACTTTAAACAGCTTTCCACATTCATCAATATTTTTTGGATAGGGTCTGGATACAATTGCTTTTCAGCTATTTTGGCACCGGTTTGTCAGCATCATTATTTTTGATTGAGGACATTGTAGTTTATTGTAGCTTTTTAAGACATTGTAGTCTGACATCTAGCATACTTGTAATTTCCTTTTTTTGAGTCTCACTTTTACTTGATGTTTTCGCTGCGCCTATACTTGTCATTGATTTACAGTACTAGTGAAGCCCAGTCTGTCAGTTCAGTTCAGTACCTCTGGCAATGTGGAGTACTCCTGTGTCCTCCCCATCACCCTGAACAACACTCACACACATCACAGTTTTGATCCTCTATAGCATGCTGTGAATCCCCCTCTGGTGTGATACAGTAATTACTGTCCCTCATTCCTTTTTTTTTTTGTTCAGCGTGCCTCAAAAATGTGATTAGGGGTGAAGGTTTCCTGTCAGGTCACAAGCTCGATTGTTTCTTCTCTGCCAAACTGCATTGATGTAACAAGCTGTCTTACAAAAGGCTCACAGGGAATTTAATACAGATCAAGGTGCCAATATTTGTGTGATTGCTGAAAGCATACAATACAATATTCTTTCCAGATTCCCCTTCTCTCTTTAACTGCTTCTTTGGACTATAAAAACATTAATATGTCGATCTGTGCAGCTCATTCAGCAGATGGGTGCAATATGTTTCAGTGATTTTGTATTATAAAATAAATATGGTTCATGAAAAAGAAATCCTGGTTACAGGATTTGGTACTACATAAAAGTACAAATGATAACTGTATTTTTTTTATGGCTGAACCTCAAACAGACATAATTTTAATGAGTAAGGTGAAATGCAAAGAGGCCAAAGAGACTAATTGTGGTTAAATGAAAAAGTAAAGTCACTCATGAAACAAAGGGAGAGTGCTCTTAAGAATAAGGTGGATTTGACAGGCATTTATTTACCACGCTGAGAAATAAGGTTATAAAAGAGCTAAGAAAGGCATGAATGATAATAATATTTGAATTTAGAGTATAAAAGAGGGTATTAACAATGGTTGAGTTTTTTTTTTTTTTTTTTTTTAAATCAACGGTTTTTATTATACTTTTTAAGAGGGCGAATCATGAGCGGCTCATTTCCACTCTGTCGCCATTTTATTGTCACTTTTAATTACCAACATCATTTTTTGACTTCTCAGTGTTGGACCCTAAGAGGACCTAATTTTCTGTAAGATAAACTGATTAATGTATTCTTACATCAAAAAAGTACTACACTACACTAATGTTGAGGCTTATTGTGCGCTCAGCTATAAACATAAACACAAATAGAATTGATCGATTTATTTTTTAATATTTCTTAACGTACTGATATCCAAACACAAACAACTAATCTGACATTTATTTAGATAATATATGTGTCATCCAAAAGTCCAACAACAAAAATTTAAAATATATACATCGGCTGTGCAATCACCGGTGCATTCTTAGAAGCTATTGGATTCAGAGAACTGCCTCCAGTCATGCATTCTAAGTCTATACTATGTCACACCACTCCATCAATCTACTGTAATAGATAAAGTCAGACTTGGTGTCCACCCCTCCCCAGTTCATTTCACACATACCAACTTCCTCTTCACTCTGCCAGGCGCGTGTTAGCCTTGAAGCAAAGATTGCTCTGGTTCTCCCTGTACTCTAGTCGCTCTGATTCTTTACATTGGATGCAAGGACATGCTGGTGTCACCTCTGTCGGCTTGTACTGTAAAAAAAAAAAACTGTAAATTAATTATATTTTTTTGCAAAACAAAGTATATTTACTTTACCTCCATGAAGACTTGAGTTCAGATGTATTTTAACACCCATTCGTCTTTACTTCATTCGTCTACTGGTCGTGACACAGGCATACAGGCACACTAACACACACATGTCATCATGCCCATCTGTAGGCCCAGATGGAAACACTTCTTCTCTCACTGTTTTTTCCTCACATATACAATATGGGCTACACAACCCACACATGGACACCAGAAAAGCTTGCTTTTAGGGTTTAATTCACTTCCCTGAGCCTTTGCTTAACTTAACCATACTTGTTACATAACCAGGGTTTGTCTTTCAACTTTCACCAGATTGTGCACCTTTGTGTACATGATGAGTAAATCTTTGAAATTGTGCTCGAAGCATAATGACTAGACAAGATTAGACAGAGAACTGATTTGTGTCTTGTTTTTGTACACCACCCTGATGATGGCTTTTAGCCAAAAGGCCAAATGACATCAGTGTCATCCATGTAGTGTTAAAGTTTTTATCCTTTTTTATTATTTTATTTATACTCGGGGCTCATGTGCCTTTATTTTTTATCTCTATTTTTCGCAAGGACCCTTGTTCAGTGAGTGTGACTTTGAATGTTTTACTTACAAAGAAATAACAGTCCCTATTTTCCATTGTTTTGAGTAAACAGAGTATTTAGTTTAATTACTTGTTTTTTAAACCTTCCTGAAAAATCATAGATTTATTGAAAGAACTGGACAATTTTGTATTTAATTTTTTTTTTACTTGTCCCCACATATCTG
Source organism: Lepturacanthus savala (assembly GCA_030544235.1). NCBI lineage: Eukaryota > Metazoa > Chordata > Actinopteri > Scombriformes > Trichiuridae > Lepturacanthus > Lepturacanthus savala. Next base: position 5,399,255 of record CM060484.1, on the reverse strand, counting down.
AAACTGGGTTGTCTCTAGTGTGCACATGTAACCCTCTGGTGTTAAGGTGTTACACTCTTCAGCTTGTATTTCCAGAGTATGAACGCCTCCCAGGCAGATGGGATATGTTACTACAACCACGGCCTGACTGTAAGCTCCTTGCTTATGCCTGGCTGTGATTGACACATTCTTCTTACTTGTGGTCAGTCCATGTTGATCCTGTTCCATCCAGCTCGGACAGGGCCTCTCCACATGTACAGGATTCATTTATCACTAACCTACAGAGAGTTGTACCTGTTATATCATCAGCCTCTTTCTGGGGTTGTTGATCTCATGAATAATGTAAAAGTTGGGAAAAGAAGATTATTTGTGTGGCTTTTAGAGGATGTCTAAAACCTTGATCTGCATCAAGGCAGTTTTCATATTAAATATCTGTTTTTCTTTACCATTACTGTAGTTTCCTTGCATATATAGATCGGATTCATGCCTGCAGAATACATTTAAATGTAAATGTGTGTACATTTCAGCATGTTCGTGTACTCATTGTATTATGTCCAATTAATTATGTTTAATGTAGACAAACAGGTTAGATTTAATACCAAGCCTTTTTTCCCTTTTAGTGATATAACTGATCTACATGTAGATTCAAGGAACCTTGTTTTTTATTATGTAATTAGTGATGATTAATGGGCAATACTCTGCATATAAGACTGTGCTTTGCTGCGCTTCCTTCCCACAGTCTCTTTTTGGCTGTGATGTCTTAAATCAAACCCCTCTTTTAAGTTCTTGCACAGTCCTCCGATAATTCTATTCGTCAGCTTGTGAGACTATCCAGTGACTATTTCAGTTCCACTGCTAGAATCTTCTTTTTTTATTTTCCCTCCTCTGCAGTTAATTATTGTGATGGTTTATGTTATTATGGTGATGATTTGTCTCAATTCACAGTGATTAAGTTCCAATGAAAGAAACACTAAATAATGAGTCATGCGGATTTGTGAAGATTAGCATTAGTTTATGATTGAAAAGACATACTTATGGCTTTTTGAGATTTTAGTTTATAATATATATATATATATATATATATATATATGGCCAGAACAAACTGTGTTCAAAAGGATTGTGGCCCAATCCTACAAATGTGGTGAGTGATCGGATCTCAGTGTGTCATAAATGTGATTGAATCACTCAGGACAGATGTTAATACCAGGCGCACAGGGCCTCAGATGATGAAAAGTTGATAGTAATGAGATCATTTATTGAGGTGATACGGCAAATATTTTGTAATAATACTAATCATCTACTTATTTGGTGAGGGAGAAAAAAAAGAGTTGCATTTGGTACTCTGCTCCGTACTGAATTATTAGACATTTAGATGCAGCAGTGAGTGGAATCTGTCTCGACAGTTTAGATTGCTCCCTGTTGCACTGTGCTCCTCTTCATTTGTCAGCAGTAGGTGTCCCACAGACAGGGTCTTAATAGTAGCAGAGCGAAGGGGACAGGGTCTCTAATGGAAGCCCTTTGTTCAGTTGTCACTTTCACTGCTCCCATGGAAACATTCTGCCGGCCAATCAGACGAGCCCTCTAGGTAGTGGCTGCTGCTCTTCTGAGGGCATCTATCACACTGAACAATCTTAAATTTCTCCTTTTTTCCTCTTGGTCTCACTCAGCATTTGTTTTACAGGAAGCATGCTTAAGAAATTCAGAGAGCTTTTGTGTCAAAAAGCTATGAAAGCAAAAATGATATTCACAAGCAAAACTGAATTGTTTCAGCATGAGATATGATCTGGTAAACCATTGAACGAAAGGTTTCAAGTTTTAAAATTACAGGTTTTGCATGCCAGAGTTTCCACCTTATTCCTGAAGTGGATATGAGTGCATCCCACCTGATTTAGTATGAGGTGAATATAAAGGTAGCCCTGGCTACATGCATCTCTCCCACAGGGTAAACACTGTGGTGTGTGATAAGGGTTTTAGAGAGAAGGGAATATTGGCAGAGTTAAAGGGAAAAGGGGAGGGAAAAAATTGTTTGTATCTCTGTACTCAGTTGCAGCCATTTGGAATATGAAAGCACCAGTGGGTCACTACGGGATTCATCTTTCATAAATACTACTTCTCTAAAGACAGCGGGCAGCACTTGCTCTCATATGAGGGAAAGTCGCCCACTTGTGTATGAAAAAAGACACCAATAAGCCTTATGCTCTGGAGGGGCTTTTGGTCCAAGGATATGGATGCAATTGCAAGCAAAGCTCAATACATGTATATATGAAAAGTGTCAAAAATCACCTTGGTTTATATTACATTGTGATTAAAAATATATAAAAGAATAATATTAGATTTTTAAATTAGATTATATTCAATTTCATCTCAAGTCTATATAAATTGCCTCAATGCACACAGATGTTTGTATTATTGTGTTTGTGTGTGAAGCAGATGCTACTATACAATAGTTGGATCTTAAGTTTAACATAGTTGTGTTTTCATATTTTTCTGTCTGAAAACAATTTTGAAACACACACGTCTTTCAAAATTAGTCCCTCAAGCGTGGATTTTAAGATCAAGATGAGATCACCGGAGTTAATTAGTGTTTCAGAGTCCTAACAAAGAACTTCCCATGACAACCAAACTGACCATTTATGTGTAAAATCAGTGGAAAAACTCAGATGTTTGCATGATGGGGTTTACACCCCCCCCTCCTCCTTTTCCTTATCTCCGCCAGCGCAGGGGTGTGGGCAGACCTCCCTCCCTGCTGGATTACGCGGGTCGGTCTAATCCCATTCACTCTCTCTGTGCTCTCCGTTAGACTGACATGGAACATACTGGAACATCATGTGCCCAAGACACACACACACTCGCAGACACACAGGCTAAGGTGCCGGTGTCTGATAAGGACGATGTGGAAGTATTAGCCTCATCAGCCCGGCCCCACCACATCAGGGGAAATCACAGTTCCTCCCATGATCCCTAGTTTGCCCTTATCACCGCAACCTGGTCCTAAGCCTTAAACCCATGCATCACCTTACGCCCTCAAAAACGCTTTGAGTCAGGGATCATCTCTGATGTGCACATCACAGTATGTAGTGAAAACCCTACACCTACCTGTGAACATGAATTTGGTACACACCACTGTTTCAAGGTGAGTTTTAAAAGGTAAAATGCAGAACGGATAGAAAAACTGTGACATATTTTCTTGTATTACAAGAAATTATGTCAGTTTTTCTATCGTACAACTACAAATACAACCATCATCATGAAGGGTGGGATCAACACAACCCAGTTAGTCAGCTCTCTTAACCCCAACTGAGGATCTTTTACTTTGTGTTTCATATTGTCAATGATTTCTGTTATTGGACAATGAAGCATAGAAGAGATTTACAGGTTTTTCTTTTTTAATCCAGTATGTCCTTCTACAATAATGAGATTAAACGCAGCTAAATGGCACATTGTAAAAGCAAAATCTACCAACAGCTCAGCACAGTCAGATACTAAGCAATGCTTCACATAATGATAATCCTCTGTAACTTGTGTGACAACTCCCACCACCAGAACATTCCCTGTTGTTAAAGCTAAAATCTAACTTATTTTAAGTCAGGATAAACTTTACCACAATCTCTTTTTGCATAAGTGGTAGTGATAGATTTTAACCTCATGAGGTCATAATGGAAGCAGAAAAACATGTCAAGGATTCAGTGCATTTATAATACTATTGAATGCCCTTTGTTGAAACTGTACATATAATGTATATTAAGCAGTCAGAGTCAACCGCTCACCGTTTATTCCACAATACTGGGCGTTTACATACTTGTTGTCCAGTGAGATTTGAGAGGAATCACACTGTGTGTTTATTTTAACATGTTTTGCTTGTAGTAACAGCAGTTTTCCTGCGGTGTTGGCCAACCACAGCTGAAGAATGGGGAGGGAAGGCTGCGTAATAACTAATAGATTGGCTGCAGGCAACAGCTGTTTGCCGCTGAACCGTGAGCCAGAGAGTGTTGCATGGCAATGTCGCCGGAACTGCTCTGCAAACAGTTAGCAGACACAACAGATTATAGGTTTGACTAGCCTAAAAACTGCTGCAACATCAGAATGTTCACACACACAGAGGCAGACATGAGGCACGCACACACTGTATAAACACTCATAAGCAAGGGCAGACACATAATCATTGACAAATGTATGTGCCACACACATGCACATGTGTAGAAACTGCAGGATAGGAGAGATAACATTTTTCTTTCCCCCCTCAAGGTAAAGAAATAAACTAAATTTTCCTGAGTTGTTCTTGGTGAAGAAAGATTTTTTTTTCTTCTACTTCTTTGTAAAAAGCAACATTATTGAATTTGGCAGTGAATTGCAGTAATAACAAGATTCAACTTACTTAATTCTGTTAAGTTGGTTTGTAATCTTTGAAATACAATAATAGCTAAACGATTTTAATAAAAAAAAATAGTGATTTTCTGGCATATGTTGCTTGTTCGATTTCATTCGCATCACATTCCTCAAATTAGGTTCAAGTGCACAATATTGACAAACATCACAGAAATTTACATCATACCAATATAATAATAACTCTAATGCAAGAATGAAACCTAAAATAAAAAAATAATTTCAAATATAGTCCTATTTATTAACAAGAAACATACTATACATAGGCTACATCAAGTGCTTTAGCTATAGCACTTATTACAGCTGAAGAAATAAGAGCCATCTATGTATTAACTTAAATTAGAGTAAAAAAGTACTGTAACTTAAACAGGGAGGTGGCATAAGAACAAAGCCTGGGTTAGCAAATAAATTGCAGTTTTGAAGATCTCAAGCTTGCGTTGCTGTTTATTATATTCAGACGTACTGAGGTTTTTGACGATACCAAATATATTTTTTTTAAGATTGTAAAACTGTGAAATGCTGCCAGTAAAGCACTTGACTGCTCTACATGCCAAAGCAGATGCATTTCTGATAATATTTGTCGATGATATCAGCTTTTTGAGGAATCGGTCGCGCTCGAAACCAAACAAGTTTCCTCCTAGAGCAGCAGAACAGTTAAGCTGCATTTGAATCATTTTGGATTACAGCTGCTCACATTTTATCTATTATTTTGATGGAATTGACACGCTTTGCTGTATTGCACGACATTGCTTCTCAGTGTCCTCCTTTACAGCTGTTTGTGTTCCAAAGTTCGGCTCAACCACCAATGACACGAAAGCAAAATCTTACAAACACGTTTCGTCATGGACAACGCCTTTGTGTGTGACGCCTTTGTACAAGCCGCAGCTGATTGAAATGTCAACGATGGTCCAGTAGATTCGGTTCACAGCCTTCAAACAGCTGATGAAAGACTGTGAAACATGGCATGGCACTGGAGATTTTCATCACAGCAGGAGGTTCAATCATTCTTGCATGCAAATGTCAAACACATGTTTGGTGAGAGGCACACACACACAAAAAATAAAATGTGCCAACCAAAACAGACGTGCAGTCACAGACAAAAACACTCATGTCTCTGCACTCTCATACACATTTTCTCATTTCCTTCTCTCTTTTTTTTTTTTTTTTTTTTTTTTTTTCCTGTAGTGGAGCCTTAGCACTTGGCGGAGGCGTGTGATTTCTCTCAGCAGTGTGTTGAGATTTGACCTGCTGTTTTGCTTGAGAAGCAGCAGTGTCTGATCTTGGCTCGTTTCATCCTGCAAGATAACCTGCAGCCAAAGACCCAAGAAGCTGAACTGGTGTAATGAGGACGTGCACTACAGATGCATCTTTGTAATTTGTTTTCTTTTGTTGGCATTTTCGGCTCATGGTCTCTGGACTCTGCTACATGCATCTATTTGTCACCCACACAGACCGATATTCCTTGCTTTGTGTTTAGATGTATTGTCTTAATTTGTCCTTTTTTTGCTCTTTTTTACTGCCTGACTCAGGAAATGCCCTTAACAGATAAATCCTTCTTATTCTATTGAATTGAATTGAAATGGAATTACTGTGAGGTAATCTCATGCACTGTGGTCTGCTCCTTTGTTTTTGTGGAAGGCATCAGCTCAGTGGGGATTAGGAGTTCATCTACAGGGTAAGGGTTGCTCCGCATCACTCGTCCGCACAGTTTGCTGTCAGCTGCCAACATGTCCCTAAAGAGCTGTTGTAACACGTGTAAATGCAGGCATCCTCCCTGATTTGCTGAGTGCAAAGTTGTCCTGCTGCCATTTTTACTCATCATGACCCCAAGCACGTCGGGCATTGTACTGTATGCCTGCAAGATGATATTAAAAAACAGAATCAAATGTGAACAGTGCCATTCAGCCTCACATATTTAAATTTCTTTGAACTAACAAAGGCTGGAAGTAACTCATTTTCATGGAGCAATTACCATATTTCCCCCCTTTTATAATAATAAACGCATAAAAGCTGTGAATCCTCACAATTTGAGAAGCTGAAAAAGAGTATTTGATATTGTTTTATGTTGAAAAGCTTGAAGTATGCAGCGTTCTTAGCAGAATTGCCCATTTCAGCACTGAAGTCATCCAAAACCAACCGCATCTTGACCTCCAACAGTTGTCATAGTGATAACTTTTCCTGCTTGCTCAGCGGGGCTCCTCGGAGCAGGGAGCTTTGTCCCGACACCTGCTGCTGAGTCACCAGATGCCAGTGAGACCTCCTCACTACCGCCTCACTCCCACCTCCTTGCTCAGCCCCAAGCACAATCGCCATAGCGATACTCTCAACACATCTCCCCATTTGTTTCAACCGCTCTGTCTTTGCGGTAAATAAGCCGTAAGCACAACAGCCATCATCAGTTACTGTTGCCGTTGAGCGAGGCAGCACCTGTTCGTGCCATTGTTGTTTGATCAGGGCCAATTCATGAAGGTTATTAATTCTGCTTGGCTCAGACAGCATGAATGCAGATTTACTCAGCGGTAATGGCGAGTCATTCAAGCAGAGTTTCTGTCAACCTTTTAATTAAAACATTTAGCGTGGTTTATGGCAAAAAGAAACGCTGCACGCAAAGAGCGCCTTAAATCCACTACATCGCCTGCTGCGCCACATTTTACAGTCAGCAGTCAGAAAGTATTAGGGCCGTGATGCAGTTGTTTGGAATTCACTCTCATCCCGCACATTGGATGTGAAATTGCATTGTTCTAATGTTAACATGCTGACTTTAGCTGTATTTTGAGGTTGTGTCAGATGATTTAGGGCTAAATATGTTTTTGCCAAGAAACCTGAAGTCATTGTATTACTGTAAATAGCAATTTGATGCCAAATCCATTGCATTCTTGTCATTATACTTTTTGATTTTCTCTCTCTATTAACTTTGAATACTAATACTAGTACTACTTCTAAAAACAAAATACCTTCTTATGGCTTTTAACCTTAAAATTTGACGTTATACACGTTTTTTTGCATGTATCAAATTTAGGTGTTTGTTTTTGCTTTTAGTTTAAACATGTTGAGTCATTTAAAATGTTCTACATAAATAAATTTGACTTGACATAAAAATACAGTCAAAGCCAAAACAAATATTTTTCTGTACTAGTTTTTGTTGACATCTTGTTTTTTTTTTCGTCCTCCAACATTTTTTTCCCCTTGTCCTCATTCTCTTATCTACCCCTTCAACGCTTGGATTAACTTCCCTTAAGCCTCATCTCTACCAGGACCTGTCCTTACCAATAGTGCACGCCCCATGGGATGTAATGCAACATTGATCCGCGTGCAGCTGTGTGTGTTTAAGAAAAGTGCACAGTCATGCACGGTAGATGTGGATATATTCCAGCAGGAGTGTGCGCGCTGGGCAAATGTCACGTCACACACAGACAAAGTCACGGTTAAGTGAGCAGACCCGTATAACGTGATATGGCGTGAAATGGGACAGGTCATGGACATGATTGCGCTGCATTTGGCAGGTATCGGCCAGGCCAATGTAATCTATGAAACACATTATTCGCACATATTAACCACTGTTGCCCTTTTTACCTTCAGCCACAGGTTCAGATCGAATCAATGCATAAGGTCCTAAAGGCAAATGAGCTTTGAATTGATCCATATATGAAAATCTGCCCCCTTTTTTTTTTTTTTTGAAAAACCATTGCAATTCATAATTTGTGTGTGGGCTTTCTAGGCTTACAGCCATTTTCATTGGCACTGATGGTAAATGGGGTGTTTGGGTCAGCAGCACTCTTTCTGGCCCTCAGGCCTGCCCCAAGGCTTTTCTTGCCTGTACATATGCAGTGAAATCGCCTGTAGTCAAGCAGCAGGAAGGTCTGCTTTGAGGAGATTGAATAGAAAAAAAGAGCTGAAGTTGTTCCCAGATACTTCATGTTGCTTTCCCACTGCTCTTTGTGTGTGTGTAATGTGTTCTTAGAAATAACAAGAATCAAATCTTTCCATGTTATGTACTTTTCTGAGAATTATTCGAAGTTGTGATATCTCTAACATGCAGATTATAGTACTGAAAATCATCTCATCTCAGTAAAGTTTTACATTTCCTCTCTTGAGCTTCTCTCTGGAACTCTGGAAAGCAGAGGGTGATTTTTGTCTGTCTCATTAATTAACTGTAGTTGTGACATCATCAATTCACAGATGTACAAACAAGTCATTTTAAAGCACAGTTTCTAGAGTTAGATTATGTGCATTGTGCTGTGTGGATTGAGTGTTTGATGCATGGGACAGTATGTATAAATATTGAAACACCGAGACCTTCTCTATAGTCAATAATTAAGGTTTAAGAAAAAATTAAAGGTCCTATACTTGTAATTTTATCAGTGTGGCAGGTGCCAATCTGACTAATCATTATTAAAGCGGGCCTAGCTCCTGATGGCATTCCTGCTTGGAGGATAACCAGACATTTATGTGCTTCCATGCACAGCACAGAATGCTTTGACAATAGATTATTTTGCTTTTATGATTCTAATTATTTTAGAAATTATATATCCTTGTTTTTCAGTGTAGTCCTGTGATTGATTATAGGTTGCCTGACTGTAAACCAAAGTTTCGCCTAATATTGTATAGTTCAAACAATATCCTATATTAAATCTACTGGCTATACTATCAGCACTTTTATTATCTTTTATTGCTCTTTGTAGTTTTGCATTGCATTTGCATTTTAATTTGTTTTTTTATTCTTTTTTTTTTTGTTTTTAAGAGAGTAATGGATGTCAGTAATAAAGTTCAGGTTAGGTGAATATACAGTTGCGTTCTGGACATTTGTATGTGCATAAAAAAGAACCATGGAACCCTCAGAGAAAAAGAAGCTTAGATCAAAAGAGGGGAAAAAAACAGAATAAGAAAAGGTTTGTAAAAGACAGAAACTCCCGGCGGCAGTGGGACAGTGAGATACACACATGAGCTCAGCCATCCCTCCGCTGTCTGTCTATTATTGATGGCAGACACACAGGGTTCCCACTCAGCCATCTGTTCTCCGCTCTCCCACTCCGTGCCCCTTTTGCGTCTTGCCTACCACTTTGGCAGGCTGGCATAAGCAGACCAATGCTGTCCTAATCAAAGTGTGAATACTTCATAAATATATCATACTGTCAGAGTTAGCTGTTGGAGGAGAAACCCGGTGAGTGAAACGAGAAGGAAAAGAAAAACACATTAAAGTAATGGGATGAATTTTTCATTAATTTATCCTCTCTGTTGGATGACTTCCAACACAAACATTGATCTGCGGTGCAAGATATAATCATGTCATGACTGCATCAAATATAAGCAGAATTGGCGGTCGGGTGTGTTCTGTGATGGACTGTCAATAGTCCTAGTGTACATGTTTTCAGATTTTAATCACATCACAGCCCCACCCTTCCACTGTTAATAGCATATGGCACAGATTTGATTTGATTCAACTCATAACTGATGACCATGCGTATTCAGTAAAGCCTGGTCGCCAGGGGAAACCAGGTCCTGTGGGTCTCCTGATTGGGTGCGATGGGGTCACATGAGACTTAAATAGGCCCCAGCTGGGACCGAGGCCACATGTGGCGAGTCTGGGTGTGTTTGCAAACACTTGGCCTCGCCTTGCAGTAAATCCATAGATGCAATACCCGCTCCCCCTTCCCTGTCCTCCTCCTCACACACACACACACACACACACACACACACACACACACACATACACATTAACTTGTCATGCAGTAAATGGATCATAAATGTTGCATGCCAGTCTTATGCAGAAACTGAAAGCATCATTGATGCTGTCTGACTTTACACGTGTCTTCAATTACATCCTCCTGACTGACAGCAAGGGTCATGTGCGGGTTAGAGGATGCCAGGGGCTGCAGCGTTGTGATTTAGGTAAGATATTGGTTTGGGGCTTTAGAAATCAAAGCTATCACGGCATCATGTGACTTTTCTTTTCCATATTCCTAGAGGGGTAGATGAGGCTTTATTCTCTGGCTAGCCCTTGCGTTAAGACCCCCCGGGGAGTATGAGATGAGAGGGAAATTAATAATGTGTAGAGACTCAAAGGCTTTGACTGAACCAAAGGCTCAGAAGAGGGTGAAGAGAGTGTATTAGAGGCAGAGAGGGACACAGAAACACAGGCAGAGAGTGGACAGCTGATAAAAGAGGTCAGCATCAAAAAATTGCTTTTTAAAAAGCACTTAAAGATGCTTCACTGCAAATATATTGAGAAAATTAGCTTGAAAATTAGATTTAGGTTGTTTTTTTCTAATGACTCGTCCTTTCCTTGTGTTATATTAACTCATATATACGTAGGTTTGGATAAAAGTGTCTGCTAAATGAAATTGTGGTTTCTTTTAATTCATTGAGTGTCCCTTATAGGCTTATTGCTTGAAATGTTGCTCTGAGAAGTATGTTGCCTTCATCCAGATAGATTTTGGACTAATTTGGATTAATCACCATTCACAGTGAAAGCACACTTCTACATTTAAGAAATTAAGAAATCTAATTATCATCTCAGGCATTTGGCAGATACAGAGACACAAATTTTTACTTTCTCCACTGCCCTGAAAACAGATTGCACATTAGCATTTCTTACCAAAGCCAGAGGGAGCCATGAACTGCCAGCGCTCCCAGTTTTGGGATATATTTTTCACTTTATGATATGCAAGTCTAACATGAGCTAAACGATTCCCACTGATTCCCAGACTCCCTAATTTTAAGGAAATTGCACATTTCATATTTATGATCTTTAGCCTGTGACGTATGGAAGTCAAGCCAGCATGCTCAGCGCTGGCACACTCATGTCTTGTCACCACAGGCCAACGGGCTCTGGCCCTGCTGCGACCTCTCTGGCTCCAAGCCTGCAGCTCCATTATCCTTTGAACCCGATGGAGCCAGTTGTGTTAAGCCAGATCTGACAGTAGTGGATCAGCAGTCTGTCTAATTTTTTCACTTTTGTATTATGATTTTCAGTTGTTTTTAATGTTTAAATTTCATCTTATGCCACAAAAAGAATGTAGGCTAATAAGATGTGGGGAAAAAAGAGCAAATAATGGTGGTAATGCATTTTGCCATATGTGATCCCTCCCTGTAGCCTTGCCAGGTGGGCAGCATGCCACTCAGCAGTACACTAGGTTTATCCACAGTGATTCATTAAACGCTTTAACCACTGGCTTAAGCCTGAGATAAATCATTCATCTATTGTTCTACCTCATTTCTGCCCTTTCTCTGTTTAAAGGATGCAGTAGTATGTTAAGGAGGTGTGTAACGGTAGACTGGCCCTGTATTGGAACCACTGAGTTTGAACATAACATGCCTATTACACGGGTCTTTAGCAACACAGAGAAATAACCCCTTATGATTATGTCAAACAATGGCCCTGTGGAGTTTCCCTCAATAGAAGTAGTTAGATGTAGATGAATGTGATGAAATTATACTCCATAACGGTGCTTCATGTAATCTCCCCACTCTGCAATTGCTTATGTTAAACACCTTGAACAGAGACACTGAGAGGTTTTGGTCAACAATGCTTCACATGAAAGCGAGTACTCCATAGTCCTGAAGTGTCGTTCCTCTCTCTCCGCGATGTGCCATTAGCATCTGCTTATCGAGAATGTTAAATACCACGAGTGTCGAGGTGCTGCATTGTGTGTTTAGAGAAGAGGGAGTTTGATGAGAGGCTGCGGATGACACACACCGGCCGAGGAAGAGGGGTTGAGATAACAATTTTCTCCTCCCTGTCGAGGAGACATCTGGCATTGCCACGGTGTCGCAAGCCGAAATACACCCAGGAGTGGGTAATGAGGCGTAGGAGGCAGGGGTTTGTGTTGTGTTCTGTGTGTGCGAGGGGGTGTTAATGAATGAGTGTGTGTTTTGGGGTGGCAGTTCCTTCATTTTTCTGAACTAGCCTCTGTTGACCCTACAAGCGCACCATCTGTAGTCCTCAGCCATAAGCCCCCCTTGTGTATGAGTCACAAACGGCTAAATCATCTTAAACGCACACATACGTTTAACAAAGAAACAAAGTAGAACGAGAAATAAAAATATCTAGGTTAACAAATTGTTGAAAAACATGTGAAATAAGAAAAATATAGAAATGGTCAAGTGCATGACTGTGTGTGTGTTGGTGTGTGGTCAAAGCAAAGTGGCATCCAACCATCCGTGACCGTGCACCACATGTCTCCTGATGTCACCATTAAAGGTGGCCGGCATTATGTTTACACACAGTCCTGCGTGGTGCTGCATACGCCTGAGACCGGTTGCTAAGAAGCACATGAATAATGTGAATAAACTGAAATGGACATAATTTTCTGATCACTATAGTTTGATAATGGTTCTTCCTCTCCAGAATATACTATTTTAGTTTTATTTTTCTCTGACTCTTGGTTACTTTTTGCTTTTGTTGCTTCTGACAATTCATTAGTTACTTTTATAGTTGATTGTTGCCTCTAATAGTTGATGGTTTTCTCTGAAGGTTCACCATTTAGTTACTTTTAAATAATAAATGTTATCTATAAATATGTGTAATATAGTACGATTATACTTGATTAATGCTTCTGATGATTTTTGTTTATTTTATAGTTGATCGTTGCCTTTGATGCCCCTTAGCTTCCACAAAGCTTTCACTGGTCCTCACTGAATAATGAAGTATCACATTATAATAGTGGTATCAATGATACAAGAAAATTCAAGGAACTCAAAAATAAACATCACAATTGAATTATTTAGCAGGTAAAAGGGTCTGAAACAAAAGTACTTGATTGTTTTATGTGACTGTTTATTTCTTTGCTTATTTCAGGTAATCTCAGCGCTGTCAAGAATCTCCCACCACAGCATTGCACAAATCAAAGGCATCAGGTATGTGTAAAATTTCCATTGCTCTCAAGAGTAAAAAAAACACTCAAGAGTATTGGTGTCAAAGAAACAATTTGCATGAATGTATTCCACATTTACTTGTAGGCCTATATTAAGATGGAGGGGGCTATTAGCAGCGGCTGCTCATTTAAAAGTCAATTTACATTTTTTGGCAATTAGCTGCAGCTTTTAGCCACTGTTATCTTACAGGGAACAAAATAATCCATATTTCCATGTCACTCAAACCGTACTGCAGTAGACTTCTTATGTAGAAACATAGTAGTACAACACAAGAACTGAGGTCTGTCTGAATAACACATTGTTTGCAGGAGTATATTTTTTTATTTTTTGCAGATAATCATAATGTTGAGGAAATCCTTTTAAATTATTTTATCAGGCCTTGAGTGGGCTTCTGATTTCTGTTCATTTGCTCAATCTGCTTGGAGGTTGGTGGCTCACCGGCGCCACATAAAAAGTCATTTTATCCGTCTAAGTAATGAGTTGATGGAGCGTGTCCATTAGGAGCCATGCCAAGAAAATGAAGGGAGCAGAGAGAGCGAGTGACAGAGAGAGCAGGTCCCTTGCCATTAATAAAGACAACACAACATGCTGACTGCTGGCTAATTTGCTGCCTGTCCACACTGCCATTTTGCTGTGAAGTGTCAAAATCGATGGACATTCGACCCCAGTGTTTATCGCACTCTGAACTTTCTAATTCCGAGGTACTTTAAATTCAGAAATATTCAAAATATTAATTTAATAGCAAAACAATATTTACAGTTCAGATTCTCAAGCTATTTTTCAGATGTCTTAATTGTTGGCTTTATTGCAAGTCTAATTTCCTAAAGCATTTGCAGGAATTGCAATTTATTAATCTGACTTTCAACAGAAGGACACGTACCTGACAATAGTGTCTTTATGCAAAACTCTGAATTCCTTCTAGCCCCTCCTTTTAGAGACTATTTAAAAACAGATTTGCCCTGCAAGGATCAATGACTCTATTAAGTCAGGTCACATCTGTTTTCTGGGCCCAAATTTTAGCTATTGGATTGGATTAAATCCTAAAAATGGGTTGTTGAAAACGAAAAACATGATTCTGAAATCGGATTAGATCATGTAATCCACTGTTGGTTTTGATTAGGTTCAAAGCTTCAATATGGGTTGTTCTAAACTTTATAGGAGGATTTTGGGATACCTTTGATTCCCAAATCTGGATTATCTTGATCCCAGCAGAAGGGTGGAATCAGGAAACAGGGGTATTTTTGGGACAAATTGTAATAAACACCATGTCAAATAAAACATGTTTATCATATAGTATTTATACACATTTATTTATATTTTGCAGTTATTTTTAATAGCCAAAATTATTATATTTAACTATTGGTCATTTAGCATGTTTATGATTGGCACATGTAAAAATATCCACAATGTATTTGTAATTATTGAATATTTTTTTTAGTTTTTTAATTTTTTTGTGCTGTGAGCCCTAATAGATGGCTATTCTACCTGTTGTTCATTACAAAGCTAGAAGCTTACATTGTGATATGTACTCCCATTTTGAACACTGGTAATCCAGAATTGTTAGAAATGAAAATCTCTATCTGGATCGTGTTTGTCCAGTCCAATATTGCTTGAAAAGCAGGCACAAAAGTAGATGGATTACCTGATCCTGGACAGCAAAATATAGGATTTCCGAATCCGGATCATTCTGACTCAGATTCAACTCTTTAAACAACTTGGCCCCGGTGTTGTGAAGGGTTGTAAATTGGAATGTCCCTTAAGAATATGGAGCCTTAGGAGTGTAACTGTTTTGGAATTTTTGAGATTGGTCCAGTAATAGCTTCAGAAACAGCATAAATGCAATATCGAGTTCCCATTTCTCTCTTTGTCTGTTATGCTTTTTTCTGGCAAAATCCGCCTTCTGTAAATCTAATATTCACTCATCATTAAACTGTTTCCTCCAACTTGCTACAAAAACATCTGGGTCTCTTAGCTTAGCTGGATGTTCCACTTTCTTCCCGGAGTACTTGTTTTGTTGTTTAGACTCAATTTCATGTTGTGCTGGGCCGTCGTTCAATTGCCCTGCGTGAGCCAATATGCCATGAGGGTGTCCTATGGTTTTATACTGAAGAGTTAGAGACTGTAAAGAGATACATCACACAGAATGCCAAATAGAAACAATGAGCTAGAAGGTTGGGTGTTGATTCTCAGAAGTATAGGCAGTGGTGTGTTAATATTGTGTTAATATCTAAAACAACACTTACATGAGCCTAGGGCAAATGTAGAGGGTCTATAACAAATGCTTGATAAGGTCCGAGGCCACGTACCGTATGATCGAACAGGTGCTGCTATGAAGCAAAGTGCTTACACTACACAGATGTTCTCTGACCCCAATTGACCTTTTGAAAGGTTCTACTCAACAGATTCTTGGTAACTGCTCAAGGCAAGGTCAGCTGTATTCAAAGGTCCGAGCATGAGGCAGACCTCTTCTGCCTCACTTCAGAGCCCCTGTCATCTGTAAAGGCCTCACAACAGCTGTAGCTCATTCACACATAATACAATATACCTAATATCTGTGCACAACATAGTAAAGGTACATGTATTCTCAGATCTTGCTTGATAGTTACCTAGAGAAATCAAATGTGATAAATGTTGAACATTTCACATTTATGTCGTACCATGTGATTTCTGAAGTGAATTATGAAGGAGCAGAGCTTCAAGGACTTGAAGTGGATTGAGCAGACTCAGACCCAATAGTAGAGTAAAATGGTGAGCTTGTCATCCATTGGATTTTGTTTAGAAAGACGACATTCCATCTGCTAAAAAGGGTCACCTCATGTTTTGATTATTTTTGTTTTCAATAACAAAAGAACAACTCCCACCACATACCGGATTTGGTTTAAATTCATCTGTATTTGATTTTGTTTAATTTCACCCTGAAAATTCAAGAGCTTTTATTGTCGCGTGGACAGTTAGGGTTCATCTTTATCATTTCTGAGGTTTCAACAACCAGATATTTACCTAATGATCTAAAATCATTTAGGTACCATGCCATCAATTAAGCTCTAATATGGCCAGAGAGTTTCTCACTGTGTTAAATGTCTGGGTAACAGTGCCACAGGCATGTCCATTGACATTCTGTTGAAACCCATTGATCTTGCCTTTAATGTCTGCTCACTGCAATGCAGGCCTCAATAGTACATGTCTCTCTGTCACCATGTTGAATTGAATTGTGTCCTATTATGTCCTATTCTAAATTCAAGGCCATATTTTGGCACATAAAAGGCGCATTTGCATGGCCCTGTACAGATACAGACATACAGTACAATCAATCTTCATGGCTGAAGACAGAAGTATAAGTATATTCAAGATGAAAATGATGGGCAACATTTTGCTTGCATGTTTCTTCAAAACAGTGTATTCACACCACAACAGGGTGTTCACACCACAACAGTTTCAATAGAAAAAAGATAAATACTGACACACACAGCTACTGCTACAACAATGAAAGCGCTCTGATGGATGGGGAATTTTTGAGGGTGTTCTTTGATGTCATTTGCATTCAGGACAGAGGCACTGAAGGAAAAAAAAGGTGACCGCATTTAGACCAAATTTGAGAGTGTGCAGGAGGTTAAGAGGGCTTGGTGGTTAATTGAAACCCAGTGTTTATTTGGTATTTTATGGTAAGTCAATAATGGAAACACTGATGAATTTCCCAGGAAGATATGGGTTTAGAAAATGTCCTACCGATGGTGACTAAAATTAATTTACATAAAGTAAAATAAAGTATGTTGCTTTGGCAGCAAATATTGTTATATGAATAATATATAATAATAATTTTATACTATATATATGCGTGTGCGTGTGTGTGTGTGTGTGTGTGTGTGTGTGTGTGTAAATATGATATAAATATAGATGCCATATATAGGCCAGAGACACTGCAGTAGTAGAGGGCGAGTCCGAGTTGAGAAAATGTGACATAAAACCTCCAAAACTGTGTTTTTAAACCCATACATTTGATGTGTATGGCCATTATTTAGGCTATAATCTGCTTACTGAACTGACAACAGGAAAAGATAAATCAAGATCTGGGTGGCTTACAACTATTTCTTTGGGGAATCATCACAAGCCCCCTGATTGGAGGAGCTAGACAGGAAGCTTTACAGACACAATTCAAAGCTGCAAATACAGGTCTGCTGAAAACAACCCTGAAAAGGGGACAAAGTGTTTTTTTTATATCTTCCTAAAAAGATGCTACAGTTGTATGTCAGTCAGTCATTTTCTATACCTGCTTATTCCTCATTAGGGTCGCAGGGGTCTGCTGGAGCCTATCCCAGCGCGTTACGGCGAGAGGCAGGGATACACCCCAGATGGTCGCCAGCCAATCTTGGGGCACACACACCATTCACTCACACCTACGGGCAATTTAGAGTCTCCAATTAACCTGAGCATGTTTTTGGACTGTGGGAGGAAGCCGGAGTACCCGGTGAAAACCCACGCAGACACGGGGAGAACATGCAAACTCCACACAGAAAGGTCCCAGACCCCGGACCAAGGAGGTCTTGAACCTGCGACCTTCTTGCTGTGAGGCAACAGCGCTAACCCCTGCGCCACCGTGTCGCCCCACAGTTGTATGTTGTTCATCAAATTGACAGCAACAAGGAACAATTCTTAAGACCATTTTAGTGATTAAAGTCCTATTTCAGTCCTGAAATTGAATTGTTTTTATTTAATTTGGAACAATTCACTGCATTAACTGTCAATAAAAGAAAAAGAAGACCTGGGTTTTTTGCATATGATCCTACATTGTCATTGTACCGAAACCTGTTGTTCCCTTCTCTCTGTGTGTCCTGGTAGCTGACCTTTCTGTGTCCCACGGCTTATCTACAGTATAAGCATCACTGCGTCTTCCTCTTGTCCTGTTATTCAGCGCCCCTTCCTACTGCTTATCTTTACTGTCCTCCGCTAACCCCTCTCTAACCTTCAACCCAGCTGCGCTTCAGTGTCCTAGTTCGTTGCTGATCCCTGCTGTTTGAATGCGTACTGTGGGCTCAGGGGATCAGGGTCACAGAGCGCGAGCAACCGGGTTTAAAAAGAAAAGATGAGGAGGAAGTTTGGTAAAGGATTTAAATGGTGGTTCCTTTTTTCTGTCTAACTCATTCAAGCCCAGATTTTTTTTTCAAGATTTCATGCATATAATTATATCAGGTGAGTCACTAACAATCATGTTAAGTATCTATTTTTATTTCTTATTTTTCATTTTGTAGTCTTTTCTTTGCAAAAAATTGCATTTTAACGGCTATTATAGTTGCTGCTTGCACAAATATGCCCATAAACAAAAATCTGTTTATCCCATGTACAAAATTATTTTTGGGGGATTATTCCAAGACTTGAACGATTAAATACATATATAGATGTCAGGGTTGAAATTTAAATAATCTAAATAAAAATCACCTCTTTCTGGGAGGGTTTGTCTTTACTATATTATAAGGAGAAAGCGGCATGAAGTTCATGAAGTCTGTATAAGTAACATTTTAGATTTGTTATTTTAAGTATAAAATGACAGTCATAGACTTAAAGGATCATAGACTTCAATGGGTTAACACATGTTCAATATGCCTGTGGTAATTTACTTAGTAGTACTTGTGTAATGGTCTTTTTACATGTGAAGGAGTCCAGCTAAATCTACACACATGGGTGGGACTGAAGCTAATTACTTAACTGATTTTGCGTCATCGCTCTGTACATGACAAAGAATCCATTAAGATGTAAAGCAATGCACTTCTGGCCTGATAAACAGGCTGAATTTCCATTTCATTTCATTACCCAGTTTTACCTTGTGTTCATGTGAGAGCTGCTCTGTTTAGGAGAGGGGTACATTTTTCAGCTGCATTACTGTCATGCTTGTAGCCATCTTAGTGGACATTTTGCTGTTTCTATTTTTCATGGATGCATTTATTTTTGTTGATCTGGCACAGGAGGATGATTTCCCTTCATTCTTACTGACAACGTCCTAATTGGATCATGTTGTTTTTCTAATTGTGGAAGCTGTTGTCAGTACTACACCTACAGTATACGAATCACTGGCAAACGGTAGGGGATGTGGGCAGAAACATTATCATCTTGTATGTAATAAATAAATACTAAAAGGAGCATTTGATAGTGATTGAAGTGAGTAGGATGATCAGCTACAGTGTTAAGAATAATCACCTGATCTCTTCTTTCTCAGTTTTCTTGCTTCACTTTATTTCCTCATCCTGAGCAGCCACTTCAGGCACTCATCTTCATTTTCACACTTCTGAATTACATACATCAGTGTGCATTTATCACATCACACACCCACCACTCATCTTTCACTTATGTTATTTGAAGGGATTGCATGTACTAATTTTGCACGTAAATGTTGTGAAAATCATTCACGCATGCAAGAATGTTACATTACACACACACAGACTCTCCAAGCAAGAGCAAGTTGCTTAGAGAGTTGCAAAGGAAACTGCAGTGCCAGATTTAAAGGAGGACAGGAAGGTTTATGGACAGGCATGGTACAATAAGTGGCAAAGTGCACTAGCTTGCTTGAGCTGCAACGATTTATCGACCCATGCAGAAACAAAGCCGTGTCCTGGGACATGAAACTGCTTCCAACGCCATTTGAGCTGCGTTCACACGACAACACTGTTGTTCTGCTGCCTGACAAGAGTTGATCAATGGGACTGGCTTTGTCTAGCACACATGTGCCGACAATTCCCTTTACACCAGCATTAGCTTTAGAGACAGTGAAGAAGAAATTAGCCATGACCGTGCAGTTCAGGGTTTATTGGAAAATATTTGAGAAAGCAGCAAGGAGGAGAAGAGAGGATGTTTCAAGAAGATCAGGTAATTTCATGGGCCATAGGTTTCTTAATAATATCCCATATGTTTCTTTAAAAGAACTTCAAATTTGGTAGATATTATAAAGAAAATTGTATTTTCCGCAAAAGAAACTTTAATATAAATTCAAGTACTCATTCATTATTCCATGATTATTGTAACCTTTATTCACTTTATACTCTGTTGAACTTCATGCTTGCCTGAAATAATACATTTTAGATTTTTACATGTGAACTGACTATAATCTATGTGTTAATGCGGTTCATTGGAATTAAATAACTAGACACTTTTACTATGTTCTGTGTAATTCGTTCCAAATTCCAAATTACTAGTAAATAATGGAGATATTCTTAAAAAAATTTCTAGAGTGCTTGATGTATGTGACAGTTTTATAAAACCATCAGACCTTATCTCAAGTATCTTAATCCAAAACCCATGAAAGTAGCTATTGCATTATATGGGACCTTTTAAATAAAGAATGTTTGCTAGGAGGTGTAAATCTACCACCTGAACGCTGACCACGTCTAAACCAAAAGTGAGCGCAGTATTCTCTTCCTTTTACTTAACTTACTTTTAATTAGTTTACTTGAATAGGCCAAATCCGGAGGGACTGTGTACAAAATAAATATGATTTCCTGAATAGACAACTCATTACTTACAAAAACCTCTGTAAAGTGCTAAAGAAATCATCAAAGGAGTTCTGATTAAATTATGAAGTTCAATCACACCTGGTGGCACCATTTAAGAGAAATGAAAACTGCAGCATTGGACAGTGATTGGCTCTGCAAAACAACACTGAGGTGATAGATGCGAGCACATATCTCCACAAACTACTATGTAATTAAATTTTGCCCTGCGGGACTCCATTAATAACTTGTAATATAATGCACAATTCATTGGAGGGGGCCATCAGGTGTGGGTGTGTTATTACACTCTGGAGGAAGCACCCTCTCTGATGGGCTTCTGCTCATAACAGTGATTGAGAAAGTAATATTAATGAAACGGGCAGTTTTTGTATGATTAGTTCATAACAATACTTCAAATTAGCTTGAACATGCAGAGTTTCAAATGAAGTTAAACCACTTAAACACAGGGAAAAACATTGGGAAATAAATCAATCAGAGAACAAGGCTGAGTTTGCAGGATTCTTTGCATGAACGTATGTGTGCTTGAGGCTGACAAGCTGACCTTTGGCTATGTACTGTGACTGAGCATTCATTAACCTAATGGCTGACACAATCTTTAATGTTATCACTGCTTTAATTACACAAAGGCTAATTGCAAGTGTCATACAGATACACACACACACCTGCACATGTGCTTAACTGAAATGGAATGATAACTGAAGTGATAACAGGTCACTGCTTTTGGCTCTTTTCTGATCCCACAGTACCAAATGTCTCATTGACCTGATTATATATTTAAAGACAGTCACAGGATTTCAAAGTTAACAGAGTAGACCTCTTTAAGTTTTGAATGTTTGGCCTCTGACACTGAACTATTCATAGCATCTCCCAGCTCACACCAGTCAGATCCAACAAACACACAGATACTCATTGTTTTTCTCTTTCTTCCTTCCTTTCTTTGTATTCCATGAGCTTTTCCACTTGGTAAAATCTAGTCATTCATATCAAGACTGACAACCACCTGCACATACTGTTTATAAAATGTATTCTTTAGTTTATATCACTTAAGATAATTTAACTTGTAAAGTTGAGGACAATTGAAACGTACAAACAGTCCTTATCTCAGTTTGGATGAAGAAAAAAATGAAAACATGCACAGAACCTCTTCCACAGGAAGGACAAGCAGCAGCAGAACTTCACAACAATGGAAATTGTAAATAAATATATTAAAAAGAGATTAATTACAGAATGCATTTAGTCTACAGTTTTTCTTTATCATTTTAAAAACTGTCAACTAGACTCTACTGGTTCTACACATGAAGATGAATTGTAATTTTCTTTTCATTTGTACTATTCACTTCACCACCTGTGAAAACGGATGTATAACATTTTAAGAAGCATTTTAACATCAGGGAAAATAGTCTGGGGGTCGAACAAACGATGCCACAAGTTATATTATGAGAATCGTAGGATCTGTGTTATTACTATGGACTAAAAATCAGGATATCGCCACCGTTTCAATATTGACTTCTTTTCTCTTAATCTCTCACAAGTCCTATATTTATGCTGTACCAAATCCTCGTAGTACCCTTTTAAAAATGCAGACGTACGTGTTGTGCCAATTTCTTGTGTATGGCATTATACACTGCTTGGAAGCACATTTTGTTTTCAAACAGAACATTGAATGTATTACGTTCCTTTTTTGCACAATGGGTAGAGGGCTGAAGAAGTGATTCTATTAGTTTATACTTCTCGTTTGTTTACCATATGTACAACACAGGGATACTAAGCATTCATCAAGGATTTATACTAAAACTGTAAATATCATTGACATAAGCACAATTACTGCACAGCCCAATATGCGCTTCTACTGTGAAACATATATAATTATCAATATTATCATTTTCATCAGTCAGTGATAAAGCCTAATTATGTATTATTATTATATGAAATTATATTTGATGCTCATTCATATATATTGATATTAAAATATAAATTTAACTGCTTTGAAATATATTGTAATTCACCAGAATATGTTGTGAGTGGACTTTCTTTTTTGTGCATCTTTCAAGTATGTCAGACTTATGAATTATTATCGCAAGATTTACAGTAGAAGGTGCAGCTTGGACCTCACTATCCCAATGAACCTCATACTGTACTCACTGCCCCACTGCCCTCTATCACTATGCTCTCCTATCGCTTTCTTAAGAAACGGTGGAGCCCTTTGTGCGTGTGTGGGTGTTTTTTTCACAGTAGGAAAACAAATCATGTGTTCAGTAGTTGCATTATACAGAGGGAGTCAAGGTCAGACTTACAGGGCTGTTTATCGCAGCAGAAACCACTGCTGGTCACTGCTATGTGTCAGTTTATTGCTTGAGTAAGCGACGGTAGGAGAGCTATGGTGTGACCTAAAAGCTAAACAACAAACTCTTTAATAAAAATGTCAACATTGTGAGACATTTGGGAACTTTGAGACATGGTAATGTACAATAAATTTTAATGTACAAATAATAAGGTTTCCAGGAAGGTTGAGCATGTTTCAGTTCCATCTTTTTTTAAATGTATATAAAACATTTGACTAACCTGACAGCTTAGAATAACTGTTTATAAGAGACACTCAGGATTAATTTTAATAATACAGACACTTTCACCCTAGTGTAACACTAGCACCGTCAATGATTAGCACTGATCGTGCCCTCACTGATTTTAATGGCCTTGAATTGTATACACCATTAAGCTAATAGGGTATAATTTGTAGCAATCAGTTCTTGTTGGGAAAAAAAAAACATCACAAACATGATTTGTCAATCCAAGCCTAATCATGCACTTCGGGGTAATGTTTGCAGAAATCAGATATGTTTAAAAAGATTGGAAATAAATCCACCCAGTTTTATGAGCTAATTGATTAGTCATGTCTTTTTATGCTCTGCCACTTCCCTGGAGTATTTTTTGTTGTCATTGTGTGGGCAGGAATGAGAAATTTAAAAAGAGAATCTTGAAGAACCACCAAGATTGCCTCACAACTGTACTGCTTCATGAAAAAGAGTCTATACAAACGTAGAGCGAGAGTTCCATTTGCATTGGAGAAAAAAAATGACAGCTCGAAACCTTGACATTTTTGATACTTCATATTGCTTCACATTGTCCCTGAGGTGCCTTGCAAGCTTCTTGAAAACCCCCTGAGAGGATTTATAAGACACCTGGTCATTCATCTGAAAAAAAAGGCTGTTTTTGTTCCTCAATTCCTCAGAAAGTTGGCTCTGGGAAATGCCAGGTTTCTTATCAGTCAGTGGCAGTGCGCTGATGTGTTTTGACAATGTTGTTTATGACTGATGGGGTCCTCTGTCGGACGCATCCTGCTGTTGTGCTGCTGAAGTGATGGAGCGAAGAATGACAACCTGACAGATGGAACGCGCACTTTCCAACTGGTTATTTTTCTACCTGGGACACTGCGCTGCGTTTTGATCAAGTATTGTGTACACCTTCTCACTCTGTGTGTTTGTGCTTGTCTTTGTGTGTAATAGGCCCTTTCCATCAGAGGACACAGCTCTGAATGAGGATGATGTGTACCGGAGCCTTGAGGAGTTGGCGGAGTGAGTATACATTCCACAGCAAACACACAGACACTTGTGTTTGTCACCGAAGGGGTCATTGCCTTGACTTACATTCATTTTTTTTTTCCATGATAGCTTTAAACAAATTTTCAGAGGGACGCTTTGTTACAGATACAAATGAATATATCTATATATACATATGTACATACAGCCTCTGTACTACACTCTTCTTTACTGACGCTTCAGATGTTGTTCCTATAATCTGTTGGAGCCAATCTCCCAGTTTCGGGTTACTGTCCCTGGTGCCCCCACTACCATGAAGACCACGCTAGCCTTAACCTTCCAAATGTGTTCCAACTGTTCTCTCAACACTTGATACTTCAGAATTTCTCATGTTCCTTCTTCCTGATGTTAGCGTCAATTGGTATCGCCACATCTACCACCACCACCGTCTTCTCCTCTTTGTCTAGTTGGTTAACAAGTACCTGTTTGTCAGTCTGGAATCTGAAGTCCCACAGAACCATATAAAAAACAAACAAAGCCACTGCTACATTGTCAGTGTTTCTGTTTTCTTATAGGTATGTGTTTGGGCAAAAGGAATATTTTTGTTTAAGTCTATAAACTACTGACAAAATTTCCCGCAAATTACAAATAAAAATATAATAATATGATTTTAATCATAGCTTTAATATGTCTTGGCAGGCTCCCCACAAGTCATTCACATTGTTCTTGACTGACTTTATTCTACTCATGGTACCTCTTTAAGCAGAATGAGGTATGCATGTGTTGGAATTCAACTGACGCTGAAATGAAAAGAGATGCTGATTTCAGAAAAAAATGCAGTGGTTTCTTATTCTTTTCCAGAGCTGTATATACACCATATACACCATAAACCATAGATTTCTACTTCAGCCTATATACCTGCACATCTCGTGATGTTTCAAATGGAATTGTGATTGTCACTTCTTCCAGTTTTCTGTAACTGCTTAATTACATAAGCGTTGAGCCCTCTGTCACCCTGCTCGTTGCCATGGTGACACCAGCACTGTTCTGCCTTCCGGCCTGGCTGCCTCTCTGCCTGCATGAGTGGCTGGCTGCCTGGTTTGGTGTGTGTTACATGAGTGGGTGGGAGTCGCCAGGCCTCACAGTTGGCAGTGGTTCCAGAGGTGACAGCAGTCGCTCGTCTCAGATTAATGGAGAATAATTAGTTAACCGCTGTGAGATGGGTGTCATTCATCATTGGAAGATAGGAGGAGAGAGAGAAAGGATAAAAAGAGCTTGGAGCTATAGATCTATGCCCCACTGAATACGTGATTGTGATGTTCTTTAGGGGCTGAGGAATGTGCTCTGTCTAGATGGAGAGGAGTGTCAGCCAAGCAGGCTAATGCTGGATTAGAGTGCAGCTTAACCCAAAATACAACCCTGCAATCTTGGAACACAGGCTTTTACCTTGAAAGCATAACTCAATCTTGCACAAAAATTGATTCTGAATAGAGAGTGAGAGTCAAGGAAATACTGGAAATTTCCAGACTAGTGAATGCACCTGAATTTAAGATGCACCAACTGCATTTAGAACTAACAAACAAAAATATGCAGGCTGCACTTGACTATATAGCCATAGGTGTCCACATTGCAATGAAGACCCTTACTTTATGTAAGGGTTTGTGTTATGGCAGAGAGGATTGTTGGGACAGAGATAGATGTTTAGGAAAACTTAGGAAAACTGTCAATCTTTTATTCACAAACTGACTGGCCAAGCACAAATAATAATAAACTGTGCACTCTTAGTGCTAAGTTTCAGCAGTGATGTAACAAATTACAAAGGTTACGGCACTCGATGAGACAACAAAGCTGTTCCATGTGTCCTCTTACAGGCCTACTGTCAGTATCAGTGGCTCTCACTGCCAAAGGGAGAGAGAGAACAGGCATGTTACCGTAAATCAATCAATAGATTAGCCGAGTAATGCATCATGGATATATTAAATTGGCAGAAGTTAGCTCTTCTGTTCTGAATTTTTTTTCTCAGATGCATAGTTTTCCTTGAAAACAAAACTCACTTGTAAAGCAATTGCTGTGAGCATTGAATTGACTTTTTGTAACCCGATATATACTGTTTTAGTTCCATTAACTGGTGATTATATCTTTAATTAGCCTCAAATATCTAACCTGCAAATTATCCTCTGTCCACTAATGGGTTTGGCTCTGTGTAACCATGGCGGCAGCTTCAACATTCCTGAAGTTGGAGTTGATCTGTCTTTCTGGACTGTTCCATGGTGTAAAACTATGCTTCTTGTGTAACCCGTAGGTACAGACGGCTGGATCTCATTGAATTAAACATGCTGCTCTGCAGCACAGCTGATCTTGACCTTTTACAAAGGCCACGTATGTGTTTCGTTTCATCAATGGACAGACATATAATTGATTCATCAGTAGGTCCTGCGCCTAATACAGTTAGACACACTTAGCACATAGGCCACACTTGCAATAACCCTGCACTCAAAGACTTATTAATTAGCCTGAAATATTGATGCATGCATGATTTACCACAAGTGCATGACTGAACTGTATGTGTGAGGGAGAGGAGAATGGGGATCTTCCCAGAGTAATATTATTAATTTTTGAAATATTTCAGGAGGAAGATAATATTACATGGACAAGATATATGGTTTGTTTAAAAAATAAGACATCCCAACTGCCACCAAGAAATACTTGATATGGAAAACCAAAACTGCATGGACAGGACATAAAACCACAATACTATAGTAAACAAAAACAATAAAATGGCTTCATTACATGCAGTGGTAAGACATCAAAGGTTACTAACTGCTATGGAAAGCAATATATACAAATGGATTTGGAGATGAGACTTAAAAACAGAAACAAGAACAAAACATTTTTCAGAGGCCTCTGAGCTACACCAGACAGCTGGAAGTTCAATCTTCACTTATGTAGAATACTACTGGTACTAAACATTCAGTTTTCCATTTCAGTAGATCTCATTTAATAGATAGTCAAAGCTGCTCCAGGTAAGCAGCTTCCCCTAAAGTTTGTGAGAGAACATTTGTCGTTGAGTTTGTATCATTTTAGAGGTTGAGTAGAGGTCACTTACCTTGCTGGTTGATTTCCATTTTTATAATATTATGTCAGTAGAACTCATGTAAAGTGAGGTGGATTCAAACTTTGGGCTGTCAGTATGAATTCACCTGGAAATGAACACCATGAACATCCTCCAGTTTGCATTCTGCCGAGACTTATCTGTTTGCAGCAACGTCTGAGTCAGGTGGAGGCCTGCCTCTATCTAATTGAGGTCTCATGGGTTAATGTGGTAAATCTGGACTGTGCTTCCTCCCTCTGGCTTTGTGATGTCAACTCTTTACGTTGCTAAACTCACAGTCCTCCCTGTCTTGAATGACTCTATCCTGGAGTTGACAAAGCATGAAATGGGGCTGGATTGGGCACAGTCACCAGGGGACTTTTCTCCTCTGTCAAAGGCACACATAGATTTCCATTCTAAGCGAACGGTGTCACAAGCCCTTTGTGTGACTCTTTTGTAGTTTATTTTGCTCCATTAATCCATCGGGCATAAAAGTCAATAGCTTGGAAATGAATGGAACTCACCTCAGGTATTATCTGCTGCAAGGTATGAAGTCACATTTTTAAAATTAAACTTTATCACCATATGAACACATTTGGGATATACTATTTTTAAACAGATGGCTAATAAAGCTACAACAGCACCTCCTGCTTTGGGTAATCTATGCAGGAAGTGTTCTGTTATGTTTGTACAGAACCTGTAGAAATGGATCTTAACGATGACACTATCAGTTAGTTGGGCTGCCTGTTCTGGCAATAATTTCCAAAATATCTTTAAAAAATGACAGGCCAGATTGCCTGTAAATCTGTTTTATATATTCATAGTCCCCAGGGGGCAATTCGTAACGATTTTTGGCTTCTCCCTAACATTTCCATTTGGTGCCACAATTAGACCAGTGCTTCCAAATGTACATAGCAATTTGTAAGAATATGATGCCACAAAATGTGCTGATCACATTCATGTCCCCAAGCCCATAATCCTTTTTTTATTGTTTGCATTTTAGTGTTCTGTTTTGATTTATTAGTTGTACGGTTGCAGAGTGGCAGGAATAACATGTTGTCAGGGGTGGATGTAGGAGCTCCACACACGGTATATCTCAGCTCTTACAAAGAAAAGACCTTCTGTATTAACAAAAGGCATACATTCATTTTAATAGAAATCTATAAGGCAGCCAAGCTCTTGGGGACATATGCTCAGTAGCTCTGATATGGTGAGTCATATTCCGTCCCTCCTCTGCACTGATGCAACTCTATGTCATTGAGGCCTTGAAGCAGAGGCTATGGGCTAATTGCATGTAAACACACTGGACACCCTGTGGTTACTGTGTAATCAGACAGAAAATCAGACCTATTTCATGACTTCTCAGGGCTCTACACCCACTCTATATCTCACTGATGCATTGTGATGCATACACAAACACACATACATTTTAATTATTTATCTATGTCCACCGTAGCCCATGGTTTTTACTACAATAGCACGAAATATATCTTTATCTTCTCACACCGTTTCTCCAAAACAAAAAATATGACAATATATGTGAACAGCTCATAATAGTATCACTAATTCACAAATGCAAGGTAGTTAGTGTTATTTAAACCTAACTCCAACCCCTGCACTTGCATACAGTATGCTATAAGTGAAGCTCCTCAATGACTTAATGTATTCCTGAAACTCGATTCTAAACCATCAGTTCTACTTGCCAGACCTAATTCTTAACCCTGACCTTATAATAGTTGTAATATTTTCTTTATAAAACAAAAATGAGTGCATAATCACCATCCATCTGTCTGAAATATGAACATTTGACAATGTTCATATTTCAGACAGTAGAATGCACTTTAGGGATTAAAGTGCATAAGCAGACCTCCCATTAGTGAGTTTTAGGAATAAGTAAAAAGGAAAAATAGAAAACATAGTCTCAGCATTTCAAAGTTCAAACCTTTTGGTGTCCAACACAAAGAATCGCCTCAATCAGCCAATATTTAAGTAGAGAGTGAGCAGTTGAATGCTGCTAAATGAACCACATTGGCATAATGTAGCAATCAATCAGCACTCACTGATGAAAAGCATTACAAATCTTGCTCAAATTTATGGGATTGACTGATTGGACCAAAGGAGTACTGTACAATGATGATAAAGTCACCAACAGGGAAAGTGGAAGGAGCTTAAATATCATTAATAATCAATAGGAACATTTTCCTTCCCTTCAGATATGCCTTCACACAATCACTGATGCCAGAACATGTCAGGATCAGTAGATAAAGATGTTGAAAACCAGCATAAAATGTTTTGGCTAAAGGACTGGTTGCTGGCTGCAGATTTAAAAAAACATCCCAGTAAAAGTATCTTTTTTTCCCTCTTTTTTATATATTCTTCTATTCTTTTACTATTTACTACTTTATAAAAAAAAGCCCCTAGTCAGTCTGCCCTGCCTGCTCTCCCCAGAGATGCTACTCCTGGAAAATATCTCCATAAGTCATATTCATATCACTGCACTAGACCTCTCTCATATAATGTGGTCTCTGAAGGATTGGAGGAAAGTGAAGTACAACATCTGCTTCCCCAAAACTTTCCCGCAATATGTGACACATCAAGTCTCTGTGGAGTCTAAGTGTAGTCTCAGAGTTCAGAGAGAAGACGCTGGTGGGACGACGTCGGCCAGCCATTGTCCTCCCACACACAGCCTTCTCAGTATTCAAGCTGTATTCGAGTGACTTCCCTTAATGAAGGAGGAAGAAACACATTGCAGAGAGTGAACCAAGCCACCTCAATTAAAACTTCAAACAACCCCCACACAAGCATGAAGATAAAGCTGAATATTTGATTGAGGGCAGTTCTGTCTTTTCACATTTTCACGTCACAGAAGAGAAAATTTAAAACAACCGGTGTTTGTTTAGTTTTTTACTCATAGAATCCCTATCAAATATTCCATTTCTGGGGACTTAAAGTGAAATTAATTTTTCTGCTTGGTTCAATGCAACGGCAGCCTGGTTATGGCACTTATTTGATGGGTTGGGGTGAAGTATCTTTCTCAAGAATACTCAAACATGTGCTGGAGATCAAAAACAGATATATTTGGATGAGGCACTAGTCTCCCATGGGGAAAAAAAAGACCTTTTTTTTTTGGCCTGCTCTCAGGCAGGTCAGAGCACAAAACCACATCCCTGGAGCTGGTAGGCATTAAGTGTCCTTCTCAAGGACATTGAAGACAGCCAGACACTTGCCCAGCTTGAACCTTGGCCATCCTTTTTGGAGTATGTGCTGGGAGAAGAGCTTGGTAACTCTTGCAGTACAATCATTATTTATTTATGGTATTAATTTTTTTTCCAGAGTTACAAATAACATCTTTTTTGCAACTAATGCAAAGCCAGGATATATTTTTCTTTAATCTAAAAATTTAAATCAGTTGATCCAAAGTGTTAAAACACCTACTAAATTTTAACCATGCCGATAGTTTTGCCTGTATTTGCTCATATTTTTTTTGGATATCCAATATTTTCCTCCACCAGAGTAGAAAGGGAAGTGAATGGCATTGTGTTTAAACAAACAGGGAGTTGCCAAGCTTAAACCCTATTCCATTATTTATAATGCAACTTCTACCACCTTTATACCCTATATTTCTACCACATATATTTACAGTATTTAGTAATTTATTTCCTTTTTGGTGACTTAAAGCCCACTTGTTTATTGCTATGGGTCCATTGCCATTGCTGTGTGTTTTCCTGCAGAGGTATCTCCACTGGTTCAATATGGTTTCCAAACAGTATAGTAATTGCTTTTACAAGATAGAGGGCGATATGGTGTGAGCTCCCAGAGCACGAGGAGCTTTCCCAGAAGATGCTTTTCTCCACAGTAACTGTCTGTGCTCTGCTGGCTGCTTGCCTAATTAAAGGTCAGTTAGCTAGCTGGGTGCCAGAGCAACATAAACATGTTAAAGGGAAATGCCACTCAATATTGCAACTCAGTAGAGATTTGTGAACATCAGGTACTGTGTCCCCATTTCCTGGAACACCAATATCAGACTTCAGGCAGGGCTCATGAGACATACTGAGCTGAGAGCAGTTTAAAGCAGACATGATGTGATATTTGAGTTAATGTTGTTTTGATAAAGCTGTTTATGTAACTTTCCTCCAGTGAGCATGACTTGGGTGAGGATGACATCTATGACTGTGTGCCATGTGAGGACGATGGAGATGACATCTATGAGGACATCATTAAGGTGGAAGTACGACAACCCATGGTGAGAACTTTGTGTCACAATCCTTGCTGGTTTATCATTAGAGATTATTTTGTATGTATCATTGATGTAATTGATTTAGGTTAAATTTGATTTTGGATGTTACATATTATGAATCTGACACCCGGTGAAGGTCTGTAACCAAAGAGTTACGTTTTAAATACATTTGGTAGTGACAGTGTGCAGGACTTTTCTTTCTGCATGATTTCACTTTCCTGCATATCTCTCTACCAGGTGTCTTAACACAACATATACTATCAAGAACTATAAAGGGTATACTGAGCAAATAGTTTTAACAAGAGGAGAAACACATTTCAACCAAGTTCGATCTTACTTCACTCTATTATTATAGTAATATGCATTTCCATTTCTCTGGGGCCATTGTACGTGCATGATGTCATATCTCTAAACTCACATGGATGTCGCTTTCATAACCGGTGATTCATTTGACTTCTGACTTGCACTGCTTTACCTTTCTCATGCTGCAGATCAGATACATGCAGGTGAGTGCTGCTGTGCTCGTGACTCACTGCACCCTGTCAGCTAACCTCCTCCACCTCTTCATTTTTAAACAAACTCAATAAGATCCCAAGAGAAAGACTTTCCAATAAGATTAGTGACCATTAGGGCAGAGGAGACCCCATATGGTGCAAAGTTTGACTCAGTGCCCATGGGGGATGCCTATGACTTCAGTGTGTTAACTGGCATCAGTGATGACAAATATATCTTTGAGCCCTGGTGCTGATTGGTCCAAATTCATGCCAGATGTCTTAATTACTTGTTCCCTAGTCAGGCAAAATCTGAATAAAATATCTGATCCTTTGACTTACAGCACACATGTATTGTATGTGTGTGTTTATGTACTGTAAAACATACAGTGCATTGTTCTCTTCAAAGAATCAACATGCATATGCAGAAGTTTGCTCAGACATCAGGTCTCATGAGAAAGGCTTTATGTAAATTTTTGTTTAATCTTTACTCCATCCTCCCTTCCTCCCTTACAATGTGCAAGCAGGCACATTGTAAGGGAGGAAACAACCCATTCATCTATAAGCAGTATACATAAAAAGTATGCCTCGATCAACCATCCCGTCCACATTTGCTAAGACACAAAAGCACACTAGTGTCCAAGCTTCCCTTTGTCACCCAATTCAATGTCATTCCCAGCTTTTTCCTGAAGCCATACCAGCAGCTACACTTATTTTTTTTACTTTATTGTTATTTATTGCATTTTAAGCATGAATTCATTGGAAAAAATTGTCACGCATTTACAACACATCTAAAACAATTTTCAAGAGTGTGCTACCAAAATAATTCATACTGTTTCTGGTACTGCCTGAATAAATAGAAAACAATTTATGTCCGTAATGTCTAGAAGGCATAAATTTGCATTTGCTGCATTTGCAAAATGCTAAACTGTAATTTATATAACTTGCATTACATTGACTGAAACATGAAAACCACTGGTATGGCCTTAATTTACTGACTAGTGCTGCCACATTGTGTCTACAGGATAAAACACTTTAGTAGCTTGAATTCCATACTCTAGTACTTCCATACTATATAAATATCATGCAATTAATTTTATGCAATATTGTTTTGTTGAAAAATCTGAACTAAAACACTACAAATTATATGATCAATTGATGGTAAAAGGTTAAGATAATGCATTATGGCACAAATAAGGAGATAATGAATCAGCCAGAAGCATTCAGATAAATTATTCTGACTCAATGTGTTTTATATTCTCACAATAGAAAATGGGTATGACAGAAGATGACAAGAGAAATTGCTGCTTAGTGGAGATCCAGGAGACTGAGGCCAAGTACTACAAGACTTTAGAGGACATTGAAAAGGTGAGGGTCAGAGTGTTTATGTGTTTATGTATGCAGTTGTGTGTGTGTGTTGTTTTTTTTTTTACTATAATTATCCTGGCATCAGCATGTTGTGTCAAAGTTTCCTTTCGGCCCTTCTTTGTCGGTGTCTCGGTACCTTGGGTTGGGTCACAGCATGGAAATGTCAGCTAATGGCAGGTTCATTGGGAGCACAAATGTCACCGGAGCCGATCGATATGGTTATTATTGGCTTGGCCCCCACAGGAGACACTGATCCCTGGGGCTTAAAGTATAGACACACAAAGACACACATGGACACAGCTTACTGTTCTAAAAGTGCTTCCCTGCAAACGCAACTTCTGAGTGCATAAGGAAACATTAAAACACACACACAGGCACTCGCTCTCTGTGTGATAATGACCCATTATTGAGATCAGGGCTGCTAACGCATCAGTTTGTGTCGACAAATTTCTTTCGCAATTTGATGGAGCGCCGCAAATCATCCGCTCTGCTAATTTCATTAAGCTGCTAAATGTGTACACTGTGTTTCCAGCATCATACCAGCGCACTACTAAATGATAATAAACAACCTTCTTAAGATCAGAGGAGCCGTTGAGCTTAATTGAGTCGGGGGTTAATAAAGCCTGTCATATTTTCATTGCATCTTATTGATCTATTTGTTATTATTATGATGATGGAATGTGACAACCATAAACCATTAGAGAAAGAACAGGCAGCTTTTTTCTTCTGTAAGCATAACAGCTGTCCACTACATATTGATGCCATAGTGCGGGACTCAAATTAAATACATACACTCTGTCAACAACAATATATTGTCTTTGTCTTTTAAAGTGTTGCCTGATATTGATTTTCTTTGTTGCTGCTTTTAAATTCTCACAAATCACAGATTCTCACAGCTTTATTCTATATTGCCAATAAAATTGTTGCTTCTCACTTATAATATGTGCATTTTCTGATTTGACTCTTGTTTGTCTTTAAGAATTACATGATCCCTTTGAAGCACGTCTTGGTTCCACAAGACATGGAGGCTATCTTTGTCAACCTTGAGGTGCGTTACTGCTCAAGCAAAGAAAATGTTGTCCATGCCGCACACCTGGATGTGTCACACACCAAGTGAATAGTAGATTGCTGAATGAATAACAGGATGTGTTGCTTGTATACAATGATATGCAAAAGTCACCATTTAATATGCTCTAAAATGTTTGCGTCATGGTTCTGTGTTTTTATCCTAGTATTAATAAGCTAAAACTATAGCGTGATGCTGCTCAAAACCCAGGAACTGCTCCTCAATTTGTCAGTTATTCATATTTGACTCACCATTGTTGCTTGACATTTTCGAGAAGATTTTTTTAACTTGGGTTCTACACATGTCAATATCTAGACTGAAGTTAGATTGTGTTGATTGAATCATAAATGTAGCATTACATGCTTAATGTACTGTGCATTCTTGGAAATAAATATGTACAGAATGTTTATATTGATTTACGTATGTAACGTTGTATGAAGAAAGGGATAAAGATAGGAACTGACAAATTGTCTTCATTCAGGATGTCATCAAAGTCCACTTTGCCCTCCTGCGAGCAATCGACCTGAACATGGTCACTGGAGGAAGTGGCCTGGGAAAGATCTTCCTTGACTTCAAGGAAAGGTTAGTAACCTGGATGTTGTATGTGGTGTTTTGTCTATGTGCATGTGCATACTGAGCTTTTTTAGGTTACGTACATAATGTAACAATCCAGCAGCAGGAGGATGCATCGAGTTGCAGTTTCCACTGATTAGACAGAGGATTGATGGGATTAGTCCTCAAAGAATAAGTCGATTTAAACCAAACTTGTTAGAGGAATGCTGAAGAGCAAGTAATCAATTTCTTTCCAAAAAGATGAATAAGATGCACCCAAGACTGCATTTGCTTGTTCTGGTAAACAGTACAATATGTTATTTTTGGCTTTATGTGTTACTAACTCAGAATCCCCAACAACATGGATTGATTTCCTTCAGTGTGTGATTCTGCTACCACTGCAAAAATCATATCATTTTGTCTGAAATATTTATTATAAATTTAAATTTATAAAACAAGTGAAAACTCAGGTCTAAACCCAGTTGTAGTCAAATTAAATGTGCCTTTTCTATAATGCAAATCAACTAGTTTAAAGTATTTTACAAGCTGAGTTTTTTTTTTCTTTTTATTCTAATGTAGCCACCTGTGTTAACTGTTCAAGATCCAAAATTCAACAAGTATAATTCTTTGCCTAGAGATTTTTACTGCACTGGCAGGTCGTTTCATTCTGTTTAGGAAAATTGGGTTTTTAATTAAAGACAGGAATGACTTGATGAGAGAAAGGTTTCTGTGTTGTGGGGATTAAAGAGAACAAGGTTTTCTCTCAGATGGATCTCTTGCCCAGCTGCTGAGCAACATGTGGATGATTTGCATCCCTGAGAGGCGCAGTGATTTGCCTCCCTGCTGGGAGCTGAATGTGGCTGTTCCATAGGTAATGGTAATGATGGTAATGATAGGTTCTGCCTGTGGTCATGATTCCATACACAGCCATAGATATATGATGCACTTCTCAATTGATATTACTGCAAGGATGAGTCATGCATTTGCGTGTCTGTATGTGTGTATGTACCTGTTCTCATGTTACATATTATATACATAAGTATATATTATATGTCTCTGCACAGTGATCCTAGTACACATTGTCTTTTTTCCTTTTACAACCGGAAACAGACGGTCACAGTATTTCTTTGGGCAATGTCAGTTTGCATAGGTAATGGGCTCATCGCAGGCCTCTTCCTTAAGCCTAGAGGGCCATATAACACAAAGTTAGTGTGACACAAGAGACCTACTAATATACAGAGGCAGGCACATACTCTCTCCCTCTATCTACACGCATGCACAGACTCTTCTCTTATATTTCCTTCCTCTCTGATCTGATTGAGCAGTGGTTGGAAATCTTCATTTGCACGCAATCCCAGATAAGGTCCAGCTAACCGACAGTCCCTGCAAGCACAGGGAGGTTGATGTCACATGAAAGCTCACAGGAAGCATATGGAGAGAAGTAATCAGCAGGGAACACTATAGTTTCTATATTCCCATCAGTTATGTAACTGATATCTAGTTTTTTTCTTTATAATTGTGATTTCAGTGTTGCGTTTTACTTCAATGTTTTTTCCTGGTCTGAAAAAAGGATATTTCTCTTTCTCTGACTTTCTCAATACACTATATAGACTAAAGTATGGGGACAACTGAACATTATGTACACATTTAATTGTTGAACATGGACCTGGCTTTGTTGGTGGGGGCATTGGTCCTCCCCAAACTGTTACCACAAAGTTGGAAGCAGGCTATTGTATTGAATATCATTCTAAGATGTATCATTTAGATTGTCCTTAATTGGAACTAATGGAAAAACAGTTTGAGGCCAAATGCACCTTCTGTCTATTTAGAGAACCTTCTATCTCTGACAGTAAAATCTAACATTTACCTTCTATTCATAAACAAATTACCTGATGACATTGTTCATATTTACCTTCAGTGACATTCACCAAAATGCAATGCAGGGTTATTTTAAGAAAAGGATTCATTAGATTTGCAGATTCTCTGCGTCACAGGCTTTGACTCTCTGCATGTGACTGACATGTGCACCCGGCTCATTATGAGGCACTCTGGTGTCTCTGTGGTGATAAACAACAGTGACCAGAGGATTTGGACTCGCACGGCACAGCTCTCATCAGGCATCAGGCGATTTTCCTAAGGACCTGGCTTGGCATAATTAATTTGGTTATCTATGCTTGTAAGTCCCAGTGACCTTTACAACAATGTGCTTGTATCTTTTTTTTCTCACGTCAGCGCAAGAGATGAAAAGCCCTTTTCCCTATTTGTCATTGAACTGAATGCCATGCTGAAAATGTCACTGGTTTATGTCGACTACTTCTCAATTCTTAAACAGAAATAACCACCCTGAAAGGAAAAGTGTGCTCAGAGGAGGCTTGATAAACTAAATGGGCATTTAAGTACCCTCTTGTTGATATCCTCATTTTCGACATTCCCCAACTCATTTCCGGAGTAATCTGGCTCCCCGATATCCTCACAGTGCCTAATCATGGCCGCACTATGAAGCTCTTTATTGGAGATATTTGCTCTACTTTCTCCTCTATTTACTGTGTGCAGGATATGTTGAGTGGAGGTGAGGGGGTCTCAATGCCATGTGTCAGAGAATATTAGCTGGCTCCACAGCCTGTCACTTCTGGTTTGCTGGGAGATTTCCTCAGTCGACTGGCTTGGCTCACCAGGCTCCGCGAGGGTGCAGTTATTCAAAATTGCATTTTCCATGAAATATCATGCACGACAGCATCCTCATTATGAACAAGGCCAGCACAGCAGGGCGATATCACCAGCATTGAAAATATTATAAACAGCAAGTTTTTATGACACCTGCAAACTCTGCAACCCAAAGGAAAACAACTAGACTCAAACAACTTTGCTGCTGGAAGGACTAGTGCAGTGCTTTTCTGGAACGGGCCTGATTGCTTGGTCCCTGAAAGTGCTACTCGCAGTGTTCTGAAGGACCACTCATCCATTCGACTTGACACTAGGTACTGCACTCAGTAATACACCCACCAATTGTGAAGTTGATGGGATAGATGGTTTTTGAGATATGTGAATACAGGTTGTGTGTCTGTGTGTGGCAATACATAGACAGATTCCTCACTTTAGAGTTAAATGCTGCATTATCTCTTCCTTTTACTCTTCCATTTGGACACTTGTTTTTCAATTTTGAACTACTCTAAGTTTCATAATGGCATAAGTGAAAGCTTACCAACTGCTCCCCTGTCAACTTTTGTTTTTCAGGTAACAGTTCAAATTTAATAGGGCCGTCCTGCTGGTACAGAAAGTGTGAGGGTTTGGAGTTTGTCTTCTGATCAGAAATCCGACTTGTTGATTGGGCTTTCCATTTTTTTAATGAGAGGAAAATGTGTAGTACACATGAATAAACTAGACACATCACACACTATAGGATGGCCTTATTTTAAACCCAGCCAGAGGAGTAATCAAATCTCTCCTTTTAATAAAAGGTCCATATAATATCATCGATGTGCTTACAATGTTATGTTGGTCCTGGGTAATTTGTCATTAATTAAGGCCACAAATTTATGGATACACTGCAAATGAGTGTTTAAACAAACTCTCAAATTCTAACCTTCACACTTTGGACAACAAGGCCAACATGTCTACATCACATCAACTCTCGGACAGCAATAACAATCTCACATTAGCCCTTTACATTCCTGTCATTAAACAGCTTTTTTTTTTTTTAAAAGAAGACCTTCACGTCACATTATGTCATGATAAATTATTATATGATGGGTGTCTCTGGCACGTGCCCCTAGATCCTCGCTACACTGCACATTCCGCCTGCTGTCTTCTAATTGATCAAGGCCCCCATTAATCTCAATCACTTTGTCATCCTGGAGGAGCTGGAGCTGAGGGGAGCTGAGGGGAGCTGTCTCCCCAAGTGTGGATCAAAACTTAATCACGGTCTTGTTAGCCCAGGGCCACTTAAACCAGCGTAGGAACCTCACTGCAGGGAGCCCTACTCAAGCCTCCAGTGGAGCTCCAGCGATCATCACTGGTGGATCTCTTTGGAGCAGAGGCGATCAGCTGATGAATAGGCCTGACAGAAATGCTGCTATAAGGGTTTTGTTTCAGTGTTGAGATTTCCACTTCTGGTAAAAACATGACACTGGAACTGACAGTTACAGCCTCATCACTTATGCTTTTGTATTAATAATTTAAATTCATATGCATAATTTGTGGACCATTTTTAAAATACATTTGCAAACATGCAGTAGATAGTTTTTAAATTTTTTTGTTTTAACCATGTTTTAATGGGATTTTTGTTTCAGCTATTAAGAGAAAACTCCCAATATTCCTGTATAGTAAAACTAATCAAATTAAACTGAGCATCAGAAACATAACCGAAAGCTAAACACTAAGGGGAAGGCAAGGGTAATAGAAAACGGACATAAATAACGCTGACAACGATGGAATGGAGTGGGGGGGTCTAAGAGATGACGAGAAGTCTCAAATCTAAGAGAAGCTTCAAGACCCTTCTCTAAGAGATGGGTCTTGAGGCGGGTTTGAAAGGATTCTGAGTCTTTGATGTCAGGGTGAGGGACTTCCAGAACCTGTGAGCTGCCCTAGAGAAAGCTTTGTCCCTAAATCTGCAAAGACTTCAGGAAGAGAATGCCAGCTGAGGTGGGTGTGAGGAGCTGAGAGGGTTGTTGGAGGGAGAGGAGGTCAGAGGGGGGACTAGATGGTTAAGGGCTTTTTAGGTGATGATGGTGATTTTGCATTCAATCCTGTAAGAGACTGGTAGCCAACTGAAACTAGTGGAAAGCCCAGGAATCCACGTGATCTTGCAGTAGTTCCTTCCTCTCGTCACAGATCTATCAGAGGCTTGATTAGACTTCAGGGTGCCAGCTCTTTGCACCGCCTTGCCCCACTCAAGATTCAGATTAAGAGACTGGAGTGCCAGCTCTACCCGGGAGGAGGGGGTGGGTTTAGCACTACCAGCCGTGCCAATGCCCTACTTTGACTGAGTGAGTGAGCTAGAGGAATGTGTGCCACATGCAGCGGCATCCTCTAGGCAAGATGACTTTGAACTCCATCCCAGCTGGACCTGCAGATCTGTGTCACGGTCCCATTGTAATATCTAATGAACACAGCTTTCATATCCTCACTGTTGAAATTAAGAGATTTTTTTTTCTCTCTCATGCTGATAAGAGAAACTCTGCAAAGCAACTGAAAGCCTTATCTTTCATTAGTGCTCTGTGATTATAGCTTATTGGCAAGAGGATGCCGCCCCTCAAAATACTGCCCTGGGATCATACTCCATTCATTACTTATTCATGGTATTCACATATATTACTAATCTTAATACATTTATTCACATATTCATCTATCTGCCCCATGTGGTAGGGAATAACTCTTACACAGACCTATCAAATTGCGCTATTAATCTTAAAATTTATGTGCAGTACATTGCTTAAATGCTCCAAGACAATAACCAGTTCAGACCTAATTGTGAACTCAAGCAGCAATCTCCTTTGACTATGGTTTTACAAAGATATATTTCTAATGTTGTGAAGATCAACTATTAAGAACAGCCTCATTAGTCCTTATTAAGCCCCCCCCCCCTTTTTTTAGAATCTTAAATACATTGGGAACATTTAACACCACAAACAAAGCCCATTCTCTAAATCAAAAATCTCAGCTGCAGATTTTTCTTAGACATTAATGTTTAATATTTTTAGTGCAAACATTTGTAAGATGCATTCAGCTGTATTGGTCATTTGAGAGTGAATAGTTAAAGGCTTAAAATGAAATGTCTGCAATGATTAAGCCGAAGGCTTGGTTATACCTCAATGTTCAATACTTTTTGTGATTAATCAGACAAACATGTTTTTTACAGATTACATTACTATGAGGAAAATATGTGTTTAATTATACACAATGAGGTGTAGGATTGTGCCCGCATTACTGTCCAATATCCAATCACCTTAAAGACATCAGCACAATTCAGATGTGACTACCTTGTCATGTACTCTGTCTCTTCAGGTCTCTTCTGTAAACAGAAGTGACACAATAAATCCTATATTCATGCCAGTATTTAGATTAATGGTCACTTTTTGTCCTTCACCAGGTTGTTGATCTATGGCCAGTACTGCAGCCACATGGAGAACGCCCAGAAGACACTGGATGAGCTAATAGCAACACGTGAGGACGTTAAGATTAAAGTAGAGGTAAGTGTGTGAAGAAAACACCTGACAATCCATTGATTTATGCGAAAAAATACTTGGAGAAATCCAGCACAAACCTTTGCAGATCTGGATGATAGTCTGAGTCTGTTTGTAGTGCATTACTTCCATCCTGCAGTGCTTCCATTATTCCTTTCTACTAACAGACTCTAGAAGACTCTGAACTTATGGTAGCATAATGCTAACCCCCTTCTGTAATAGTGGGATTAAGGCAGATCAGCAAGAGAAATGATACTAGGAGCTGTTGACAAAATAAATGAGGTGATTACAGGGTAGCTGGTAGCTGAGATACTGTCAAAATAGAAGAGCTTTGTAAGCTTCTTACTCTTTTTTTTTTTTACACACAAATATATAAGCTGTCCCTATTGCTGCACAGTTATAGAAACCAAATAAAGAAATGCGTACACAGGCTACTGTGAGGGAGCCTTATAGGATGATACTAACAAAAGACAGTTTCAGTGTATAGTTAATAGAAATGTATTCATTAGTCAGAGGAATTTCTCAGTCAGCATGCAGGGTAATTGTGTAACAAATGGATGGCACACCCAGAGCTTTAGTGCCCTGAAAGAATAAACTAGCCTCGTTGTCGTCAGTGGAATTGCCCCATGAATGTGTGAAAGCAATAGTAGCAATGCAACAAGACACAATAAATTATTAAGCAATGAATGAATGCTTGTTAGTCAGAAATGTACTATGCTGCATTATTCAACGCGTAATAATTGCCCTGATGCTTGTCGTTGTTTCACAGGAATGTACTATGAAGGTGCAGGAAGGAAAATTCAAGCTGCAAGATCTTTTAGTTGTTCCCATGCAGAGGGTGCTGAAGTACCACTTACTACTGAAGGTAGGAAGCATGTCATGCCTGCAATATGGTTCACTATTTTTTTAATGAAGGTTAGTCCTGTTGAAGTAAGGAGAAGTACATGAAAACATTAATATATTAAAGCAAAAGACCCTTGGACCAATTTCAGCATCTTTGAATGGGCCACAACTTCTTTCATTTCTTAAAGGAAAGTCTTCATCTATTTAATGAATAAATCATATGAAATTTACCACTACTACTACTTTACTTTCTAGCTTTTAAAATTCAAATGCTCATCCCTGTCAGCTTAAAAAGATTCTCTGAAAGGTTTGTAGCTTGTTTCTTTGTGAGGAATGACAGCAGTAACAGCAGTTCTATTGAATCTTAACACTGCAACAAAAAATGGGAACATCCATCGAATGTTCTCAAACTGCTCCTGCCGCATAATCCAGGTCGCCACAAACTCCAGAGCCTAGGGTGCAGTTACACAAAATTGCATTTTCTATGAAATATCATGCACGAATGCATCCTCATTATCAACAAGGCCAGCACAGCAGAGCAATATCACCGGCTCTGAAAATAATATTAACGGCAAGTTTTTACTACAGCAGCAACTCTGCAACCCAAAGGAAAACAACTCGACTCAAATCACTTTGCTGTTTAGAGGACTAGTGCTAGAAGTAGCACTCTTAGCATTGTACTGGTAAAGACATGAGTGTCTGAT
Organism: Lepturacanthus savala; assembly: GCA_030544235.1. Lineage (NCBI taxonomy): Eukaryota > Metazoa > Chordata > Actinopteri > Scombriformes > Trichiuridae > Lepturacanthus > Lepturacanthus savala. Next base: position 5,356,453 of record CM060484.1, on the reverse strand, counting down.
TGATTTCTATCCAAGTTCTCAGACTGCTGCTCTGCTTCTATTATATTTTATTTGTAATAATCTTAACATAACAAGGAATGTTACCATTGAGATTCAGAATTTTTTTTTTTACAAGGGAGCCCTAGCTAAGAGAGCTGTATAAAAAGTTTCACATAAAAAGTAATATGCTTACAATAACAGCAAGTTACATCAACATCAAGTGTGTTCAATCTAGTAGTGTTCAATAAGAGTAAATGCCCATTCAGTGGGCAAACAGTCCTTAATCCTGTTTTTATAGTCGTGTATACTTGTTAACCAATAATGAAGTTTGCAGCTACTGGTAGCTTTAGAAGTCAATAGAGAGCAGAGATAAGTAGGCAGTTCTAATAATATGGCCTTGTAAAAATAACAAAAACCAAAAAACACACCAATTCTATGATTATGAAAGGAAGACAGAAGAACTTTCTCATACAAACTGCAGTGATCTGTATGGAAACGAGAAATAGACAAATCACAATGTGTAATACACATATATAAAATGGCATCATAATAGCGGACAGAGGTAACATTATTTGTCTTCTGAGCCTAATGTTATAGAAATGAGACGATGTCCCCCTCTCTACCTTTGACTCATGTGTCATTGTCAGTTTTGGTGAGTTAAGGGAGAATTAAAGCAACAGATGTGCAGTTTAAAGAAGACAACCTATGATTTTCTGCCTGAGTTTTAACGCAGTGTAAGATCCTAAAATAACCATACAAAATTTCCCCATGAAATGGAGACCATTCTATAACCAATTTGGGCACCAACTATTTAGGTCTTTTGGAAAAGGTTAATTGCATTTTGTAGCTTCCACAAATTTTCTGGCATTAAACCTCTAAACCTTTGGTTCAGATTTAAAGTATTTTAATGATAATATAACCAATATAATGTACTACAGCTACAGTATAATTGCTACTGGCCTAGTGTGAAACCATTACTGTACTTGACTTATTGAATAACTAATTTATGGGAAGTTTATCAAGAACTGTTTAATATTTAATTTAATAATAAATAATTATAATAGTTTAATAAATAATTCATTTCATCATAAATCATGCTCATTAGATGTGATGCTATGCAGCTTATTTCTATCTCATCTTTCTATCTCTTTTAAATATTGTTCAGACATAACTAACTGTACAACCACACATTACCTTTTTAATGATGAAACAATTAACTGATTAATCAGCTATATAATGTACAAATAACATGACAATGAAATAATGATTATTTTCAGCTCTACTGATCCCATTTCCCTTAATATTCAAATATAAATAAGCACAGTGTTTCACCAATCACATCCCAGCCAACATTTTGCCCCTTGAGCCTCCTCTCCTGGCATTTGTGTACTGCATAAACCAAGATGGCCACTGAAATATTCCTCATGATTAATGGACTTTGTATCTCAATTATGGATGAGAAAATGAGTTTATGATGCAGTGTATAATGAGCTGGGGAGGGGTACGAGTTTTGGCGTCAGGTGATTGAAGGTCTGTCCACAGAGTGTTGTGACTTCTCTATTTGTTAGAATCGAATCCCTGCAGGAGAGTCTGCAAGACACTGAGGTCAAATCAACCATGCACTAATCAGTTTACACGCACCCCATTTCACCACTTCCCACAGCTTTGCAGTCGAACCACTGCTATAGGCTGAGGCCTAGGGGCATGTCAGATTGACACATCCATACTTAAGCGTATAGTAGTTGCCACTGTCCAGAAATAACAGTCTCTCTGATGCAAAAGTAACAAACCACAAACATTGAAAAGATCTGTAGAGTCAGCAGATCACTCAGATAAAAATAAAATGAGTGAAACTGGGTCCAATAGCAATAACGTTCTTCGTAGCTGTAACGGTTTGCTGGTGGGAAGCCAAGGAGGGATTATGTCCTCGTTGCTGCACTAATGACTTTCTCCTGGATGTTCAGGGTGCCTGAGGGGGGTGGGACTGAGGGTACAGTATATAACATGTTCATGCCCTCTGGTGAAGCTCATTGCTAGGTGAGAACCAGGCCATTTAAAAGATCTACTGAACATTTGAAACTGGTAAGAACAATTCATTAAATCCAGCAGAACTTTTAACACCTCCAATTGAGTGCTAAAAGGAGCCGTCGTTGGATTATTTAAAGATTTAGATATAAACATGAAGCTTTCATGCATGGCTCAGTCACTGTGTGGACTCAACATGCTACATGTGGGATTCCAATTATCTTCTGACAATAAAACATTTTGTTATTGTTTGTTTTTTTGTTTTTTCAGTCTTAACCAACATGTCAGATATTACTGCCCACACACTAACAAACCCTGGCTGACTCGGTGAAGACTCACTGCTATCTACTATTTTTAACACTAGTTAGATTATTTAAACCTCATGTTCACTTTTTACAACACTGCTGATTGGATTTACCAAATGGGTGGAACACTGATTATATAGCTGATTGGATAACACATTTTTTCTCTCATGGAAGAAATGGAATCTAACCGCAGCTCTGTAGCATTTAATAAATCACCCCAATAACCCAGTGGAGGAGACAGGAGGCAGACAATTACAGATCAAAACAGGGTAACATGTTTGGTATTGATTGGCTCTGAGGAGGACAACATGCTATGCCAGGGACAACGTGTTAAATATTATCTTGTTACCATAATGAACATCAGACCTGGAGGCGAGTTACCAATCTCTCCATATATGTGGTGTTGTTAGTGCTCAGCTGCATCTTGTTCTCAGCGCCATCACTGACACATCCATAATCACATTAAAGAGCAGCTCTCACTAAAACTGTGTCATTCTTAGAGGATTCATTGTTTGCATCATACATTTCAATGAAGTACACTGAACTGAACACTGTTTTTTTTACTACTGTACATGATTCAGAGGTGGATGGAGTCTTGATTTTTAAAATTAATATAATTTGTTCTATGAAGCTGCAATTTTTTACTAATTAATATATACTAATATTCTCCCTCAACAGGAACTTTTGACCCACTCAACTGACCGACCAGAGAGACAGCAACTCAAGGAGGCTCTGGAGGCGATGCAGGTCTGTCTCACATGTGTTGTAATGTGTGTTCATGACTGTAAAAATGACTTTATATAACAGCTCCACACAGCTTAAAGCTGTATTCGTTTGATACTGTGGCTTACAGTACCATAAATCTACCATGATATGACAGATGCCGGAAAGATTTTCAGATTGAAAGAACATTTGCCTTGCTCTCACAGGACTTGGCCATGTACATCAATGAGGTCAAGAGGGACAACGAGACACTGAAGAAAATCAGTGAATTCCAAAGTTCTATAGAAAATCTTGTAAGTACTGTGAACTGCTATCAATTATTGTTGTTTTGTCCAAAGTTGTACATTAATTATATATTATTAACAAGCTTTTTATTATTGCATTTTTTACTTGTGCTCTTCTACCTAATTTGAGGTATTGTGGGGAAGGCAGGAAAAAAGGTGATGTGCTAATATTAACACTAGAGGAATAAACACTCCAAAGGCAAGGTTTTTTATTTCCCTTTATTTAATCATCAGTTATATACAAAATACATACATACAAAAATAAAAATCTCAATTTACAAATTATGACAATGACGAGTTTGGATGCATCTCTCTTCAATTCCTTAAAATCTGAATTCTTCCAGGTTAATGAACTCAGTGATTTTTATGTCCTTCTGTATGTTGTTCCAACATGAGGGGGCAGAAATACTAAACGCAGCTGATGGGCTGTCTTTTTGTGTTAACTACATATACAAATTTCTGGCCTATATTGTATTTTGTAATACTATATAGAAGACAGTATTATGTGTCATGTATAACCTAATACACTTGCACTAATGTTGCACTAATCCCCAGGCTAGAATATAAAGTTTGTCAGAGTGATTTGTGAGCACAGAGCATTTACCTATTCTTGAAAATGTCTTATAAATGTCATATTTCCTTTCATCTGCTGAGAACTCTAACCTGTCATGATCGTCTTCAGCTATTATAATTTACATGAACAAGAGATGTCAACCTGTCATTTTTTTCTTTCTGGTACCATGTTCCCTGTTCTGTCACTCTTAATTCCCCTCACCTCTCCTTTCCAGTTGTTTCTTATGGAGTGCTTATGGCATAAATACAGTGCACTTTGAAGTTTTCTTTTTATTCTAACACGCCTGTATTCTGACTTTAAATCACTTACAGCAGTTTGGCATCTGGATGTAAAAGGAAATTCAGATTCAGCTAAATTATTTATGATTTTATGATTTTACATTTAGAAATATATTATGCAGTGGACTTACAGTCACTGTGTCTGTATGACCTAAGCAGCAGGTGAAACTGGAGGAGTACGGACGGCCAAAGATAGACGGAGAGCTGAAGGTTTGTTCCATCGTCAACCGAACAAAACAAGACCGGTGAGTCCAAACTCTGCAAGGAAAAATAAAATTCAATTACAAAAGTGTCATTTCTCACCGCCAAATTAACAATGCATTTGTGTGTATATCTTCAGGTATATATTCCTCTTTGATAAAGTGGTCATTGTCTGCAAGAGGAAAGGCTATAGCTATGAGCTCAAAGAGATTATAGAACTGCAGTCATATAAAATGTCGGACGACCCCATGAACAACAGAGACATGAAAAAGGTAAGAAAATCATCCCTATTGATTTTTTTTAAAAAAAGGAGCAGAAGAATTTCACAGTGAGATCTTTTTAAAAGGCAGCTGAGCTAGTGCAGGCAATGAAACATCCTGTGATACAAATGTTGCCCTTGAGCTGAAGGAGCGTGATGATGGTAATTTCAGATATGGAACTTATGAGTAATGCATTGAAGTGTCAGATATGCATTGTGCCCGCCATGCTTGAAAGACCATGTAAATGCGACAAAGGTCACTTAGGATTCATTAAAAAACATACTGCAGTGCATTCCGCCACCGGTCTAACATGGCTTTTTGTTTTGAATCTGCATGTGTTCATCCATTTTGCATGTGTAACTGGGTCTTTCTCTGGTGTCTTTCTTTTTGCATGCTTACCAGTCGAGTGGAAAAATGGTAAGCTCAATTGACCCCTTTATTTAACTCATCTTGTCATATTGCCTTTTTGTCAGCGGTGTTATTGGGTGTCATGTCGTGATTGCACGCACACCTGTCGGCTCTGTAACTGGCTCTCCAGCTTTTGGTCAGATGCATCGCTGAAGCATGTGGAGCATCTTGTAGTTCTGGGTTAATTGTGACCATATTCAGTGTTTTGTATATATTTATGTAAAATATACAGGTATCCAAATCCTCTTTTTTTTATCTCTGCCATTGCCATTCACACATACCTCTGTCATCTGTCATTCACTCACTGTTCCTCCCCAGTGGTCCTATGGTTTCTACTTGATCCACCTGCAAGGGAAGCAGGGCTTCCAGTTCTTTTGTAAAACTGAGGAGACAAAGAGGAAGTGGATGGAGCAGTTTGAAATGGCCATGTGAGTATGATTCCACCGTAGGGCTGGGGACATGAGAAACTGTCAGAACTTGTGTCTAAATCAGATGGTAATGGTCTGTTCTTGGCTAATACAGTGACTCACTACATACTAAAAATAAATATCCTGTAATTTTTGTCATCTCAAGATTTATATCAATATTTCACTCAAATATAATATATTGCATGACAAAAGAAATCAACATAATTAGTCTTGTCCATTTTCACATTCGTTATTTTTTACCTTTTAGGTCCAACATCAAGCCAGAGAGAGCCACAGCCAATCAGCATAACTTCCAGATGCACACGTTTGATAAGAACACCAACTGTCGAGCCTGCAAGATGTTACTGAGGTAATGACCCCAAAAACTCTGTGCCGGTTTGCATAACAGCACATTCATACCATCCTACAATGAATAATGAATGTGTCTTCATGCAGACTTTACAAGGATTTATTTTCTTCAGTGTTATTTGTACAATCTGGGCATACTTTTGGGGGCTTGTTATGTAAAAAGACCCTGAAAACCTTTATGTAACAGTGATATGAAGATAAAGTCTTTCATGCGCCAGTGAAAGAAGCAGTTAGATAATTTACTTACATAAAAAGAAACTCTCTTCACAATTTCACAATGTGAAAATACTCTTAAGACATAAAGTCATGCGTCAAAAGTTTCACTTGCATTTTAAAGAGAAGTATTATGCTTTCTACTACATTATATTTGTTTGACAGCTTTAGTTCATTATCAGATTAAGATTTGACAAACTTTTGTATTTTAAAATTGTCTGTATTTTAAAATACATTGTCCAGTCTTTTTGTTAACAAATACTATTTTCCCCTCGAAACTTCTCACATGGTTTAATTTTACATTAACAACAACATTTTACCACATTATTACATTTAACAATGTAATAATGTCATATATAATAATACTTATAATAAAATGAGTACTTTCATACTAATACTTAAATACATATTGCTGCCAAAACCTAGTAGGATTTTTTATGCAGGACTTTTACTTGTAATAGAGCAGTTCTACATTAATTTAATGGGACTTTTCCCTAAGTAAAGGATCTGAATACTTCTTCTACAACTGCTGATAAAGACCCTGTCACATGGTCAAAAACCCCAGAACAGATGAGTAATTGTAACTGGAGTAGAGGTTGTTTATCATCACATCAACTGCAGTTTCTAAGGTCAAGAGTCAACCAACAAACATAACTGAAACTATGTCAAGTATTGGTGGGCAGTTTAATGTTATATTTTGGTTCATTGCGTTTTTCTTTTTAGGTGAATTTGTAGCATCCTGCAACATTAATACTAACTATATGTTTTGGAGTACATTTCCTTGAGATTAAGTATTAAGTCATGGATACACCCATTTAAAGTAAAGTACCTAACAAGTATATTTTGAGTACTAATTTTATGCAGCAGTCATGTAGAACAGCATATTGTTAGAAGATGTAAAATCAGTCAAAGTAATGTCTTGAGAAAAACAATTAAACAAAGTCTGAGATGTGGCGAGCAACAGTCAAACAACAAACAGACCTAAATCACATAGGGAATAGTTTTAGACTAATGTGCTCACTGTAAAAACAATCTTTGGAAAATGTTCTACTTGTCTGACTGAGGCTGACAGATTATTTAAAAAAAGAAAACCTCTTCCAAACAGCCATCTGTATGTTAAAGCGCCACTCTACTGCACCGGGGACCCCTGTCATGGAATCACAGCTTTCACCTCTGTTACAGTCAGCTGGTTAAACTCCACTCTATGTATTGACCCACAAATTTCATGGCTTGCCTGACCTAAATTCACAGAGCCAGCGGAAGCGGGGACAAACGTTCTCACTCCCTGCAGTAGATGCTAATTACTGCTGCAGCCCTAGTAGATCCTGTTGTGATTTATGGCACTTGGGTTACTATTCAGCATGGCAGTGTGCGATGCATGCAATGTTATAGTGTCCGTAACCAAATGCTGTTCTGGAGAATATGGTGTTAAATGGAGCGAGTTTATTTTGTAATTTTAAAGGATCGTAGAATGGAAATGATGGAGAATGTGTAACCATGTCTATAGTAACAAGCAGTTCCCTTGTGTGCTGTACTTACACAAAGTTAATTTGTGTCTAAGACGCTTCCTGTATGCATTACTGAAACGTGTGTGTGTGCCCTCTAGGGGCATCTTCTATCAGGGTTACTACTGCTCTCGCTGTGGAACAGGAGCTCACAAAGAGTGTCTGGAAGTGATCACCATTTGCAAAATCAGTAGGTGTTTCTTCTTTCACATTCAAATTTACTTTTATATGATTAATAATGATTTGTGAAATGAAATTCTGCCCATAAGCAAATGAACCCTGTTGTGCTCCTGCCATAGGTAATAATTACTTTAGGGATCCTCACAGGCATTTTATACAATAGAAGCAATAGCTTTTTCAAAAAAGTCAAAATATCCAATCATTGACAAGAAAGAGCTGAGATATGTCTTTTCTTGTTGTACTGAGTTGTTTTCAATATGGAAGCCTTAATATGATATCTTAAATATTTAAAAGCCTTAGGTAATGAGTGCTGAATTGCAGGAAATGAATGGAGCATGCAGGCTTTAGAAATAAAGTATTTTTGCATGTTACCATACTGTATAATTTGGCTGCTTTTTTCTACCTTTTTTTCTTTTTATTAATTGTTTGAATCCTCCCTCACTGTCTCCATATCTTTTGTATTTTGTTGCAGATCCTCTTGACTTGGTGAGTAAATAAATTTTAAGCGTTTAACCATTATTATATCTTGTTGCCAATTTCTTACATAACAATGTTGTCTTTAAAAAATGTTCTTGAATCATACAAGTAATTGTATTGATGAACATCTTTTTGCTTCTCTTTTATAGGAGCCTGGAATATCATCAGGTAAGAGCACTTCCTGTCCCCTGAACATGATGGTGAAGAGTTTTGAGATAAAACAGGACATTCTGTCAGCTGTCATGTATAAATTTGTTGCTGTTGTATTGCAAAGCTCTCTACTGCCATCTAGTGGATATGAACACTACTTATTTACCATAGCAACTTGTTCAGCAATGAAGAGTGGGTGGCAATGAATAGATGTATATGGATAAACTAAATTATATTTGAAATTTTAAAACAAGACATCCTCTGAAATGAATGTAGTTGGTTCATAGTATATTAACATAATGAATATGCAGTGCTCAGAATGAGATGCCGTTTACGGTTGCATGCCATGCTGCTTGATTAGATTTAATCTCAGGATATTGTGGTTCTACAGTGTGTATCTTATACCACTGTAGAGGGCAGGATTTTTATACACAAACATTTCTGCCTTATCAGCCCCAATCACTGTGTCACACGTGAAACTTGAGAAAGCAATCCAAACTACAACAAGCGGTACTCTGAGGTCTTTTTTTTAATCCTTTGATATACAACAGCATAAAAGCACCGCAGACTGCCCAAGAAAATACACTGACAAAACATCACTTGATTTCTTGGCGGGAGCTGGAGCCACTAAATATGCAACTTCTTTCTCCCACTTACCTCTGTCAATACTCACTGCAAACACTGTTTCCAGGTCCCAAGATGGTGGCAGTGAGGAACTACCATGGAACACCAGCACCTCCAGGGAAAACGCCTCTCTGTTTTCAAACAGGAGAGTTTATCGAGTTGCTAAAGGGGGATCCTGACACCACGTGGTGGGAGGTATGGCAACATCTCTTCTCTCTGAATCCATTTATCACTTGGACATGTCATGTGATGTTATTATTATTGGACAGTTGTTGTACAACATTGAGTACTTGTCTTATACCAGATGAACAAAGTAAAACTCATAGTCCTTTATTTATCCAGTGGGGTTTGTATGAAAATACTAATGTGAATATAATCACCTCCAAATGAATGCAGAGAGTCAGTGATTCATTATTAGTCCAACATACTGTAGTTCAGAGCCAAGACAAACTGCCCAAACACCGCCTGCCAATTCAAATGAAAGAATTTCTCCTGGGTATTATTTCAGGTTTTCAGACATTTCTCAAGATAATATGACAACTATATCCAACTTTGTATATCGTAAATATCTGGCCTTGTTTTCATTTTATAGTTTATCATTATTTAGACACATTTTGTAAACTTTATAGTCCTGTTCAAGCCTTGAAGAGAATTCATGTCTGTAAGATACAGGAGCGATTCTGTGCTTTTCCAACTATTGTTACTGCTGACTGTTAGAAGCAGGTTCAACAAATCAGGGCAGATAACCTGTGTCAAAATAATGTCTGGGATTTTGCTTTAGTGAGAATTTGCTCAACATCCTGACTTGCAACACACAAGATTGTTCACTTTTTGAAGTCATTTTATTTCTTTTAATTAGTTTAAGAATAAAAAAGATTAATTTGGCTCTTTATAATTGTATCTGAGAACAGATGGCATTTTTCACTTTAGTAAATGAGGGCTAGCAAAGTTACAACTTCTTTTAATAACTTTTAAAAATGACTCATACACACAGAAATTTTCTGTGATGTACCACTTAATTTATGGTTGTTTAACACATCGTTTATATTGAACTGTCATCTATTTTTTATTTGTGAAGAACAAATACAATAATATAATAAGTAAAAAATAATTTAAAAAAATGATAAAGTGCTTCATTTTCAGCAAAACAAATAGATCATAAAACAAAGTAAGCAAATAAAACCAATTACAGTGTTGCCAGGAAAAGTGAATCAAAATTCTCTGATAAAACTATGTTTTAAGAAGAGGTCACTGATTCCGCTGACCTGATTCCCTCAGGCAGCTCGTTCCATAGATTGGACTATATTTCAGCACCATGCACTGTTCATGCAGTGTATACAAGCCTTCTATTTATTCTGCTATCTCCAGGGGATTTGTGAAAAATGTGTAAAAGTTTTGACGTAAACTAGGAAAGTCAAAACTCCAGCTTGCATTATGGGACCATTTTTTTATGTAGGACTCTTGGTTTTGCTCACAGTCTATTTGCTTTCCACTGTTTTAGGGCTTTTTACTTTGTGGACACAGGAATTATGGGGGGAGAGGGGGAGTAACAGCAGAGATGTAGTTATGCAGTTTAGCTCATAGTCCATTAGATCACTGGGATGCCCTACATGGTGAATCGTGTGTGTGTATGATATAACGGGACAGGGATTTTTTTTTAATTCCTTCCTTATTATCAGATTTATGAACACTATAATGGAAATCCATCTGATTTCTTAGAGCAAGTTGCAGACTTTTATCTATCATTTGCAATGGTATTTATCATCTTTTAGTTGAACATTAATGATTCTACACTTGCAGACATGGAAGATCTTCTACAGTGAATTAGACTGGACGACAGGAGCTGTACTGGAACACTACTCACTGTTGACATTTCCTACTGAATCACTGACTCATACATTCTATCTTTTTATACCAGGCTATATTTTCTTGCAGTGACTCAGGGCAACTTTCTGAAGCTATTAATTTACACTAAGCTTATTAGGTTATCCCTCTACAACATGACAGTTTAATTTCTCCACGCGGTGGCAACGGGTGTGCCCAGCTTAAAAATGGATCGCTTTAGGAGCAGGCGTTTGTTATGTTCAACTTATCTTTCTGCTGTTGGTGACTGAACTTCATGGATGTGTGCATGTCATACCACCATCAGCGTCCCAACTATTATCAATGTGTAATGTGATGTATGATGTGCAATGTCATAGGTCAAAGCCAGAATGTAATTATTACTGCCCCATATATCTTGTCTGTTACTTTTACTACTTTGACCTTCCCTTTTTATTGTGTTTTTTAAAAGTTTGAATGCATTTATTTACCTTATGTGGGGCATAACTATAGTTCTATAAATTGTGTCCTGCTTTTATCCTCCAGGGAAAGCTGATCCAAACGCTAAAGAGTGGTTTCTTCCCTAGTTCATGCGTAAAACCTTGTTTGGACCCAAAGGTAAGTCACCAATATACATGTACAGGTAGTAGATCATTACAGCGTGTGGGATTTCAGATTCTTTAATATGCAGTGTTATTTGTGACAGCCTTTCCAGTCATTATCCAGCCGGCAGTCCTCAAGGGAAGCAGACTACTATGGATATCCTTGGTAAGATCCTAACTTCTAACGGCTTTGAATTTAAAATGAGGTCTTCACATGGCCCTGTTCAATATACTACTATTACGCTGAGGACATTATCCTTTAATTATTTTTGTTTCCATTAACGTTACACTAAAATACTCTTAACTTTGTGCATTACATTAAACTTTGCATTTGGAGGTCACATGTTCCCTGCTTCTCTGTAGGTTTGCAGGGAATATGGAGCGCCAGCAGGCCGACAACCTCTTAAAATCCCACAGCAGTGGAACCTACCTTATCAGAGAGAGAACAGCTGAGGCAGAGCGCTTCGCCATCAGCATAAAGTGAGTGTTTCACATTTTACAGCAGAAAGAGAAAAGGGAAAAAAAAAGTCTAGAGGGAAGATTTTTATCCACCACTCTCTGGGGAATAAATATTCTCACGGGAAATCCATGTCAGCTTTTCCACTGCATCTTTTAGCTCCGGCTAATTACCATTCAGTAATTGCTTAGTTTTTTTTTTTTATCCAGTTATCTGTGTGCCTTTCTTCTGAGAGAATGCAAAGAGAAATAATGTAGTACATACTAGAGCTGTCAAACTGTGTTGTATTGAATAAGAAAACTGGTGAAATTACTGAACTTTGGTCTACAACAACATAACATAACTCTGATATTCTCTGATATTCCAGATTCAACGATGAAGTGAAACACATCAAAGTCATTGAAAAGGACAGCTGGATTCACATCACTGAGGCCAAGAAGTTTGAGAGTCTTTTGGTAAGTCACTGCTCGCATGAACTCACCCACACTACTTTGGGTCATGTCTGTGTGAAAGTGGAAAAGAAATGCTCACATGTTCTGTTTTCATATGACAGGAGCTTGTGGAGTACTATCAGTCCCATTCACTCAAAGAAAGCTTCAAGTTGTTGGACACCACATTGCGATACCCCTACAAGTCGAGAGAACGCTCGCTAACACGGGCTAGTACACGCTCACCAGGTATGCCTTCTACCCTTCGGTCTGAGCCACACACACAGTAATTGCTGGTATTAAACCAGCCAATACCAACAAACAGCTTAACCACAATGAATACTTCCCTAACACTGCTAATGATTTAATTCAAATCATTTCCCACAAAACTGCCAAGTATAATCAGCTGATAAAGGACAGTAAGTGTTTCACATTCATCAGCTATTGATATGGAGTTCAATATGTCTGCTTTCTTGCTACCTGATGCAATTTTGTTTGATGACTAAAGGATTTGCTTCGTCAGTAGAAACTGAACAACACTAAACAACAAGTACTGTGCTGAGTTTTGAAATATTGCATAAGCTTCCTATTAGGGTTTATGGGTATATAACTCAGTCAGAATAATTAAAGATCCCCTCTGGGCATGTATTAAAACATATCTCACACACTGGAATAATATTGTCTGCTATGGGTTTACCACATAAAAAAGCATGTTAAATCCTAAAAATGAAATCTATGAAATCTATTCCTTCTGCCTCCATTATAAATTCCAGGTCTATGAATATGTAAATATGTTTAATTTCAGAACTTTACTACTTTAGAGAAAATGTCTCCTACTTTACACTTGTGTAAGTTGTATATTGGACTAGGATTGGTTTCAAACTCCTGGAAGTGAAGCGGAATGGATGAGGACTTTAACGACATATGTCACTAACACTGGTCTGACTGGCCATAGCAGAGATGATTCAAGTTTTATACATCATCCACAGAACCTAAGACATAAGACAAACTATGTGTTCAGGTCAATGTCAATTTTATGTTGAATGTTTTGTCTCAAATGGTTAACCCACACCTGTTTGGCCATGTTGTTGCTCAGCAGGTCTGACGAGTTCTCTTCATCGGGATCCTGCTATTTTTAGTAATGTAGCTTTTTTTCCCAAAGTTGCCATTCCATGAGGATTCAGGAATGGCTCTTGGCTTCCTGAGATCACAGATGGTCACAAGCTTTGGGTATCGACCAACGGAATGAGATCAAAGACGTGGCAAGTGGCCGAAATTTGTTTTCTACATAGGGTGGCTCAGATAATTGGAAGGAACTAGAGAACAGAATTGGTACTCCTTCATGTTGAGAGAAGTCTGTTGAAAGGAGCACATTGGCACCCCGCCGTGCCTGGAATATTGACACAGGGAGACGTCCAGCATAGAAGAGACCACGGGGCAGACCCAGAACATGTCCAGTCTTGCCAGTCTCAACACCTCAGAATCAGCCAGGAAGAGCTAGAGGATAGGTGGATATTTTGGTGCAGCCTGCCTTTTATGAAGGATCATGAGTTATTGTGAATTAGCATGTCATTAGAAACATTATAAATTGCAGGTTCAGTTTACAATTTGGATCCCTTGCCACCATTGCTGTGGATATATAAGAAGGGAGGGTGAAATATACAACAGACTGTTCTCCTGCTCTGTAGTCAAGTCTAGCCAGTGACTCTCCTGACAAGGAGACACGCAGTGTGAAATAGATAAAGAGAGAAATCCAAAGAAGAAGAGTTTGTCAGCCAACTCGGAGGCCTGTGGACTGGCTGTCTGAGTTCGACGCCCTCTCTGTCTATTATGAATGAATACTGGTTGTGGCTCTGCATTGGCCTCTGTCCTGCATCGGCCTACATGGAAAGCCAGCTGGCCACTATGGCAAGATCATTTCTCTCCTGTTTTGGCCGAATTTGAAAATGGATGGAGACAATTGTGTATTTGCTGATAATAATGTGCTCTCGCTCATTCTCTGTTTGGCACTTCTGGTGTTTTTGTGGTTGCAGGAATGGATGAAAACAGTGGTTAGATTAGAAAGCATTTGTTGTGATTAGGAAAGCATCCATGATCATGTTCTGCAGTATTATGTCTCCAAGTCTTTAGTGCATAAACTGACCATTCTCACAATGATCCTGTTTCCAATTCACAAATAATTGTCATTATGTTACCAGATTTTTATTTGAAGTCGAATCATGACACCAAGATTGTGAAGATTTAAAAAATAATGAGCAGAACTCTCTCTCTTGTTTCTTTTTTATTCTCTGCTTGTCTGGCTTCAGCTATGCATGCATGCATGCTCAAAAACAATTTCCAACTTTATTCCCTCCTCTTTTTTTCTGTCTCTCCTCCACCTCAGCAGCCACCTGCGCCTCCTACAACTTCTCCTTCCTCAGTCCACAGGGCCTCAACTTCTCTTCTCAAAGCTCAGCTCCCTTTTGGTCAGGTACTACTCACTTTCTTTTCTAGCTCCTGTGTCTTTCACCCGCTCCCCCATCGCCTCTAATTTCATAGCAAGCCTCTGTGCGCTCAACCAGACGACTACTTCTCTGTGCCGCTCTCTTCCTTAATGAGAGCATTTCACTTCTTCCCAGGATGACTTTCCCTCATTAAATGATCAAAAAAAGAAAACCAATTTCCTCCCCTGATGAAAGAACTTGTCCCTTCCCATCATGCGCATTTGTCATCGCATGACTACACTGTGTCATGCTGAACACTAAACCGGGCGTCTTTATTTTGCTCCATCTTCAAAACTAATTAGAACCACTAAGTCTAGTATAACCTTTCACTCTCAGATGCATCCTCATGCATCGAAATCATTATTTGTTACCAACACTAGTGTTTAATAGCTTCAATTATTGTGTTAAATAAAACATTTTTCCCCCTTTTTTTCCATTTTTATAGTGTTTACTCCTCGGGTGGTCAGCACGGCAGTGGCCAGGTATAACTTTGCGGCAAGAGACATGAGAGAGCTGTCACTGCGAGAAGGAGATGTCGTCAAAATCTACAGCAAGATTGGAGGAGACCAGGGCTGGTGGAAAGGAGAGGCCAACGGACGAGTGAGTAAACCACGACAGGCTGTTCATTCATAAATCTGATCGGGGTAGGGGTGGACTGAAAAGCACACCAATGGCGTGGCATCGCTGCTGACAACAAAGATTATGGATACACGTACAGATTTCATGACCCATGCCCTTCCTGATCCTGCCATACAGCAGGGATTAACACACACAGCTATCGAGATACAGTCCCCCATTCAAGATTAATATTATCTATCTTTATTCCCTGTTTAAGCAGCACAACCCAGGGTACATTAGATTATTGATTTTGAGGACCACATCTAACACACACACTTATAGAAATAATCTTTGATTTTTTTTATGGGCAGATGTGGTTCAGGAGGTGGGCGGTTTGAATCCCAGCACTTCCAGTCCTCGTGTCAAAGAGTCCTTAACCACATTATGAATGATAATCCTGATCAGTGGTTGGCACCTTGGCAGCCACCACAATCAGAGAATGGATGTGTGCGAATGGGTGAAAGTGTAAAGCACTTTGAGCGAGTGGAAGACTAAAAAGGCGCTCTACAAATGCAGTCCATTTACCACAATTAAAAACAGATCCCGCTGTTGCTTCATGAAGTCAGGGATGTGCATAAGGCTAAACCGTGTGCCTGTCTGAGTCAATTAAACTGTTAATATTAAAAGCACTCTGAAAGCAGGTGGCTGAAAGGGAAAAATAAAAGCCTGGCTGCTGGGAAATGCGCCAGTTTAACAGAAGGATAGTAAAACTGGATAAGATATTAGCTTTTTATTCCAGAGATGTTTTCTATTAAATTATACATTTTGTGATGTTAATGTGTTGCTTTGGAGCCAGAGTGAAGGTGTTTACTGGACTAATGCATACATGAACTGGGCTGTTTAGATATCCTATTAGAATAGCATGCTAATGTGATTGAAGTATGCACCCTAATTTCTCTAATATAGGCCTGGGTCTTTATTTACCATAAGTGCATTGAGGCCCAGGCCATTATGGGAAGGAGACCAAAATTAGAGACAAATTTGAGCAAAAGTGACTACCAGTATAATGAAGAATGTGTTTTATTAGAACCTAAAATACTAGGTTCATTTATTGAAAAAGTACAGTTATTATAACGTTATGGTATGCATACAGAACATTAACAACAAATTCATATCAATTATTGATAATTTATTGTCCAGGCTAAATTCCAGTCTAGAAATATGGTAACGTATAGTGCAATTATGGAATAAAGCAAATTTAACTAAGGGATTGTGATAATAAAATAATTCAAGAATAATAAATAATAATAAAATATAAAGAAATAATCACTCACTCTCTCCAGGAAAAATAATAAAGAAATAATCCGAGATGCAAGGTTCTTCAGAATTTAGATAACAACCAGGCTGTAACAACAGGAATTATTGTTAGGAACCTTTGTTTAGTTGTGTGTGATACACAGACATGTTTTGAAGTAAGACACCACTGGTGTTACCGGATTGAGCTGAATGTTCCCTATGTGTTAAAAGTTTAATAAAGTGTGTAACCCAGGAGGTTGAAACAGTAGGAGAGAGGAGTTTCTTGTGATCAAGAAGGAGACTTTAACACAGGCCACTATAGCCAGGGCTGGTATTTTAACTATTCAGGTAGCTCCATTGAGATAAACACTCATCTGTATATTTTTGCGTTCAAATTAGACATTTAAAAATGGTGACTGTCCAATGTTAGAGACCTGGCTGCTGATAAAATACTGACCAATAGAGAATTCATGGTATAAAAAGAACATTGATTTACAGGAGAGAAATTTCACTGTGCTTCAGCCAAGGCGGGCAGTCAGTGCCGCTCAAGAGCAGCACAGTCAGTAGAAAAGGAAAAATTAACGAGAGCACAGATGAATAATGACCTTTATGAGGTTCATGCAGAGAGAGAGATGTTTTGATGTCACTACATCTTCAAGGGAGTCAGTACTAAATAATTGCAGCGTTGGAAGATAAAGCTGATCAGAAATCACCAACAGGTGAGTAGAGCAGGCAGCCAGTCAGTTATCTCCCACAAGACAGTGGAGTAAGGCTGACCTTTCCACAGGAAGCTTCAGACGAAAGGTCAGCTTTACTCAACTGACTTATGGTAGATTCTTGGCATTGGCTAATTGAGTGCTCTACCCCCTCTTACAGCCTTGGTCTAGATTTCTTTTTTTTTATAGACTGTCTCTGATAATTACTATTTTATGTTTCAGATTGGATGGTTTCCCTCAACCTATGTGGATGAAGAAGGAGGACAGTAAAGTTTGGATGTTACCAGCCTGGCTCCCTTTAAATCAGGAACTCATCTTCTATCTACTGTTCTCAGAGAAAATCACTCACTCTCTCCAGGAAAAAAAAACAAAAAAAGAAACTTTGGTTTGGTTGTCGTTTTTGCCCAGATTCCTTTTTGCTTTCTTTCAGCAATCGTCACTCTTTTGTCAATTATGCATTGGCTTTTCTTTTGTTTGTGTTTTTTTTATTTTTTTTGCAGAATGTCCTGTTTAATTTCTGTACAGGAAAGAAGAAAAAAAAAACTGTTGCTGTGTGTCAGCCTCTGTGTGCTCTGCAGAGGCTTTAATGAACAGAGCACAGCAGAAACTGACTGGATAGCTTTACTTTGAAAAGGCTCCCCTTTGTTGCAGGTCTATGCGAAGTGAAATAATTGTACAGTACAGATAATTTATTGAATAGAGATTATTATCGTTACTAATGATTATTGTGGGAAAGTTGAGTTTAGCAAAGAATCGGACGAGATGAACTAAATTAAGATTTAAAAAAAAAAAAAGACGGATGCTCTGTTTTCATGTCAAGAGATTTTGCCTTAGTTGTCATGGTGATGCCTTGTGGGCTGATGCCAGTGGAGGGAATCGAGTTTGTTGACTGGTTTTACTTCTCATGTATGCATGTGCCCATGTGCAGCCCACACAAACACACACGCAGACCAATGTACAGTACGGTGCCTTTTGAAGAATGGTCGATTCTTACTGAACCTCAACATCAGCCAGTAAAGAACATTGCTATCCCTGAAAAGACCATCTGTCCACATCTGGAGGACGTCGCTAAAGAAAGGACAGTGTGCTTTTTACAACGGAGAAGTCGGCTCGCAAGATGTTGAAGCATTTAACTCATCCCCAACTGGACTCGCAGAGACTGATTGTGAGAAACAGAGGGTTTTTATAACCAACAACAATCACAGTTCACATCGATCTTGACGTCACAAGTCTAAGGGTGCAATCAGCTGGATGCGAAAGGGAAACATCAAGACATTCCACTCTACAACCACTTCACACTTATAAAATCTTAGTGTTTGACTTTTTTTTTTTGCACAAAAATCAAGATTACTTTTTGCGTTTGGAGAACTGGACCAACACTTTATTCTTTGAAGCCAAATTCAGCCATGTTTTAATGTCTGCATGGAGTTTGTTACTGTATGATTTTTTTTTTTTTTGGTATCTTGCCTTATTTTTGTTTTTTTTTTACAGATAAGTTGACAGGATTTTTGTTTTTCTCTCAAATGTTAATAATGCGTGAAATCCAATTTGATGCTGTGCAGGCCGGTTAAAAGTAGCGTCCGAAGATTTCTAATCCGAAGGAATACTTTGTTTGCTAATTAACATGAATCCATTAAGGAGCCCTTAATCATTGTGATTTTCAAGGAGTGCAGTGCTTAGTGTTTCCATTTACTTCCAGTGATTTTCTTGTTCCATAAAGCCAAAGTGTGTTGGCATACAGCTTTAATCAGGTTTATTTTTAACAAAGGAACTTTTCTAATTTTGGTTGTTTAGATATTTATTGACTGTATTATCTTAACTTTCTTTTAAAGAGTAATTCAATATGTTTACATAAAATTTGATATACAGTACATTATTTCTGTTTTATGGCCTTACAGTACCTTTGCCCATTTTGATATTTTGGTATTGATTTATATTTTAGGAAATGTTTTTAAAAATTTGCAGTCTAGAAAAAGTGAAAAGAAAATACTTAACCAAAAAATAGAAAAAAGTAGCAGTTTTTATAAAATGAGGACTGTCTATTTGCTGCAAATGAATCAAAAAGTAAGTCAATTGTCAAAACAGTTGGAACTTACTCTTTAGTAAATGTTCCCACATCCCACTGAGAAGTAAAGTGCAAACACTGAGCACATCAGTTCTGGCTGGTTCACAAAGACTGATGGAGCAGAAGGTGCTAATATGTTTAGTTTCTAAACTTTTGACTGTCTGTGATGTGTGTTATTGCAAAAGCAGACTGCCCTGAAAAACACAAAGTCCTACCACTGTGTACAGGAGGACACACAGTAGGCCTCCTTGTTGTCTAGAGTGAAAGGGGGAGGGGGGGTTGTAGAGTCGCTGTTTATGTAGTGGACAAAAACCCATTGCATGTGGCTATTGATATTTCAACTCCTGTCAGTACATCCTTGAAAAAATACATACTTAATCGTGTACATTTTTTTTGAATGGTTGAGTATTTCCAAATGAGGTCTATCATGAAATAAATATTTCTCTTTTGGTTTAAATTTGAGGCTGAATCATTTTAAATTTGACTTGTGGATGTTTCACTGAGGATGAAAAGAAAAAAAAAAGTAAGAAAGAAAAAAAAAACTCTTACTTTTAATATTGTTAAAGATGAAACTTTCTAGAATCAAGCCTTCATTATGATGTGTTTCCTTAAGAATATTTCTCCAGCCTAAAGAGCAGCTTCTTCATAGAAAGGGACATTAACCTGTGTGTTGAATATTCAATGTTACAGCCGACATGATCTAATTATAAGAAAACTTATGCAACTAACCTTAACTAATTAAGTTGAACTGCGTCATTGGAAAATTGGAAAGATTTCAGTTTAGTTAATGAAATTGTTCTATATTTTCCACTTCAAGTGTCCAGGCTGTTTTTAAATTGAACAGTGGAAGCTAAGCACTTTTCAGCTCAGCTTTGCTGCTCAATGTCACACTGCATATCCGTAGTTTCCGTCATATTCCATTGGTAAGTATTTGACAGGTGTGTGCCCCTGGGTGTTGGTGGAGGGAGTGGGAATGCTTCGGCCATCCAAACAGTCCACCTCTGTCCCGCTCACCTGACAATAAGTCACCTGCGGGTGGCGACTGGTGCTCCGGCTCGTACGCCGACTGACGGGGCGGCTCTCAGGAGGCGGCGAATCCTCCCTGTTTGATGCCAGAGCAGAGGAGAGGGGTTAAAACCACAGTCACAGAGTTTTATCACCCAGAAAAAATGATTTTAGTTCAGTTATTTGAGTTGAGAGAGGAAGCACTTGATTTATTTAATGGTATGGTGGCTTGGTCGCCAACTGTAGCAGCCGAGTTTATGGACTGAGCTTTTATAGTATGAAATAAGAGTTGTAAAACTACTTCATGGAGCTTTCAAATAGATCTGCTTCAACTGCAACTAAGTATTTGTTCGTACTGTTCTAAACTGGCTTCACATTGATTGTTAGGATTAAGTCTGTAAAAAAGGTCAAAATTAGTGAAAATGTTTGAACTTAAGACATCAGAACATCAGAAAGGAGCAGGAAGAAGACGATTTAATTTTACCTGCCCCTCACTCAAAACATAAATAATCAATAGAAATAGATGGTCTCCCAATGCAGTCACTGACCAATCAATACTGTCAGTAGCATGAGAAACAACAGAAAAGTCATATGTAAAAATTTAGTTTCCAAATGTTTGACATGTTCTTGACCAATTTTTTAGAATAACTTGGCAAGAAATAAAGCTGCTGTTATTTCTGATAAGTGATTTTATCACTGAATGTGCTACAGTTACAGGTGTTTTGGTTGCCTTTTTATTGTACACGATGGGAAATGACGCTGCCTTGTAGGTAAAAGGCATAGATCTTTTTTTAAAGGGTCTTCCTAAGAGCTTCGACTCTCACTGAGACCCTTTTATTTTACAGCTTTTCCTATACTGAAGGATCGAATGTACGGTACCGAGTACATTTGTTGGATTCATATTTATGTGTTCCTGTGGAGGCTAAGGACTTCTGAAATAAAAAGTGAAATATAACCTACTCTACTTCCGAAACGATTGTAAAATCTATCCACTCTCCCTGTGGTTACTTATTTAAAACGGCTACGATTAATTACTGTTTTGGATCAGTTTAACAGCACACCACTGGAAACGGATGAGCCCGATATCTCCGGTAGCAGTTGGAGACCAAGTCAGAGCTCAAAGGTAAATGACTATTGGCCATGACTCCACATCAATGTAAAAATCTATATTTCCTAGATGTGTAAACAAGCAACTATTAACAAGGTAAAGAAAAGTTACTGCATGTCGGGCTTCCACTGCATCACTGAGTGGTTTAAAAGGAAGCGGCATGGCTGGTGATCAGAGGTGCTGTGATGCTTATGTTTTTATGTGGAAATGCATCTTTTATATGATATTAACAAGTGTCCGACATCAACAAAGCTTCATCGACCATAGACAACTTTTAACATTCATATTTATAATGATCTGGTTGGTGCAGAATTGGAGCTACTTTTCTAACTGCTAGATATATTTTTTTTCGAAGCTATAGAGTACAGTACAACTAATTTGATATTCTCCATGACTCTTCTCTGAACTCTCTCCCTCCCATCATGCTGCAGTGTTTACTATTTACCTTGAACAGTCTTGTCACTGACTGATGTGGAAGTGACTATTATTGTCACGGTTCAAGTGATTGATGCATTCATCTCTCTCCTATGAGCTTTTCCATAACAATGCCATGTCAATATGAAGATGGGTGAGATATGGCCACGGATACGGTGAAGGCCGTGTCACGATTCTAGACAGAGAATGCTTCTCTTGTCTCATGCACACAATGCCGTCCTCCCACGCTGACACTGCTCCCTTTCCAACGTCTGCCTGGAGAGCATGTGGGCTGCTTTCAGCTGCATGCGAGCCACAACTCCAGAGACTTTAAGGGTGTTTATTTGTGAAAAGAAGAGATCCTGTCACAAAGACGTCAGTATGGGCGGCCAGCTGCAGAACATGGCCTGTGGAGCAGCTCCCTGCTGGCGGCTTGCCATTCTGCATCCTGCTCATGGATTCACATCATCTACTAATCAAGTGAAAGGAGCCGAAAGCCGGACTTTCTGGTTCAGGCACACTGGCCCGTGCTGCCCTTGTCAAACTAGTTTGCTCCTTTTCAGAGTCTGAGGGGAATCTCAACCCAAGTAATATCAGCTCGGAAATGAGTGAAAAATGTGTTTGTAATTTTGTTCCACATGAGAGGTTTAGTATTTAAAAATCGATATCTCACTGAGTAAAAACAATATAAAGTAGGATGAAAGAAAAGTTCAGCCCAGTGCTGACAAACAAGGAAGGACATCTCAGGTGATTTAAACCCTTCACAAATCAATGACTCCTGCTTTGTCCAAGTGATACAGTTTCATCAACTGTGCGTTATTCAGAAACATTCTTCCTATCTTGAAAGGTCCACATATGTCTCTCAGTAAGATGGCACTCTGAGAAGCTTCATAACTCAGATCAAGGCTCTGATGAAAATTATGCAAGGCATTGACTTGTATTAATGTAGCTTATCCTTCAAGGGCAAATGCTGACTGTAATCGCCTTCTGCCCACAGACTTAACACCACCCTGGTTCAATGTCCCTGAGAGAACTTCAGTTTGTCTAGTGTTTTCCTCCTCACCATGAATCCTGACAAACTTAATTTTATACAAAGTATATTCACATGGCAACTCTTTGTTTATTTAATTAAATTCTCAACATCAGAGCATTTAGCAGCAGCCTGCTGGAGTCCGCTCAACCTACCGGTCTTGAGGTGAATCTGTGATTTGTGGCTATATAAATAAAAGTCACTATACTTGAATTGACTCGACTTAAAAAAAAAAAAAAAACAACAGATTAAATCGATAAAAATATTAACCATTAGGTGCAGCCCTAGCTCAAATAGACATAAAACAAATCACACAAGTAAAGAGACAAATTTGTATTCGTGTGATTTTAGATTTTCTCCTGCCGATTTAAACATTATCTCTGTGGTTGAAGGAAGAAAAGCACAAGACTGAAGAGGATGGAAGAGTTTCATCGACATCCTATGTTCCCCAAGGAATTTAAAGACCTAAATGTGTCTGTACAGAATCTTTGGTATTTGCTCAGGTTTGTGCATGCCTGGATTGAGAGGGGGATCTTTTGAACTGGGGCATTAAAGCCCATAAAGGATAGAGTTTGACACCAAATCAGACAGGACACAACTATTTGTAACCTGGGAGTGTTTCTATCTTAATAACCTGCCCTTTTGAGGCTTGGCCACTGCCTCAATGAAACAAAAATATAAGATATTCAAATGGAGTTATTTACACTTTGTGATACCGCCTCAAATTATTGTCAAAGGAGATAAATATCAGAGTGATGCCTTATTTACATTTTCTGTAAAGGCAACAACAGTAATATAACAATGTGATTATATCAAATCCATAGAGGAAGTTTCAAGTGTAGGTTTTTATTACCTACTCATAACGTTAATGTGAAGAAATGGTAAAAAAAACTCCTCATATGCGTCTGTCCATCATATTTTACTTTTTTACTATATTTTATTTTTTCTTACATTTCTTTTTTCCCACCTCATTGCTTTTTTTTTAATTTCCAATAAGCCTCTGCATGCATTATAACAATATTGGGCTAAATCATGCCACAGGGAATTGGCACTGCTGAGTATATCATTTAAATAAATGCACAAAAAGTATTTGTAGTAAGGAATGCTGGCTACCCATGTCATGAAGAATTTTAAATCGAGTAGTCGCCTTCCAACAATAATCCAATTGACATTTTCATTTTCACACACCTGTTATTACAGCAGGAGCCTCTGTATGTTTGCTCGTGTGTGTGTGTGTGTGTGTGTGTGTGTGTGTGTGTGTGTGTGTGTGTGTGTGTGTGTGTGTTTGTGTGTGTATGAATGTGTGAGAGCATGCAGGTGCAGTGTGGTGGGGGAGGGGCTGGCTGACTGGAACTGAGAGATGCTTTTCTAATACACAATGAAAAACACAACAGATATTTTACGCTATTATAGCAGTGTAAGTGAGGAAAAATACATCACCTGCATCAGTCTGGTGCCACTACTCACTCACTGTGAAATGAGTGTGCTCATAGACACAGAATGCTGACTACAGCTAACTCAAGGCTGATAACGTAGGAAAATAAATATGTCTGCTTCTAACGATGTAACCATTACAGCCCTCATACTTCCATACATTCTTCATTTTGGCTTGGATGTTACACGATAAAACCAGTAGAGGGCAGTTCAGAGTCAATGGTTTCATTTGAAGTTTTGATACGGTTGCAATTTAAAGTACAAAAATTCAACTCAAATGCTCTGTCAGGTGCCATGCCGGCGCTCCAGAAGTTGTTTTTGGTCTTTCTCATAAATTTTATGTGCCTCTCTTCAGTCAAGGAAATAACAAAGAACAACAGAGAAATGCACACAAACATTACTGTTTTACACCTCATTTGTGAGTATTTGAGGCATGGGACCATTTTTATATAATATCTAGACCTTATCTAGAGTAAAAAAAACCATAGAACTGATATAGGACCTTTACATTTTTCTAAAAAAAATAAGCATGTAATGAATGCAGAAGGATCCGTCCTCACAATTATTATAAATAAGCAAAGCAGCACCCCCAGTTTACTATTATTATTAGTATTATTATTTACATGTCACCATGCTCTTTTCATGTCAAAATAAAAATAAAACTATCAGTCCTCTCATTAAGGTGGATCTTCAGATAGGAAATCAATACATAGGCTACCTACCACCACTCAAACAACTTTTCTTTTCAGAGCTTGCATTAAAATACTCAGTCCAACATCTGCCAAGTAAGTCCAATTGATACAGATTTAGGGGTAGATTTAATGTTTTGTTGGGTTACACCTTTCATTGCGTAACCCAGACAACTGCCTGCACCGCCTTTGCCATGGGCGGTCCCTGTTGATATGGCTGGTGTTATAAATAACATCTGTCTGCTTTGTCTGAAAACCTGAGAAGATTCATTAAAAGTTACCAAGTCTTTCTTCTCCTTGATCTTTTCCATCTTCCTTTAAAGTTAGACACATCAGAGGCTCTATGTCAATGAGAACTCTTGTGTCTTCTTTTAGACTATATATATATATATATAATTTGAGTATGAATTAAGTAAATGTAACTCCATAATCATACTTTTTCACATATGTATGTGTTATTTGTGTAAAAATGTATATTAACCTGTTAAAATCCAAAAGCATTGAGTTTCATGCATATATTGCATGGAATCTCAGCTACAACAATAAATAAAATATGTTTACCTGTAGTAAAACACAATGTTACTGTTACCGTGTCAATATATGTCATCAATATCCACATCATCAATATAATAACAAAATAGTTTAATATAATATCAGTTGTAGGGCTGCAACTAACCACTATTATGATATTTAATTTAGATTTGAGCTGTTTGTGTGATTATTTAATTGTGTCCTTTATAATGTCCTTTTTAATTATCTTACAGAATATACTGATGTTATGTAATGATCCTCAGTGTGATTTCTATGATTTTAGGGACAAATAATTGATTTTTGGTCTTGATTTAAGTTTAAAGTATTTTTATCTGTAATATACAATGTATAATGTAAGATACCAGGTGCATAACCTTTGTGGTTGTAGAGATATCCCATATTTAGTAACATTAATAGCAGAAAAACTGAAAAATAAGCCTGGGGCTTAAGTGGTTAAAATGCAAACATCCATGGTGTGGGCACTGTTTGTGGTTATTGCAAGATAAAGAGGTATGGGCTGAGAAGTCTGGAAGTTAACGCTAGCTGCTCATATCTGAAAAATGAAAACACAATAAATTAAATGTCGCTGTGGAAATGCTCCCTGCATGAAGGTCCTTTTTCTCTGAAGAAAATGGTTTGCAAATTCGTGGGCAAAGATTATGAATCAAACCGTCTTACATATGGATGGAGAGTGATTGATGTCCTAACTGAAGACCCACGGTGATGATAGGACTGCCAGTTTGCATTTTCATTTGGACACTAAAAAAGCCTGGCAACATGTAGATGTAAAAGAAATACACTGGCGGCAGTGTTCACTTATTGCATTTTTGTTCACTGTACCGCAAGTTAAAACCCCTTAAGCCCAGGTCCCAGGTCTACCTCTACAACCACAAGGGCTATGTACTTAAACCTGGTATCAAAAGAAAGCTACAACATGTGAGGTGACTATAGAAGCGTCAGAATCAATTTATGTGACTGTGACAGAGCAAATGTAGGTAAAAAAAAAAAAGAATCTAACATTGTGTTTTACTACAGATAAAAATTACTTTATTTAGTGTTGTAGTTGAGGTTTTCTCATGTGATTCATGTATTGGATGTGATGATTTAGTGTATGTAGGCAAATCTGTCCTTAACCCTGTTCAATGCATAAAACTCAATGGTGCCCTTGTATCAGGGGGTGTTGGATTTTTAACATTTTAAAGCTTTAAAAATGTGTTGTAAAATTCCATATGCATTTTTTCATAAATGTTCAAAAATTGCATTTTAATCGTGGCTTAAATTTTGCTTGCATGAATGGAAAAATCTTTTTGCAAACAAATGGTTGCTGTTGTCTAGCCCTATAGGCTTCCGTAATCCAATGTGGCGAGACAAAAACCCAAGCTTGTTTGTTGTCAGTGAAGACACTGATGTATCTAACTTCAATAAAAAGACAGAAAAGATCAAGGAGAAGACAAAGTTGGACAAAGTGTAATTAATCCTATTCAGCCTTTCTGACAAAGCATCAGAACAACAGTAACTTTAGCATCCTCCAAATGTATGGCATAGCATACAGTTTTTTACAAATTTAAATCATGTTTGAGAAGCCTTAAATAAAACAGTTTTGTATGTGTCTATAAATTGTTGTATTTGTTGTTGTTTCTTTCCTGATTTTAATTAAAGTCTGGTACTTTGTTTCTATTCTTAGCAGAATTGCTTTGATCCTTTTTTTTTATATATTGTAATCCACATTTTACAATTGCTTACATTGCTTCATTATCTTGTAAAGCTTAGTTAGTGGTGTCGTGTTTTTTTTAATGTCTTGTGGAGCCAAAAGCAATGTTTGGACTCATAACTGTTCAGAAATTGTCATATAAAATGTTTTATTATCCAGCAAATATGCGCCTTTAAACATCTGTACAAATATTTTATCCAAACATTCAGGTGTAAAGCTGACAAAAACACATCCTTTAATCAAGAACTGGAAGATTAAATGAAGACTACAATTTCTCAGACAGTGTGTGTGGATTTGGATTTGGAGCTGCAGTACAGTACCTGATTTCATTGGAGAAATCCTTCTCATAGCGACGTCTATTGCTCAGCTTCCAGTAAAGAACCCCGATGAAGACAAGCAAGATGAAGACGAAGAGCAGAGAACCCACAACTGTGCCAATTATCACTCCTGCTCTGTTTGGAGCTGAAGAATCAGAACAAATAATAAGGAATTATTCAGTCAGAAGTGCTGTGGTAGAAAAGAACATGTAAATAACCCATTACACAGCATTATAATTACTATCTGGGATGCAGTGAGGACAATGATTGTCAAAACATTTTTTTCTATTTGCATTAGTTATATTTGGCAGTATGGCTCTTCTCTGGGAACAGCGAAAGGACCTGGTCTGTGACCTCCCTGTCCTTTCCCCACATGGAAAGCCAGACACAGGGAGAGCAGTGGTAACGTCTCCCAGGTCCAGAACAGAATAGGCACCACTAGCAAAAGAAAATGACATTGTTTCAGTCAGACACAGTATGTAGTAAGGAGGAGCAGGGTGGAGGTGGGTTGTAAATCAGCTTACAGAGGAAGCAGCAGCTTAAATAGAGTGCCCTGTATGTTATTTACTATGCGAATGCTTAGAGGGAGTCAGCTGAGCTGTTAAGCTGATGTGTGCTGCTTTGAGATTTGACAATGAGCCGATGTACTGATTTGTGAGCTGGCTTGTCATGCCTGAAAGGAGGCGATGCTCAATTTGTGGTTTCTGACGTTTTTTTTGTCTTGTGACCCCTTAAAGTATTGGATGTCTTCTCATACTTCACGACAGGCTGCATCATCATTTTCCAATAATCATGTACAGCTTTTCATTGAAAAAGAAAAGAAAAAAGCTGTTATTAAGACTTAATTTTCTTTTTTTTCTGCCTAAAATGTGTGAGAAACCTTGGATTAGACCTTCAGTTTACCTGCAAGCAAAATAGCCTGAAGTCACTCAATTATCCTACATTTATAAAGAAATATTCTTTTGGTTTTGTATATCATCTTCAAAACCCTTGCAGGATGCTGTTCAGGGGGCGGTTTCACAAAGATATTGTAGAAGAACTCAGAACTAAGAGCTGTGTTTCCATGGTAACAATCAATGGCACTTGCTGACCAGTTGCACCAATTTACTAAAAAGAGGGAAACATTGTTCAGAATTTCTGGATTGCTAGCAGTGGCCTGGAGAAAGCACTAACAAGAGAACAACTATGCAGGAGCCCTTTGAAAATCCACAGCACCCAAAGCTACTGACCACTCTCTTTTTATTGGCTCAGCCAAACTACCTGACTGAAAAGTGACCTGAAGTACTGAGGCCACAATCTTTGCTACAGGTGGAATTAAGGGGTGATGCTTTTGTACCCAGAGATATAAGAGCTTGAAGGTTTTGTAGAAATAAATATGTAGACCGAAGACATTTGGACTAAAGTCTGACTATTTGCTCAAATTCTATCTTTATCCATCATTACCAGCACATTATCAGCACAGAGCTCTATGTCATAGCCAACAGTACTCTGACTGCCCTAAGTTATTGGGATGAAATCCTCATATTGATACAGTCAGACCTTATATGGATGCAGTGGGTTCCTCCTGGTACAGGACAAAGCCCAGTCTCATGTGGCTAGTGTGTGGGCAGTTCCTGGATGACAAAGATATTGATACCATTGACTGGCCCTCCCATTCCACTGACCTAAATTACAATGAGCACATATGGGACATTATATATCTGCTAAGTACCACCACAAACCATCCAGGAGCTCACTGGTCCACTTATGGATGTGGATGATCACTTATCCAGGTGTGGGAGGAGATCCACTATCCACCAACTCATCAGGAGTATTGTTGGCTTGCATATAGAAGTTGATGATTTTTGTTTCCACTGACCCTTATGTTCATTAGATGAACGACTTGCGCAAAGCTTTCCAGGATAGTATCAATTGGGCATCCCCATGAGTAACTGTTCATCCATTGTATGTAGGCTAGTGGGAAATTCATATTAATTGCAAATGTTAAGCTAAGCTATAATTAACTTTTGCATGAATGCTGGTGGGACAACTAATGCAATAAGGCATGTTTCTCACAGCTGCAGCTTTGCATCAACATTGTAATGCGGCCGGAAAAAAAACAGGCATAACCTATTTGT
This sequence comes from Lepturacanthus savala, assembly GCA_030544235.1. NCBI lineage: Eukaryota > Metazoa > Chordata > Actinopteri > Scombriformes > Trichiuridae > Lepturacanthus > Lepturacanthus savala. The sequence continues at coordinate 5,326,709 of CM060484.1, read as the reverse complement.
GGTACTCTGTTTTCATTCTGTGGCGCTGCACCACAGATTGTATGGAAAACACTGCACTGTTTATCAAGATCTGATGTGTTATTTAAGTTGTCCTTTAATTTGAGCAGTATATTTATATGCTTCCAAACTGTATACACATGTTATCCAGTGGTTTTAATTAATTAGACCAATATTTAAAGCATATACAACTACATGTTCCTATAACTTGACAAAGAAACAGAATAATTTCAGGATTGCTCATGTGAAATGTTTGTGTGAGAAGTGGAATAATGACAGACTAAGAGAGCGGAAGACAGCAACAGTTCAAAATGTTTTGTTCCTTGTGAATGAAGCAAGTTTTTTTTTTCACTGACTGTGGCCTTCTGTCATCATTAGACAACATAATAAGGATAACACACTGAGCACAGGGGATAAAACCCTGTGCGAGAGAAGTGGAGCCATGAGGAAATCTTGGCACAACAGCAAAGAGGGGAGCCTTAAGAGGATGAGATCTGGGTCTTTTCATGATGTGTGTGTGCGTCATGTGTGTATATTTGTAAGAGTGTGTTTCCCTTACGCTTGTTTGCTTTCAGGTTGATCCTGCAGTGCTCGGCTCCAACAGCATTGTTCACCTCACAAAGGTAGATTCCTGCAAAGCTCTGCGAGTGGTTGCTGATTCTCAGTTCCCCAGTCACTGCGTCTGAGAGAACACACACCCACAAACTCAGATTAACATATGCAGTGCATTCTGTGCATGAAATGAAGGCTAAGTCGAAGATACATTACATCAAATAGAGATGCTAGGTGATAGAATAAATCAAATGACGCATACTTAAGGCTTCTACTGAAAAATATGGATACATTAAAAAAAAAGATATTTAATCATTATTTGTGCATGCAGCCCAAACTGTCTTTCCTGCAGCAAGACGACACTGTTCAGTGCATCTTACATTAAACAATTTTGAGAACAATACTGTTATCATGAATGAGAATAAATACATTTTACTCAAGAAATGAAAAAATACAAGCACATACTGTACATTGAAAGAAAGAAAATATTCCAGTACCACCCTTTCTAAGCCACCAGCCCCCCAACCTCAACACAGACACGTACGTGTCCTCTTTGATGTGTAGTAGCACGATGACATCAGCAGAGGTCAGACTTACTCTGTGTGGCTGCAGCAGGGATGGGGCCCGCATGTTCTCGTTTCCATGTGTATTTTAGTGGAGCGGAGCCTTTTGCAGACTTGCAGTGCAGAGACAGAGCCTCGCCAACCAGCTCCCCTCCCTCCACCCAGCACTTAGGCACAGACGGCTTCGCTGAAATCATATGACAAATGATAATTTTGCGCTGCCATCTCTATTCTATTTCTAGAGAAGCGGCATGTCGTCATAGCCGTAGGATGAAATGGGTGGACCCATTTTGGTTAAGCCTTTAATGAAACTGTTTCTCAAGCCAATAAAGGGTTATAATAATAATCCATATAATAATATCATAATAGATTTATTTCCTCTGAGATATACGAATATTATTTATGATTTAACAGGGAAAAAGTCACATTGCATAAATAATTGTTTTATCATCACAATTCATGTGTATCTACATAAAATGGGTGCTAACAAACCAATACTGCCTTGTTTTGAAAAGATGAAAGAGGGCAAATTGGTGCCAGTTAGGGAGAAATCAATTAAATTACATGATACTCGTAGAGAAAAGACCTGAAGGTGGTTTCAATCACAACATTTCACACATTTAAAGGCATTCGTCTCAATTTACATGAGAAGAATTGGACAAAGAAATCTGTGTATCCATATATATGTATATATTATAACATATATAGGTTTTTTAAAGCTGAATCATACAAATAGCCTGATCTATGAAATGACTTGTTGGCACACAGAATGGTCTGTGTTGCTGTCAACATGCTCTAGGCGTTCTATTGATATGCAAGGCTTTACTGCTGGTTTCCATCAAGGGGAGAGGTGATTTCATCTGATACAGCTTTTATACCAAGATTGGTTTTACGAGTCAATGTTAGAACATAAAGTCCTACTTTAGGTCCAGCATACCCAAGCCAGTTATTGGATGATATGAAAGGCATCCATTGATCAAAACTCTGTTGCAATGATGAAATGAACTGTTAAACAAGCTCCAAGCTCCAGTTCTCCAACAGTGGTTATACATTATGGTGGATTAACCCAGACTGAGTCAGGGTTTCTGATCTGCAAATTACATTACCACTTTCATATCCTAAAGCGAAAAAGTGGTGAATTTCTTTTTTTCTTTTTACATACAAAATGGAATAGTCAATGGATGCCGTTGTTCAACATTGCAACCATTGCTGTTGTGTAGTTAAGTGGTTATAGGTGTTAACGTCTGGTCATGAACTCACAACCTCTGAATCTTCCTTCAAGGCACATCTCTTTGTTTTATTGAACTGAATTTATCAGAATCTAAGAATGTAGTTTATAATTATAGTATAAGTTTAAATACCAAAAACCTTGGTCACCTGTTTAACATGTTAGTTGTAGTGTAGTTATTGTAATAGTGTAGGTTTTGTAAAATACATTCATCAAATTGTATTTTGAGCTTCTTCTAAAAGTATCTTAACAGTTTAAAACAAAATATATTTAACTTTTTTTCTGGTGCTTTGTTGGTCTTGGCACACTTGGAGGTGGGGGCAGATGTTCTTTTTACTGTGATAACAGGCTAAACCAGACTATTGTGGAATGTGTAAAACGTAAATAGGTTTTAAATGCTTGTTGCAATAGGACACCTGGAAGGGAGTGGTGCATGTACTCCTTTTGGTATGGTATTAGACTAAGCCAGACAGTTAGTATTGGGTACATGGAAAATACTTCACACTTTACCCTAAAACTCCACACCCTATTTATTTCTTCATCTTATTAATTACAATATAACAAGCATATGTACTATTTATACTAGTATATATTTTTATTATATTATATTATAATTCAGAATTGCCCCAGCAAAAAAAGGTCTTTAATACACTGTGCATTATATTTTTGACATCCATCTTAAATGATTCTGTTCTAATCAGGTAAACATGACTCAAAACACCAAAAAGAGGATGATCATCTTCAGGCAATGGCCTACGCCCCTTCGGGATATACACAAAGATTTAAGCACAAATTTCTCAGTGAAAATGAAGAGGATGCTGCAATACAGGATAGGGCAACATGCAATGCAACACAAGTGATAATTCACTTTGAACTGTTTGTGTGAGTGTCATTCCACTGTGCAGACTCAATAAATGCACATGTGCTGACATATAAGAGGTATTGCATCTCTCTTTTTTAAATCTAAGTAACATCAGCTTAAAAAAGCTCCTTTAAAACAACATATGTGATCAGCAATGTATTCTATTTAGTTTAATTTAGCTTCAGGATTTTGAACCTGGGATTATTTGCTAAAACATTAAACATCATTGTGAGAGACAATTTGATATAACATTCATATTTAAAATCATAATAAATAAATCTCCTGGTGTGGTGCCTCTCCTCTATCCCAGTCACTACTCACTCTTCAAAGAAAATGAGTTGGACTGGAACCAAGTAAATTACTTTAACCCTCTGGCAAATTTGACTGAATATGCTGACAAATGGCCTTTAGTGAAGTGTCATTTCAGATTACTGTTATCCCTGCCTTTGTTTGCAACCATCATCAACTACTCAATCTATATACAAAGCCTTCTGTCCTGATGTTTATAGAATTTAGGGAGCTAATTTAAATAAAGACTTTGTTCTTTGACCTGACTGGTAAAAGCAGATACTACAAAGCGATTATCTCACCGACATCCATGTCATACAAATTATGGAGTCATAGTAATGATGTTGTACTCTTAACGGATAACAGTGCAGATAACTTGAAAGTTGCCTTGTGGCACATGTAAAGTATAATGCATGCTGGCATGTGACAAGTCGATTAAGGCATCCCGGAATTCTTAAAAGCAGTTATGGGAACATGAATTTCTCACTTTAAAATGTTGTAATACTCAAAGGTAATGGACATAAATAATGCAGCCAGATGGAATGTGTGAACCCCAGCATGCAACCCAATGCCTGAGCTTACTCATTACCACCAATGACACCTTCCGCATGTCCCATCCTGGTGACTTCTTCACTTTACACTGATAGGTAGCACTATGGGCAGGAGCCAGCACAGCGATTGAGAGCGAAGCATCACCCAGAGAGGGGTCAGGAGCAGCAAAGCTGAGCTCATTTGCAAGAGCATGGCTACCATGGACGTATTTAGTGCCACTGGAATAAGACATGAGCTGATGGAAAACAAAATATAAGTTTTAAAAGTCAAGAGATGACACTGTATGACACTTTTACATCAACAAAGATCAGTTACAATATTCAAATTTACCCAGTAAAGGATGTTCTTCTTTTCCTTAATTGTCAATAAATGTGATGTGCAGAGCAAAACCAACAATGAAAGCATCCTATTTAAAATATTGGGCGTGTATCTTAAGTCTGATATTTTTCCATTTACAGAGTTTTGCCAGCTTTTTGTATGACATAACGCAACCTCTTGAATCCTTTGGTCCAACACAAGGTCATCTCTCAGTTGGAAAAAGGTTTATGTCTGTCTCAAAAGCTGATTTCTATCCGCTGCCCTGAATGGAGGAATGTATGGACAGGGTTGGTTCGAATTTGATCTTTGAAGGGGGTAATGGCAAGTTTTTTTTTTACTCCCCATGCATCAGAAATGTCTATCTTCATCACCCACAGCCACATTTTTAACTATAGTCTTGGTCTCAGAAATGATTTCTTTTTCCAAACACTCCATGCACATAGTCCTAGCTGGTGTAAAAAATGTGTGACATGTCTATGTACACACAAGTAATTTGAATATAATGTGATTAAGGCAATAATATGAGTAAAGCAGGACCCAAATAAACACCATACTCATATTATGTTAATGTGATTACGCTCGAAATTGGATAAAGCATAGCTACAGTAAAACATGTGGATTACTCTGATCTTACTAGCATAGAATAATGTTTTACTGAAACTCTGATAAAGCTGCAAATGTGTAACTGTGGAGTAGTGTGTGGTGTAGATTTGACAACTGATAACAGGAGGTTCTATAAGGTGCAGGGAAGAACTTCTTCGGTGAGCATTTTAATGCAATTCTTTTCTTATTGCATATTCTTTTACAAATTATTCTTTGGGGAATGGAGAACAATAGATACTGAGAGTTCTTTGAGCACTACTGGGGAACATCTGCCACTCCCAGAGTGAAAGTCCTTATGAGTGGTTGTGCATCACACCAAAGAAGTATGTGACACCGTTCATTCATTCATCTGATAGATGTAACAGTAGGCAAAACAGAGATGAAGCAGCATTTCTGGAAACTTGAGGAGACAGTGTTCATACTGTGTGATGTGTATGGAAAAATAAACAAGCCAGTTGGGAAAATCACCTTAACTTAGAGAAATAGTAATAGTAATAGAATATACCAGAAAGTAAATACGGTTATTCCACTTCCTGCTCTAGATGATCAAACTAGCTATATGACATGCAGCACAGAAAGGATACTAGGGAGCTGTCACCTTTGCAATCATGTAAACATTGTAATGAGACTAAATTCTTAATCACACTATTGTCCATAATCAAACTCCTGTGGTCATGAAAACATAACCAGCATGGTGTGGCACCTGTTCTGAGCTCATTAAAACAGTGTCATATTCTAATGCCTAAAACATGATCTCTCATTCTGAATATGGCCAGGTATGACCTTGGTGAAGTTGCTGTGACATTTTTGGTAAAACAAGCCATCCTTGATTACGACGTGCCTTTAAATCATTTAATGAGCTCGTCCCTTTTTATGGATATAGCTGGGTATTGTCACAGCCTTTGCAGAAATGCATTGCCCTGCTCACCAGTTTTGACTAGTACAAGAATGAGGTTTGCTTGGTCACCTGCCGAACAAAATGCTGAGTCTGCTAAAGCACTCATCGGCAGCACAACCGTGACTTTGTGCGTCCCTTTAAGTTTTAGGTGGCTGTCAGTGCCTGTAGCAGTACAGGGGGGATGAGCAGCGCATCAATCACCCAGTTTGCTACTTCTAAAAAAAAAAGTTCAATAAACACGAGGTAAAATACAGCACCATTGAACAAGAAGCCATCCCGGCTGCTTGCTCTGCACCACGTTGAAGTCTATGCTGGCTCTAGCTCGCTGCCCCTCGCTGTGTTCACCATTCTAAACATGCTTTTTTTTGGCCCAAATGCATAACTCCAAGAAGAAACTCATGCAGTGGTCTTGCATGCAAGACTTTGATTTAGAGATCCATCACAAGAAAGGTTCAGAAAATGCGTTCCCTGATGCACATTCGTGTTTCTTCCTGTTCCTAATTATTAAACATTTTGGGGGAAATGTTTTGTAGGAAGGGGGGTGCTACAGCCCTGGCTGTACTCCATATCTCTGTTGTCTGTAGTCTAAACAAGCTCTCTAACTGCTCTCTTCAGAAACATGTCACCCAGTGTTGTAGAGTGACTCACTGACATGTTTTGTTCATAGTTTTGGACAACAAAAGAGCTCTACAGCCAAGAGTAATAAGTAATACCATATGTCAGGCTTTGTATACAGACACATTAGTTAAGTAAGTAGGATGAGTTCATTGTTGGTTTGGCTTTGCAAATGAGATTTGTTGACAATAAGACAAATATAGAAAATTACCATCCATAATCTTTAAAACAACTAAATGTGACATCAAAGGGGTTCCTCACGGTGACAAACCCACTGAGCAATACCCCCATGCATGGAGCTATATGGAAACATGTTGCATCTTTTATTTCATGGTTTTATGGGCATTTACAGTTCAGTATCTGCAATTCAATCAACCTTGTTTCTGGCATCAACAGGAAGTTGTTTTCACAAATAAGATAATAATATAAAACCACTAAGTACTACCTGCTTAGCACCAAACAGCAGACAGACTAGCTGGTGAAAGGTGGTCTATCTAAAAAGCAGAACCAGATATTTTTTCATTTGATAACCAGGGGACAAAGGGACTGGATGGATATAAAAAAAATGATCCCAAATTATTGCTGTTGGTGCTTTGTGTAAGAATGAGGATGCTGTTTCCATCACAACATTATATTATGATAATATGGCTCTGTGTTCTTCAGATTGCTATAAGCTCCATGGCTCTGTAGTGGCATATAATTGATTCATTCTTAAGTGGATAAATATTTCAATTAATTTATAATAAAGAGCCGGTGCTGCAGAAGTGTTTAATTTGCATACATGCCAGACCAAGCCAGGGCTGGTCACTTGTCTGGAGCAGCACAGACTGGACCTGGTCAATCCTTTGATTGACTGTTTGCCGCCTAAGGGCAGAGATAGAGGAAAAAACCTCCTTCAAAGTCTCCAAACCTAATGATTTGTTTAATTTAAAAAGGGAAATGGGATAAACAACTGTGAAATTTAATGGGTGTTTAATGGAGTTTGTTCACACTGTCGTTTCCTGGCCTAAATTCTCATATAGAATTTTAATAGCAGCATAAAATCTGATTCAGAGTAGATATTATGAAGATGCTGTTTTTATCGCTATATGAATTGTATAATAAGAATAATATTGTATGATTATTTACTTTTTCTTCATTTATATTTTAAATGCAGCAATGTTGAAGTGGAACCGTTTCATCTTGCAGTTCCATTTTGCTCATATTTGCAATGTAATTGCAATGCAAATACGTTTTCTGGAAAGTAATGTGGTAATTTGGTACTAAATTTAGGGGAAACATTTAATTTGAGCACAATTGCTTTGGCTAATTTCTCAAACGGAAATGAATATTCTCAAAATAAGTGCAAACCTCCAAACCACTGGGCACTTGTTTGCAACACATTTGAATTTCTCAATCTTTTCAACAAATTGCAAATGCTTTAGCACATCTTTTCAAATGAGTACAATTGTCACCAGTTTATCAAAACTGAATATTTTGCTTCTCAGTTGAATAGTTGTACCCTCCACAAGTACAGACATAATTTCATTGTGTAAATTGTAACATCCACATCAAGCCATTCAATTGTCAAAATAATTTTTTTCTGCATATAAATCAAATTATTTGAGATGATTTGAAATTTGATTTGAAATAACATTCTCAAAGCTCCAGGTGTATTTCCTAAAGCTGATAAGGTTCAACACCATAACTCACCTGCAAAAGGTCATATCTCATCCAAAACAAGTATCCTGCTTTAAAATTAAATCATTTTCTCATAGGAAATGTCAATGCTTCCCAAAAATTAAAAGGTCTTTTGACATTATGTAAACAGTGCTGTCAAAACATTAAGATATATTGTCAGTATGGCAGTGGACCCTGAAGATATCCTTCACGTCCATATTTCACTATTTCACTCTGTTTCTTCATTGACACTGTACAGTTAGTGTACTAGAATGTGTTTGTCTAGCTAACTGAATACTATTGTGGATCAAATTTCAACAGTACAAGGTTTCACATCCCACACTGCCATAGTAATTGTTACTACTATTCATGTAAAGTAACTGCTGTACATCACCTTAAACAACATACACAGCACGATATACTGTAATACAAAAATAAATCAGAAAATGATGTTTAGCCTAAGGTAAACAAGTAGACTACCTTGACGTAATATGTGATTGGTGATTTGAGATGTGGGAAACTCCACCTTCATTTGTCAGGTACAGGTTTCACCTGACCAACTTGTCAATTTACCAGTTTGGCAGATGTTCTATGGGATCCGTTTTGGTGTGACGTTACTCATAGTGCATGAGTTCAGGGTATTTAAATCTGCTTGGAGTTTTGAGAATGGCTTGAGTGTTGCAAGAAATGCCAAAGCAAATAAGAAAAACTGTAATTCAAATGAACCTGGAATAATTCAGTCGGTGCACAACAGGTCAGCGAACCCAATACAAGCAAGCATTTAACATGTAGAAAGAATAAATGAAAACACAAACCACAAAAGGGTAGGGGTCTTGGCATACATTACTGGTGGATTCTACTTTATAATCCCCATATATCATGCCTGACATATGCTGCATATATTATATATATATTGCACCACTCTAATTCTGCATCTTACCATTTGATCCTTCTGCGTGGTGTCTGGACTAACCACAGACCATTCGATGTCAAGTTCTCCGGTGTCTGAAGGGCTCAGCGTGTAACTGCAACCCAAAGTCACTCGGTCCCCCTCGGCCTTCTGGATGGTCTGCAGGCCCGTGGTTGTCACCTGCACTGCTCGCGTATATTTGAATTCTTTGGAAATAATACAGACACATTTACTGTTTCTTAATACTGATTTTCAAGCACACAGTTGTATATATGATAGTGACTTAGATTCTTTGCTTGAAGGAGAAGCTAGTTATGACAAATTTTAGTACTACTCCCAATAAAAAAAGCTCAAAGCTACAATATGCAAATTTTAGATTAAAATGTCTACAAAAAATAAACCTGTGTTAATGTTGTGTGCATAGAGTAGATTGAAGTCCATGGGGGAAAGTTAAGGGGAAACTACTTGTCATCAGGCATCATTCATTTATTCATCATGTTTATCTCTCATTACCTGGATTAACCTGCTGGTGTCTATACTCAGTTTCTTATGCAGGAGCATAAGTTCCAGCAGGTTATGACAGGTGATGACAGATAAAACATGATGAAGAAATGACTGAATCTTGATGACAAATGGTTTTCCCTTAATTTACCCCCATCGTCTGCAATTTACTCTTGACAATATGGTGGCCAGTCACCACATAACAGAAACCTCCTAATGTTCCTCCATGGACTTACAAGCTGCGGTCAGAGACTCAGAGTGCACACTCAGAGTGGAGTAAATGGAAAGGCAGAGGGAGAAGTGAGCCTTTTGGAGATAATTAAGGATACACATTAAAATAACACTACAGACACCTGAAAGTGCAGTGACAAAATTACTCTTTGTCCGTCCGTGGGATTGAGTCATAAATTGAGACATTTATGACTCAATCCCAAACTAAAGTAAAGCTTTTTTTAAAGCATCTCGACCCATATCTAGACAAAGCTGGAAAGAATGGTCTGTCTGTGGGGTGACAGTGACTTTATATAAATTTATCTTGAGGCTTCAAATGAATTAAAACATGGGAATGATTTACTAAAATATGCACTCAATATAGTAGAATGTAGACTTATATATATATAAATTTCAGTCCATCTTGGTTGATTTTTTTAATTCTCTTTAACTGGATGAAGTATTTTAGTCACAGATGATGAACTGCCTTGGGGAAATACAAATTTTTACATGAAGCTGCTTTGTTCAGTATTATTACCTGTTTGGAGGATAAGACATCTGCAGATAAATTGGCTTCCGAAAAAAAACATCTAAACTTCAAAACCTTGAGTTATTAAAGACAGATGGTAAGCTAATGATAGTAGAACTTCCCATGATCCCATTCTATTTCATGATGTCGTTGACTCCCGACCGAAAATTACATATTGTGCATTTAATAAGCTGTACTCAAACAAGAAAAAAGTCTAATTAGAGGCAAAGAATGGAATTAATTCTCAAAAAACATCTACACAGTATTGTGTTTCCTCCACAAGGTCAGGACAAATTATTTTTCTATTATTAAAAAGTCTTAAAATAGCCCCATGATAAGGGAGGTCAACAGAAGACCAAATTTCCTTTCAAGAAATTCAAGTGTTTAGTTTTAGGAACGGCTTACTGCAAGTCAAAGTATAACCAATTGTAAAATTAATGTTCATTTGCCTTCATTTATTTCAGTGGATTTAATCCAAGAGTTGAATATTAGTCTCTTTACTCTCCTAAGACCCATACTAAAAGAACAAAACACTCCAGCTCAAATCCCTAGGACATTAGAGATCAACAGTCATCTGGAGGAATAATTTCAAAGCCTGATTGGCCAGTCAGTGAGTGCCATGGTAACACACCGGGTAAGCTTACACCACAGAGGCCCACAGCTTAGCACTGCTCAACAGAGACAAGACATGAAAGTCTCAATGATCATCTCTGAAAAGATGCATTAGTCAGTGGCACACTTTGTGAAATACAGTTTACTGGATAATATAGAGGTAACATCTCCATATCTGTAGGCATGCTAAATGTGCACAATTGTTTGTATTCTTACCTGTGCTCAAGAGAGTTGCAGTGCATAAAAAGAAGAAAGACAGCCATGGCTGGCAGAAAGCTGACCTCAAACGATTACGGAACATAGTGATCCTGTTCAACATAAAATCATTGAGGCCAAATGATAAAAATGTCTTAGTATAACAACTAGAAAATACAGTTACTTTACATCTATAATATATAAAGTAGATGCAATTACTGTGCACAGATGTGCTTTATTTTGTGGACAAATCTAGTATAAATATGTCATACAAGCTATGATTTAAACTATTAAAGAGGTTTGTATTGATATTACCTGAATACAGATACTCCATCCAAATGTCTGGCCATGGAATAGAAAGGATCAAGCAGCAGTGTGCTGCCTGGTGCTCTTGCTTTTCAGTGAGCTCCTTTACCCCTCCTTTATTTTTCCTCATTACCATACGCTGCTCTGATTGGATGTTTGCTCCACCTGCTTTACCTGTTCAACAAGATTAGACAGGTGCTATTTAGTTAAAATTGCTTAGAAAATCTTTAATTTTCTGAATGCTGGAACAACCAACTGAAGTGAAACACAAAGATGTAAAATGTGATTACGAATACATTATATTACAACTGAACAAAGCAAATAAAGGAAGTGAAACTAGAGGAGCAATACAATTAGATTGGGTTCATGATAGCAATGAAGTGGTTAGAAACTCAGGGTGCTACTGTAATTTGATGAGAGCAGAACTGTAGTAAAAGCAAAGCATCAGCAATACAAAGCTGCATTGTCTATTATAGCCATTCTCTTTTCCTTTATTTGAATGTTTTATGATATTACTACTATCTCCTTCTAACCAACAAGGCATAGCAAAATAAAATAAAAACTGTCAAATGCACATTTTAAGATCTAAACTTGAAAATGTAGGCAATCATTTGTTTCAACCTACATAAGGCAACAAACAGCTTCTGCACAACCTCCCTCTTATTATTGCATACACAATACACCACACCACACTTAAGCACCTCTCATTTGTCAGATGTCTGTGGTTTAAATTTCAAATAACAGGGAAGACAAAGAGGGACCAGCAGGTCTCAAGTGACAAGAAACTGATTGTTCAGCCATAAACACAAACCAGCGAGGTTTGTTACCAGAAAGTATGAAAATTACTACAAATCTTATCTCTGTGCCACATCTATGAGGAAACCGCCTTTCTAAATGGGGTTGGGTATCCAACACACATGCAAAACATAATAGTGATAAAGGAAAATATCTCCAGATGTAGAAGATCATCCTATACTTACTAAAATCTTACATTCAAATCTTCTTGTATTTTTTTTTGTAATATATTTTCATTTATGGGCACTAGTTGTTAAACAATGTTACATAATGCTTAAAATGTATTATTATTGCACCCAATAGGTAGGAGTAAAATGAAATGCAATGAAAAGCATTTTCATGACGTTGGTGTTGTCAAGGTGAGACAGGGGAGAGTGAAGTGGTGTGGTAATGCTGTCTGCTGTTGACCTGTTTCAGTTGTGGGCAAATTGGTGGGAGTCCAGTGTAAATGGTAAATGCACTGCATGTAGCATAAGTTCTGCCAGCGTATTCACACACACATACACACACAGAGCACATAAGGTGCCAGATATAGTGTTTTTTTATTTTTTTTTTCATCCAAATCACTTCATAAATGTTCATTACGCTCTCACTTACACACTCACTCACACAACTGAAGCAATTTGGGATTCAGTATTTTACCCAAGGACACTTCAACATGCAGACTTGAGGAGCTGCAGAATGAACAAGTGATCTTCTGATTAGTGGATGATCCACTCTACCTCCTGAAGCTACGGTCGCCTCTACAGTTATGGCATACTTTAAAAGCCTACTATGCAACTTTTCCAGATTAAAATGTCTTAAAATGATCAAACCTATGATAAATATTTTTGTTGAATTGGGCACAGGCATTGCTAGACTTTAAAGACAGGGGGGATTTACAAAAAAACTAAATTCAACTGATAAATATACAACCTTGAGCAATTTGAGATAAATACTGAGATTCTAGGTTCTAAAATTTTGTCTTTGCTGTTTTAAGAACATTAAATCATCTATGCTCAAATGCTGATTTGGTCCATGTAACATTAATCTGACAATACAGAGCTGTATAATTGTTTAACATGATAAATGTGTTTTCATCATGCTTGACATTCACAAATATGTTGCATTTTTATATTCATTAATATTACTCATGCAGTGACCTCTAACAACAGTTTCTAAATTCCACAACTAAGTCCTGGGGCTACATCAGGAAACTGGTTAGCTAATGTTAGTTGTGTGAACAGTTTTCATTGGAAATTATGAATCGCACATTTCGCATTACTTGTTGCTGTTGGTTTAACTTGTGTTTGAGCATGTTGTAAGGCCAAGGCCTGCAGGCTGTCAAGTTACAAAACAGTATTTTTATCCCACCAATAAGAATTGTACCAACCTCCCTTCAGTGAAAAACGACCACCATGACTCGTTATGTTGATTCCCTGCTGATGAGCCTTAACTGTTCTTGACGAGCCTCCGTTGTAGTAGTCGGTAAGTCCATGGTATTGTATTGCTGTATTGGTGAATTGTATTGTTGCCACTGTCCCATTTTCTGTTCCGCAGTCAGTTCTTAGTCTCATTGGAATAACACCCACATTCTGGGCACAGTTAATATAATTGTGAGTGATGACAGATGGGTTGCTGTTGGTAGCTCTACAGACAAAACGCACAATATTTCTTGAAAAGGCATCAATACATCCTGAGAGGGCCAAGCCAAAGGGCTTCAGCTTATCATGGCCATCTACATGCCATATGTAGTTTGGTCCCATGGAGTGTCATCTACGTGTCTTAAACCTCCGGCGTGTTCTCACATCCATCCCTTGTGGATTAAGTTGTTTCATCAATCCCATCACCACAGCATGTTTAACATGTAGCTTGTGTTTTTGCTTAAGTACTTATATAGCCACATTGTCCAATAGCCAAACAGTTGCCCAGGCCCACACAGCTACAGGTCTTTATGGCTCGTCTCACCTGAACGAGTAGAGAATAATTCTTTCTCCTATACAACCTTAAATAATTCTTCTTTTGAGTGTGAACACTCATTGTTATGTTGTGAAAGGTGAACAGCATGTCCACTATAACCACATAAGTATGGCCAGCATACTTATCCTAGTTTGAGTGACGCAATGTGTTATGACTTAAAACATTTCTGAATGTCTTGTTGCATACAACATATATATATATATATATATATATATATATATATATATATATATATATATATACATATATATATACATATATATATACATATATATATACATATATACTAAACAATTGGGGCGACACGGTGGCGCAGGGGTTAGCGCTGTTGCCTCACAGCAAGAAGGTCGCAGGTTCAAGACCTCCTTGGTCCGGGGTCTGGGACCTTTCTGTGTGGAGTTTGCATGTTCTCCCCGTGTCTGCGTGGGTTTTCACCGGGTACTCCGGCTTCCTCCCACAGTCCAAAAACATGCTGAGGTTAATTGGAGACTCTAAATTGCCCATAGGTGTGAGTGTGTGAGTGAATGGTGTGTGTGCCCCACGATTGGCTGGTGACCATCTGGGGTGTATCCCTGCCTCTCGCCGTAACGCGCTGGGATAGGCTCCAGCAGACCCCTGCGACCCTAATGAGGAATAAGCAGGTATAGAAAATGACTGACTGACTGACTAAACAATTGAATATATATAAAACACCACTATGACCTCAATATAGACATGAAACAGAATCATCACATTTCTGACAATGTTAACAAAAAGTGACAATATATTCACTTATATTATATATAAATTATATACTTATATATTTTCCAATCATAATCATGCTAGTAATCATAAATATTTTGCCTCTGTCCACAATAATATACATAAAAACAGCTTAAATTTGGTCTAAATAAATTAACTTTTACTTGCAACAGGATAATAAATGTCTACATGACTGGAAACATCCAATTCACAATTGTCAAAGATGTCAAAGTGAGCAAAAAAGATTGAGAACCACTGGACTATTTAGTGAACACATTTAGAGAATTTATCAGCTAAAGAGAGATATTTCCATTGTGGAGATCAAGTCAGAGCTAGAAGTAGATGGTTGCTTATGTTGCTCAGTGTTTGCTTTACAAATAGGCAATTCTTTACTCATCATATTTTACCAATAACTCCAAAACAGAAACAGGTCATTGGAACCTATATAAATATAAAAACACTTAATCTATGATTAATTGTGTGCTCTCCCTTGTCTTGTCTGGATTTGAGATGGCATTTTTAAGCACTTCCAAGAAAATAAACCAACCAAATGAAACTCCAGGTGAAACTTCCTGTTACATAACATATACCATACAATTAGAGAATGCTCTTGTGCCCCAGGATTGATTTTTTTTTTGTGTGTGTCCCTTTGACATTTCAATTTGTATGCTATGAATACAGATGCTTTGTCCAGCTACTGACCAAACACTCTCTGTGCCCACTCTCTTCACATAGTTTTATAGAGTTGAAGTCAGAATTACTAAGCAACTTGCTTCTTCCAGATTTAAAATGGAGTTAAATTTGTTAAATAGACAGTGTAGTAAAATACAGCCTTCAGTTCAGATAGACCTACATTCAAAAATATGTACACCTGTGACAGCATAATAATTAAAAACCATAATTCTAAAAACACTGGTGCTTACAATTCAAATACTACTATTATTGCACAATGAGGTAAAAACATCTCATTAGGCTTCTGGTCAAAAGTCAAAGCTATATGGAGTTTACACAGCTGATTCTCTGCCAAGTAGGTTTCAAGTTCAGTTGTTTTCAGTTCCAAAGTATTGTGAAAGAAGCCCAGGTTTTGCAGAAAGAAAAATTGATACGCAGAGGAAAAGGGGATAAAAATTGGATTTCTGGTTCTGAGTCTACAGTTTACTAACACAGGCTAAATTGGCAGAGACTGTCGTCGTCTCTTGAGCTTTAGTATGACTACAGAAATGTGGGACGTTATAATTGTTGGCGCTGGACTATCTGGACTGAGTGCAGCTCATTTGCTCAGAAAAAGGGATGCCAAGTTGAGAATACTCATACTAGAAGGAAAAGGTTTGTAAAATTCTATTTTTATTGACATCAGTTGTTAACATAAAAAGGTGTGTCATTTTCTACAGAAATATTTCAGTTAAGTGATTATAAAGGTGTATTTATCTGACTGAATTATGTGTTGTTTGCTGTGCAGATCGGGTGGGAGGTCGTACAGTTTCTACTGAAATACCAGCAGCTAATGGTGTTGATCACTGGGACTTTGGAGGCCAGTGGGTTGGAAGGTAATATCGATGAAAACAGGGGAATAAAACAGAGAAGCTATCCGAAACAATTAGGGCAAAAGTGAGATTTTAAAAAGCCATTTGTATTGTTCTTCAATTGAGTTTATTGTACTATTATTGTACTACTCTCTAATGTATTATTAACTTAAAGGCACTTTCTAGTCTACAACATCAGAAACAAAAGAACATTTATCTTAAGAGAAGGGTAGCAGGAGCACTATTGGTATTCGTCAAACTACTGGTGCTCATGGAAGGGAATAATGTTTAAAGAAAGTGGAAGACTTATGACCAAAAACTAAATGGCATTTTAAAAAGGTCCAGGCACTTATGGAGGTTTAAGAATTTAAAAGGCCTTTTCTTTGGATTGGGATTAGTTGTTTTGTCTATGACAGTGAAAAGCATTTAGTAGTAATTGACATGTAGTATTACCCTGTTTATAATTCTGGAGCGAGCTGCTTGTATTGAAAGAAAGTCAGAGGCATTTGACTCTTTTCCATTATGTAGTCATAGTAATACTGCAGAAGACTTTCAAGAAATCATTAGGTCTTTTAATGTCAGAACAGGCGCAAAATTCAGAAAATCTTCATCTTATTTATATTTAATGTGCATTTAAAAGGCAAAGAGCATATGAAAGAATATCATCATGAAATTTAAAAAAAGGCATATATATGTATATATTTAGTTGAGTGCATATGTAGGGTGTGATGTCAGATGACCATACCGAACTGATGTAGACAATGACGTTAATACTTTGTGAGTTTTAAGTTGTGGCATTTCCCAAATTTTCCCAAACTATATAATCTTAATACCCACACCACATGACATTCTAACACCCATAGATGTTGATATAATTATAACATAATGACAATGTTGGATCTTGACATCAACTAAAATTTAACATCAGTTAGAGTCCAACGTCTTTCTGACATCACATTAACTTCCAGTGCATGCTAGGCTGTTCTTTCGAAGATATTAAGGAGTAACAAGTAGTGTACGAGTAGTAGTGTGACGACTCACTTAAAGGCTTTCTTATTTTCTACACTCTGTTTATATGCACTTATGAGTCTGGATCAGCTGGAAGTGTAATGACCCCAAATCCTGCAACAATGTAAACATAAGCACCATAAAGCACTTAAAAGTGGTCTCCTCTCTCTTCCAGCACCCAAATGCACATCTTGGAGCTCATAAAGGAGTTAGGCTTGGAAACCTTCCCACAATTTAACACTGGCAAGAAGGTGCACCACATGGGTGGGCCTAGTGCCAAAGTTCGCACCTACAGAACCAGTATCCCTACTCTATCCCTAGTGGTGTTAATGGATCTCACCCATCTCCTGTGGAAGGTGAGGCTATAGACAACAATGTTCT
This sequence comes from Lepturacanthus savala, assembly GCA_030544235.1. NCBI lineage: Eukaryota > Metazoa > Chordata > Actinopteri > Scombriformes > Trichiuridae > Lepturacanthus > Lepturacanthus savala. The sequence goes on along the minus strand of CM060484.1, from coordinate 5,308,904 downwards.
CTACCTAAGTCTATATTCAGTGTTATCAAAATTTGAGAACTGTCTAATAACTATCAGAGGACAAACATACCTATTACAATGCTGAAGAATGGTTTAAATCACTTATTGTTAATGTGTGTACCAAGAAACAATGACTAACTGATAGATGATGTACAGCATATAAACCCACAGAGTACTTCATTAGGAACACAATACAACAGTTTTGCCATAAATTCCACTTTAATGAAGCTTATACATTGTCAGTGTTAATTGACATTGTCAAAAAGGAGATAATTCTACTTTATGTTTATCTTAATGTTGTTTTTTCTTATGGTTTTATTACTATGTCTTTAAAACACTTTTTATGCTCTAAACGATGCTGTATAAATACAGTTTATTATTATCATATCGTTATTATTATTACTGAGGTCACAGTGAGGTACTGGAGTGCATTGTATTAAAAAGTGCTCCAAAGATTTTGCAATGAACTCCAGTACACCACCACCACTATGACCTCAATAATAGACATGAAACAGAATCATCACATTTCTGACAATGTTAACAAAAAGTGACAATATATTCACTTATATTATATATAAATTATATACTTATATATTTTCCAATCATAATCATGCTAGTAATCAAATAGTATAGTGCCAAAGGGATCTGTTATTGGTATTTCACATTAATAATTCAATGTGCTATAATAATAAAGTTAATTATACCACACAGTATACTGTCCTTGAGGAATGATTAGAGTAGCAGTTGGAAGTAAAAAATAAAAGAGGAAATTCAATGGCACCATCATTTTCATCATCACCAATTATTTTGTTATCTGATAAAAGTGAAGGCTTTTTCTTATGGAAAATCATAACATGTATCATCACACCTGTTGTGTGATGTTGCGCAGATTGACAGATTGTGTGCCACAGTATGCATCGAGGATCCTTCGAGGACTCCCAACGCTGTCAAATTAGACAGTATGACCCTGCACTCGTACATTGATCAACACGCTTGGACTGCAGGTCAGTTAAATATTGATATGTCTATCTTCCTGGGTGTAAAAATGATGTGTTCTTTTTTTCATGAGAAAAATAAATAGATTAAATAGTCAGGTGATCCAGGAAGTTATTAAAATTTATCTTTATCTTGGATTATAAAATTTCAAGATCTACTTGTTTTGCTATCATAACTAAAGTAAAGTACATATTATTATTCATGCATCGATTTTATGCCAGAAAAATAATAAATTGCAGTACAAGATTTATCAAATGTAGACTAAAAACCCATCCCCATTTGTTACAAGAAGATTACAATATTATTATCATCCAATCAAGTATCTCTTGGTTTACTTCACAATGTGTGTGGATTATTGACAGGTTTCTTTTCACAATGTGCTGTTTGTTATGCAAAGGTGTACATCTTTACAGAATACTGTCATTGCAGGGAAGAATACATATTATCACTGTCTGTGTGGGAGCTAGTGTGGATTCTTTCATCCCTTTCTGCCAGAACTAAAAGAGGAGATGGCCCTGTGTAGCCGGTCTGTTTTTGGCATGGAGCCATCCCAAATGTCCTTCCTTTTCTTCCTCATGTATGCTGCGGCAGCTGGGGGTTTATTGCCTCTGCTCGAGAGTACTCCAGGTACTGCTCAGGAGCTCAAGATTAAGGTACACAGTTCATATCCTTCCTCAGACTGCATATTGTTGATTCAAGTGTTTTTTTTTTTTTCTAAACCACATATGGATTTCTCCTCTACTTTAATAAAACTTAGCATCCAGGTCCACAAGCATTTTGAACTTCATTTCTGTATGTAAGCTACTGTACAAATAAAATGTATTACTACTATTATAAATGATATTATCAACAAACCCGTTGCTTTATCCATGGCCGCTTAAAAACATTGAGCTGTGGTCCTGTTGATTTTTCCTGTTTTGCTGTGCTCCTTCAGCATGAAACTTGTGCTTCTACAATGTTCTGTTTTTGTGCCGTTGCTTTTGAACCTTGTCTGCACTCACATAAGGGTACAAACGAACTGAAGGCCAAAAAAGGCTGTCAAGATTAAGGAACAAACATGGCCTAAAAGAAAATGGCAACAAGGCGTTTGTAGTTTCCAACTTTCATCTTAACACATTTCCCCCACTTTTTATCTGCAACGATTTTGTTACTATGGCATTCTAACCATTTCCTGAAGGAAGTATTATGAGGAGCACTGTGAGCATGAAACACCACATATAAAGTAAAAGCAGCATCAAATATAAACTGGTGTGGACCTGATTTCTTATGTTGTATACGATGAAAGAGACTAGTATTTTTTCTGTTTTGAATTTGGAATATATCTTCAACTTGTATATGTACTTGTATACAGAACTCAATTAATTGTGGACTGTACATTATATCGTTTATATCATTTATATTTTATTGTGTTTGTTTCAAAACAAATTTTTATACTTACCCCTTTTTGTTTACCCTTTTTTCATTTTCTACCAACTGGAAGAAAATAGTTCCCATTAAGACTGGTTGACATATAGCTCTGGTTACACAGAATAAACTTAACATTGTTTCTGGAAAGAGGTGTTTATGTTTTTCGTCGCATGCAATGTTGATGATGAGTTTTTTTAAATATGTAAATGTTATTGCCTGAGCAACATGATGTTGGCAGAAGCCTCAGAGGCAGATATATAAAAGTCATTGGAAATATAACTGAATTATCCGCATGGCTAGCCAGACACTACCAGGGGTTTGTTTTGTAATTTGGGTGAAGGGACCCTTTAACTGCAAACAGTCTGCCCCTCCAGGGAAGGAGGGCATCTATGGGTTTTGAACCCACCTTGAACTGGAATATCTGTCTCTCCACAGGGGGGCACCCAACAGCTTTCAGAGTGTCTGGCAGAACGTGTTGGGTGGAAGAATGTCCGGCTGGGTTCTGCTGTGACCGCCATATGGCAGGTAGCGTATAGTAACAGCTCACTCAGGTATTGATGAGGCGCAACACAGATAACAGCTTCCTCAGTGGGGAAACAGGCCGTCTCCTGTGAAGGCACTGTCTGTTCCGCCTGACTGTTTTCCTTATCCACAGCTGAGAGGCCAAGAAGGCTCCGTGCACCCTTTACCCAGTGCTCCTCATCACTGTGGTTTATTTTTACTTATCTACCAGCCACAATGGTGTTACTTTCGATGTCAGACACATATTGTGATAATAATCAGAGCCTGTCAGTGGCAAAAACAAGCACTTTTAATGGACAGACCTTGATGGGGTACAATAGCCCCCAAGGACTACATTGCAGTGTGTTTCACAGCTGCCGGCAGAAGCTCTCTCGCTCAATACTGGACCAATTTTAAAAAAAGAAATGCTCTCTCCTTAGTAAATTCTACAAAAAAAACAAGGCTGAAAAATCCCCAAATTGCTATTTAAGTATGATGGTTTGATGCTTTTCTCATACTTTTCTCATACTTTTCTAGTACAGTACTACTGTACTAAATATCTGTTTATTAAATGTACTAAAGTTGCATTAAATTGGTGCAACTAAGTTGTACAGAAGGCCTATCAAGCAATACTTTAGTGTACTCTGACCATATTACTGCATACTAGTACATTTTAAATAAATAAGAAAAAAATGTTGACTATATTTTAAATATATTTTTATATTTAACTTATTTTTGTACACTTAAAGTTTTTTATTATTTTTTTTTTGCTGGGGCTATCTCTGCAGGCATTAGGTGAGAGGCAGGACACACCCTTGTCTTTTTACTGGTCTATCACAGGGTTAAAACACTGAGAGACATATCAGTTTCCACTCCATTCTGCACATGCGTGGGTAACTAGGTTTAGGGTTTATTGTGCCTGTACAAAGCTGTATGGGAAATTTAGAAATAACAGTTTATCTAAGATGCACAAAAGCAGCTGGACAAAACTCACACAGGCACAGGGAGAATATAAAAAATGTCACACAGAGAGGCCCAACACACCAAGTTGGCTTCACACCCAGGAACTTTTAGCTATAATAAATCATTTATCAAAACATTAATATAAGTGCATTTTAAGATGCTTATATTTGGATTTCTAGACACTTTGGTGGTGCAGGGAGATATGAGAACGCCTAAGTACAGATGGGCCCTTTAATGCCTCTTTAATCAAAAGAAATTGTTTAAAAAATCCTTAAATTGCAAGGGAGCCAGTACAGAGAGTTAACAGCATGAATGTTTAATTCCTAGTTTTCAGCATTCAAATATGTATAGACTGTTGCTTAGTAATTATCTGTGGTAGGAACTTTAAATTAGTTTAGTGGAAATACGTGTAAGAACAAGAGAGGATGCCAACGGAGTTCTCCAACTACAAAGGTGAGACTGAAAACCTTGTTTATAACTCTAAGAGAATTATAAGAGACTATTTTTAAGTGATGCTTGTCATGGACTGATCTTTTTGAAAGCACAGTTTATTTTTAATAAAATAGGGCTGCATAGTCTTAATTGTATGCATTTATTTTTCTAAAAGCCAATATTATTTTTAAAATATGCACCATTATAAACATATGACGATTTTGGGTCAGCTACTGAAAAATAATAATGACTCCAGTTAAGTTTAAATACAGTTTAGTCATACTGCATTTAAAATAAATTGTGTGGCCAGAATCAATCTGCAAAATAAACAGCTCAACCCTACCAAACACGATCTACTGTACCAACAAATCTGTGTAAATCTGTGTTAAATAACGCTGTGTTTCTGTTTTTATGTTGCAACAGGATGCTGAGTGGGCCAAGGTGAAGACTGCAGCCGACACTTTCTTGTGCAGAGCTGTGATTGTCACCTGCCCCCCTCATTTGGCAGGTCAGTATGCGTCTCTCACCTCTCTCAGCTTGCTAAATGAAATTCTCACTGATGCAGAAGGCAAATATCCTACTCTCTCACCACGTCTGTCAAATGTGGCAAACTGAGCTTCCATGCAGATAAATTGTTGACTTTCCTAAATTTATTGGGCTTGTTTGCTAGCCTGAATAAAACTCTGTCTGAGACTAGGCCCTAGGCTGGAGAATTTTCTGGATTTCAGTTTTTTTAACTGGAGTAAGAGTTAAAGTCTAAGAGTCTCTTTCCCTCTTTCGGTTATAAACAGTATATACAGGTGGGATAAAAGGTTGGGAGGTATTTGATTGGACCTTTGAAAAGTGGATGGGCAAGATGACGTGTTTTTTTTTTACTGCAAGAAAATTTGATTGAATTTGAATCTGATCTGAAACAAGAACTAGAAAGTCTTAATTGAAATAACACCCAAAACCTGCCATGTTGTAGATCTATCTTCAAAGTCAGCAGCACACATACTGCAAATGTAACAGGTTTACTCTTGACTGCGTGACCAGCCATGTCACGACAAAAGATGTCCAACCCCAGAGTAGAATCTACTTTTGCTTTTTCCAGTCAGAAAAAAAGAAACCCTGCAATCGAACTTCTAATGAACTGCAGAATAAAATACTGATGACTTGGAGTTGGGTTTGGCTGCTGCTTGTAGGACGCATCCTGTACTCCGACTCAAGCCCCTGCTGGTTGATGTTGAGGCTAGAGTCAGGGCTGGTTTTGCCAGGTTTGGAAAGTGCTAAAGCTGAATCTGGAGCTTGGGCTTGCTCTGGGTCTGTGCCGGCATGTACTAAGCTGGCAAGAGATCTGTCAGTCAAAGCCTCATACTCAGAGCTGTGGACTGTAGCCAGGATCCGTAATGAGACAGATTTGAGAGCAGTGTTGAATTATGCAGCATGGATTGCTCTAGCTTGGATGCCACGGTGCCACGCTTTGGCCTTAAATCAGTGTGGAGAGGTTGACAGGGACTCTCAAAAGCCAAAGTCAGAGATTTCACCTCTCTCAAAAGGAGTCAGGGATAAATTAAAGAGAGGACTGCTGCTTGAAGTCATTTGTGTGATGTGTCTCATTTGAATTTTTGGGTAGTGGGTAAAGCTAAGCAGCTTCTCAGTTAGTGGGGCAGTGAAGGTGAGAGTTTACAGTGGGACTGTGTTTAGCATTTCATTTACAGATGATTGTTTCTGACATTCCTTATTAATTCTCATGTCACTTGCTTTTGAGAGAATGAATGGATTGAATGAATTATCAAATAAATGAAAACCCTGCTTGGCATCAAAGTACACCCACAGCTGCATTCACAAACACAAATGCTGAATATGAGCTGTGTGTCCCCTAATATATCACGTTTGTCTTGTTCTTGGCTCCCGGATTTATCTCCACATTCATCCATCCATCTTTTATAATGAGTTCCGTCAGGGTTTTTTTCTTCCTTTTTTGTTACCACTTCACTCACTCACCTCAATGATTTATGAACTGTTTGTTTTCGGTGCAAATAAGATTGCTATGCATGAAAACAGCTTGGGGTGTGTTGACTTAACTTTCATGTTACGTTATGTGTTGACTTTTGAAAATGTGGTTAGTATGTGCTTGGTTTAGTTGATAAATGTGTTTCATGTCCATGCATTCAGTGTAAGATTGCATAACAAAACAAAATCAAATTAAGTTTTCACAACATAAATTTGGTGTGTAATGCAATTAGTTGCACAGTCACTAACATTCAGTGATTCAGTTAAGCTTTGCAGTTACTAAATCTGCATTTTGTTTCAATGTGTTTTACTGTCTCACTTTATCATGTAAGATGTCTCTGACAGAGCAGGTTAACTATCTGGCTGTGTGTATCCCTCTGGGTATCTGGGCCTGTGTATGAGTCTTAATTGTTGAGTGGTGAACCTAAAGTTCTCAAAAGAACTTGTAAAAGTTGGACCTCATTATAGGAAGATTTAACATGAATGCACCTGAACTTGACAGGCAGCTGAATAACACTATGATGATGGCACCTATCTTCTCTTGGAGGAGCTGCTGTAATTACAGCAAGCTTGAGCAGTGGCGAGGAAAGTTGGTTTGTCAACCAACACTTTTGGAGCCAGTTCTAGGCTAGTGCTATCCACTGTGCTGTAAATGAAACCAATGAGTGCCCAACAACTAAGGCATTATGCTTTGTTCACAAATGGAAAAGAATTTTTTCATCTCCTAATTCTCAAATCATAATGAATATTTTCAAAACAATTTAAAACCTCCACATCGCTGTTCACAAATCATGTGTCATGTGTCCTTTAGACAATTTGCCAATGTTTTAGCACAACCATTCAAATGAGTTAGTACAATCGTCAATACATTTTACAAGTATGTGTCCTGCTGTTTAAAATTAATTTTAATGCTTCTTAATTGAATAGTTAAACTCTCCAAAACATGTAGGAATAATGTGTAATTCATTATATGCACAAACTTCCATTTCATTGTCAAAATGTCAAATCGGTAAATTGACTGCCAGGTGAAACCTGAACATCAACAACATTTTAAGTACCTTGGTGTCCACATCACTGAAAGCCTGACCTGGGGGCAAGGTACAAACTGTTTTACCTTGAGGAAGTTCCAGCTAACCTCTCAAATACTTAGGAATGTCTACTTCTGCACCATTGAGAGTGCCCTGACAATGAACTTCACTACCTGGTACAGAAACAGTTCTGCGAGACTGTAAGCTGAACACACAATAGGTGATGCTCTACCCCACCTTGAGGACATTTAAATCAGGTGCTGCAAGAAGAAGTTAAAGAGAATCACTAAGGATCACAACCACCTGGGTAACAGCCATTTCTCCAGGCTGCCTTGGCTGTCAGTAAGGACACAAGGCTCAGGCTTCCTGAGCCTGAGAGGCTCAGGAAGAGCTATCCTCAGGCCACTGGGATCCTGAATGAGGTCACTGCCTAAACTACTGTGATGTTCCTCTGAATATGGAGGAACGCAAGTAAACAATGAATAGAGGCAGCTAGATGGCTGCTCAGGGAAGAGAAAGAGGAAGATGAGTAAAGATGCTTGGAGGGGTATAGTGAGGGGAAGACAGAAAATCAGACGAAGAGCTGTAAGAGTTAAAATACATAGAGCTGTCACAGATGAAGTATGGGCCACAGTTGTGGACCATGTAATTAACCATGGCCTTACATCAGCAGAGGCTGGTCCCCAAGTGCAACCTAATATAAACCCTTCTACGGTGTCTTCAATTATCCAAGCATTCTGCAGTGAAAACGGGTAGACACTCACTCAATACTGTAATTATTCATGTTACAGTATTCCAGTTACAGCAATTCAGTAACTAAATGCCGATGCATGTCTGGATGTATGCTGGAAGAAATACATGCAGCATAACTACATTCTGCTGATGGAAGAAAAGCAGTTTTTCCCCTCAGCGGGAACAGGAGAGCTGCAGCAAATAAAGCTATTAGAGTGAGCAAGATTCAGAATGCAATTCCGAAGAACAATGGCGTCTTTTAAAGTAACAATTCTGCCACCACTGAATTTTGAAGAGATTTCAGATGACCGTTAAACAACCCTACAAGATCACATTTGAGATCTGCTTGTGACTGGTACAGTTGATGCCAACAGGCCCTGGTGAGGGAAGGAAACCAGTTCATCCTTCACCATCTGTAGGAAATACAATTTTAACCTATAGTAGAAGAAAACATTTCCATGGTTTATTTTTACCAACTTTATATACTATATATACTGCAAAGGGCAGAAGTAAGATGAGAAACTCTGCCTCACCATGAGCTACCGTGCAGAAACACTGGGACAGGGAAACAAACACCTCAGAGGCATGAAAATAAGGAAAAAAACAAAGACTCGAGAACAGCGGTGAGAAGGCAGGTGCCGCTCCCTGAAGAGGGAAAGAGGAGAGTGTAAAAAATAAATTTAATATCACATATATGATATATGACATATTGTGAAAGAAAAGGTGGCATGTGTAAAGGTTGGACTACAGTGATAAAAGGTGGGCAGAAATGATTGGACAAATTGCAGGCATGATAAAAGAAAGTCTTTCAGTCAAGCTGAGAGCACCACATCATCTGGTCTATATGTGGCTCTTAGAGAACCGAAGGCCATGAACCTTTTGGTTGAACAATAGACTCTTGAACATTCATATGCCCTTGATAAGGAAATTGTTTCTCTTTTTAGTCAGTCAGTCATCTTCTATACCCGCTTATTCCTCATTAGGGTCGCAGGGGTCTGCTGGAGCCGATCCCAGCGCATCACGTTGAGAGGCAGGGATACACCCCAGATGGTCGCCAGCCTATCGTGGGGCACACACACCATTCACACCTACGGGCAATTTAGAGTCACCAATTAACCTCAGCATGTTTTTGGACTGCAGAAGGAAGCCAGAGTACCCGGTGAAAACCCACGCAGACATGGGGAGAACATGCAAACTCCACACAGAAAGGTCCCAGGACCCAAGGAGGTCCTGAACCTGCGACCTTCTTGCTGTGAGGCAAAAGCACTAACCATTGCACCACCAGTGTCGGCCTCTCTCTTTTTAGTGGAATTTATTTTATTGTGGCATTTTATTGTTTTATACACAATTTGTAATTTAGAGAACTGAGTATGAATTTGTTGTGGATTTTATATTTCACTTCAGTGGGTCTTGAATGCAGTTTGCCATTGGGGATGATGGAAGGTAGATGAGAATGTGTATCTTTTGATGTAGATGGGGCCTCTTTCAACATGTGCACCAATAGTGGTGTGACTGCCCATCAGCGCACTACACTATATGCCACACAGGTTTATAACAACAACCAGACAGATATAAAGCTTCTTTCATCAATTTAATAAAAAATGTTAGGCGACATAATGTCTGTGAGTAAGTGAGAGACAGTACTGATTTGGAAGATACTTACCTGAGAAATGTTGCCTGCTTCTTGAAACAGACTGGAACTTGTGATCCTCACCCCACAGAAGGTGGAACCTAAGGTGTTGGTAGTCTATCATCTCCTGCATCTAATTCCTAAAACAAACCACTTCAGAGGCATGTTGAAACAAAACCTCAATGTTCAGGGACAGAGTGCACTTTTGACATTTTCTTTGTGACCTGTTTGAGAAGCTAGCTGCCCTTGGTCTCACACTACAGAGAAACAATTTGATCCTCTCCAGAGTCACCTCAGAGTTGAGAGCTGCTGCACCCTATTTAAGTTGTCCAGTGAGGCCTTTTCTGCTCAAAACCACATCAAGAATTCAGCAAGACACTAGCCTGGAGTATCCACAACTGAACACTTGATGCAGATCAGCTTGGAGGGGCCCAGTCTTGCTGTGGACTGCTCACTGAGCTCAGAGAGGGACAGATGACCTGCTTAGAACAGCTGCTGGACCAGTGTGTCTAAATAGACTGAGTAGACTCATTTGTGGGAATAGATTTAAGAAGAATTATAGACTTGTGCAAACTGTTTATAATATATATATGTGGTTTAAAACAGTTTAAAGTATATATCATTATTTATTTATTCAATGAATACTGTTTGAAGCACAAATAGTAGAAATGTTTTGTATTCAAAATACATTTCATCACTTTGCTTGTATATGTCTTCTTCATATATACACTTTTTAAAGGAAAAACTATTTTTTATAATTTTTCATTGCATTCATGAATGTCTTAATGCGCTCTTACTCTAAGACTCAATTTCAATAAATATCAAAGGGCTAGGTATGTAATTCAATAAACCAAGATTAAGATTTAAGGTTCCAATATATACAGGACTCCATCTTTACCATTTGGATTAAGTGGGTGGCGAATATGGCTGTCCATCTCCAATGGCTTTATATAGAGCTGTTTTTCTTTTTTAATGTTAACAATCTTTCATTATTGCCTTAATAATTTTAAATGGCCCTCCATGGGTACCTAATATTATCAGGGGTTCTGATTTCTTTATTTTTATCAAAAAAAAAATTGTCTGGATTGTCTGGATTCAGGAAGCATTAAGTCTAATATGGATGCTTTTTCTCTTTAAACATGGACAACAGATGTAGCATGATTAGTCCAGCATTATTAGTATGACTAATGGTCTTCATAACAGGTTGTTATGACATTTTGTTTTTCTCAGAATAACCCAGTTATATAGAGTCATTTGAACAGGCCTGAACATTAGGTTCTCATTAACTTTAGCTGTTGCATTAGCTTTACACTATGAATTGTCATTTGGAACCCGCATCCCTCAATCAATCTTTTTGATGTTTTGATTTGAGTGGTATTTCATATTTCATTTTCCTCATCTCTCTGACAGCCAAAGTCACTGACAGCACCAGTGCTATGTTATACATTCAGAGGAAGAAAGTGATGGAAATTTTGAAGCCACTTGCTGAAGGCTACCAAAGGTGTGACTCGCAATTCAGTGACGGATGATATTGAGAAAGTGCATTCATAAAAATTAAATGAGAGCAGATCAAATGCCACATGATATTTGAGCAGACAGACAGAGGATGAACAGAATGAAAGGAAACCACTTGGGGGGAGGGGGGAACAGCACTCTTAAAAGTCTGTAAAAGGACGAATACGCAGGGTGTTCCTAAAAAACAATGTATAGACTCATATATCACTTATAACACACTCGATTTTCTTACTGTTTTGCTGTCTTTGGGACATTTCTGGGCAACAGCAGTGGACTGCTGCTTTCAGTTCTAGGGTAAATCAGGAAATCCTCAGTATTTATCCTGTTGAGATGTCAACTTATTCAGTGGCTAAGGTTTGTAATTTAGGCCACCACATCAGAAGGTATCAAAAGTGAGTCCCCTTAAAAATACAGTCTAGAGATTTATGCATGCCAGGAAGAATGCATGACAAGCATCTTCTTCTGTCACTACTGCAAAGGGCTGATTCCAGTTTAAAATATGATACCAAAATAAGCCACTGGATTAGTGTTTTTATAAAAATGCCGTCCCATCAGTTTAATTGAATTTAATTGAAATGAATCAGTTTATTTATTGTATTTATTTTCCTATTATATGTTTATCTCTTCTTGATATAAGTGTGATGCTGAGTGCTAAAGAAGATTTTTGGATGTAAGAGTGGATGACAGCGCTGTCACTCCAGAGCATTTCAAAAATAATACAGTTCAAAATAATTACATATCAGAATATGTCTCATTTCACCATGAACAATTTAAAATCTGCCTGACAAATAATGAGGTGGACAGCATTTCTGGTTACAAACTTAGCTGATCATGATGTCAAAACAAGTAGCAATATGGTTATGACACTACTTGACAGGTCTTATGTCATGTGTACAGTGCTGTCATTTGGACATCTAAGTGACCATGTCAAATTAGTTTGGAGCCCCTTATCATGTCAAACTATTTCACTTTTACTGCTTTGGGCTCATGAATTTTGTTTTGCATTAAGGTCATTATTTTGAGGTTGCTGACAGGCTCTTGACAGTGTCTAAATGCCGCTTCACATCTTCCTTGGGTTCATTTGTTAAAAGCCTGGCTTTTGGCCAGATGTTGCTTCACTTGCCAGAGCAAGCAGAGAAAACAGTCTCTTCTCTTTGCATGCCTAACATACACTACCTCATCCACTACCTATCAGTACTGATGATGTAATTCAACTACCCTTACATCAGAGAAATGGAGCTTTCACAGATATAAGCACTGTGATTATAACTTTAGAGCACAGCAACAGCCAAACTAACATAAGGTCATGTGGATTTCTTTGCAAGGCTATTAATGCTAGTCAATGATTCAGGATAAGCATCCTGATCAATAGAGAGATTAGCTTCTAGGCTGCCATATGTTTTATTTCCCTCTCTAAAGTAAAATATACAATTGTCCTAGTGAACTAGCTGACACTAGGTCAAATCAGGAAGATAAATTAAATATAGTAAAATAAAAACATGCTGTTTTAGGGATTCATTGTGTACTCTTGTTTTGTTAACAGCAAAGATCCACTACCAGCCATCCCTGCCCAGCCAAAGGGAATTCCTTACCCAGAACATGCCTGTGGGTCACATGATAAAATTCATTATAACCTACCAGACGGTGAGTAGGATCAAATACAATTGAGCCAATATGTGTGTGAATAATGTTATAAAGATCTTAGATCCTTGATCTTTTTCTTCCCTGGAGGGTTTAAGTTTGCTCTTAATACATACTGTATCTTTATATATAGAAAAACAGATATAATTTATGAAGTCGGTTGGCTATAGTGGATTATTGAATTAGTCATGCTTGCAAGGATGTTTTGTGTAGACAATTTCAGGTATATAGAAGACAGCATTTGTAAGGGGTTAAATTCCATTGATAAAATCTAAAGTTTTTCATGCCTGTCAAAGACTTAATCAAAACATGTTTCAGTTTTCCCTGCAACCCTAATGATGAATAAACGGGTATAGAAAATGAATGAATGAATGAATAAATATGTTTTCAGTCTTTCAATTTATACTTCCAATGCGCAATGTTCTATTTCATGTAAATTGCAAATTGTTTACTAGCAGTGGCATCAGCAGAGCTGAGGGAAAACTGTGTTAAAATGTGTATTTCTGTATCTATTTCATCGAGCAGAAAGTCTGTAGCAGACAGCAACTGATTTAATTGGCACTCATTCTTTATAGATCTGAATACTTGGTACAAAAGCTTCAAGCACATGATTGACAATTTGATTTGTTTAATCTTATTTATTTTGCACAACCACACAATTAATTAACAGAATGCTTGTGCACCTTGTTAGCAGATTAAATCTGCCCACTTTAATGAACATAAAATCATTAGTGCATTTAACATTTATTAGATTTGTGCCTTGGTGTTTTGCCAAGCTGCATCTGGATCCTAATAAACACATATGAAAATATTGGTCACTGATGTTAACTAAGTTATAGTCTCCTTCTGATATACTGTATGTAATAGTCAGTTTGTAGTCTATTCGATTGGACAGCTTACTCTTTTAAACTGCTGATTAATATGGCATGATTCCCTGCAAAGTAAAACGGAATAAGTAATAATAAGAATAAGTAATACAAAAATTGTATTAAGACACATTTAATTTCATTTTAATTTCAATAAATTTCAATTTCAATAAAGCCACCATTGAAACAGATGAAAGGTCACATGAACTTTCATGTGACCTTGACCAGTCTATAGTTATGTTCACATTACAGGTATTAATGCTCAATTCTTTGTTTTTTGCCAGAATCAATATTTTTTTGTTGATGGTTCATGTTACGGGCACAAACTGTGCAAAAAATGTAAACCTTCCACATCTCTCCACTTATATATATATTGTTTATTTTTATTAGCTTGTTAAACACACAATCCATCTTATGGGTAAAAGATAATTAGAGCTATCTGTATGAATATACTGATGATCAATCAAGTCTGATTTCCATCTTTGGCCCTTGCCATCAATTTGGCACTTTGACCAAGGTGCCTTGAGATGTACCTTTAATATCTGAGAAAAGCTGCACATGCTTGAAAATCCACAAATTGGGAGACGGATCATTTTTTGCAGGAAATCTAGTTGAATTGATGTTTATTTAGCCAAGGGGACAATGATGACTTCACACAGGGGTTTTTAAGTATTACCTTCTTTCAGAAATAATGTTAAATTAGTGTCATGTGCTGAATTCATTATCCAATTGTATTGATTACACACTGGGACACTAATAGGGCCTCTGACTTGAAGAGATTCATTAGAGTAAATATCAAAATCTGTCTAGAATAACTAAAGTTGCATTATGAGGATTTAGTTATTCTTTTCACAGTATCAGATGTGCCATAGTTGCATCTGAGGCTGTGTATTCACTAGACACAACAAAGTCTGAAAATCTAAGCTTAGTTGCCTATTCCAGACAAGTTTTCAGGAACTGCATGTCAGCAGATTTATGTGACTTTGCTGCATGACCACATTTTAGAGGAATTGAAATGGCATACAATTCACTCATCCATTTACCCCAGGTTAAAGCAAGCATTAATTCTGTTTTGATTGAAAACAGCTAGAGAGGAAAATGCAGGACGCATACAGCAGTTCCTTTAAAAAGAACTTCAAGAACAACCAACAAGTCCTCCTTAAGGGAGAAAACAAGTGTGAATGTTTGAAACATAGCAGAGGAGATTATGGTTATAAACTGACCTCTCCTAGAACCCTTGACAAGTGAAAATCACTTGGGTAGCAGGTGGTGGCAGATGTCTGTTTATTGGAAGATTTATTAGAAGATGTAAAAAAGGAAAACAGAACATTGAGCTGACTGAGCAGCTCACTGGAACACTCTTGTCACAACTCTTATGCTATCCCAAGGATTTTGCATTTTCAGCATAAATAGTTGAGTCTGTATTCCTGCCTTGTATTATCTGGCGAGGCAGGGCAATACAAGAAGCACCAGCTTGTCCCTCTCACAATCCAAGTCCTTAGAGGCAGCCTCAGGCTGGGCATCACATCTGTCTCCTCTCTTACCTGTGACAACCCTCCCAAACGTTATGTAATTTGCCATGGCAACGCCTGCAGCTACTAAATCATCTCCACGTGACACAGAGCTTATTTGAAGCCTGGACGTAAATGAACAAATATCAGCAACTTTTGTCTAGAAGAGTAGGGACTCAGTAGGGGGAGAGGAAAAGGCTGAAACAGCCTTTTTGCCCATGTTGTGTGGGCTACTTTGTCACGTCATTAGAGTGAATTGTTTTGGGGGATGTGAGGTTAAAAATAATAATGTAATAATAATAATTAACAGCCATAATTAACCACTAAGGCCAGGAAGGTAGCTATGGCAAGTGAAACCTAAGCAGGATCCTCAATGATGTTGTTTGCAGAACTGCAACCTTGTCCAACATGATGTGCATCTGTCTTGTATTCGTAGGGATGTAGGGATGTATTCATAGTTCTATTTAATACTTATTTATTTACTTTTATATACTAATGTATGTGAATCTGATTGTGAAAACTATTAATATTACAATGGATAATCTCATGTTATACTTTAAATTAGCTTTTTTTATGGCATGCTATTTTTTTTTACTGTGTGGTTAATGTCATTTTAATTATTCTTTATTGCTGTCTGCAGCAAAATGTTTTCTACATCATAGCTAAGCAGGATATTGCAAGACAAATTGAGTATTCATTATTAATTGAGTATTAGTATTACCTTTCACACTCACTTTTACCCTGGTCCTAATGTTAGACAGAGTGAATCTGCATGACAATATAAGTAAGGAAGGAAACATGTAAAGAAAAAACAAGCTTTTAAGAGCAGAGACAGAGACGTCTATAACTTAACCAGGTATGAATTAGAGCAGGCCATGAGAAAAGCTAAGGCTAAGTATAAAGACACACTGCAAGCTCAAGACAGTGGGGGGTCTGACCCCATCTACAGATGATTACAGGGTAAAAGAACAAACTGTCAGTCCACGATGAGGACCCCCTTATACCCAGATAACCTGAATGAATTGTACTGCAGATTTGATCTGCAGTCAGGTGAACAACTCGGAGAAGAGCCTGTGATCCGTCCTTTTGTGGTGTAAGAACACAAGGTTAAAGCCCTGCTCCGCAGACATAATAGCTGGAAGGCAGCAGGACCACGTGTCCACATTCACTTTCAGATACTGCACCAACAAACTGGTCTGTAAGGCTATGGAAAGTCCCTGCATGTTTTATATATGCTGTTGTCATCCATGTGACGTTTTGATGTTGTTATTTTAAATGATTAGAGGCTATTCACCTGTTATACTGTATTTTGAGATGGAACTGTTTCAGTTTTTCATTCAGCTAACAGGTCTACAGAGACGCTGTATCTGTGTACCAACATCACACCTGGAGGCTCCTGCAACTATACAAGTTTTGTTCATTGATTTTAGTTTTGCGTTTAATACCACTGTGCCCGTTTGACTATTTAATAAATGTGAATGAATCAGTCTCTATGCAACTGCAACAGTCATTACCATAACATAACGTTCTCATGCAATGTTAATGCTCCTCACTACTCCAGTTAATAGGATGGACCTTTGCTACAGCTTGGAAATAGGAGATATTCTATTCCACAACTTGACATTCGTCCAGCTACTGCAGCAAGAGTTTACCTTTCTCAGAAATAATATCAGTTCAGGGTGAAACAAGTGTACTATATTATTATAGCTCCTTACAGAGTATTAAAATTAAACTTGATTTTAGTGCTACATCATAGATATCTGTTAAATTGATTAGGTTGAACATGTTTTATAGTTTTTCATTAGGTTTCTTTTATTTTATTTTTTAGTTTCTTTTATTTTTCCTCTACTGCTGTATCCCATTCTTTAAAATTGTTGTGTTCAATCAAGATTGATTTTTTTGTCCTCTAATAATCCATTCTCAGAATATGGTAATCAGGACACCCCTACTTCAAATAGATTAAAAATAATGTTAAAATCAGAATAAAAATTGTTATTTCATCAAATTGATGATTCAGCTGTGCTTGTAAATAAATACATTTGGCAGCTGGACTCTGCTTACTGCTATGGTGACTAGTTGGGTATTGGTTGAATTAAGAACAGCTGTTTGAGCCAAACTACTACGACTTTAGCCAAACTACATGTGTGTCAAACAGATTTGATGCACACCTGTTGGCCAATCTGAAATGAGCATTCACCTACAACATAGCACAAACCAGAAATAAACACAGCCAAGCCTCCTTTTTTTTGGAATATTACGCAAAAGCAGAACTTCATCCCATCTGGTGTGATCTCTCTGCTAACATTGGCTGGTGGCTATTCACACACTGCCCACTGCTCAGCGGGCCATAGTAGGCTATCTACACCAAGAACCCAGAAAACATTTTCTCTGTATGTACCAGGAAAGCAATCCCTGTAGGACTAAACAGTTGTTCAGTGCTGTATCCAAATATTATAATAAAATAATGAGCAGAGCGGAGAAACATCGTGTCTGGACTTTCTCAAGGCTCCATCCTTGGTCCTTGTACATTTAATATTTACAGGCTTCCATGAAGGCAAATTATAGAGAGAAAAACAAGTTTACCTTGTTCTTGTCACCAAGTAAGTACAGTCCCATACATTTTCTCTGCAAGGCCATTGAATAAACCGATAATTAGATATGAACTTCAACTGAATGCAGATGAAACAGCGATAGACAAATGTCTTTGGTGTGAAAGAATGAAGGCTGAGAATCAACAGTCATTTTATACTTTGGTAATCTTAACAGGATGGCGCAGGGGGTAGTGCTGCTGTAGGTTTTTACCAGGTACAATCCAAACACATGCTGAGGTTAATTGGAGACTCTAATGTGTGTGTGTGTGCCCCACGATAGATTGCCGACCATCTGAGTATATCCTTGCCTCTCGCCTGTAATATGCTGAGATTGGCTCCAGCAGATCCCTGCGACCCTAATGAATAATCTTAACAGTCATGACAAGTCACTTACAAAGTTTGCACTCCAAACTTACCATTTCAAAAGCATGCCCATGATTTTTTTTTACTAAATGAAACTGGGAAATGTTTTTTTTTCTTGATTGTGTATGGTGGCCTAGCACACTTTTTATTATATTCATACAGAGATAAGTTATATTGTACCTGTTGCAAGAAGGTCTCAAAAAATTAGACAGACTCATTAATACACTATCAACATAAAAGGTAAAATGAAGTTTGAATACATTTCAACCAAGAGCAGCTCTTTAGAACAATGCTTTGCAAAATATCAATGAAATAAACACAAAATGGCTGCAATCCTCACATCATTCACTCTTACTTCTTGTCATATAGTTAACTAAAACTGATATATTTTTTTTACATTTTGTTCTAATAGGAAACCAGCATTTTACTTTCATTTAAACGTTATCTTAATGAATTTTCTGTTGTTCTATTTATCTATTGAATTTTCTTGTGTGGGTCATCTTTATGGAGTTTGTATAGTACCTAGGTTTTCATGTGCTCATCCACGGATTCATCCACTGCTTTGTCTATGCATGGTGGCCTTTTAATAGTAGCAGCAAGCTATGAGTGCCCATCCTCACATCTCAGCACTTGTACCTTGCGGCTGTTCTCGCTGACAGCTGGATTTGCTTGATATCCAGCAGTTAATTTTTGTGAAACATGTTTCAGCCACTGAATTTATGCACTCCTTCACACACAACCCTTCTGTAAATGTATTTTTATGTTCCACCACAATCCTCTGTTTTAAGGCTGCTTTTCATTTTTTAAAAGGTAGAGTATGCAGCCGGCTAAGTCCATACTTCAATTACTTCATTGACACTAATACAATGAAATTTAGTAGAAGAGCACTTTTAAAAAGTAAAAACAAGGATGGGAAATTGCACTATGCTGAATGGAAAAATGCTTAATGCAATAAATAATACAATTATAATTGTGCAAATTTAGCATGTATATCAAAATGAATTAAATTTAGCTAATTTAGTTTTATAGCAGTGCAGACAACAGAGTCTTTCATTCTTTTAGTCCTTTCTGCACATAAACAGATTAATACACATTTCTAGTGGACCATAAATGATAATTGAGAGAGATCACATTTGTGTGAAATCCTATATTTGTCATCTTTAATATTTGAATGCATTATTAAATCATTATTGCCTTTGTGAATGTAATGTGCTATACTAATAAACTCTCTTTGCTTTTGTATGTGCACAAGTGTAGTTGCGTTCTATGTTGTCTTTTTCGACATATTATGACAACGATGAGTCCCGCTACAGGGAAGAGGTTCAGAACCTGACTCAGTGGTGCTACCAGAACAACCTCAAGGTCCATAAACACCTTACACCTGGTAAAGATGACCCAACATTAGTTCTTCTTTCTCAGGAAGCTGAAGCGTTCTGGACTCTCTCCCCAACTACTCACAAGCTCCTACAGGGCCACCATAGAGAGCATCCTGTGTCTCAGTGTGACTGAGACAGCAGCTGCACAGCACAGAACAAGAAGGACTTAGCCCAGGTGGTCAAACAACACAGGGGATTGTGGGCTGCTGTCTGCCAGACCTAGACTCTGTTTACGCAGAGTCCAGAGGAAAGGCAGAAGCATTGCCACAGACTCCACCCACCTGGGCAAAGCACTGTTTGTAGTAACATCATGACCAGAACAAAAAGACTCAAGGATAGCTTCTTCCCCAGAGCTGTGAGCTATTTTCCCCAGTAAATGCTGACATCAGCCTGCACTTGCACTAATCTGAACTTTATCATACAATCTGCACTTTATCATTCATCTCGTTATTTACTCTTCTGTCACTCTCTTGGTGTTTATGCATACGTGAATTTTTGAGACAAAGTAATTGTAAAATTTCATTATGTTCTCATGATGACAATAAAGACTCTTGAATCTTGAATGATGAAGCTGTGAACTGTGTCTCTGTCTTGAAGGCTTTTTGGAGGGAGAAGGGCTTCTCTGGTGAAATCGTGGCTGGATCATCCAGTGGTTGTCCATTCAGTGTCACCTTTGATGCCACCAGCCACAGTGGCAATCCAGCTTTGGTAGGCTTCATTGCCGGTCAGCAGGCTTCTCATTGGAGCTCGGAAGAGGTAATGTGAACATTGATATGATGGTAAGTTTTTATCTATATATACAGTACCTGCAATTTAAACATGTCAGTGTTGTCTCTGGGGTGTGAGTAAGAAACTGCGGTAGAATCAGGGAACATTCTCATTAACTGGTGTTTATGGCAGATGTGCCAACAGGGAAGATTTTTGTCCACTTCTATGAAAAAACTTCTTTATTATTGTCTTTCTGGTAAGCAATATTTCAGAGAGAAAGTAATTGGTAGGCATTATCTGTTAATTTTACTTCTATTTTCCTACATGCTCTATGTATTTTTCCCTACCCATCTTTCCTCTGTATGAAAGGTGCTATACAAATAAACTTTATAACCATTATCATCATCATTATTATTATCATCACTGTCTGCTTGTTACACAGCCATGTCCATAATTTCATTATTCATACTGTGAATGAGCAAGTAATAGTTTTGTTTTTTCCCCATCATCAGATTGACATGCTGTGATTACATTTAAGATGATAGAAAATGTAAACTGTGGTTTGTGAGAAAGGCACCGATTGGGCATGAAATATTAAATTATAAAGAGCTCTTCCTGATTTTACAAGTTTCCACATGAGATTTCATGGTTCTCAATAGCTTAGAGCTGTAGTATACTAGTTTTATTATAGAGAAGTAAATGTATTTAATTCATGATGCCTCTCAAAAGTACTTGTATCACAAAAAGAATGCTGTCATTATAGAGTGATTTTAAGCATCATGCTGTGCTTCAGCAATCCTCAGGCTTAAGCCTAGTTAATGTTTCCTGTGGAGACAGAGGGGGCATACTGTAGTGATCATGATAAAAATGATGTGTCAAACCATAAAGCCCAGGGGCAATCTTATAAAACCTGCATGTAAGATTTTGCCCAACATGGGACCAGATAGAACAATACATAAATGCTGAGAACGGTGGAGTGTTAACTATTACTTGGGTAGATATAAGGTCATTTAAAGGGGTTTTAAACATAGTGCAACCATGTCATCAGTTGAGTTTTTTCTGTATTATTTTGAACATACATTAGTATAATTTGTAAATTCTATTATTTCAATCATTTGTCTCTAAATAACAGAATGTGGAGTGTGTAGACTTCACTTGTCAAAAAATGAGTAAATTAAAATGTAAGGAGCCTTTGTTCAGTAATGGTTATCAACTAGATAAATATTATCATAAGCAAAGATTTGAAAAGACCAGATTATTTTATTATAGAATCAACACTGCTACATGTTGATGAGGTAAGCTCCTGCTGAAAAGCTTGCATATATATATATATATATATATATATATATATATATATATATATATATATATATATATATATATATATATAATCTTACCTGTGAATACTTTTCTGCAACCACTTTAGTACTGAAAAGCATAATCTTTATTTATGCATATACTGCCAACTGATAAGGTTTTATTTCATAATTGGCGAGTCGCTGAATATTTCTACTGACAGCTACAAACCCTCTAGTTCTCCCTTTTCTCAGCCTACATCCTTCCCTCTCTTTCCTCCTGTGTTGACATGTTCATTTGGTCCCAGTAATTTCCTGTTAACCTGAAAAAATAAATACAGCCTGGTTTCTAGTCATTTTGACATTTCGGTCATTATCGAGACTTGCTACAAAGCCAGAGCATAGTGGTTACCCCACTGTGCCACGCTGCACAATGTGCTAAATAATTAACCTCCACTTGCTACTCTACTGCTAAATAGAAGAATATAGTGTTGGTGTATGTGAGGCAAATGGATATTGAGGTTATAATTACCTGTCGTTTGTATTATTTATGATTGAGCTGCAATGTAATACCTTTAAATTTGTTTTTCATATTTGCCACTCATAGCCTACAATTTTTTTGGTTGGATTCACTCCACTGTAGGATTTTTAGTTTGATAATGTTGTATAATTTACACAATACACTATAAATCTCACAACTTGGCACCATACTTCCAGTCCCTCTTTGTTCTTATGTAAGGAAAGCATGAAGGGACTAGTTTCAGCCTCATATCATTGCTCTAGGCTGTGCTGAGAGCAAAGGTATAGTGGCACACAGATGAATGATCTAAGACAATTTTGCAACACCTGTCGGCATGTTTTATGGTGATCTGTCCTTTTGGTCCTTAGGCCTCAGCTTCTCTGTACATACCCAACCATTTCTTACGTTATGTCAACGCATTCTCATCCCAGGGCGTCAAATATCGCCCTCAGCATCATGCCCCTCAGCTTCACTTTTCATTTTGCTTTTGTATACCCTGGGATGAGAACATGTTGATATGACTCACTGTGTGTGTGCAAATACAACCAGGAGCATGTGCTGACCATGCTTGAGTTATTCAATTTGACTGCTGCGTCCTGTGTCTTGCCTGGATTGGTTCCTGGTATATGCATTCATATTTAAAGACCTGCTACTTCTTTTTCTGCAAGTGATGAGAAAGTCATGTAAGTACCACACTGGGACAGGACTTTCTTTCTGTTTGCAGGCTGGAGAGAGAAGAAAAGCTGTGCTCTCTAGTTTGGTCAAATACCTAGGTCCTGAGGCTGCAGCTTTCATCCACTACCAAGAAAAAGTAAGTCAGTGAATCGAATTTTGCAGTGCCAAAATGTAGTCTTATTTTTGGCTGGAAGCAGCCTACAGTATACATTCAAAATGTCCAGGAGCATAGTGCCTTTTGGTCAGAGAGTCAGTCCCAGAGTTCGATTGACTTTGTCGTTTAACACAGTCGGTGTGAACAGAAAGGGTTTGTGCCTCTTTAGCTCAGCTGTCAGAAGAGCAGCGGTGCCAACTCAGTCTCTATATTTAGGGAGTATTCTGACCCCTTTAGTGACTCTTTCAAAAAAAAAATTTGTGACAAATCTAAAGACCTTTTCTGTTGGAGACTCTGATGAGAAAATATGTATCGTTCTTATTCTTTTAACAAGCAGGAGGTGCTGCAATGGGTCCCTCCCCTGTCACAAAGCACTCACAGGCAACATTGCAAAGGAGGCTTTCATCATTGCACTCTCATTGCTGGATGATTTTGTTTTTTGGCCGTTTTTGTTTTGTTAATCTCTTCATATATTAAAAAGTTTGAGCAAACTGGGAAAGTGGGAGCTCAGGGAAGTAGCAGTGGTGGTCTGATCGGAGAGGCTTAACAGACAACAGATACAGAGAAATTTAAAACCTACGATTTCACGATAGACACAAGCAGGACTTCACAATGTAATGTGCAACCAGAACTCTGTCAAGTGTGACTAAGCTTTTCCAGCGGTCGCACTGTTGTGCCTGAAGTTTCTCTCACATTTGTACTTTCAGATTATGAACCTTATTTTACGGTTTCCTGATAACTTCAGTGATGTTAAGTTACTACTGATGAAAACAGTTCCTGCTACTGCTGCTTCATATCAATGTGTTTCCATTGAAAAACAGGAGAATTTTATTCTGAAGCCTCAGGTTACAGGAAGTTCACACCAAACTCAGAGATGTTAGTAGCTATTTACCACAGTAAGATGCAGCATGGCTCCAACATGTACATATTTTACCTGCAGTGACTATTTTGGCTTTGTACAACACTTTATACATCAGCACTTTTTTAATTAATTTTTTTTTTTTAAATTATACTTTATTATTTAATGTTGATTGTGCTATAAATAAAAAAGATATAAACCTTTATTCCTGTTCATTTTATTCTAGAGTCATATATCATTAAACTACCAATGCGTATGGGAAATGACGAAAAAGAAATATAACATATGCAGTGGAGTAAGTCAGTAGAGGTAAGAGTCAGAGCATGTGAGTGGAGCTGCGCTCTCAACTATCAAATATTGCTCCACAGTCCATTCCCAATGCCACTCAAATCATTCAGTGCTCACTCCAAAAAAAGAAAAAAGAAAAAGCTGTGTTGTATTTTAATTTTAGCTTGACCACTGTCCTGCCGTCATCATTCTTAATTGCAAATAAAAGAAGAGCTTGGCAGATTTTCTTGGTCTCTTCACAGGCTACTTAAACACATCATTTCATTAAAAAAAAAAACTAAACAAAAAATACCTCAATTCAACTTAAGATTAATGTTTCCTTTTTAAGCCAGTAAAACATTCAGACCTTAGGTTATAAAATGATGAGTCCCTTCAGACTTCTCGTCTCAGCATCAGACATTTTCAAACTGAACAATAGATCTATGAAAATATAACACCATAACCCACACAAGTCCAGCTACAGAACAAACCACTTACATGGTCGACATGACCAAAGCGTTTTTTGATAACACAGTGACAGCAGCAGCATCAAACATCAGATAGGCTTTTATTTTGCTGCTGTCTGAATGATGGCTGGTTCGACACCATCTTCACCTTCATCTTCTTACAGTAGGCTATTACAACACCCAACTTGAGTTTCTGAAAAGAACATGACTCTACAAACGCTGAGTGAATTTGGAGCAGGAGAGGTGAGGCTATTTTGGATAGGTGAGGCTCCAAAATCACTGTGGTAAGGCTGGATGATTACTTCTGCAAGACAAAGGTTCATTTTTTCAACCCAGAATCGCTTTTAAATCAAGAATCAATTCTGAAACAAATCATGACGTAAAGAAACTGAAATGAAATGTGTGGTTCCCATAGATTTAGCGGAGTATCTTTCCAAAGGTAGAGGCCAATTTCTTAAACTATCTTCATCTCAAAGCCTGAGGACAAATGGAATACATTATAACAAATCCCTGGATGGAGGGCATGGCAAATCTGCCAAAGGCGGTTGAAGCAAAGTGCTTCTAAAGGAAGTGCAAAGCCTATTATGGACACTCATGAGTTACTACTACTACACTACTCAGAAAGAACATAATATATGCAGTGACATCTTACTTGCCTAAATCATATTGTGGCACACATACAGAACAGCTACTTAGCTCTATTACATGATGTACAGTATACAGTGTGAAATATCACATTAGTCATGCAGATATATGATTTTAGTCTCTCACTACTTTTTCCATCACTTTATGGATGAAAAGGAAAATTGCCCTGAGGAAACTTGAGGCAGGGGAGGTGTCATGAGTTTTCTTTATTGACTAAAGAAACTCATGGGAAAATTATTTATAGAATGGAATGGCAAGTCAGAGCTCTGTGAATAAATTGATGGTACAGTGTTGAGAGATATATCTGACCTGATTTTAGGTAGCCCGATGGGTATCATAGTTTCTTGATGTTTTACAGTAATTAGCTTTGCATTTATTTATTCAAATAGGAATTATAGTGAGGAGCTTAAGATAATTTAATTATTTTTGTATCCTACATTACTTTCTTCCAAGTTGAAGGGTTTCAATGCCCTAACCTCCATCTCCATTTTAGAAGAAAAGTGCTGAATAGTTGATGTTGATAAGTTAAGTTTTACTTTACTTTTAGCTTAACATTTTAGTAAGTGCATTTTGAATTATGTCACATAATCCAAATTCTACAGCATATTCATAGCTATGCTATGAGACAATATTGTATATTACTGAATAAAGGCAAGTATACATCCTAAACCATAATCAACCATGAATTATTGTAATATATATCATATCATACACATGTTACATTCTGTAATTAAAGTTAAAGATGAGAGTGGATTTTGGTCATTAGTGATGTGCAAATTAGAAAAATTCTATTAAATGCAGGGCACTTCCATCAAATCTCACAAAGCCAGTTCCTTTACACAGCACCATAATATAACACTGTGTTATGTCATTAAAGTACTCTGCTTTACAGGACTGGGCTCAAGAGGACTACAGCGGGGGCTGCCCGGTTAATGTCATGGCGCCAGGTCTGCTAAGATATTACCACCCTAGCCTGAGGAGGTCCTGTGGCAGGTAATCACCCCATTCATGACAAATACACCACAGTATCACACCACCGCTTCTCCCTATTCTCAAAAGATTCGTGTTTCATCATGTTCTCACCCAAAAAAAAATGCTTTGAACACGGGTGCAGTGGACCAAACCAGCGAGACAGTTTCTAAATCACTTATTTAAATCCCACCTGAATTCAAGAGTTTGGTAAATTGTACCATTGTATGCTATGACTGTAGCCAGGATTGTATTTGTTTGTTGGATGCATGCTATTTTATACCACAGAAACCATGTCTGCACAATAATCAGGCCAGTCAACCAGTTATTACGTACAAGCACCCAGTGCCTACAGATCATTGACAAGAGGGAGTGATTATGCCTTCACTGATACATTCTGTATTAGTCCATTTCTAAAGAAATGGCAAGAGGTCACCATGAGTAGTGTTCTCATAGGAAAATGTCCTATAATCCATTTCTAATGGCCTCTTCAGAGATGCACAAAGCTGAACGAATGAGAGTGAGAGGTGGGGAGGGGGATCCAGGTAATGCATTCCATAATGACATTAAGGCCATGGGGAGCAGTGGAAGCTCATTACATAACGTGACTCAAACAGCAGCATGGGGCGGTAGCCCTTATCCACATTCCTCCCCCATATGAAAATGGATCTCAAGGACATGCTATGACCTTGACACAAATCCAGCACATGTAATGAAGACAAACCTATGCTTGGCTGAAAAATGCAGCTGGTGCTTCAAACATTCCATATTTAATGGCAAAACAGCTTAAAGTAGTGTCCGTTGATTATGGTACTTTATTTGGAATAGCATATATCTCAATATTGACCACTCTGTGGTAATTACAATTAAAAAATAATAAAAGTAATCACCCTAAATGGATACTATGCCTGAGTGGTTAGCCATGTGAGGTTTTTACAGAGGCCCTCACTACTTAACTCAAGGTGTGGTCAGACTAAAAGAATGAGAAAGAAGAAAGAAAAGCTGCCAAGAACCATGAATAAATCAACAAGTCCTCCAAATTAGGCAACCTTGTAGGTTGTTTGCACCATACTCCACTGTTCACACGTTCATCTCCACTGTAAATCACTGTGATAACGTTTTATGGTGGGACAACGCTGTGGTTAAAGTCTGGTTAGGTTTAGGGTTATTGAAAGATCATGGTTTGGGTTCATATGAAGAAACATGATTAGTGCTTCCTTAGGCAATCTTCATTGTCATGGCAGCTAGCACCATGCTACGATTCTTACAAACAATCTCCAAAAATACTTATGGTTTGAAATGGAAAGCAAACAGTGGTCTCCTGCAGCCAGGTCCACTTTTTGCTATCCATCTAATTATCTACCCTTCACCCAAAATGCTACCTTATATTATAGTACACATCTAAACTTGCCCAGTCATTAGACAGTGTCACTCAAATGTAACTATTGGTCATTTTGGCAATGTTACTTTACTATAGTGTTGTTTTTCCTTGGATAAGTTTGAATATATTAACCACAGTGGGATCATGCTATTCTAAGGGTGTTTTCATACCAACAGCATTTGGTGTCCACCAAATGGTCCATTCGAACCAAAGGTGCTTACTTCAGGTTATTTTCATTGATGTGACAGCATTGGTCGCAATCGGGTTAGTGCGACACAAACCCGAGTGCGTTGTGTCCTACATCAAGGCCTCTGTCGTACATCAAGCAGACAGAGCCCTCCAAAAAGAGGTGGTCTTCGTCTGCTTGACTAGCCATCAAATGACAAACTTTGACATGGTCCCTCTGGTGAAAACACAAACTCGGATCCAAACGAGTTTGTACTTATTTCAGAACCTACCTTGTGGGACTTTAGTACGATGTTCACTCCAGATAAGTTCTCCAAATGGACAGTCATTTTGGAATTGAGTGTTGGTCCATAACAAGTTTGAATTGGCGCTTCTTTCAACTGGAAGATAAACATTGATGAAATGTCAATGGGACCAATTTTGTTTCATTTGCAAGTGTGAAAGCAGATCACGCATAGGTCTATACGCTAATTAGTAAACATTTTATTGCCTGATGCGGACCAAAAAATCGAACTAATAGTGTGAAAGCACCCTAAGTTGACAGCTCCAAAATTCATGCAAATTAAACAGTGCCTTGACTAGAGTTTCTAAGTAGAATGCTGAAATATTTCAAAACAATAAAATGGTTGTTTTTGTGCTTCTCACATTGTTTGGATCATTACTGTGACACAAACAGTTTACTATATTCAATGTACAATATGCACAGTGAGACAGAATACATTTGAACAACTGTGTAAGGATTAGTTTTGAATGCATTGGATGGTTATGATTTAAGAAGTTATGGTATGAGAATTTGGTACTGAGGTTGTGCCATAACTCAAATAATTAGTAGTACAGTTAAGTGCTATAACTCTTTATTAGTACAGTGTGCCATAATTCAAGTTATTAGTACTAGCGTTAAGTGCCATAACTAGAGTAAATGGCACTCTAATAATTAGTGGAGACCTTTTTCAAACGTCTATAGGCTTAGCAGGTCATTTCTGTCCTCAGTGAAGCTTGCATCCATTTGAAGGGCAGCTGCAACACTGCTCCTCATCCACAAAGTCTGAAGCACCGGGTTGACTCCTCAGGGAGCCCCATTTATGATCAGAGAAGCAGTTAAAAAAGATTCCCATCATTCTTTCTTACACAGCCTTCTGACAAGCCTCTATAGGGCAATGCCTGGTGTCTACATCCCCACTGTGAAACAAAAAACCGACGATACACTAACATACAAAAGCTCAGCAAGATATGATCCATCACAAACACTATCTTTCCTGTACAGCACAATGCTTCGTCCACTATCACATTATCCCAACTAAGCTACAAAGCACATGGCAGTATAAACAGTGCATCAACAACAGCAGCATTAAAGAAAAAAAATCAATCAATTCTATAAATTGATAAATAGTTTTTTTATTTATTTATTTTTTTTATGTGGATCCACGGATGGGTGGGTGGGGGTTGTAATCTCTGGTGTGGACACATTTTCAGGGTCAAAATGATTGCATGGATGATTGCAAATTAAGGCAAGAGTTAGTTAATTAGTAAAGTTTGAAATAAAATTTCATGTTAAGGCGTCAATGCTCAGTGGTTAACATTCACAGCCATGGATATTACATATTATCTCATCATGTTTGTTAATTGAGTGATTAGGCTAGTTGTGTAGGCTAATGTAGCTAGAGCAGTTTTGTTAATTCAACACTCATATCACTGATTCCTTTCAAACAAGTTGTGACATCTTCACGAGAGTATGTATCACAAGATAGTAATTACTTTAAAATATCATATTATGTGCTTCATTAATTTTTGTAATTACAACACTCACTTAACTTGTAAAGCATAATAATTACTGTCTTGCGATACATACCCTAGATGTTAATGAAGATGTCACGATGTTAAGTTAGAGAAAAATCTGTAATATGAATTACAAGTTAAGTCTTGACATGTCTTGACTTTGAACAAAAAAAGCACTGCAGGAAAAAAATGCTGCAATCACAGAAAAGAAGCAGAAGCAAAGACGTACAAACCCACAAAACAAATGTCAGTCAGTCATTTTCTATACCTGCTTATTCCTCATTAGGGTCGCAGGGGTCTGCTGGAGCCTATCCCAGCGCGTTACGGCAAGAGGCAGGGATACACCCTAGATGGTCGCCAGCCAATCGTGGGGCACAGACACCATTCACTCACACACTCACACCTATGGGCAATTTAGAGTTGCCAATTAACCTGAGTTAATTGGCAATTAACCAATTAACCTTTTTGGACTGTGGGAGGAAGCCGGAGTACCCGGTGAAAACCCACGCAGACACGGGGAGAACATGCAAACTCCACACAGAAAGGTCCCAGACCCAGGACCAAGGAGGTCTTGAACCTGCGACCTTCTTGCTGTGAGGCGCCACCGTGTCGCCCCAAAACAAATGTAAAAGAAGAAAAAAAGTGCTGCAAATATCATAAAATATACAACACCCCAAAACGTCTCACAAAAACAGCAGCTTGTCACAGTCAAATTAGTGGTCCATTTCCATTGCCAAGGAAACCAGACGCTCTGCTTGTGGTGCGCCGATGTGCCAATCGGATCATTTTCACAAAGGGTTGAAGTTGACTAAGTAGCCATGCTGGTGAGAGAAAAACAACTGAACTGATACACTGCCGAAGGATTCAGCAGTCATGTGTTGTACGCCGGAAATCCGGCAGTGTCGGAATACTTTAATTCTTAGGCTTATTCAACATCCTGAATACATCATGCAGTACATGAGTAGTGATCTGAGTAGCACTAAGCTAAGTTCAAGATTCTTTAGCTTTAGCAAGAGTCTTTATATAATAATAAATAAAAAACTTCCAAAAAAAAAATACCTTAAGTATATGCTTAAATCCAATCAATACAAACTAACTTTTTTTTAAGATTAGATCATTTCTCTTGGCTTGTGCTTCTTTGTGACCTTGGTGCAGTCAGTGAAAAAGCTTTGAAACATCAACGGTGTAAAAGGATTAAAATTCTAAAAGGTTTATCTTTCAGGTTCAGCGTGTATAGCACTGACTGGCATTTCGACTGGTGATCATGTTTAGATAGACTTAAACTAACACAACCTTTGCTCCAAAATTTCTCAAAGTGCAGACTTAGTGCAAGTGCAAGTAACCACTTACACACGTTCATCTGTTAACATCTGATAAACAGGCACCTGTCACAAAACTGTTACAGAAAAGTCCAGCAAGACATTGAAACAGATTAAACTTTTGCAGAAATGTGACCTAAAGTGACGATCCGGTGACAATCACATAAACTTGACTCGATTTGAAAAAAAGATAGAGAGCAATGGTGGCTGAGCAAGCTACAGTGAATAAAAATTGTGGGCATTTGTAGCCGGGAAGCTGGTGAATAAAAGAAATTAAATGTATTTTCTGGTTGTTATCACAACCTTTAACACAAATAAACCCGCCCACACCTGGAGATTTGTGCAGCAGTTTTGTGCCAGATTGCCTGATCCTGTGCGAATAAAGCCTAACACAAACATTATGATTCTAAGATGCCATTTGTAAGCCAAAAGTGAAGCATCTGTTTATATGCAAAGACAACAAAGATGTCCGCCTTCTTGCTCTCCTGAGCCAAGGGCATTACTGAAATAAAGCGATAGAAAAGTAGGCAAGAGAAGAATGGCAACTCACTCCTGCTGAATCCAATAACAGATGGTAAAAGCACTCTGACTTGTACCAAAACAATACTATCCTGCAAACACACAAGCTGAGATGCAGGGTTTTTGACCATGAAGAACACTGCCTGCTTGAAATTTGTGACAGAACTATTAGCATTCAATAGTTTGAGGTTACAAGGAAAACAGAAAATGATTCGGCTTCCAAAAAACACAAATATTAGGCTGTGACCAAGTGTCAGTTCAGTTCACAGTGATCTCCAAATATACATCCATAGTCCTTACACCGATAGTTCACAAACACTATCAATTTTATAGAACCTTGTGGGCTTTTGTCAACACACTCCAGTGAAAAGACATAAAAAAAAAACCTAGGGCAGAGATGATCATGTCATATGTCTCGCCGTACGTGCTGACAAGACTGTACAGTGGAGGCTGTGAGAAAGCAATTACAAGAGAGAAAAAAAAATAAAACAGAACAGATGGCAATGAAGTTGGATGTGTGTTGAGACAACACATATAATGAAAGACAGCCGTGAATCCTGTGGGCAAAATAGGGCTGCTTCCCAAGTTACAATTACAGTCCACCATTCTAACCATCTTCATAAGGATTGACATACGTTTCTCACCAATACACACCGTTGGTCTTTGGGGAATTAGTTGTCATATACAGAACAAGAGAATTTTGAGTTTGTGTGTCTCTTAAGTATTAACTACAGTTTAATGAGTTTTTCACTTCTTATTTTGATATATAGCCATAGGATCTTTTATTACATGTTAGGACACATAACAGCAGTTTATACCCAAGGAGGCTTTCATCGCTGGTATCAAATGTTTAACGAACAGAATATAAGAAGCGCTTAATTCAGCCTGAATCTGTGTTTGTGCTTAAAGTGACAACACCAATGAGTTTCCTTCTAAAACAATTTTGTTCATCATCTGCTATTAAACACCCAAATTGCAGTCCTTAAGTGGTAGAAAGAAACATTCACACATTCACATGCTTTTACCTTCCTCCACAATTCACAAAAAACATTGCGTTTTGACAGAGCACTTGTGGGTCCTCTCAATTGATCATGTTCAGTTACTATTGTCTGATAAACACATATTTAAACAAGGCAACGATTATGTTTAGGCAAACCCACATGGCAGTCTTTTTAATCTATTTAATCACTCTTCATCATATTGCTGCAGCTCATTATACTGTGTACTTTCACTTGCTATGCAGTTTACTATAAAGGTTGTGTTGATTGATTTCTCCTTCCACCACTCCTGCCTGAATTATTTTTTATTACCATACTTGGTGAATGCATTGCTTTCCTTTTTCATTATGTATAGTCTATCTCAGTGATCGGTTAGGAGACTTTCTGTATGGCCCTTGAGTTTATTGCACTAGCTGAATCAATGGTGTATAAATTCATTACTGAGGATCCTCAACCTACAAAGAATTGAAGCATTTGTTGCAATAAATGGACCAGAAATCTATGATGCAAGGTTCTAACTGTCTCTGTCACTCCAGATACTTCATCATACATACAATAGTCAACTTCGACAAACATACTAGCAAACACATTTTGTTTAAGGAATCATCATCCTCCAAGATCCCTCAGTGGATAGGCAGGTGGTGTAAATTACCACCATTGAGCGTGTTGGTATGCTGCTAGAAGACCTTTTAGCCTGAGGTCTCAAGGTCTTGGATATTCCAAAAAGTCTCAGTGGCATTTTTAAGTACGCTGGACGAAAGAATTAAAATACTTCTAAACATTTCTCATTGTAGTTTTGGCAGCTACTGATGTTCTGTTTACTCGTGATTATTCTGCTTTTGTAGTCATCCAGTTCTTGTTAAAGCACCCTTGCTGAATAGTAACATCCTTATACGTGAAAGTCATTGTTAAATGAATGCTGGTTCACAACATCACAGAAGTGTGTATGTGGCAGAGAGCAAGCCTGTTTGCTTCTGAGACCTCTGCTGTTTAACTGGCATAAATTAGACCAATCACCATGGATCATAGCCAGATTAAATGTGTTAAGGGAGAGCCTTTCTCACATCCTGCCATTGGTGACTGTTATTCCTGAAGAGCCTTGAAGCAAGTATGATGGGCCAGTGAATATATTAACAGTAATCTGTCATATTTGCACACTATCCTTTGAATGGAGAATCATTGGAATGCACTGTCTCTTAGCAGAGAAGAGATGTGCAAGCAAATATCAGGATTGATTAGTGTAAACCAGACAGTGAGCAGGTTTAATATTAGTGGTTTACCTTAGGAAAGCTATGGTTATGGATCTCTGAACATACATGTAACATGCCGCATAATTACTGGCTCTCAAGTAGGCCAACGTGCACACCTCAGAATTTAAATTATGCCTTGGGCTGACCTAAGTGTCAATCAAACTAATAGGTTAAATCAACTCATCAGAATCAGACATCAGAATTTGAACATTTATAAATAATACCCCCGGTTGTTGGTTTACATGCAGCCCAGATTAGTATGTTCCTGCCTTAAAGCAAGCAGAACTGCAGGCATGCAGTGAGGACAGATTTAGGATCATTCATCTGCTTGGTTTTCATAGGTATCAAAGACTAATTGCACAACTCATTAAATATTGGATAAAATGAATTGCTACTTTCTGTAGAGCAATTTAACCCCCTGAAAGACAGGCTCTCTTTTATCTGGAGAAACCATGAGTGACTGCTTCAACTCACCTCACATGAGAAAGCATAACATAACCCAATCAAAGTGTCCATTAGAGTATGCCATCACATTAAATCAATAATATCCTTCCAGTGCTACAGAGGGCAGCAATGGAGCAGAAGCTAGAAAACACTCATATAGTATGCCACCTTTGTTCTGTCCTCTGCTACTCTGTCCCCAACAGGTAAATTAGCCCATAAAAGGCTAAAATGGGAGGAGTGTATTGGTCATGTTTGGGATTTGGCACAACCCCACCTCACCGATCAATGGGGCCACGGAAGCCAGGAGACCAGCCCCTCTATCTGTATCTCAGAACAGTGGCCTTGAATTTTTGCTGTATCAGCAGTGCAGGAAGAATGCTAGGTTTTCTGCTTTCTCCACTACCTTGCACAAAGTGCTGTGGGATGGTTGCTCCATGCCAAGGGATGGGAAGGGCTGCTTATTATCTTGTATTTCTTCAATGGACTCATTTGTTTTGCACCTTCCAGCTTGATAGGGAATAGGAAAGACTACCATAGGCTCTCTTTAACATTCTCCTCTTTCTTGCTTCCACGGACAATAGATTGGGGACTTTAAGATAGATAGCTAACCTACTACAAAGATGCCTTCATTGGAGCATGGGCAGTTGTAAGTTTTACTATGCTACCAGTAGTAAAAAAGAGACAGAAATACATCATCTGAAGTTCTGCAGTCATTGTCTTCAACCTCTGGGGGAGCAGGAAATCGGCAGCAGCAGCCACATTCTACCTCCAAGGCATTGACTCCTTGTTTTTTCTTTTTTACCTCCATTGTACTAGACTGACATTTTTACTATGTTGCTTTTTTGAGAAAGCTTTAAATAGTGCTATCTGTTAAAACACATACCACAACTATCTTAACAATGACAAAGCCCTGCAGTCTGCATACTCTAGCAGTGAGTATGTTTTACTGTGACAGCAGAACGTTTAGGTCCATATGGCATATGATGTATACTGATGTTGACAACCTGGGTACCATGAGCTGTAATTTCTAAGATTTATACTACTTTTATAGTGAGCATCCCTATAGGGGTTGGACAGACTCAACCTAATTTGCTGACCATGCTTGCAAATTTCAGTGCATGAAACATTTCAGCCAATAGAGACTTTTAAAAATGAAAAACTGTATTAGTTTGTTAAAGAGTAAATCTGAATAGTCAATAGCATCACATATTATTTCTAAATCTGATCATTTATGTTTATGGATTAAGTCACTAAATACATGTTAATGGATGTATTTACTCATTTATGCATTTTTTAAGCACAAAAACAAGAAGACAACCTGTGATTTTCTTTACAGGATTCATTGGGCAGGCACAGAAACAGCCACCCAGTGGTGTGGGTACATGAGTGGTGCAGTGCAAGCTGGACACCGAGCAGCTGAGGAAGTGCTGACTGAACTCTTCCCAACGACCCAGACTCAGGAGGAGCAGAAAACAGAGCACCACATTCAACCAGCCAAGAGTTCTGGGGAGCAGACACCATCATACAAACTCATACATGTGTCTACAAGCAAGAAGATATTCATCGTTTTGACAATAAGCGGGGCCCTCTTGCTGGCTCAGCATCAAAATGCACTCCTCAAAGTCAAAACTTACTTGATGAATGTATTCAAAAACTAAGAATATTATATTCCTATTGAAGCAAAAACCTGTAAAACATACATATTTCACCTAGTTGAGTTAAATTGTTTTGACAGAATGGACAGGTATAGTTTATGTTGGGGCTCTTGCGGAAACTTGGCACCGCATACTGATGTCAGATTTTTTTTTTTCCTTTGTCATGAAATATGCATTATGTATCTTGAGCCAAAGTTACAATCACAAGATTAATTTGCATTATATTATATCGTATTACATCATATTGTAACATAGGCACATCATAGAATTATTTTAAATGCTAGGCCTATATAAAAATGACTATACATTGATTTTTACTGTGTAAATTAAATACAAAGCACAGAGAGTTGAGGCATGTTCATTGCCATATTGCTTCTTTTATAAATATATTGTGACATGTATTGCATTATTACAGAATTGCTGTCATAGCAGTAAAATAAAAACTGACGTTACCCTTTTTGTAGCATTATTAATTTGAAATTATCACAACAGAGACAGGGACAGAAAAGACAGCTGCCTATGAGAAGTATTGTTTCACTCCACCTCATTAACATTATTCTCCCTCTTAAATTAGCATTATTACTTGGGGCCCAATAATATTTAATAATCTCTGTCAAGCCATTGAAGCAAATTGCTCACCTAAATGTTTTTGTTCACTTTTTTTTTAATAAACACCACTAAAAAACACCACTGCTCATGGAAGATGAAACTTTACTGGATAGGGTTCCAATAACCCAGACCCACTAATAACTGTCAGTGAGCCAACATAATAAAATACATATTGAAATGAGATAAGAGTCTGTGTGCAAGAAAAAATGCTGAATACAGTTAAAAGCAATAGAACGGTCTATAAAAAGCAAATATACATGGTTCTTGTTTCCCTCCAGGTGCCCCAGTAAAAGATTTAACTTTAAGTGTCACATTTGACAACATGTTCAAAGGGACATATTTGGTCACAGAGCTTTATTCAGTGCCTTAGGAGTCCATAATAGACTCCTTTCAGCTTTTATAGTACAAATAAGAGCTAAAAGATCTTCTTTTAAAGCAGTGCTTAGCAGATATCCATGTGACTGACATGTGCAGGAAAATAGTTTGAGAAAGAAAGTCATCAGAAATATCATGCGAGACTTCATTCTCACAAAAGAATAAGTGCCACTGTGGCAAGGCGACAGGAAAAGCATCCCTTCATTTGGCTAATTGATTTCCACTCCTCTTCATGACATTTAGGAGACAGTGATGGAACCCTTGAGTCCTCCCCTTCAGCTGTGTGGTCCATAAACTCAGTCCAAAATGCAGCATACACATCTCTCGAGACAGCATCGGTGTCAGCTCCTATTTCATCCATGTACTGTAAGTGTATTTCAGGGAATGTTTGAGGAGTGCTGGATACTTCAACTCAATAATCATCTCC
The DNA here is from genome assembly GCA_030544235.1 of Lepturacanthus savala. NCBI lineage: Eukaryota > Metazoa > Chordata > Actinopteri > Scombriformes > Trichiuridae > Lepturacanthus > Lepturacanthus savala. The sequence goes on along the minus strand of CM060484.1, from coordinate 5,271,859 downwards.
TCCAGAAGATTGACCCTGTGAAGTTTTATGGCAGCACACTATAACGGAGGTGGAGTAATGAGTTTTGGGGGGTGAGATCATTTTCTTCAAACTGCAGGCTGGGTTGATGCGAAGTGCCATTCAGTTGACTAGCCATGGGTCGTCCAAGGAAAGAGCCAAATATCACCTCAGATGTGTCCGATAATGCATCTGCATCAACCTCCTTCATATCTAGTGACAGTGGCTTGTAGACTTTTTGAAGGGGAAGGGTGAAAAGAAAAAAAAGGCCTTCTATAGCTTATTTTCACCATTGAAAAGAGCACTTTAGAGAATGCTTTGTCACTCCAGGGGGGCACTTTAGAGTACATATTTTAACAATTAGTGCATGCCTTTAGTCTTTTTTTTCAGCCTTTTGTGTTTTTAAAAGCATCCATATGATCAAACTGTTTTTCACTGCTGCCTATCATTTTCTTATTTTTTCAAACAGTAAATGTTTTTACCTTTGTGAGGAGATATTGTCTATAAGTTTAAAAACTACTAGGCTGATGCATGCGAAAATTGGTGGTAGGGTGTAGAATTGGCGAAGGACGAATGCATTTGGGCAAATCCCAGTCCCACTTAGCTATTGCTGGTCAACAGAATGTTAATAGTTGAATGAGCAGTTGACAACTCTGCCCTGTTACCTTGGCAAAGATTGCCCTTGTAGCTTATTCTTTTGCACTAATACCTTGATTTTGCAAACAGAAGCGTCTTGCTGCTATCCGATCTCCATATGTCGGGATGTAGCCAGCCAGAGTGTCATCAGCCATAAAGTCAATAATTGTGGCATCAATCAATCTGTCAAGACAGACATAATCATTACAACTCAAGGACAAGACTGGAAACACCTGCAATATCCTCTCAAAACAACCATGTGTGTGTACAGACACACACACACACATACACACACTCACAATCATGCGCAAGGGGGTAGGTGGTACTCCGGCAGAGTTGGGCTACCTTTAATGATGATCCTGGAGCCTGTAGTTTAAACCTATGCACTTTGCAAGGATTGTTTTAAAAGTAACTAACTACATTATACATATATTTGGTTATATTTATGAATAGCGATGTTATATAACTTATGCTAGCCTTAAAAAACATTGGATGTCTGTTAAAAGCAATGAAATACAGGTGACCTTTGTGAAAATACACTTACATGTTCTTGTTCCATGTGAGAGACGCATTCTTCTGGAACACGGCAATTTCAAAGAAGTGGGTTCAAAGGAAGCCAGAAGAGTGGCTTGGAAGGAAATCGGAGGCAAATGATGATTGTTATTGAGTAAAAAAAATAATTAGGTCCAATCTAACAACAAATCTAACAACTATACAAAGCAATCAAATTTAACTGCATCTGAGGCATATCCAGAAAGATAAACACTTGTTTTGGTCTTCTCCCCAAGCAATATTTCTCCCTCTGTAAATAGGTCCTTCAATTTGGTCTAACCCATAACATGACTGTTGATGTAAGAATTGGATACCGGACCAAAAAATGGCCACCACTTAATTTCAATGGAAGTTGCCTACCTGGAGCATACACTGAAAATGTTCTTGCCTTCCGGGTTTACTTCCGTATTATGCGACCCATAAAGACTGCACATAAGTGCAGTTAATTTCACTTAGTCAACCACATTAAAAATGTTTGCAGAAAAATACTTAAATTAAAAAAAATAATTAATTTAAAAATACAAAATGCAGCAGTGTTCACAGGACATCCCCAGCTATAACCCCTGTTAATTAATAATCTTTGGATTCTATATTTTTAAGTCATGGACGTTTTATCCATCAAATGCTTTCTCTATGTGTGACAAAGCGTGGTCTTGCTGTGTCTCAGGAATGAGGACTTTTTTATATTTATTTATTTTTCTTCAAGTGTTTTTAATGTGGTTAGCAGGTGAATTAAACGACTCAAATTTGAGTCTTTTCACAATTGACATGTTCTCTAGTCTCTATGGTTCGCATAACACGGAAATAAACCCGGAAGTCAGGGCATTTTCGGCTTTTGCGCCAGGAGAGCAACTTTCACTGAAATGAATGGTCGCCATTTTTCCGTCTGGTATCCAGCGATATGGCGGCCGTTACTTTCATTAATAGGGTCGCTAATTAACACAGAATATAACTCAATGTCACATTATTATAACGTAAACGTGGTCATATCACCGGATATCTAAATACCTGTTTACCTGTAAAATGTCAAAGATACTACTTTACAATCCCAAACGCTACTCGGTGTTTTCATAGAGGTTCTCGTTATCTCACGCGAGACTTTCCTGTGGCTCTCCCTGTCAATACACCGCTCACTTAGCGGTGCTGACACCTACTGGCGATTTGATGGTACTGCATGACAATGACGCTGGAATAGTAATGCAATTCTAACTGCAATGAACACTTCTTTTGAATAAACACTTATAAGACCTGAAAATTATGTGAAAAATACATAACACCTTTTCACATTATATTGTGATACTTATCCATTTGTCTTTTTTTTGGCATGGCAGCAATACACTGCTGTATAAATATATACTTATATATACTTTTTTGAAGGGTTTCTCCCATTTTGTTTGCAAAATAGGAGTAAAATAAAAACATTTTTCAAATGGTAGGAAAAATAAATGTTATTTTCTGTACCAATACCAAGAGAAATCATTTGGAGACATTATAAACAGCATATTTTTCTCTCATTTGCATTTTAACATTTCAGAGTTGCTAAATTGTTACCATGAATTTAAGTTGTGCTTGTAAGCTCCGGGCCTCTGGGCGGTCATGTTGTATTTAAACCATGTTTGCAGTGAGAAAATTTAGCTTTCATACTGTATGCCACGCATTGTTTCCCAGAGAGCCATAAAACCTGCTTTAGAGGCTTGGAGCAGTGCCACACATGTGTTTGTTTGCCCACAAAACCACCAACAGACATTTGAATGACTATAAGATGGATGAACCAGTCACACAATGATTACGTCCCAGAGAAAGTGATTTAATCGCTATCACTTGATTGCACAGTTGATTGAAAGGATTTGTGTCAGTCCTCATGTCTCTCCTAGAGAGTATCTCAAACACCCACTGATCATTGGTTGCTAGTCTTATGACTCCACTGAGGCCACAGCTTGCTATTTGTCTTTGTTATCACTAGCTTGCACTGAATCAACTGCCTGTTCCCCCTGGTTTCATTTAAGCCGGTCCAGGCTGAATCAAGGACAGAGCATGACATCTTTCTACACATGTTATTTTTTGCACCATTTGTTGCTGATTGGGTTATTTTGTTCGACAGTCACAAGTGTAATTATTCTCATGTGGATTGTGTAATATATACTCCACAGTGCTGTTCAGAGGTTCCTCCTCACGGAACATCAGCTCCAGTTTAAGGCATGAAACTACCATCTGGGGGATTGGCAGCATGCCTTTTTAGTTTCTGTTTTGTCATCATGAGTGATTATTATAAGAAGTCAATTGAACTATTGTGTGACTAAATTATAGGTCCTTTTATGGCCTATTTTTCATGTGACAATGATTCTGCGTTTGTATTACCCGAGCGAGCCATTGTATCAAAACAAACATTCCACACTTCTCTCTAAGCTGCATGAACAAATCACTAATCCGGGTCTCTCCACATGAAAAACTTTGCACAGGACGAGGCGGCATCAGTAAATCTAAGGTGTGTGAGAGACAGCAGAGTGTTGATGAACTTGCTTGAACTGCATGAAGATGATTTGGACTGCAATAAATATTTTTCTCATGTGCCTATGTGTTGTGGGAGAAAATCGTGAGTGAAGAAAACAAACAGGAATTTTCATTTTAACAGGAATTGTGCTTCCCTACTACCCACATACAACATAGAAAAGAGAGTTTTAGAGGATTTCCAAGAAAGGCCCAACTTTTGCACCAATTGCTGTAGCCTCTTTATACACCTGTCAAAGCACTTGTCTTCTAAAGCCAGAGCTTATGTCTTCAAGCATTATATGTCATGCTCTCACATTGAATGGTATGTATGACTAGATCTATTTAAGCATACAGCTACTTTTGAATACAATAGTGGCACTATAGGCTTAATACAATTCAGCAATCCTGAAATAAATGCTACTTTTGTGATGCTGATAATGTATTTTAAGCCATGTCAGTAGGGGGCTGATTAAACTCTGGCAATTGTGTTTAGACTGTGTTTTGTTGTGTTATGAAATTATGCCATCAAGTGCCTTTCAGTTAATGTTGTCAAGTTGTCAAGGATTTGTTTATGTCCTCTCTTCCTTTTTTGCTTTGGCAAATAATCTTTTCTGTTTTTTAATGCTTTTTTTTAAGGGGGATTTAACAACTTTATGAGTCATTTGTGCAAATGGTTTTGCAGCTGTGATTTAGTTACTTTTTAGTTAAAGGTCAGTTTTCTCTGGATTTGTCTGTGCAGCATGATTCTGCAGCAACGTGTACGTACAGTATGTAGCACTTATGAGTTTTTTCAGAGCAACAATTCATGTTTTTTATTCCAATAAAAAGATTTTGACCATCTATATCTTGAGTTATTAAAGATGAAACATAAGCTAATGACAGTAGTATTTCATCCTAGCGGCTGAAAATTGCATATTGTGCAGTTGATTATTAGAATAGTTGCCTTTTTCCACTCCTTGTGAATCATATTTACAAAAGCCAGCTCCCAGATTCTGGTCTATTAAGTTCAATGCCACCTTACAGCACATCAGCTTTAAATATTGTCATGTTCACGTGTGTTTTGGAAGAATAAAATACAACTCATAGGGGAGCGACAAGGCCGGGAAGTCAGGATTATAAACTGTGTTCACTCTTGTAGATATAGCTGCATGAGCCAGTCATACACTGAAAACATCCCAGATTTAAACGCTATCACATGATTGCACAGCCGATTAAAAGGATTTTTGCCAGTCCACATTTCTCTCCAGCAATCACTCGCCGTTGAACAGAAGTCTGGTCTGGTCATGGGTTTGCTATGTATTTATCATTGTTATCACTACCGTGCACTGGATCAGCTGCCTGTTCCCCTTGGGTTCATTTAAGCCAGTTCAAGCTGAATCAAAGACAACACACCTCTATATACCACTTCCTGTATATACAGTACATATGTACTATATAGTGTCACCAGAAGAAATCTGACAGGGACTGTTCAATATAGGTTTTCACATAGGGGACATGGATAAAATAACTACACAAGCAACAGATTGTTGAGTCTGGATATATCCAGACTAACATGCTCAAAGGCATTCAGCCTAAATGGAACTATTGCACACTGCTCCACAGAAAGGAAAACACAACACACTACTATCTTAGTACATCCACGATTCAGCACCAAGGACAGAGACAATGTTGACAGACTTGGATGTGAGCTGTGTACAAATGGATCTACAGCACATCAGAAGCACTGTAATGAGAAGGGTTAAAAATGAAGCCTTACTCACCGGTAAAACAGCTGAAGGCGAGGTGAGTGTCTGTGCTGAGCTGTTTAAGGATGAAACTTTTTTACACTCATTAGTGCGCATGTGGGTGAAGCATGGCTCAGTGATGCAGAGAGGAAACAGAAAACAAGTTTTTTCACATTGCAGCCAACCCAAAAACCCAAAGTCAGATTCAGAGAATGCTGGAATGAAGGATCAGCTGAGACTCGGGCATTGCCAACTGCCAGGAGAACTGTATGTGCCAGCATCTGTCTTGATAGTGAATTCCAATCAGTATTGTTACATAAACTCATAATGTTGTGGAACAATTGATCGGAAAAAGATGATTAATACCACTAGTGAAGTCCTAAACAGTCCAGCCATGAGTAGAGGCTGCACCTGTACACCATGCATCACTTATGCATTTCACTTTCTGCACTACCCCACTACTCTATTCCTCAATTGCTGCAGCGTCATAGTGGACTTCATTCATCAAAAAAAAAAAAAATGTTTTTCTAATCTCTGTTTTAAATGCTATCCTGCTGGCAAACCTAATTAAAGCTTGCCCTTCACTTCCTCTCACGTTAATTATTACCTGTCTGGAAAAAAAAAATCTCACTCTGCCATCCTGCTTCCCCCTGGAGACGGGAGCAATTTATTCTATTTATTGATTATTTATGCATCTAAAATGTTTATTACTTCTAACTTTTAAATTATGATTATGCACCTTTTGTCATTTGGTAAATTCTTTTGCAAGAGCACAGGTATTTAGGTAATTAGGCCCAATGAGTAGATCACTGATGGTGGCACGCTCCAAAAATAATTACGGCTTTATGGATCTAATGGTCTCTGCATTTCCTGTACTTTTTGTTGCGTGCTACTTGTTAATACACATACAAATACAAAGGCAGCGACACAAATGAGTCATATTAAGTTCAACAGCAATTAGTACTATGTGACAACTTTATTAGAGGTCTGGTATTTATACCCATGGATGATATTTTAAGGCAGCATTCCACAGCACAGAAGGTAGAACAAAAGCCGATAGTTGCTGCTTGATTTTTTGGTGATTTTCTTGTAATGCAACAATACAAAAATCACCAGGCATCATGATCAATAGAAACTCAAAAAACAAGAGGAACACAGTTTTAATTTTGTCTTTTTTAATTATTATTACAACGTTCTGTGATGGTGTATGTAAGAAATGTTTCGATATCCTTAAAGGGATCATTTTTAACATTATCTCTAGCTATGCGAATTAGGGAATAGTTTTTAATTAGGGAATAGCCTTCAAAATCCATTATTCTTCTGAGAACCACTAATGTCATTGGTTCTCTGAACAACTACAGCCAATCAGCTGTGTCTATTGTGGTGCTGTCATGGCAGTAAACTGTGGGTATTCTCAAACATTCCACCTACCGTGTAGCACCAGCGATTAGGAAAAGCAGACACTAAACGTTCATGCTACTAAAATACAAGTTTGAATATCAGATTGTGTAATTAAATACAGTTGTGAGAGGTTAAACTAAGCTGCTAATGTTAAATTGCTCTGTGAATTGTCCAGAAGAGCCAAAACACACACACACACACACACACACACACACACACACACACACACACACACACACAAATGGAGTTACAATATAAGGTCTGAGACATGATGTGGTATCTCTACTACAACTTATTATTACAATTTATGATGATCTGGATCATCAGGGGGAACAGACAAAACAGAAAACACAGCTGCAGTCTAACATTAATACATAACCTGAACTGCTGAGTTTCTCTGTGACTTCTAACAGGCAACTGATAAGGTATTGTTTTAGGTTCTAAGACACAGGATCAGGAAATGCAGGAAAACATGAGGTCTTCCCCAGTCATTTGAATGGGAAGGGTTGTGCATTTTGGCTGCAGAAGGAAGGACAGCAAAGGTTCCAGCAAGTAGAAACAGAATCAACTCTTGCAAAAACTTCACCCAATGTCACACTTCAATGTCCAATCACATAAAACTAATCAGACTGATCAGAGCGGTACAACCGTATTACTACGGAGTACAAAGAGGGGAGGACATTTAGGTGTCCTTTCCTGCTTTTTTTTGTTATGGCCTATGGCCAGGTTATAGCAGGCCACTATAACGGTTTATGAGGCCGAACATTGGCTGTGGAATCAAATACAGCAAAATGCATGGAAGAACAAGGACCACCGGGGTGATGTTAGCCTGAACACAGGCGCCCTGCGGGGGGCCTCGTCAAAGAGAGCAGATAAAAAACAGAAAACTCCAGACCGCAACAATCGCTTCAGGAAACTGGACTTTACTTTCTGACAGAATTTAATATGCGACTCAGCCCTTTGACCATGATTTTTCCCAAAATAAGTAGTGACTCCAGTGTGCCATTTGTTTTATGTTTTTTTTTATGTTTATGTTTTATTTTTTTTAGGGGAGGGACTTAATTAACAAAATTTATTTATTTATTATTTAACAATATTTGTCCCAAAAGCAACATCTATTTTATGTAAATTAATTTTAGTCGCTATCTGTAGCACATTTTCTAAAATCTTATTTTCAACCACTGATAGTGGTCTACAGTCCTGGGGAATTTCAGCAGTTTTTCCTAATAAATCAGTTCTAACATGTTTTGTATTTAAATGGTATCGTAGGGTTGGTGTGAAATTTTAAATTTCCATGTAAAATTGTGAAATTTGTGAAATTTGACCCTTGATTTACAGTATTAAAAGACCTGAATAAATAAGAGGAGAAACATAATGAACATGCAGATGCTTAAATGCAGATGTACTGGTTAAGCATTCGACGTCCTAGCAGGCCATGTGACAATCTCAGCAGATCCAAGTGCGCTCAAACAAGATGACGAAAGATGAAAAGTGACTTTGAACAGAGGATTCAAAGGACACTCGCAGGCACTGAATGGTTTGACGAGTAGGAAAATGGAATGATCTGGCCGTTGCCGTCTTTAGATCTCAACCCAGATAAACACCTGGGGAAATTTCTGAGGAAGACGTTCAACAGTGCACTCCACCACCAGATGATGGAATATAGAGTGCTTTTCACCCTTCCGGTAGAGTCAGAGACTCAGATCTATGCCAAGAAGCACTGCAGCTCTTCTTGAGTCTCGAAATGGCCGAACACCTTTCAAAAGATGTCGTCTAGGTTGCAGCTTTTCATTTATCAGCTATATACATATATATATGTAAACGTGCAAATTGTATAGGGGCTGCTCTGTGAATGTGATGCATACACACTCGTCTCTTTGCTTGTGTACAGTATGTACACTTCTTTTTATATATCATTATTTATGGATTGTTATAGATTGGTAAAGTCATAACTCTGTCTCTCTCCCAGCTAGTGTGTGCTTGGATCGACTCCAACCATCTGCAACTCTGAACAGTAGTAGAGAACGGATGGATTGATGGATCTATATTTATTCATTTCCATTTGAATTAATGCTACTATGAACAGCAAGAATATTGTGGAACAATAAAACTTTTTTACGAACAAAGAACTGCCAAAAAACATAAAAAAGTATATAAGTATTCCACGCCATAAACAAACCTGTCAATTATTTAATATCGTTATTTTTTAATATAAGCTTTATCTGCAGTGTATTTGTCTGCTTTATATAAGCCCATTACTGGTGAGTATTGTACATTTACCTCTTTCCAGGATTTCTTTTTTTCTTTTTTTAACCAAGGGTATATTTGAAATTGAATTAGTAATTACTAGGTCATTTGGATCAAGGTTAGATCTTTTTTGAAGCAGAATTTCAAAAGAAGAAAAAAGTAGATGGGAGACAGGGTGAGTGAAGGCATTAATCTTCCTTAGGAGGTCTCCTATGTTTGATTTACTGCACAACCTGCCCTGCAAGATGGTGGAAATGTCCAGAGTGAATGTATTTTTTAATTAATGTAATTAAAAGTATGATATTGCTCAGAAAACACAGTTAATCCCCAATTCCCCTGCCTGCAAGCCTTAGAATATAAGATACTTAGATTGTCTGTAGCGTAGTAGGCCATAACATTTTATGGCTAGTTGTTACCTAATTTATTGTTAACGATCCCCTGCAGACATGTTTTAAGATGTATATAAACTCCTCTACTTTGAATAATAATTTGTATCTGAAATGCTTTTTTTCTACAAAAGAAGATTAATTATCTTGTTAAAAACCTTAAAATTACTCCTCCTTCCCTTTCATGAATCCAGAATCCATAAATTTGCACATACTTATATTTCAAAGGTTTAACTGCTGGACACAAGACGTCTGTCTGCTCCTTCACTGAAGAGACTATTCTCAGTGTTCACTGGAGGCTTCAATTTTCCACATCACATTGGTGTAAACCGAATGTTGGGTCAGGATTGGCTTCCAAACTGACTGTGATGTCACAAATTCTGTTCATAGGCCCGCCCTTTGAAAAGGATTTTCAGCGAGCTCAGGGAAACTTTCCATCAGCAGATGAACGTGAAATCAGCCTTTTAACTCTGCACATATAACACTCTGCACAGTGAAGCTCAACATCCCATCACTGTAGAAACAAGAAGAAAGACATGTGTGAGTGGAGGGGGACTTTCATATTCCTGTCTGAGGAGATATATATGACATATTTCATATGTTCTTGAAAATATTAGCTGTTTTCTATACCCAACTCTTTGTCTCCTTCAACCTTTCCAATTTTAGAAAATAATACATTGTATAACATTCCCTGGTGAACATTATATAATGAATGGCACACAATATCACATGGAGAAGGTCAAATTAAACAAATTCCACTGTAGGTGCTGACAATATGTCAGAAGCAGTGTTGGGAGGGTTACATTTTAAAATGTAATCCACTAGGGATTACTGAAAACATGTCCGAAAATGTACACTAAAGTCAAAAGTTTGGGGTCACTTAGAAATGTCCTTATTTTTGAAGGAATAACACTGTTTTTTTCAATGAAGATAACTTTAAACTCATCAGAAATACACTCTATACATTGCAAATGTGGTAAATGACTATTCTAGCTGCAAATGTCTGGTTTTTGGTGCATCAATATCTACATAGGTGTATAGAGGCCCATTTCCAGCAACTATCACTCCAGTGTTCTATGGTACAATGTGTTTGCATGTGTACAAACTGTCTGGGTGACCCCAAACTTTGGACGGTAGTGTTGTTAACACTTGATTTTAAGAATGACCTAAAAGTTATGCAATTCAGCAAAAATCACCAAATACATCAAGTTTGGTTTCAAAATTAGACAAATTAATAAGCATTCTCTTTCTGCTAAAGGTGGTGAAAGCACCAACAGCTGCATCGCCTGGCTCATGCACATCTCCCTTTATACAAATACACAATTTAAACTTGCCATTGATTGATATAGTTTCAACTTCTGTTTTGAACCATCTGCCGGATGCACAGGAACATTGGGACTCACCCCCACAGGCTAAAGCGTTGTCAGACAATAGCTGGTGGGTTCCAAGATCGCAATAATCCTAATATGAAATTTACATTGCGTTACATCTCTAGTGTCTTCTGCTTGTTAGGAAAGACTGAACTGGATTGGACAGAAAGACTATTAAGGTCAGTTCATAAAAAAACTCTCAAGGATTCCACAGAGAGCTCATGCTTTTGAGGTTGCAAGCCCTGGACTGTGAAAGAACCCCCACTGAATCAAATCTGCAGAACTCATTTTATTTATTCCGGTTTTATGTGTGTGCATGTGTGTGTGTGCACAGTTGTTTTGCAATTCTGGTGTATCCATTGTGTTTTTCGTTTATTATTTCACAGCAGTTGGAATGCCCACGGATGTTTCCAACTGATTTATTGATAAACTTGACTTCCCTTGGACTTAGTCGGCGGAACTATTGTTTTGTTTTCAACTATGTGGAATAAATAATGTGCAGTTTTTTTGTTTTTTTTTTGTTTTTATTATGAAAATGTCCCATACATATTGCAAAAACTGTAGTCTCAATTTAAACATCCCAGACTCCCTGAAGAAATTCAGAAGTTAACTGAGTCAACATTTGAATCAGTGTGTAATGCAGAAATGCTCATCACTGCCATTGCTCTAGAGAGCAGCAAGAATGTTGCAGGACACATACAGACATACAGCACTCATATGCACATACACACACATGCATACACACACACACAAATTTATTCAGTACAAGTCTCGACTTACAAAATGTATGAGATTTTTTGGGATTGTGATGGGAATTCATCATTAACTGAGATGCCAGAGACTGGCTGCTGTGTGCTGGCTACTAATTTTTGCTCTCATATTGCTAGTATCATCTTATGCACTGCTCTTATATTGGTATTGATTATGAATAAATGCATTATGGATGATCTCATTTTTCTATCACTTATATTTGGCAGGTGCTTCATGGTCTTTACATGCTGTATCTTAAATGCTCATGTTTAAGAGCTACAGAGTGAAATAGGTTGTTTATTATGCTTTGATGTCTAGTAGATAATGTTGTATATATCTTTGGGGATGTAAAGCTTACTGCTATAATTATTTCCATGTATTATTGGCTTTGTGGTGAATTAGTACAGATCATCATACAGACATACTCACAGACTTCAAATAAACATTAGAAAAATGACCAACACTGAAATCTGTTTATTTGACAGCTTTTTTTGCTTATCTCCTGTTCAGGTAGTGCTACTTTTAATGCTGCTCAATTCTGCTGCACTCACAGAAAACCTTAAACTCATATGCATGTACTGCTGTCAGCGCCACATGGCATTTCATAAAAAGACAGTCTACTACATGGAAATAATATCGGATTTTAATATCCGTAGGTGATAATTATCTGCTGCATACCTGACATGCAAATATGCTGCTGCACATCGGGTAGATGGCTGTGGTCAGATTTATCAATTGTTGTTGTGTTGATGGTTATTTATTTTTGTTCTTGATGCAATGTAAAAATGTTACTTTCAAATGTATGGTAACTAACTGGCAGCAATTATCCAGAAAATAATTACTGTACTTATTCTTTATAGTAGAAGTACTGTACTTCTGTTTACAGTATTGTGTCTTCACTGAAATAAATAAATGATTAAATACTAAATAAGAAGTTGTATCCACAGTATCAGATGATTAACTATATAATAAAAAAATTAAATACTGTTATGCCAGTTGTATTTACAGTATTGGATGATTTATCGTACAATAAAAATTAATTAAATACTGTTACTTCAGTTGTATTTACAGTATATAGTAATTAACTGTATTATAATGCAGGGTTAGGGTTATTATAATACAGTAACTACTGTGATTTTCTACATTAATACTTTGACTACTGTGATTTATTGTAAAATATACAGAAATCTACTGTAATAATAATAATTTATAGTAATGTTACTGTGTTTAACAGTAAATAACAGATTTCACAGCAAAGTTTTGGTATAGATAGTGTGGCCTTGCAGTGGTTGAGTCAGGACAGTGACTAGTGGATCCAAATGCAGACAGACACTGAGGTAGCAAGAAAAGAAATATAATTTACAGTATTGTGGAACAGAGTAGAAGAACCCAGAGCTATGGTATGACAAGCTGAGGCGAGTGGGAGTGAAATGGTTAGTCTATGACAGAGGATTTTCCTGTCATAGGCTAACCATTTCACAGAGCGAGCAAAAGTACAAAAAAAAGATAGGAGACAAAAACACTTCTGGAGATAATTCACAGAGCCAAAAGCCTGCACAGGCACTACCGGGAGCTGAGTTAACGATCTGATGGAGAGTGTCTGAAGAACCGGGGCAGATATACTGCAGGGCTGATGAGTAGATGGCAGACAGGTGTGATTACTGAGGAAGGTGGGTAGAACTAGCTGTCCAGGAAGCTGCCCATATATGGGAATGCAGGACGCTGCTCGCCTCAGCTTAGACAAACACACACACACATAAAGACAGGAGAAACACAGGGGCCAGGGAACACAAGGGACAGATACTTCAACTGCTGGAGCAAGATTCCAGACAGGTGGATGTTGTGTTATTGGAGTGGAGGCTGTGTTCTGTGCTGAGTTTGTTGTATTCTTACTGGAAGTGACAAGGTCAAAGTCAACAACATAGCAAAAGGAATAGGAAAGTGAGGAATAACTCACAATGGATCAGTTGCTGGGATCTGGAAGCGGATAAAGGTGTTCGCTTTAAAGAAACGCTTGGGTTTTATGGGTTGGATTGTCAGATGGGTTACCATGGTGCTGTATGCTCATCCTGGTTCCAGATCTGGAAAAAAATAATAATAATAATAATTTGGAAGAGGACATAGCATCAGAACAGCAATTGCCAATGGTGGTAGCAGAGAGGATGTCGACGAGATCCGTGCAGTCCCCCAGTCAGGAGCAGATGGCTGAAGCAGATGATCTGTTGAATGTCTCTTCTGGTGTGGTTTCATGAAAGCAGTGATCGAACCAATTTGAAAAAACTGGTGCATGACTAAAGATTCACCGGTCCTTAAAAGGCAGAGTTTGGTATTTCCGTGTCTGTTTGAATTTGCTGATAGTTATATGAAGTGAGAATCATCTGGTGAGCTAGATAACTGTGATTAATGTCGCTGAGACTGTCACAAATGAGTAATATTGTTCAGTTTGTTGATATTTTTATATGTACATAGTCCATCTAACAGTAGATTGTTATGAATCAACAATGTTTCACTTACTTCTTTGAAAACTTTCTGTCTTTTACTATCTATTAACAGTTTTGCCTCTAACAATCTGGACCAATAATATAGTCAAACTCCTGCTCATTTCTATTGTGGCTTTTGTAGTTGTTTTGACTCTTTTGACCACTATATCACAGGCTTATAGGCTATTTTTTTTATCTGTATCTAATTGCATGGGTGGGCATGGGACATGATTACACTGGCCTGAATAATTGCAAATATTATCAAGATAATCGTGAAAACATGCTTAAAATAATCGTACAGGGTACAATTATGCCTTATTCCCAGTAGTAATATATGTCCTGATCCCTATGTTACACACTAGGTCACAACAATGTGTCAGTGCCCACTTGGGATGCTGTAAATGTCCTGATAAGGAGAGTACTTGTGTAAAATGTGTTGAATTCTGAGTAGTTCACCGAGTTCTCGCCACGTGTCCTTCAAATGTCTCATTTCAAAGAAAAAAAAAGAAAGAAAAAGATTTCTTTGTATTTTCTAAAGCAAAACAAAGCCTGAAGGCATGTTTATGAGCTGTCCTTGCTGTATTTATCAGTCTCTCTCTCTCTGTTTACCTCTGTGTTTTCTTATTTGTCCATTTTTCTGTTGTGAGTGTTCTCAGCGTCCATCTGTCTGTTTGTGTTTCTGCCCGTCACCACGAGTGACTCAGAACTTCAAGATCATTTTATGACCGTAACCATAGAGTGACCTTATCTAAAGTAATACTTGGATGGAAACCATATAAAAAAAATATTTAAAAAAAACAATTACAAAAAAATGTGCATACAAATTTTTAAGCATGGAGGGAGTGGATTTGTCAGCGTATATTGTTAAAAGGAAAATGTGGCTTTTGGCTATGGAAACAGGTTATGAGAATAAATCATGATTGACCTGGATTGACCTATAGAGAGAGAGAGAGAGTGTGTGTGTGTGTGTTTCTATAGTTAATAAAAGAATAAAAATTAACACAAATCTTGATGGAAAACAGCAAAGAAACGTGACGATCAAGAGTTACAGAAGCAAATTCATGATCAGCAGTTAGGTGCCAGCTATTGTCATGGATACATTCATGCTCTTATGATCATAATTTCATGGTGAAAACTCCGTCCCTATGCAAATAATTGCAAAACAATAAGGAACAGAAACGAAACAGGCATCAATTCGCATTTTGTGCAAATTGAAATTTAATCTGCTCTTAAATTTCTTGAAACACCCATTTTTACTGTCCCCTCCAATGAAAACATGAAAAATGCAGAGAACTTTTATTTTGGAAAAAACAAACAAACCAAAAAACAAAGAAAATCTGCTATAATGTCAGTCATAGAAACAACAACACCTCCAAGAGGTGCAGGTCTTTTTTCTTCAGCAAAAGTTTTTGTTTTTTTTTACTTCCAAACTATGAACATGAATTATGAGCTCATACAACCACTGAATCTTTTTGTAGCAAACATCATCATCCTCGGCTCAGCACAGCACTGTGTGAACCACTGTCTGCACTGTTTTTCAAGTTTACTTATAAAAGTGTTGCTTGCTAGTTTGAGAACTAACCTCAAGGTCATGTTGCCTGCCCATAAAAGGGCAAAATGTGTTCTCGCCTTTTTTCAGTCAGCCTCAGTGACCTAGTTGAGTTCTAAAATTCTGAAACATGTGAGCAAGGTCTGGTATTTATATATGAATTAAACTGAATTAATTTATCATTGACATGAATAGTCATCACATGTATATTTAAAGAGGTTACTTCCCCAAATAAAAGAGGACAGGGGAGTAAATCATGCTGATATATGTGTTGACTCAGCAGAGGTATTTGCATACTGTATTTCTTACTTTTATTTTTTATTTTTCTCTTGCTGCTGCTATAACAACAGAAGCTCCCCATGGGGATGAATAAAGTTTACCTTACCATACAATAATATTAAATGAGAAAAGCTGATATACAGGAGTATAAATCAATGCAGAATGCCTTGGAGCCTTACTGCATTATATTACATCTTTTAATTATTTAGTTTTATAAATAAAGATATTTCCACCATAAATTGAAGCTAATGATCTGATAGAGGAGTTATTCTATAATTTGTGCACATTGACCAATGCTTGCTTGTCAGCTAGACAGGTTGTGGACTGAGGAGGGAACAATGTATTCAGACATAATGGAAACAATGGAGAATACGCCTACATCGCCAGCAGACATGTGGAGGAGCACGAAGGAACATTTCCAAAACTTTTTCTGATGAAACTATGCAGACTTGTAGATTTAGGGAACAGTAAAATATAAAAATGGACAGCTCCTCCAGTTTTTGTTAATGTCGGCAAATACATTTTTAATTTTCGCATAGTAACTCTGAGCCCTGGCACTAAGTGGATGGTGCTGTGTGACTCAAGCAAAGGACAAAGAACTCTGGACATCAGACAAATGAGACTCAACACCTTGGCACTGAACAGTTTATGCGCTGTATATTTGTTAATATTATAATTCAATGACTGTATTATTGTTGACAAAGTATTATTATTATTGTGATTGATGATTACCCCTGCTGTCACTGACTTGTTCTCTGAAATTTATGGGACAGGCGGCCGCAGACTCCGCCAGCCGCCGACAGCTGTTAACTGCCAGGATTTAGTGAGGTTTGAAGCAGGATAACCTGGCTGATCAGCAATAATTCAATGATAAGCGTTGCCAGAGTGTTGATGGCTTACTTGGTGAGGTGGAGATAGACGAGGCAGCAGCATCACCAAGACGTCTGAACCAACAAAGAGCTGGGAAAAAAAAGAAAAAGAAAAAGAGAGATGTCGATGAAACAAATTATGTGAGTCAAAGATCAAGAAGAAATCAATCAAATCAGGGTAAGTGTTGTTTTTCTTTAAAAAAAATACTTTGAAGATCTAGATTATTTAGCCATTTATGAGTGTATCAAATCAACGAATATATCTTTATTTGATCTTGAAAATCAAGCTCTCATTTGCAAAGGACAAAAACATACAAGTTAAAGGAAAAACAACCAATTAAAAAAAGGCGCAAAAAGCAATTAGAAGGTTTAAGATCATGGATTTAAAATGACCAGGGGTTACCTATAAAGCTATTTTTAAAGTGCTTTGTAGGTAGCTCCAGGTAGATGGTGCAAAGAAAGTCTAAAGCAAGCTCGGTAAAAACTCCAGGGACATGGAGTTGAAGCCAGTCATTAGTCCCAGAGTAATGTGGTCCAATGAACCAAACTAGCAACGAGGAAATGTATGAAGGCAGATTTCCAATAAGGGCTTCATAAATAAACAAATGTATATGTAAATCACGTCTCTCAGAGAGAGAGAGAGAGTGAGGACCACCCGACCTTATTATACAAGATGCAATGATGAGTGTTGTAGGCATCACCAGTAATGAACCAGAGTGCAGAGTGGTAGACAGCATCAAGGGACTTGAAGCAGGCTCATGCAAGACATCACCATAATCTGAAATTGATTTAAAAAATAGTCAAACTTATTACTGTTTCTCTAGCTAAATGTCAAAAGTGAGGTTGTAATGTTTCAGGCTGGTAAACAGGTGAAAATCTACCACTAGCCTTGAGACTAGTACAGTAGGACATTTTAATGTTATAAATGGTAATTTCAAGGTTTTGTCTGTTAGTCTGATCCTCCCTTAATGATCCTGACACTAACTGGGAGGTTACACTCCAGAGCTGTTCTATTAGCCCTAAGCAATATTATAAAAGGCCAGAATATAAGTTCTGTGTCAGTTGCCAAAATGTGAAAGAATAAATTAAAAATGAAGATGTTGTTGATTTTCTTTTGTTTGGGGAAATGTTTTTTTTTTCTTTTTTTTTTTTGTAAAGCCTTATTTCTTGTTTTATTTGTTTTGATGGATGTGATTTCCATATTTTTCTATTACCATTAATTGACCCAGAGGTCAAGTCTACCCCATGTTTCATGTGCCTACTTATTGTTTCCTGTCGAGGGAGGGCTAGTTAACACAGCTTTGAAGGCAGCTGCTGCTGGCTGCAGCATGGTGTGGGCAGGGTTACTTATTTATTTATTGGTGAGGGTTTGGTTACACCTTGGTTTTCTTTTTTATGTGCTGTGGAACCTGTTGAGCTGTTTGACAATCGCTGCAATTAATTTATAAACACGTGTTGCATTCGTTGGAAAGTTTTTTTTAAACAGTGACATAAGGATTGTTAAAAAAACAATAAAATAAAAGACCTTATGCATCATTTAGATCTCATGCATCATTAATTCCACCATACATACATGTATGTCATACATCCATATTTAAACATATCCGTACAGTAAATTGCAGGTTTGTATTATAACAGGCTGAGTTACAGGTTAATATTTACAGGCATAAAATGTGATGTAGTGTTCTGTGTGATACTGAATCTTTACTGAGCCTCAGTGAATACCAGTGGTGTTCTCGCTATAAGTTTAGAGGCTGAGGAGCATGCTTGTCATGCCAGCTACATACGAGAGTGAACCAAGGGTGGTAGCTTACTTGTGATTGGCCGAGATCAGGAGAAGACCAAGGGGTTGTTGGCCTAAAGGCTGAAGAGTGAACATGCTGGTGTTGGCTGTGGCCTACAGTAGCATAGTGTGTAGGAGGGTCACAGCGTCCTCTGGTTTATGAGGAACGCCAAAGTATTTTAATCCTAAATTTACCTTAAAAATAGACAACACAACCACAGCCACCAAATGAAGTCCACTATGTTATTTTTTAATATTCTATACTATTTGAACAGTGTTCTCCAGCTCTCACCGAGCGATGCCTCAGGCCATTAGAGGGAATCACCGACCCTAAAGACCTCCTTTTCCTGGCTTCTTTATACTGTAGCACACAAAAAAGGCTACTTTTCAGACAGTTGGAGGGCAGAAAGACATATAGTCTGCCAACAATGTGGACACCTGCCGGTTTTGCTGTGAGAGAATGAAAAGTATGTATTGTGTTCCACTTTTAGGATTCACCATGGGGCCTAATTTAAAAGGGGTTGAAAGGTCTGGAGAACATCAGCCTCAGAAAGCGGTGGAGCGTCAGAGAAATGCACCACACACTGCTACCTGCAAGTTTTGTCTGGTGCAGAGAACTTCGAGATCTTGCACAAAGCTTCACGTGATGATGATGACAGTGTTTCTGAAGATGTGCTGTTATTGCCAAGAAATTCACACCTACCATCTTTCTGGACAATGATCTAAATTTGGAATATTAAAATGTCTAATCAACACTGCCGCTTTCACCATCTTAGAAATATATCTACAGCTCTGGGAAAAAAAAGAGAGATCACTGCATTGTTTTAAAAATGAATTTGATCTTATTTCTTTGCCTTGTTTGAGGCCTGAATACATTGTATCTTTTTTGTTATTTTGACCATTTGTCATTTATATATATATAGTGTATGTATATAGTCTATATTGCAGCCTCTTTCACAAACATATAAATGTATGCATACATGCTTCTATGACCACTTACTGTCATCCTGACCTCAGCCACTAACACAATAGTACTTTCTGTTATACATAGGAACACACTTTACCTTTTTGTTTCCCTAATACTGATGCAATGATTACACGTGTGCGTATACTATGCTACGAGGCCTGTGTAGGAGTAGTACTGGAACAGCACCACTGTTAATTGATTCAGTTAAAGTTGGAGAGTGATGTTTGTTTGGTATCAATTGTTTGTGTTTGCAAACTGATCAACCAAAGAACTCAAGATAAGAAATACTTTTCAAAAACTTCAAGCAACAAATATTCATTAAGGTCATCATTCTGCTTGATTTTGCATAGTCATTATGACTATGCCATATTAAATACATTTTTTCTGGCCATGCTGAGTCAGCTTTTGATGTCACCGCTTGCTCCTCCATCCTAGCGGAGTGCTTCACTGGACAGGGTTGAACATTTGCCCGGAACAGACGGGAGTGGAGATCGTTTATTACTGTGATGATGCTGCATTGTTGACCCAAAAGAAACAATAGGATAATTACATCAATAAATGATTAATTTAGAAAGTTCTTTGTCATTTATTGATGCTTGTGGCACTACGCTACTTAACCCTATTTAACGATTTCAGTGGCACATACAAATTTGTGTGGAAGATGAATATATGAATTAATTGAATGGGTCACAAATCATTGAATAAAGAAGTGATTGAGGTCAACTTTTCAAGATCAATGGTGAGTTTGGAGGTGGTACATGACCAGAAGTTAGTAAATATTATGATTTATAAAACTTAACTATTATACTTGTAATATCTTTATGAGCACATTGAATATAGAATGTGACTATGAATGAATGCTAATAACTCTAGTTAAACAGTGTTAAAACCTGATTATTAGGCATTATATATATATATAGTTTTACTTTGGCATAAACTCAACACCTTGACCTTTAACACACAGATGACCCTTATATGCTGGGTTTGTCCTGTGGTTTAAAATTGCACAGCATAAAAAAAGCCCTGGAAAAGGTGTTGAGGTGAGTTCCAAGTAGTTGTGGCACTTCTGCACATGCAGGGATAAGGAGAGTCAGTGCATATTGCTTCCACAGACATCCATCATTGTTCTCCTCACTTTTTTCATCATCATCATCATCATCATCATCATCATCATCGCCCCTGCTCTTCCTCACTGCATTTTATTATCACTGCTGTCACTGCTCTCCTGCTCGCTGCAAGACGCTGCTGGAATAAATTCCAACACTAAGCTTTCTACCTCAGGCGCTACACTTCTTTCACCCACGATTTTGTGAAGCACTATCAAGGGGGTCCCTGACTTCAGACAGGAAGCGTAGCTAATACGTTACTTCCTGTGTGCTACTTTTGTTAAGATCCCACAAAGATTGTGTGAAACTTCCCCTAAAATACATTTTTTAGTCCAGTAAGGAGAATTTGAGAGGGGGAAAACAACTGGCATTTTTACTGTGAAACCACTGGCCATGAAGGGGTTAACAGTGAAAATAGAACAACTGTGTATGAATGCATTATTAACCAGTTCTACCACACACAGCAAGGCAACAAGAACACTTTCAATTCTACCTTTCCCCGAATGATAACATGGAGCAGAGTACAAGCTTATTAAATTACACCGGACAGTGAGCTCGCTCACACACACACACACACACACACACACACACACACACACACACACACACACACACACACACACACACACACACACACACACACACACACACACACACACACACACACACACACACACACACACACACACACACAGAAGGAGAGAGATGAAACAATAATTTTAGCTGTTAAAGCAATCGCTGGATGAGGCAGAACATGTTGTTTTAGTGTCGTTGAAAGGCCACAATTAGTCAGTGGGACAAGCAGGCAGTCTAATGAAGAATATTGAAAGCTGACATGGTTTTATGTCTCACCTCATTTATCCTCCCCACATCAAACTGGAAGACCTCACGCCAATTCCATTTTTGGCAACCTTGATGAAAAGACAAGAAAAATAAAATATATTAAGCCATGAATGTGATGCTTTGTCGGTGAATCACAAAGCCCTCTTTACTTAAACCGTAGCCCATGTTTTAACTAGAGAATAACTAAAGGATAAAATACTATGTACCTGCTACCAAATTCAATGACCCGGTGACCCGAATGCAGCCTGGCTTCCCCATTCGATAATTGCCTGAAGTCCAATTTGTCTGGGAGTGAATTTATTAATAGCGCAGAGTAAGATGTCCCATACAAAGCAGAACTTACCCTTTCATTTCTCCTTCACACGGGGCCCTTCTCACTTAAAGAACGGGTGATTACAGAGGCTGTAGCTGGACGATGAGATTATGGAGGTGGTAGATCTGTGGCAGGAACAGATGGAGAGACGGGTGGGGTGGGGGTGGGGGGTAGTAGATGATGTTGTTGAATGAGAGGTGTTTGTCGTGCGAGCGTGGAGGTGGAGGAGGAGTGTGGAGCCGGCAGAGATGTTACAGCGTTAGAGGATGAAGGAGATAGAGGTGGAAGGGAGTGTGGGGAGAGAAAGGAACAAGATCAAGATGACGGTATTGCGGTTATCGTCACGGCGGCGGTGTTCTGCTGTTTTCCAGCGGGATTAGGCTTCTTTTGACGTGCTGCTTCTTATAAAATGCTGCTGCGGGTTGCATCGTTTGTCCGCTGGTCGGGTACACCTGTTTTGCATGCAAATAACATGGATAATACAGCTCTGGAAGAAAAAAAGATACCACTGCAAAATGATTCAGATTTTTCTACTTGGTACTGTATGTGTTTGGGCAAAAGGAACATTTTTGTTTGAGTGTAGAGACATTTCCCCAAATTCCAAATAAAAATATTATCGTTTAGAGCTTTTATTTGCAGAAAATGACAAATGGTCAAAACACAAAAGATGCAATGATTTTAGAGAGTAATAATGTGTGTGGCTGAGGTAGGGATGACATTTTGATCTGATTTTGTTTGACTCTATAAACTACTGAGGTTTCTCCCAAATTCCAAATAAAATATATTATTATTATTATATATTATTATTGAGAGCACTGATTTGCAGAAAAATAAATGTAAATGGACAAAATAGGAAAAAAAAAACATGTTTTCAGACCTCAAACAATGCATAGAAACAAGATCAAATTCATTTTAAAACAATGCAGTGGTTTCTTATTCTTTTCTAATTATTTTTATTTATTTATTTACTGATGTTTACACCTAAGAAGAGTTCAATATTTGCATCTTGTCATGCTCTCCACAGTCTTTACCATTGTTCTTGGGTGACTTTATTCCACTCCTGGTTCCTCTTTAAGCAGAATGAGGTGTTCATGTGTTGGACTTCAACAGACACTGGAATGGAATGGCTGGAATACATGTAGAGATGCTGATTTCAGAAATTTTTTTTCCAGAGCTGTAAACAGCCAATAAATACAGATCTTTTTTTTATTTTAATTAAAATACTGCATTTATCGAGATCACAGAGCATAGTGTGTGTGTCACACAGTCAAGACAAACCCAGCACTCACTGCTCTGCGCCTACCTGTCCCTTGTGTCACACACACACATGCACGCACATGCGCATGCACACACACACAAATACAAACATGTTGTAATACTTTCTGCTGCCCAGGGGCACCTGCCTTATCTCAAACCTAAATTAACTCTGCTATGTAATTAAGCGAAGCAAAAACAAGGTATGTGTAAAACAATATATGTGTAAATGATGGTGGAATCAAACAACAGACACGACTAGGGATGATGCCAAAGCTTTTGGTCGTTTTTTCAAAACTGAGATTCAACAGTGATCTCCAAAATCACAACAAAATGCAAAAACATGTTATAAACATAGAAATATCACTCTGTTCTCCAATTACTGATGGAAAAAATTGTTTGATAGTGGTGTAACTACAGTGAAATTGATCACTCTGTCAAGGTAGTTGAGTTTGAAATGGCAGCACACAATGCTTGGCATTCAAGCCTTTTTAGTGGATATCACCTGGGAGAGCTTGTTGGTGAAATTGCACAGGAGGACATCAAACTGCATGGGATAAATTGCATAAACGGACAGTTTACTGCAAAACAAATACCTCTGCAGCATTCATGTGGCATTGGCTGCATTGGAAAAACAAATTCCCAACTAGAAAAATAACTGGCAACATAAGTTGTTTGTGAAGTGAGGTATTGCACTAACTACAGGAATGCGTATGAAGTAAAAATATTTACATTTACAACATTTACATTGCCCAAGCAGTGAGGAAGAAGGAAAAGGGGAGAAAAAGCTGAAAAAGGCAAAGCAACAGGTTAGTTTGTACAGTAAATGTCAGTAAATATAAACCACACATTTTATTTATGATTGTATGCTGTATCTCACAAAGACTTTTTATGACCGAGGTGAAAGAACTGTTTCGGTAACACTAAACATTTATGGTGTTACTTTGTAGATATTACAATGCCTTTGGCAATGACAGAACTGCTGCTGGACTCTAAAAGCAGTGTATATGCTTTGGCAGAGGGATATTTTTTTTAAATCTGTTTTTTGGGGCTGGTTTTTATTGGCGGGATTTGTCACACAGACCTGGCAACCCGGTGGGTGAGTGTAGCTGGCTGCTCCTCGGTGATGGCCTCTGGCTGCTCCTCTGTGGAGCTGTCAGGCTGCTCCTCGCGAGGGCTGCAGCAGCAGCAGCAGTAGCAGCAGTTCTCTATACCGGAGACGCCACAGGGGGGAAGTGAGCTGGCACACTCCTTAAACTGAAACAGCAGGGTTTTTAAAGTGCACTTCTGTCATTCTTCTGTCTATTCACCTGGCGAACGCCTGCTCCTTGCCAATAAAACGGGCGAACCGCTGCTCCTCAATGGGACGAATAGACTTTTCCGGATCCGTGGCCCTCTGCTCCTCTGAAATTTGACTTGGCGAGCACATCGCAGACAATGCACTGCATCTACCCGGCTTAACACAGATGTCAAAATGCAATCTGCAATACAGGCAGAATCAATTATATGCACAAAATTATACTTTTTTTTTTTAGCACATCTTGCCCTCGTCGGCTGTCCAATGAAGACACTTTCATTTTAATTCACTTTCGGTGGACAGGCTTTGCTAGAAACCTTTGGAATTTTGGCTCTGTCATAATGAGACAAGAAGCGACTTAGCATAATAGGTTCCTAAACCTACAACAGATAATGAGACTTTTTATCTTATCGAAAAAGGCTAAAGACGGACAGACACAAAAAAAGACAAGTAGAAAGGAAAGCCAGAGAAACATCTTAGACATTAGTAACTGAGAGACTTTCCTACACTACAGCAAGGACAGATGTGTCTCTCAAAGGTATCTTTTTCTTCAAATGTCAAATTTTATCTGTACTGGACCACTTCATCATTCTGTGCTAGCTATTGGCTAACAGCAGCTAGCTAGCCTACTGCACATTTAGTGCAGCACATATTTTAATAACCCTGTAATGAACTTCTTGGCATGACTTTGTAATTTTCGTAGTATAGATGTAACGGTTTTCTCTATCGCTGTTACCCATTGGATTCATTTGTCTACTTACCGAGTGGAATATGGCAACGGAACTTGTCGTCATTTGCAGACAATGACATAAAAAATTAAATAAAAAGAACCACTAATGTTACTGATTTAGAACAAAAAACTTTATTTACAAAAAACATAAGGTTACAGTTTTCCAATGAAATAAAAATTGAGTGTAGGTAGACAGAGATCACCATGGTTTTGGGCCAGTTAATTTGTTTTATTTGAAAGAATAGCTTTAATCTTGCAATTAGAAGGGCATGATTGGCCAACAGAATTGCTAATGAATATCCCTGCTGGGACCACAAATTTCCACAAATCCGGGACAAAAATATATTTCTTTAATATTGAGCCATTTACGCCGGAGTGGATTTTAGTTGTATAATGTAACAAGTGATCAGCTGATTAATCGAACATTCATAGTACATTTTACATATTTAGCAATTTCAGCCAGCCTCTGAAAAAAAAAAACATTTTCCAGCATGCATCATCTCTTCCATCATTGGGATTAACAACAGAGAAATAATAGCCTATACCTCTATTATCCCCTGTATGTTTGCCTCAGTGTAGCCTAAAACGAACTATTTTTATATCATTTATTATTTTCTATTGTCACTCCATTGAAGGCCTAGGCTAGATACAGCCTTCTCCCCATGTGGCTGGAGAATGCGTAGTTGCCAGAGAAGAGAAATAATGCGGGAATAGAATACTCTGATCTGCTGTAATTATACCTCGCTGTGGCTTGTGCGTCAACTTTTAATGCAGCACAGCACATTTGGCTCGACTCTCAAAGCCTATACTATTTCAGATGCTGTGGGATTTTCTAGTTTTGGTATCAGACTGCTATGCAAGGTTGTAAAAATGACAGTAAAGAGGTTCTGACCAAGCGTGATAAGTCAGGAGTGAGCAAGAAAAAAAAAATATGGCTTCAAAACGAAACTTCCGATTTGAGTGTCATATCAAATTAACATGCCTTACATAAAAAGAATGATTCATTGGTGAGTCAGCCTTTGTGAGGTTAGGGAAAGTTATTAGTGGCGCATTCACTTGAAGCGAAGACCAGGAGGAGGAGGAGGAGGAGGAGGAGGAGGAGGAGGAGGAGGGGAACATAGGAATCAAAGGGTTATTTTGCTATTTTTGTTCGGGCCTTTGCCATTCAGAAAAATCTTCCAACGGATGAATCAATATACATCAAGGCTCAAAAGAATTGCTTATGTTCGCTTTTCTTACTCCGACGTTGTCTGTCTGAGATTTTCCTTAGGACACATCGATATTTTCACAAAATGCCTCAGTTTAGTACCAGTTTCATGTACAAAATGTTCGTATCAGACCATCTCTCATATACAATGGTGTTTAAGGTTATCTTCTTTGTCAAGTGTCTTTATAGTAACCCATCGGTTTGGCCGGTGTATGTTTTTTGCTTCAGACTCTTTAAAATAGGACCATATCAGTCCATCTGAGATAGCAGATAGAGGCCACGTCTGAAAGTTACATTGTTTACAGCATCAGGTGTTGATAAATCTTACATCAGTGTATTTCGTTCGTAGTTTAACATCTTTTTCCTGGGGCATTTCTGTGGAAGTGGTTTAGACTGCCAACTGTTTGGACTCGGGACAGCAGGGAGCCCGAGCCACATGAATAATGTATGGTGTCTGCTCTCAGGCATACAGCCCTGTCTGTGCTGCCACTGCACATGCAGAGCCAGAGACGCAGGCTGCGTTACGGAGATCATAGAGAACAGCAGCGGATAAGACACATACACAAAAAAGGAACGGGAGGAATGCAGCACTACAGTGGATTATACCAAGCACAGAGACGTACAATAAGCGTGACAGAAAAAAAATAAGACAAGATATTTAACAAAAACTTTCTGATGTAACAGTACAAGCAAGCAACTACCAACTATTTTCTTTTTTTTTATTATGGGGTGAAAATTCCCCCTCACAATTTCAATTTCAAACAAAAAAAGGCTCAATGATCAATTTACGATCCCACTACCCACTTTGAATAAAGACTACTTGATTAATCATCATTATCATTAAGTCCATGTCTAAGGTTTCTGGAACTAAAATACTAATTGTACAGTGAAGTGCATTTTGCGAAACAATGTCCCGCTTATACAGCTCTGGAAAAAAAAAAGAAAAGAAAGACCACTGCATTTTTTTATTCTGAAATCAGCATCTCCACATGTATTCCAGCCATTCCATTCCAGCAACACATGAACATCTCATTCTAGTTAAAGAGATACTAAGAATAGAATAAAGTCATCCAAGAACAATGGTAAAGACTTGTGAAGAGCATGCCAAGAAGCTGGGATTACAAATAAGGGTTATTGCACTTTCATTCATTTCTATTCATTTCTGAACACTTCTTATGTGTAAACATTGGTAAAGAAAAACAAGAGAAAAGAATAAGGGACCACTGCATTGTTTCATGTCTGAAAACATTGCATCTTATTTGTTGTTTTGACCATTTCTCATTTTCTGCAAACAAATGCACTAAATGATAATATTTTTATTTGGAATTAGGGGAATATGTTGTCAGTAGTTTACAGATTCAAACAAAAATGTTCCTTTTGCCCAAACACATAAGTAGTAAAATCAGAAAAACTGATAATTTTGCAGCGGTTTCTTACTTTTTTCCAGAGCTGTATTTGATAATCCACAGATGTTGTCAGCACTTTAACTGCAATCAAATGTTATTTTTTCAATTGTTTGAGCACAGACAAATAAAATTCCATTCACCCTACTGTATCGGGGTAACAGCAGAAATCTTATAGATGGAATTCTCAAAACCCTGACACATAAGCACGACATGGTGAAAACAAATCTTTTTTCAGCTGCCTGACAATACATTTCTGTTCACCTCCTGTTGGCAACTGAGCGCAAATCGGTAACTATCTGCATGGCTAGATAATACAAGGGATAAGAGGAAAAATG
Source organism: Lepturacanthus savala (assembly GCA_030544235.1). NCBI lineage: Eukaryota > Metazoa > Chordata > Actinopteri > Scombriformes > Trichiuridae > Lepturacanthus > Lepturacanthus savala. Next base: position 5,243,888 of record CM060484.1, on the reverse strand, counting down.
TCCGCACTAGAGATAAGGAGAATCAACTCAAAAACGTCAAGGGAAGAGAAGAGACTGGAAGTGAGAGTGTGATGTGGACACATGACACTGAGGACAAGTGAAGGGAGAAATATAGTAATACTAGGGTTATGGGTATGTGAAAATACCACAGGAAGCGCCGGGCAGATTGGCCATCTGGACCTCTGAGCTGACAGCTTGACATGTTCCAAGTGCAGTGAACGTGGAGAAAATTCACTACACAGGCCCCCCTCTTGAGATATACAACACATTACACAAGAAGCGTAATTAGAGGGCTGGTGGGGCCTGCAGTGAGCGTCACCGTGAACAGAACGGTCGAACAGAGATCAATTTTCTGCTCTCTAAATTAATGAGGCTAATGTTGATGTGACAGCCTCGTCACCACAGATCTGTGGGGAATAGAACAGATTTCAAGGGGTGTGAATGAAAACATGGAGCAAGGTACGAGCTTATTAAATTACAGCGGACAGCAAGCTCTCTCTCTCTCTCTCTCTCTCTCTCTCTCTCTCTCTCACTTTCACACACACACACTTGCACACATAGAGCTTGAACACAAAAAATGATTAATGGGTATTTTAATTTGACCAATTCATATTGCTCACCAATAAAGTCATTATTTTCATTATAAAACATACTGTTGAAAGTGAACAGAGAATACAGCTGCTTACTAAATATCAAGAAATCCATGGGGGGGGGAGCATAAATTTACAATAGAAAATTACCATTTTCCAGTGTATAAAGAGTTTTGCTCAAAGGTCGAAACAAACAGCTCACAACTCAGTGTGCCTCAAATATAATTAATAACTCAACAAAAAAAAAAAAACACGAGCACACGCAGAACTGTGCACAGAAACGTCTGTCCAATGGGAGAGGCAGGCTGATTTTTCCTTTTTTTGTTGTTTTTTTGTTGTTTTTTAAGCAAAGTGAAGATTGTATTAAACATAAGTAGTAAAATGTGAACAGTGCTCAAAGTTATCTTTCAGACAAGATCCTCCTAACGAAGACTGTCATTGCAAAAATCATTTGTTCACAAAGACGGACACATCACACAAAAAGCTGATTCGGTAACAGAACACTGCTGGAGAAGTTGAGGCTTCTTTTGATTTTTCATGGATTTTCTTTTTTTCCTTTTTTCGTTTTTTTTTTGAAGAGAGCAAATCCGGGATCTGTTACAACCCATGGTTGATAGAGCCAAAAGCCAAACAAAAACAAAAGATCAATTTGGCTCTTTGGTATTTGGTGCTATAAATGGCAAAAACACATACTCATAAAGTACAACATTAACAACATTATAACTTCAGAAAATTACATTTCATCCTTGATAGGAGCTTCTTTTTTTTTTCTTCCTCTTTTGCTTCTGATCGCCCTTTTCTGTCCTTTAAATCAAACTAGATAGTCAAGGTTTGATTGCAATAAGAAACAACTTAGAAAAACCTTTTAAGGCAAACAAACGAACAAAAAAGTCACCAAAAGTCATTGGCTGGGGGATAGTTTGCTTGGTTCTGGCAACTTTTCACAAACTTGAAATTATCTTCCAGCTGCTGACTTGATTTCCACCTGATGGAGCAGATCCGTCTTCACTGAGGTGCGAGAAACTCAGCGAATGCGTTCGTAATCTTTCTGCTCTAATGAGGCACATTTACACCATCCTAGCCTTTGATTAGTCTTTCTTTAAAAAGATCTCGAAAGAAGTCTTGAATGATGATGACATGACGTTTCATGGAATCAAAATATGTGAACCCACTTTAAATTATACACAGTTTTGTTAGCAGAGCAGTCAGAGCCCCTTGTTCAGTGCATTCATTGCTCGGCTAAACATTTTTTTTAAAGACTCTTCAATTTACAGTCTTCTTTCTTGTGTTTAAAACCACGCCACAGTGTCCTCATGGAGACAATAAACTGATGTAGTCTAAACAGTGATCTCCCATGCTGGTTATAACCATCCATTAGTGCTCATGAGTGCCATGGTTCTGCTATGCATTTCCACAACCCTCGGTGTCAGTATTTGTGTAGCGATGAAGCAAGGAGGAATGCAGGAAAGCTGATGACCAAAGAGCATGGGCCTGAAAATTAAAAGACATTATAAAATCTTAAGAAAAAGAAAAAGACAGTATTATCTCCTCTTTATCTTGGTCCGTAGGTGCTCGTGTTAGCATGGAGGACCATTTTTAATGTATCCTTCAATGTGAACTATGGGAGTAGGATCTTGATGGTTTCTCTGCACATGTCTTTCTCTCTTGCACCCCTTGTTTCATGGTGGTTTGCTTCACGATCTGAAGCAGTTCCTTTCTGGGTTAATGGATGGTAGGCACATCTCCCAGCCAGGCACCAGGTAGGGGGCGTGGACATGTATACTCATTCTGCATGGACATAAAAAAAAAAGGAAAGTTAAAACCATTCAACAGCCGGTCTGTGCCACTTACAGAGGTGTTGTACCCTAGTCTCTGCTCCTAGTTGTTGGAAAAATAAATGAGAATCTGGCGGAGATCCTGCTGGTTTCAGACTAGATAATTTGCCCTTGATAAGCAGAGATGACTTGGCCGATGCAGCCACCATCCTGTTCAGTCCCCTCACACATTGCCACGGGGGAAAGGCGTGACACACACTGTGTCCAGCCTCTCAAGCTGTTGTCTCAAGATAGGGACTGGCCTAGTGCTTCAAGAACTGTTCCCATTAGTGGTGCAGACAACATGGAACGCTTGAGTGATACTTGATGGCTACAAGGATTTAATCAATATTAAGGGAAGGGACTCATACATCCTAGATTTGTAGGTGATATCATTGGTGAGAATGCCTGCTAATCTAAAAAGAGAGCACCCTCTTCCTTGATGGCGTTTAAATTATTTTGGAGATGCATCTCAATCATGCACCAGATAATATTAGAAAGATGGAAAACCCAAATAGTGTTTATATGACCTTTGGAAGTCTGTGCATCAACCTTTTTGCCAACAAAATCCACTGAAATGTCTCTGTGCAATAAGAAAATATCAAGAAACGCAGGTGCAATTTCAGAAATTATGACTGTGTAATTGTGATAGTGCATCCACTAATGTATGAAAATAAGTCATTAGCATCATGGCCCTGTCTTTGTTCACAGAACTAGGCTTACAATATATAACCATTGGTTTCCATACATTATAACGGGAGCACTTAGCAGCACAGCAGGCATACATATATACTTAAAACATGGAATTTCTTAAGGTTTCTAGAATATTTGTGTAGTGCTATGGCAGTGTTGAATGTAGAGTCACCATTTGTTCAATGTCAGAATAAAATACCAAAATGCATCATCAGTCCTATCTAATGAAGTCTGGAATGTCTTGTGAGAGTTTTGTGTGTACATATAAGACTATAAGAGCTGTAAACGTCACAGTGTGTCGGTGTCATCTTGCAGCAAGAGACTAATTTCACAGTTTGTGGGGATTTAATAGCAGTGAAAATCTTTTAAACTGCACCTGCTTCTCTTAAACAAACCCACATATGTCTCAGTGAAACAGAAATATCTGAAAATGTCCATCTAAAAAAAGCAACACACACAACTAAGCACATGATTCCTGTGTTTCACTATTATCTCACGCATATATATAAAAAGAACACAACACTAATTTCCATAATTGAATGGTGCATCATTGTCAGTGCTGTTTCCTTGCTCTGCATGTATTCTTAGTGAAGACTTTCAACAACACAGGTTACAAGTCCAGTGTTGTTCCATCCACCTCATTATGCCTCTATGTGTTTTAATTAGGACACCAATTAGCAGTACACAAACATGATGTAATTAGTTTGCTCTAGGTCAGGACAGCTGGAAGTAACACAGACATATGCCAGCCACTTTCAAAGGGATCACGAGACTTTTATTCCACTCAGGGCTACAGTCACTCTGCTCTATCTGCCCGCCCCACTGCCTGTATGACAAGCTCCATGTTTCCATATTTCCCTAAAGACAATAAGAGACAATGGGAAATCGACTGGATGCGTCACTTCTAGGTGAAAAACTAATGCAGCAACTGACATCACATCTGCACTCTACTCTACTTAAGATGGCAGCCTGTGCGTAGAGTTGTGTTGTCCGGTCTCCTGTCTATCCGGTTTTATGTCAAATATTCCCCTTTTTTGATGTTGATCGCTCCCGTTGTTTCATATTTCTACTAAGTCCTTTCACTAATCCCCTGGGGCACACACTGGTTCTGCAATGAAACTGCTTCAAAAATGCAGATATCTTCTCTGCTGCTCTACATGTTTGGCAGCTTCCTGTGATTGGTGTATCCCTTGATGCTGAAGATAGGCAAAATATATATATGTATGCACTTTGTCTTACTTTGTCTTTCCCCACCCACTGTGACGTCCCTGGAATCAACCGAAGATTCTGTCATTATGACTTAGCTGCTTGCGAAAAGTCGCTAGTATTGGTTGTCTTTCTCTACAGGGGATGCACCATGAGGATCGTGCTGCCTATATTCTCAGGGGATCAGGAGAATATCTCCCTATGTGGCGCTCACCTGCAAGAAGAAACTGGTCTGTTCTGCTTTTGCTCTTACTATCAGGTTATTTCCAACTGAATTCAGGCCCAGATTTGATGAAGCTTTAAACACCAGAGGGGTATAGAATTAGAAATGGACCAAATCTTCCACATCAATGTACACAGTCTGGTAAAAGAGAACAGACTTAAGAATATGGGCCGTCTCCGACGGCTTGGTTTTATCTCAGACGTGGCTCAAAAAGTCAATCACAAATGACATGACTAATATCAAGGGATGTAATGTCTTCAGAAGAAGCCCTGCCAAAAAAAGGGAGGAGGGGGTGCAGTTTATGTCAAATCACATCCAGTCTATCAGCAAACCAACTGCTTTGAACTTTTGGAAATTAAATTATCCCTCCCAAATGGTTCAGATATTATGTTCAGATGTTACCACCGCCTTAAGCTTCAAATGAAGCTTATCGTCATCCTCAGTTTGTGACTGTCTTTGTCTGGTTCAGCTAATAAAGTCACCAAACCGGCTAAAGAAAAAAAAGATCTGGTTAAATTCAAACTACTTGATTTGAGCAAATGCAATCCCATAGATTAGCTGGAACATTTTGTAACAATGTGCGTGTGATAAACTGTAAGATTCCTAAATGTATATTCTAAAAGACTTAACATTTTAATGAACAATCCTTTTTACAAAGGCTTTATAACATTGACCTTGATTTTGTCTCACAAATAGCTTGATCTAGTTTATTTTAAATCCACTTTCTTAGCTATATGTGATAAACAAACCCTTTTTAGAAGATTGAGGATAAGTAGTACATACAACCCTCTGTGTAATTAATCTAATATATTAGACAAAAAGATGCTGCTTGAGCCAAAGACAACTTTTAAAACTAATAACCCTTTGGATTGGACTCTATACAGAACATCACTATAAGAAACAAATGCATTCAATTATTCAAACAAATCAATTCAACTACTATCTGAACATGATAATTAAAAATAGGAATGACCCAACAAAACCTCTGGAAGCTAGTCAAATCCTCCTCAGCGTTTATTATGCAATCAGTTTGCATGACCCTTTAAAAGTGAAATCAAGGGTAAAACCAACAGTCCAATAAGGTGGCACCTTCACCTTCATTTTATATTTGCTGCCTCAATCTTTGATGCGAGTAATGCAGGGGTCCATGTTACAAAAGGAAACTCAAACCTCTCCCAAACCTCCTAAACCTATTTTTAGGCTCAAATAAGATGGAGCCTTACTTTCTAAAAAATTGCTGCAGTATTATTGCAGAGCTTATTGTCTTTGTATTTAATCTCAGTTCAGACTCCAACCCAGTACCCGGAACTCAGCTTCTCTTTTTATTAAAGGGTTGAGACCCTTCTTACTTAAATAATTACCATCCCATCCAAACTGTCTGTTACGGCTGAAATAAATTACCAATTAATCCATGATAACATAATAATATTCTCAGTGAATCTCAGTCAGGTCTCAGATGAGGCCATAGTACTATAACACCAGGCTATGCTAGTTACTCATGATGAATACTGTAGATAGTAAACAGCTCTATTTGATGATTTGTCTAGAGTGCTAACTGTAGATCACAAACTGTTATTACATTCATATGTCAGGGTCATATACTTCCTCCGGCACTAGAGAAAGGTGTGGCTCACACTGGCCAATGGGAGAAACCTCAACATCTGCATTACTTTTGTAACAAATGCAGACTCACACACTCGCCATTGTATTTAATATGAATGGATAGCATACACCGGCAGAAAAAAAAAGACATTTATTTTCAAAACACTGTTAGGTAAGTTAGTTAGTTATATCTCCAGTCTTCTATCCTTTTATACCATCAACTATAGCACTAGATCTACTTATCAGACTTTAAATGCCCCCAGGGTGCACTCAGAGCTTAAGAAATCTGCTTTCCCTGTGTGCACCTTGGGCATAGAATAAGATGCAAAATACAATTACCTTTGTATGTTGAAACATTCTGATGTTTCAAATCACCTTGACTTGAAGTGCTCTGGGTTATTGAGTGTAGGCATCCTTTCTCTTCTATTATTTTGCTTGTGTAGCTTTTGTGTTATAGCTATTCTTTTGTGTGAAATTCTCTTTATGTGAAACTCAAGATATTCTATCTCAACAGGATCTTCTTGGACGCTCTTTTGTGTTCGTGTACTATATATTGAGAGGTATATATACATACTGTATATCCAGTGGCGTTGGAGGTCATCCACCTCGTCAAATGACATCTTTACAGATGTGAAACAGCTCTGATCTCCATATACGATACAAACAATAGATTTGAGCTCCAAAACCAAGCTTATTTCTGCTGTAAGAAAAACAACAATTATCGAAAGAAACTCTTTCTGGGAAGCTGACGCCTGTATAAGCTCTTGATCTCCTTAACACAGATACTTACACTTTGCTCACAGTCATATAAACACATTCTCAATCAACACCAAGGAATAGTTCTTATTTGATAATTTGCATAAATTGCAGATTTAATTGGTTTGTGTTTGATGTTTTAGTAGTGTTAGTGTAGGGTAATTGGGATCTGCTTTCTGATAACAAGGCAGTGTTTGAAGGTAATAAAAGGTAAAACTATGGACTTCCTGCTAATGGCCTGACAAAAAGACATTCATTAAAGCTTCTAATTGTCTTTTCAATTAACTTTTGTTGAGGAGCACGATCATAGCGGTCATGACTGACTATTAACACAACAAATTAATGATGCTGTACATGTACTTTATTATTGGAAAATTCCATTATCTTAATTGTCTTTCTCATTTGTGTTCCATCTGACTTTTAGATCTCAGCCGTTATTTTCCACAAACATCTGGGAGGAGATGCCATGTCTCCCCACACACAAACAGACACAGACACACACACACACACACACACACACAGACACACACACACACACAGACACACAGACACACACACACACACACACAAACAGACACACAGACACAGACACACACACACACACACACACACACACACACACACACACACACACACACACACACACACACACACACACACACACACACACACACACACACACACACACACACACACACACACACACACGTAAGGGGCTACTCCTTTGCTCATATCAGTGGTGGTAATGAACCATATTTAGAATAAACCCATTGGTCTATCTGCCCACTACTGCCCCATATAATATGAAAACATATAAATATATAATATCCAAAGAATAATATAAGATATAGATATAAGAATAATACAGTATAATGCAAAAAATTGTTTTCTTGCCTTGAAATGCATGTCCATCTGTTTCTTAATAGAATATTTTCCCTGCAGTCATACTTTATGATACAATGATAGCACTCAGAAATTTGCAGGATACCAATAAAGGAAAATAGGTGCTCAGCAAACTGCATTCATAAAATACCACAAATACATGATTACAATGTGTGTAGGTACAATCTGCATGTAAATAGCAGCTTATCAGCAGTCCCTTGAAATGGAAGCCTATTTGTTCGCATTCAGTCTGATTTGCATGTAAAAGGTGGAACACTACTATATTTTATAAGGACTTCTTCACCAAATTCACTCCATGAGAACAACCTCAACAGAATCACAAACAGTAGCCTTGGAGTTCTAGCAAATGCCATTTTCAACATTTATATATTTTTGTGTTATTCAAACTCATCGTTGTTAATTGCTAATTTAAATATATCTGTCTGTTGGGTAAGAACAGTGTCTGACAAGCATTGCTGGAGAAATCCAGCTCACGACTCCTGTCTCTAACAAAACAAAATACATTCCATGAGGAAAATAGCAATATTATTTAAAGTATAACAGAGAGTGAGTCTGTGTGTGAGATGCAAACCACGGTCCAAAGGTAGTGCTCACAGATCTCCCAAAGGAAATCTGATCCAAGCGAGATGTGGCTGGAAGCAAACGGAGCATGTCTCTGATGATAGGTCTCAGTGCACATGTTGCATGCACATGCATGTTTTATCTGTGCTTCAACGTCATGGTTTAGGATGAATATGATTTGTGATGATTGTGATTTATGGAGGTGATGGATGACCACATTAAAAGCAGCGGCTTTTATTAACCCCTTGGTCTCTCTCTGGATATACATATATAGATTCCCATGTCTAGAACACAAATTACATATATAAATCCCTGCTAATACCACTACACGAGTTGCATAAGCAATCTATAATAATCATAGTGTTTTATTATAAATATAGAAATGAACATTTCCTGTACCTTTCCTACTACCTGCAGAGCAAGACAGCATGAAGTGAGGTAAATGTCAACGGACTGATTATAATATTTATAAATATGTAGACAGTTTTTGACACATTTCTTTTAGCCATTCTACTACAGCAGTTCTTCAAACATTTGATTTCAAGCAATGAGACAATCTTAGTTTCATTTTCCATTGAAGACAAAAACAATAGAACATTGGCAACATCATACAGTGTAGTTTGTGATATTGCCAAGTGTTTTGTTGTTGCCGTTGTTTTTCCTATGTGTGTCTGTTTGTGAAGTTTATGTTTGACTGTTTAATTTGCAATCATCCTGCCAAGGAAGAGCAGATGTTAATAAGCCTATGGCTATAATCTTGTATATTTACATGTCAATGTTAATTAATATGCACTGCCTCTATTTTAAATAAATAAATTGAATTTGAAATCATGTGGTCAGGAACAGACTACTGATGATGCAGAAGTAAAAAGCCAGATATGGAAGAGTTAACTGACCTGTATCTAGAGTGCACTCTAACAACCACTTATGGAAATGTCAGCAAAGCCGAAGAGCAGGTTTGGGATATTGGGAAGAGGCAGCACAGGAACTGCACACTCCTGAGGATTGACAGGACATTTGTCTAGAGGGTCCATATCCCAGAAAATACTTCCCCGGACAGTTAAATAAATCCTGAGTCTCATGGGGGCTCCTAAAGTCCCGTGTGATGTGCAAAGCATCCTAACAGTGGGGGACTGGGAGCTGCTCTGCTCAGGACTGTACAACTAGAATGGCACACTCAACTGAGCACATCATCAGATACAGACCCTGCTCTGCAGGACTTATACACCAGAATATATAGAGCTAGAGCTAGTGGGATTATGAAAAAGCTCATGCACTCAGGCAAATGCCAAAAGTCCATCACAGCAGAGACACTCTGATGAAGCTCCTCTCCTTAATCATTCAGATAGTGAACCAATCCTCTGAGTTTGAACAAATGTATTGTTCAGTGACAACTGTGACAAATGTACATTTTTACATACAATTATGTACTAAATTCATACTTTTCAATATCGAGTTTTGACATTATGTATTTCTTTTACTGTAATTTTCCTAAACAGCCTTCCTGAAAACAACCTTCACCCATTTAAGCCCATTTTATAAACATATGTATCTTTTTTCCCCATTTTGTACATTTGAATACATTTTACTTACACAAATATGCCCACAAAAATATGCACAAAATGATATAGACATTAACTAAAGTTAGCAATAGTCTTAAATGGGTTAAAGGATATTTGCTCATATGAACAGGAATAATGATTATGCCAAGAAAAGTCTATTCCAGTGTTCATTTAAAAGTCAGATTCCTTTATCGGCATTTTGCATACAGCTACACTGAAACAAAATGAAATTTGTCCTTTGCATTTGACCCAACGAACACACTAGGAGCAGATAGCAGCTACAGAACTCCAGCTATTTTGCCACTGCCTTGGTCAGGGGCATTGACAGGAACATTAACTCTAACAGTCCAACCTGATAAAGCAGTGCTGCTCACTGATTTTCAACAATGCACCCAACGGTTTCATACAAGCAAACACACTACAGGGATTGCTGCTTAGTTAGAGCAATGTGCAGACCAAATTCTGACGGTTGACGGATTTCCACATTCCCAAGGCATGTTTCTCCCAGCCCTGCTCTGCAATGCACATTTTGACTACTTCGAGACTGTGTCTATATCCAAATCCAATTCTCTCATTTTTCCCCACATTTCTTCTGGGGCCCTGTTAGAAACCGAGCAACACAGAAGCACTACTTTGTTCCTTTTGACTCTCTGCAACCAACCTTCACTCCACAGCTGGGTTTACAGTATTAGAAATATAGGTATGTCCATGTTCAAGGTCACCTCGCCTGTACATGTGCCACATGTGAGAACAGGTGAGAGAGACCACTCTGCTGTCATTACTCATAGCTGTGAAGGCAAGACAAAACTGAAGTCAGTTTTCTAATTTTCTATTATTGACTTATTTTTACATGGGAAATTAAACAGATAATTGTTAGACGGACTGTAATGACTTGCTGTATGAAATAACCCAATAATAATTAATTGAGGGATGGAAAACGTCACCCTAAATGAGAGTTCAGAGTGTGTTATTTCTGCGGTCGGAGACAGTCCAATTAATCTACAATTTATAAGCATGAATAACTCATTCTCAAAAGCCAAATATGGTCTTTGATTTCACATAGTTTTGTACAAAACTATGCAGCAGCAAGTCTTCTCAGTTATGTCCAGTTTTGCAAAAAAAAAACAACATTTTATTGCTATTTAATGTGAAAATGTTAATTATTTTTATGGTTGTATCTTTCTTTCTTACACTGATTCAGTACACGTCTTATATGGAATCAAATTGTCTACACGTTGACTTAATGAAATTCAATATAGGCCTGTCTTGATGCAACACAAAGCATTTTAATATGATCAAGTGTGATAGAATTGTTGTAAACACTTTTACTAATCCATAACTTCTACCAGACAGGATTTTGGCCACTGGTTGCAACAGGGATTTTTGGCAACAGTGGAGAAAAGTGTAAATTAAAATGGTCTCTGTCACATCGTAAGGATCATGATGAAAAGCCCTTTAGATGATTAATTGTATTCGGTTTGGGCAGATATTGGTTTAATCTTATTTTATTAGAAGTAAAATAGAAATCAGTCAACTCGAATTGTAGCCTTTCAAACAGGCCACTGTGTATTCTGTGCTGTATGCAGCATTCAGATTCTCAATGGCTGTGTTTCAGCTGGCTGTGTGTAAGTGAAGTCAATCAAACAGAAAAAAGGACACTTCAAAGGAATCCTAGACAGTTAAATATTTAGAAATATTTTAAAATAGAAATGACTGTGTACACAACCAATCCGCAGTGCTAAACTTGGAATACTTTGTAAATTGTGATAAGATCTGATTGTGGTGAACTAAAATCTTCAAAGACGCTAAAAAAAACATGTTTACTGTGGCTGATAAATATGAAAATAATATTTCATAGCTTATAGCTGTATACCCTGCAGTGTGTCATGCCATTAGGCCACAGCTAATTACTTTTAATCAGCCCAAGCTTTTTAAGTACTCTAGTGTCAGCTGTGCAGGTTCAGTGGCTTTTTGTCCGAGCATCTATAGGCACTGCAGATAAACAAAGATTCAACTAACATCATATGGTGAACAGTGGGGGTTTTCTTAAGCACTTTACAGTACATTGGGTTCAGCCATGCAGCAATGGTGTTGCATTTGTTGGCCTCACTGCAGCCTCGAGTGTAAAATTAAATCGCCCCCTGTTTGCTAAATGACTAACAAGTAACTTTGAGTAAGTAACACTTGTTTTTTAGGTTTTCTGTTCTGGACTCCTGCAGAAAGATGGAGGTGAAACATGCTACATGCTTTTAACCTTCCTCTTGTGTTGGGGTCAGCACCGACCCTATTTTAGATTTTAAATGCATAAAGGAACCAGATTTTTTTATTTGCATCAAGGTTTTTTGACTTTGTCATGTACTCCTAGTTCAACAAAATAAAATAAAAAAGTGTTTTCACTAAATTATAAAACGCTCTGGTTGAAATTATGACCTTTGTGCTGTTGGGGTCGGTTTTGACCCAGTTATAAAAATAAGATTATAAAGAAATATTTAGAATAAAAACTGAAATCAGAAGTGAACTGACAGCCATCTGACTTGTTCTGATCTTCATTTAGTGTTTATATCAAAGTTCTATTGCTGAAAAAAAAATATTTTTAGCTTTTTTACTAAAGTAAATAAATATGGGTCAAAATTAACTGTAACACTGTAGATGCTATTATATATAATGAAAAAATTAATAAAACAAACGTATTAATGAGATGTGTTCAGATCAAACAACAACCTTTTATTTATATATATGATTCTCGAGGTTCATTTTACAATTTTTAAGGGGTATACTGACAAAAACAAGACCCAGAGACCCAGACAAACAATATTAAAACCAATATTTTCATGGTTAAGAAATATTAAGCATATTAAATATAAATATTTTCTTGGTAACCAAGAAATGAGAAACAAATTGTTTGATAGATAATGGTTTTTAAGTGTGATTTACAGCTGATTTAAGACATGGGTCAAAACCGACCTGTTAAAATAAGGGATGGAAACAGCAAACTAACACAAGAGGAAGGTTAAAACTGGGGTTGAGCTTTAAAATGTGTTCCAGTCATGGTTAAGTGTTAAGGTCTTATTTAGGTAACAGTTGATATTTACTGGATTTGAAATGTATTCAGGTCACCAGTAGGCTGTCATTGACCCCATTTACACTTATGGCTCGTTCCCGCTGGGCTGTCTGCATCGTGCTGCAGTTTGCAGCCCAGTCTAGTCAATGCTTCTGATTCCACTGGATTCCACCCTCCATATGTTTTTGAGTGAAGCCACATCAAGCTGCATAGAGCAGATCAAGCAGGAAATCAGAAACGGGAAAGGCAGAAGTCAGCAGGTCAGAGGGTCTCAGAGGAACTCCGACAACATGGACGACGAATAGTTCATTTTAGAAGTGGAAGATTTTATATCGTCACCCTATTAAACACAAAAACCTCATCAAATGCGGAGAATATTATATTTATTAATCATTTCAACTTCCAACTTCCTTTCTTTATATTATATGCTCAAATAAAGGAATTTTATCCTGACTTTGGCAAAAAAAATGAAATGGATTAATTAAAATGTCCATGGTCCTGTAGGGCATGATGAGTATGATCCTTTCAACTCAGGATTAAAGCTGATTTTACCAGATGTGGCAGCATCATCAAGAGTTGATTTAGGCCAAAAACTCACTTTTGACAAAAGACAATTATTTTAATAGGCCGACAATATTTATTTCCTTCTATGACAATCTTTATTATCTTTATTGCTGAAAGTTAGAGGAGTGTTTATGGTGTGTGAAGTGTAATACAAACGCACACAACGATCATTGTTTAATTATTTTCGAGGCATGAAAAGCTGAAGTGACAAATGACAGGGGAACAAATGAAACTGTACTTTTCCAAAAAGCCCTTGGACATTGAATCCAGTTATAAATAAACAATGATTAGGCCAATTATGATATATTTCATATCACACCTTAAACCCTCCTGTAACTTTCACTCCTGCGATTTGGCCTTCAATATTGTGGTAATTATTATCACAGCCTGAGTCATGGCATCTATTGTGAAAAGCAAACCAACAAATCAACAGTTTAGCTGCTTTGCTTGCTTATTTGTAGTCTAGATGGAAACAGGGGTCAACAAGCACATAGTGGGTTGTTTTTTCCGAAACCATTTTTTTTTTCTTAGTCTTTGAAGTGTCTATTTTGAAATTCTGACAGGAAACGGGATGAAAAAATGTCCCATGGGGTTTATTTTTAACCTTTTGCTACACCTACCCCAAAATCCAAACCTGAAAAAGCCTCAAAAGAAATTGGCATAGCTCTTCACTTTAACAAACCAAAGACATAATTAACCATGTTTTTTACACAATTCTGGGCCAAGGAATTTAATAGAATGGTTATTTTTTAAGTTTTGAAGACATGTTGACTTGATTTTGGCCCAAAAATAACTGAAAAGACTCTAAATCGCATGTATATTTTCCCCTATACTAAAATCCTGTACACTGGATGGAAACATTTTAGTGCTTTTCTTAATCTCTGAAGTGTCTACTTTAAGACTGTGATAGGTACCAGGATGAAAAAATGTCCCAGAGGGTTTATGTATAAACTTTACTACACTTACCCCAAAATCTGAACCTGAAAAAGCCTAAAAAGGAAATTGGCATAGGTGTTCCATTTAACAAACCAAAATGACAATTAAGCACATTTGTCTGCACAATTTTGGCCCAAGGAAGTCAACAGAATAGTTATTGTTGGAAGTTTTGAAGATATCTTGACTTGATTTTGGGACAAAAATAACAAATTAGCTGAAAATTCTCAAAATTACATATATATTTCCCCTATACTAAAATCCTGTACACTGGATGAAACATTTGACTTTTCTTAATCTCTGGTGTGTCTGCTTTACATATTAACAGTTTTGTTTTTTTAACACAATTCTGGGGCAAGAAAATGTTGGGATCATTATTTATTATGAAATTCCCAGGCTCAATGCATTAAAAATGCAATGTCTGTTTACTGACATTTCATAAGAAATAGCCTTAATATTTCAATAGGCTACTCCACCACCAGCATTCTCTTCCAATTCAAACACATTTCTGAGTAAGTATTGAAGTGCTTATTACATTTTAGAAGTTGGTTTCATTTCAGAAAACAACAATGTCTAATGCCTAAACAAGCTAGCACTCAATCCACTATGTACTCGTTGACGCCTGTTTCCTTCTAGACTATAGTGGATTCAAAGAGAAGTGGAAAGGTAAACACAATAAATGTATTTCGCAATGCTCCAAGTTGTTTGTGGTTCTTAATTAATTGCATGTTGAGTGAAATATGATGCGTTTTGATGGTTAAAATGCATTTTGCAGGTTGTGAAGTGGATATGGCACTGAGAAAAGTGAAAAACAATATTGGAATAAAACTGTAAATGACATCTGAATTGCACCAAGAATGAAAGACACCAGCAATGACAAGTATAATGAGACAAAAATGTCCTGATCGTACCCATTCACACTACAATTGAGTTTCAGGCAGCACCTTGAATCTACTCATCTCATTTGCATTTGAAGACAAGGCGTTATATGAAATTCACAGGAGACCAGGTTCAACAAATGGTGTCTCTTTCAGTTGTAATTGTGGCGCTTGCTGATAGAGGTAACGTCATACACTCTCCAATCTCGAATCTGAAATGACTCTGGGCTTTTCATGAAAAGGCAGATTTTCTGAAGATATCAATTATTTTATGAAACTGCCCGATTTGATGATCTATAATTTTCATCTCAGCAGTGAAAATACAAATGTGTCACTTTCAATGCTCTGCAACTGAGGCCCAAATGTTTGCGATCCCTTGAGTGTCCTGGCATGATTAAAAGGAGATAAATATAGACATTATAGAGCCAATTATATAAAAAAAATCTCTTAGGGGATATTATGGAAATTTAAATGCATCCAAATATTATAAGGCCCTGGTTTATAATATTCTTATTAATCAGATACAACAAGCATGTTTAATTAAGATTTATGCTTAGCTGTTTTATTCAGATCAATCAATTCTTTGCATACATTTCTGACAGTATAAAGCTCAAGTGATGCCTGTAACAAAAATGCTATGTTTGACATCTTTGGATTGAAAACCAACCAGTTTTCTACAAGTTTCCTAAAATCCTTAATGAAAGTATGATTTGCATGTTTAAAATTTGCTGCGACTTTCAGGACTCGATCCTGAAGAACTGCAGGAGACTTCATTCTCATTTCCCACTGGAGTGGCTTTTGACATTTACAATTAACACTCCTACCATGACTAGTGACAGTGTCATGCTCCACTGTTAACAAACAGTAGGTGTAATGTGAGAATTAGCATTATAATGTCTAAAAATCGAATAATCTAATAAAACATCTTGTTAAACCATGTTCAAGCTTCCCTACAGACATAGAGGCTGATCTTGAACATGGACCAGGATCGGCTCCAAACCATTTATGATATCACAAATTGTGCTCAGGGGCCCTGTGCTCTGTGCCCATTGGATTTTTAATGGGTACAGAGAAACTTTCCACTTTTAACAGATAAAATAGTCTTCCAATGTCAAACGCTGCATATTCATAATCCTGCAGAGTGAAGCTCAAATATTCAACCAGAAGAATAACAAAAAACGTTTATGAGTGGAAGGAGACTTAAAGTTTCTTTTTTAGTAATAAGAGTCATTTTTAAATTGTGTTTCTTCCCATTCTACATACATATGCACTACTTTACGCTGCCCATAGAAAACTGATCTACACGTGTTTGCCGTTAAAGTGGAGTGCTCCTGTGTAGTGTTGCGTCAGAATGTACACACCCCTCTGTGGAGTAACAGACCATAAAGTTCATGATGGGTAATCACTTAATGGGTTCTTTACATCATTAGTTTTTACAAGAATTGATTAAAGGAGATGGGAATCAATTTGGCAGCATTCAACAAAACTTGGAAAATTGAATCAAGAACTAATACAAAAAGGCTATTAATCTGATACTTTTGCATATTTGGTAAAATCGAGTCTGAACCAGAGATTCACTGTCAACCACAAAATATCTGTTTACTCTTTTAAGGAGTTTTGAAAGTCAACCTATTTTAACCCTGTCTTGTTGCATACAATATATTATATTATATATAATATATATAACACACAATAGAAAATGGACCATTTAAACCAATATTTGTTTAGGAGTATTCATGTATTTGTTAACAACTGTACCTATGAAGCCTAATATTATACATTTAATTTTAAAGAATGAACAATTAGAGATTCAAACATCATTACATTACATTACAAATGATTTGTGGATACTCATTTAGTAACTGTTTATTACACATTAAATACTAGTGAGCTATTGTAAGCAAATGGCCTTTTAATAGTCATAAATCCTTTATATGCTTATAAAAGCTCAATAGAGAGGATTAAAATAAACTAATGTAGTGACTATTAAAATACAATAGTAAACCAATTATCTGCATAGTGTAATCCAAATAAAGGGTGAAAATATGTAATTAACATTGGTAGTGTCAAACTGTTTATCAGTGTACGACCAATAATCAGGATGTTTTCATTCACAATTAATACACAGAAGGTGATGATGGCTGGAACTTTAGAGGAGTAAGTAAAACAATGTCTGTATAATTGTGTCTGTTACTGTGGTATGAAATACATTTAAAACTTTTTGCACTAAGTAGAAAAGTACCTTTAGGCATCATTACTGTTCTACTACTGTACTGTAGAAAAAGTGGCCTCTGCGGGTGGCTGTGGATGCTGCCTGTTTCCTGCAAACGAACATTATGCCTATAGGGCACTATTAAAGAATATGTGATCTCCACAAACGTCTATGCTCATTTCTGGAAAACTGCACTTTAATAATTCAAACATTTGGAGAGAAAGAGTGAAAGCCTCGTGAAATTAAAATTAATGTAACAAGCGGAAACAAGACATGCCGAAAATAAAGTACATTATTGGAAAGAAAGGCAACTTACAAGCAACGAGATCACAGCAGAGACAGGGACATGAAATATAGACAAGTGTTGTACAACAGATGTAATCACATGTGGCTCTGACAACAGACCGTTTTCACAGCAGCAATATTCAGGTGAAATAATGAATAAACACCAATGACGCTAATTAAAGTTCTATTCAGGGTAAACCCTGCCAGGTTGCTGCTATTGTTCATGTTAGCTCAGTCTAAAGCCTCTGCTGCAACAAATGGAGGGGACCCTTAATTAGTCTCATTGGTAACACCTGTGCTGTGTGTTACTATTTCATATCAATATGGCTGCCGCTAAAAAGGATTAGTGGCAACTTATGATTAATCTCTTCTATATAGTGTATTTTATTTGTACATGTGGAACACTTTGATCAATTGCAAGATGTTTTTATATGTGCTTTATAAAAAAAACTGATCGATTGATTAAAGAACTCCAGATATATCTATAAATAAAAGCAAGGATTGTATGTATGTGGCATATCTATATCTATTAAAATTATTTAACAGTCCAATACACCCTCATTTGGCCATATATGTATATAAATAAATCTACTTAAGCTTCCACTTTTCTACAGGTATACACTCCCTACAGGCACTGTCATTACTAAACCAGATATATACTGTGGTACAAAAGAAAAAGAAATAAAATGGATTTTCAAATAAATGTCTGTCCTTCATATAAAAAATGCACAGAAAAAGATATACACATTAGCTTGTCTTAAATGAACATGTCTTATATGCCTTAGAACACAAAACAATGAACTGCCAAGTAGTTGCTGTTAGTATTAGTAGCAGTCGGTTGCTACTTAATAAAAGTACATGAGCATAGACACTTGATTCTAGGTTGACTCTTTCTTTTGAGGAGAAGATTGAAGCATTTAAAGGCTTTATTGTATAGTGCAATGCATCTGTCAGAGGCAGCTTTGTTGCAGTTGTTAATAGCTGGGCTGGTCACACCAATGCCATACCCGTATAGAGGTGATTTCATTGCACTTGGACATTATCCACCAACCTTATGATATAAATAGCACCTAGGAGAGCAGGATGCTGCTGCCTTTTCACTTTTGACTCCTGATGTTTTTCTGCAGGCGTTACTTTCCCACATTGTTCTAACTCACTGACCCCTTCTTGCTCGCAGTTGGCAATAATAGTGCTAATGAGGAATGAGAGGTTCAACAGGGGGAAGTATAATAAGACTTAATGGGTTGATGGCATGAAAGGAATAGTGTTACTCCAGGGCTTCAACTAACAAATATTCCAATCATCAATTATTTAATTGGTTAATCATTTAGTCCAAGGGTTCCCAAGATAAATCTGAGAGGTTGACAATGATTAAAGTTACATAAATATTTTTTAGCCATGCTATCGCCACCACTTTGGCCCAGATGTAAATATCTCAATAACTACTGGAGGGATTGAACAGACATTCATGATTCCCACAGGATGCATCCTAATTACTTTGGTGATCTCTTGACTTTCTCATTCCCTTCTAGTGACACCAGGTTGTTTTTTACTTTGACAACTACTGGATGGATGCCATCACATTCTAGCTCAAAGCACTGCTGTGAGTTATGGGACACTGTAATCACTTAACAGTCCTTAAGGTGCTATAGCTATGATGGGGAATCTTGCAAACTGACTAAACTGTATGAGATGAGGGAAAAAAAACCCATGTGTTCACAGAGAAATGCATCACAAAAGACACTCAAACTTCCATTTCCTGGGGCCTTAAAGTAGAAATACTGTAAAAAAAAACAAAAAAACTCCAGAATTCAAAGTGTTAGAAGTCCAAAATAACATAAAATGCAACTTTAAAAATGTTCTTCAGTACAGAAACTGAGTAAATGTACTAAGTTACTTCCACCACTGGTCTTCACAATTTAGAAGCTGCCTCTCGATAACTTTCGGATCTTTTCATTTCTGTGACTCAATCATGAAAACAGTTGCAGATTTAATCTGTCAGACTTTTGAAATAGCTTGTCTGCTTGTGTTGTTGAGTTAATTGGTCATCTTCAGTCTTAATCATCAGATTTGAAAAATGTTAGAAAGCACAAATGTTTGGATTTATTTCTTGACAAATGACTGCTCTATCATAATTGCTGTTGATTATCTTTTTCCTGTTCAAATCGTCTAGTAGTCATCTAATTGTTTCAACAATATATCAAAAGTTTACCACTCCATGTGTGAAGTACCTGGAATGTGAATTGTATAAATTCTGTGTGAGTGTATGTAGGCAGGTGTCTGTATTTTAATCACAGTTATTTCAGCATCTGCAGTTTTCACTATGTACATGAATGCATAGCTTTGCACTTATAAAGACTGTGGCGGAATAAGATTATTTGTGTGTTTTTGATAGAACAAGTGAAGGTGGGAGGGTTGGTGCCACTGTTATCTGAGGATAAAGTACACAGCATCTGCCAAAGCCTGTGGCAAGAGGAAAAGGGGGGCAGGTAGGAGATTATAAAATTCAATTTAGGGCAATAGAGGGGGTGGATCTTTTATATAAGGTGCCAGTGAGCTGTTTTCCCCAAGACACAAACACACTCACAGTTTCAAAAATCTGCTATCTCTATGTTTTTGTTGTGATATCCAGTAAAACAGAATATCCCTATTTGTCTTCGCTGCAGGGCCAAGCCAGGCTCCAGATGCTGCTAATAATACATCGCACATCGGGGTTTGTGTTGAGTATGTATGACTGTATTTTTGCGATAGGGAGGAGCGCCTAGGGTAAAGAGCCACGTTTACAACATTTCGCCGCATGCATCATCATCCAGCAGCCTCTGCAGGGTTCTTTTGAGGATGACCTAGCAATCGAGGGAAGAGGGCATGAAATTGTCCCTCTGAGATAGTTAAGAGGTTGTTGCACTGAATAAGTGGAACGACTTCTCACCAAGCAGCTGTTCTCAGCACACACATATTGAAATGATGATAAACGAAGATGTTTTCAGTTTTTTTTTTCTTCTCTGCTTTGTTGGGGAAAAAAAACACTTGAGCCAACCAGTGAAAAGCATACGTCTTACCCTCATTACCCCCCCGGTTGCCACTGATAGCATGTTAATTTATTGGCTCACTGGAGCAGCATGATCTTGCTTCCACTGGAGTGTACCACACTGGGAGTTCAGGGACTGCATTGATCTATAACAAGAAAAGCTTTAATATTGCTTTCAAACTAATATATTTCCATCGAAGAATCTTTTGTGCCTGTACCAGATATTTCTTTCCTCAGTGGGGACTGCTTTTAATGTTTTGCTTCACGCTCTTTGAATGACCCTGCTATAAAAAAATAAACTCACTTATACTATAACTTGGGCAAAGTCAGTCAGTCAGTCAGTCAGTCATTTTCTATACCTGCTTATTCCTCATTAGGGTCGCAGGGGTCTGCTGGAGCCTATCCCAGCGCGTTATGGCGAGAGGCAGGGATACACCCCAGATGGTCGCCAGCCAATCGTGGGGCACACACACCATTCACACCTATGGGCAATTTAGAGTTGCCAATTAACCTGAGCATGTTTTTGGACTGTGGGAGGAAGCCGGAGTACCCGGTGAAAACCCACGCAGACACGGGGAGAACATGCAAACTCCACACAGAAAGGTCCCAGACCCAGGAGGTCTTGAACCTGCGACCTTCTTGCTGTGAGGCAACAGCGCTAACCCCTGCGCCACCATGTCGCCCTTGGGCAAAGTCATGTCCATAAAATGTGAAAATTAAAATTTTTATTTTAGTACTTAAGCAAATACATCTGTTGGAACGGTCTCAACATGGAGTGTAACATCATGCTACTGTAATGGTGATATATGCCTCTTGCTTTGAAATAGTGACCTTTGAACCTTGAACGTGTATAAATAGAAGGTACAGCGTGTAGCTTTCTAGCGGCATCTAGTGGTAAGGATTCAGATTGCAACCGTCGTGTATAAGAACCAACACTGGTAGCAATAACGCAAAAGGCTGTTTATAGAGCCATTCTTTGGTTTGTCCATCATGGGCTACTGTAGATTGTTGATGTAACATGGCAGGATTTGTAGAAGGTCAGCTCACAATGTTAATAAAAAATGCTCCATTAAATGTAATAAAAACAACAATTACTATTTTTTATTTTTATAGAATTATATACCTATATATTCTATATATTCTATGCAGTCTATTCTGCAAGATGCTGCTAAATGAACATATAGTACCTTTAAGATAAAAAATAAAGGACAGAATCTTGCAATTGAATGTTGAGTAGCATTTATAATAAAAAAAATAAATAAATAAAATTGGAAAAAAAAACAGCTTTTATGAACATGAGTCCCAAATGACAGAAAAGTTATAAAAGTTGTTCAGGCACAAAAGATATTTTAGTGTGAAAGTTGTGCTAATTGTCGAAAAAAGTGATTTTTTTTTGTCCTAAGTACAGATATATTAAATGTAGGAACTATTTCCCAGTGATGCTGGGCTGTCTGTTAACCATTAAAATGCTCAATAATTAATAATAATAAAAAAGAACTTCTTTACTGCTCAATAACAGAAATGATGAATTTAATAATTTAAGACTAGAGACTATGACTGGAATAGAGAATTTTTTTTTTTGAGGGGTGGGGGAGTATATTCCTCAAGATCTAACTCTGTGGTACGCCTGCTTGCACTTGAGCTCTTAATGGTTCCTTAAAACTGATGAGGTAAAGGGGAGAGGGAGCGGAAAATGAAAGTGTTCTTTTAAATGGTTTTTGGAAGAACGCCTGTCAAGTGGAACGGGACTGGAGGGGAAATTAGCCAGGGGACATGCAAAGTGTGAGCGTTGTGGCTGGCTGTGTGACATCCTTCTCTGTTCAAAGCTGTCTGAGGGGAAGAGGGGTGCAGGCACAGTATCTCCATGATGCAGGGAGTGCTGGAGGAAAAAGACCAGGGAGAGACGGTGAACTGGTGAATCTGTCTTTTCTGTCTCCCAATAGAGACAATCACAACCTCGGTTACCTTGTGCACATTTCTTGAAGCTTCGGTCCTCTGATTGTTTATGCCACAAGATTCTTTTTTTTTCTATTTCCAGGTTCATTTAAAGTACATGATTTTGTTGACTTTCAAACATATGCCTTATTATACTAATTAATGAGAATGTGGCAGTTTGGTTCCTTATATCTGCACTGTGCATTTTCAAAACGTTCTTTCATGCAGACATTTGAAATCTTGCAGGTATCACAGGCTTTTAGGCAGATCGTATTCTGGTGGACAAAAATAAAAAAATAAAATCTAATGTAGCTGGGGCCTAAATAAATGTCCAATGGAGCCTGATTAAAATAAATGCAAAACAAGAGCCCCTGGTCTTATTTAGTGTTACTTGTTTTAGAGTAATTTGCAATAGTTTAGTGTATAGTATATTGGTTTGCAAGTGGATTACAATCTGAGCGTTAGTTTCAAAATTATTTTCCTTTCAGTGACGTTTATGGTTATATATGTCTATTGCTGAGGTTTTTAAATTAACTATTATATTTGGGGATTTGTAATTATTATAAGTTAAGTGAACAACACTTATTTTAATCCTTTAATATTCTATAATTATGATTAGAATGAAAACATAAACAGGATTGCCAATTTTCCACTTTTAATCAAATGCAAATACAAAACAATATTGTGTTGCCTCAATAAATACAGATACAATACAAATACTGAACTCCCTATGTGTTCCTAATCACCGCTGTTATTTTAGGATTGCATTTGCAAAATATGAATCTAGAAGAGACCATATCTGTGAGCTGTTTTCTAATTGAAGTTATGAAATGTATTATTATTATAGTTATTTTTACCAATGAGGATATTGAAATATGAGTATGTTTCTATGGATTGTTTGAAACAATAATGTTATCTTTTCTAAGAAACCATTTTGAGAGAAATTTAGGAGATTGTTGCTGTATGAGGCCAAATGTGTAATTTAGCTAAAGCAATATTAAATGTCAGTTCTTTAGGAAATCTGGTGTGATTCATCTGCTCATAAAAGGAGGATATAGGCCACAGTAAGTCAAGAGAATTGCTTTATAAAAGGGAAAATCAGAGGTTGAGTGTCAACGGTACAGTATAAAATAATGTGACTGTAATGTATACTATACCACTGTGTATCCAAGATATTAAGCCATTAAACAACAAAGATTCACATAATCATTGTGTTTACTGTGTGTTTGTTTGGCTCTCGTCCTCTGGCTCTAGGTATAAACAGATGCTTGAGTGACATTTTCAGGATGTATAGCCAAAGGTAACTTACATCATGTCAGCAAAATGAGTAGAATGATAAAACCATCTGTTACAACTTGGAAGGATTCAGAAACTACTCCAAGATGGTTGCCATCATTGTAGCTGTATTGTTAACAAGCTAAACCAGATGTTTGGACTGAAAAAATTAAGAAAGAACATTTCATTGTAATTATTGTGTATAAATACCAGGATTGTATTTGTTGGTATCTTTAAAGTATGAAATAAGATAATGCAGATGATGCAAAAACTGGAACTGAAAAGAATAATATGTGATTTTAATGTAAAAAAATGGAAATGTTATAATTACATTGCTTACATGCAATTTAATTTGTTATTTTTTAATCTGAAAGACAGCATTATGGATAGGTAGAGTGATAGGTGCAGTTTGATGGCTGTTAGACCTTTTAATGAAGGTGCACCCTCTGATATCGCGGGTAATTGCTGCAGCAGCTGTGTGCAATACACATTCACCTTTCCTGAGTGCCAATTTCCCCTGTCTTCCAGAATGTGTGTAAGCAAGGGTTAGGGTGTGTATAGGGAATTGCCTTAAATGATTTGGTCTAATTTGTAAGCAGTGAGTGTTTTTGCTTTTAAATCAGTACAAGTAGGAGGAACACCTTTGCAAACGACGCTACTTTAATGAAAAAAAACAGGCCGGGTGGAGTAGGCAGCCGCTGGATGAGTTAGTCGTTCTATTAAGCCGAATCCTACGCACGCCGTAGTAGATGAGACCCCTGTACGGCATTTCCCACTAAGCCGTTCACATTTACAATCTGTGTGATGTGAATGCAGCATTACCGTGTGGATTTTGGTTAACTCAGCAAACTCCCAGCATAGTTGCTTCTGACTTCAAGCTGAGCACAGGTCTAATCGGAGTAAAGGATGACACCTGTCTGGGTTTGCAAAGGCTTTCAAGTTTTGGGAGTTTCCAGCTCCAAAACTTTTAGAACCAAAGAGAAAAAGAAGAGGACAGTTCAAACTGTGTTCCTATAGACTCTGACACCATTCTATGCAGGTCTTGACAATACCTCACTGACTACTAACCACAGCAGGGTAAATGTGTTGTGTTGGCTTTTGTTCTTCCACACTACTTTCCACAGGGAGTGCTGGCACTGTGCACAACCATAATGAAAGGCACAGCCCAGCTGTGCTGGCCAGCAAGATGGCGCTTTCATCAAAATAAACCAAGGCGGAAGCCAGCTCCTTAATTATTAAATGCCTGAAATAAGCAACAGTGTAGAACCCACTCCCAACAAACTACTATAGACACCCTCCAGAGATTTTGAAAAGCAGCAATTGTTTGTGACAAGATAAGATTTGGATTATGATTTTGTGGAGCGAGACAATACAGTGACGCTGATTGCTCCAGAAATATTTGCAGTGTTAGAAGAGAGAATCAGATCAGTTTTGTTTTTGCAGCAAACTGCAGTCAAACAGAGTGCACAAGACTGTAAATACCTCTGCATAAACCTGGGTCTCAACATTTTCCTAACCTGATTTTAGGTCCTAAATAAATCAATCATGTCATAATGTGGGTTTATTTATAACATACTATATTGTATTTTGCATAAAGCATGGGAATAACTTTAAATAATCCATGATCCAAGGTTTATTTATTAGTTTTTTATTTATTATTTCATTTTTTCTTTTTTTTTTTACACATTCTACATAGCAGCTAACTAAGATGCTACAGATTAGTTTAGAATATAAATAATCATTACATAAGTGTCAATATACTAACCTGGCATCATTATTTCTCTGTGAATTCAGAGATGCACACACTTCTCCTATTCTTCTCTACGGTGAAATTGTCAGCCTCATTATTCGATGTCTTCCTCCTCTCAACACCACTGGATACATGGCATTAAGGTTACTATAGTTATAATGGCTCAAAGCTACCCTTATTTGAACTTTGGCTGCAGAACTTGGCAGAGGATGTTTGGTGTGAAAGCAGGACTAGCAATCTCCGGCAGGCCCAGATGACACATTACTTATGCAGAGATTTTTGTATTTACTCACACACACACAAATGCGCACACACATGCACACGCCAACCTTCTGTTTGTGTGTTCTGAGAAAACTGCAAGAATAGCTCAGTATTGGACAGATGTCGCTGAGCCTACTCAGGGACCTGGTTCCTGTGTTTGCAAATGCAAAGGTACGGCTCTTCTCTAATGTGTTTTTGATGGGGAAGGAGATTCTATGCCATAAACGTAATTCAAGCTGTGGCTCATTTTGTAGCAAGATTGTAAGATTGCCTCAACTTCTCCGCTCTGGCATGGAGACATGACTTGCAATAGAAAGTAAAGAAGTAAGCAAATTACAGAATTTCCGGAAAGAGCCAACACTTTATGCATGAATAATGTCCTACCCCATAACACCGGCAGACTGTAACTTTGAAGTGCTCCTTCACTCACAGAGAACACCTACTATAGAAGACAGTCCCAGTAACTGATTGCTTGATACGCTGCTATAACGAAATCTGATGTAGATTGTGAGCACAGATTGCAGTTTCAGGTATAGAAATCTGTCATTGAGACAGATATTGTATTTCAATTGTGCAATATGAGGCCAAGATATTACTTTGGTCTCATAAAACTTCTCCACTCTTGCTTTTTAAAATTCCTCAAACATCATAATAATCATGTTCGTAAACTAACTACTTAAATTGTCCTCTGAATGAAAAGCATGAAGGATGATGCAATAAAGAAATTACCCACTCGCCTTATATTTATTTGAGTTTCACTTTGTAGCAATGCTTACAGATCCCACTGAAACTATACATGCTGTGATATACTCTACTTAATCTATCCTTGCTGAATACTTCACTACAGTAAAAGAAAAATGCTAATTTGTACAATAAGTAGACCAGAGGTGACTAATGCTGCTTCTGGAGAGCTACTGCCCTGCATGTTTTAGGAATTTCCCCACTCAAAACACGCTGGACTCTAATTTTCAACTCGTTATCAAGAAACTGAAGCTTATCAAGGGCCTGATAAGGAGTAAAAATTAGAATCAGGTGTGTTTGAGTAGGGGATCTTCAGGAGCAGGATTGGTCTGAATAATTGGTCCCCGACAAACAATAGCATGTATTCTACACTATTATGCAGTCAGGGTTCAGTAAATTCAGTAATTACTGTTAATTTCAAATGTCTTCACGGGTTGCAAATCTTGCTTCTACTGCAATTTTTATATGTGATTTTACAATTATGAAGAACAAAATGAGTCTATGATGTGAAAATTAAATCCAAGCAATCATAACTCACTATACATTTGAGGTATTTTTATTGGATTCATTGGTGAGTCTGTCACAGTTTGCTCCATATCACCTCAGATCGCTTGGTGCTGGTTTGCTGAGGGCACCTTCCAAAAACAGCAAGAAGTAGCCTTCAAAAGCAAGAATTTGGAATTTGCTTCCTCCTCATATTAAACAGGCATCCTCAGGTGACAGTTTTAAGAAGCAGCTCCAAACCTACTTGAATGGCCTTCCTTTGAACTGATTCTTTTACTGGTGTTTACCGATCTTATCACTATGATTTTATCCCCTTCTCCAGGACTTCTTCTTTTACTGCATATGTTGTACAGTGTCTTATCATATTCTTTTGTAAATTACTTGGAGCTGCATTTTAAATTATGAAAGGTGCTCTATAATTAGAACATATTATCATTATTATTTATAATTATTATTATAGGTGTGTTGATTTGGCTGTGTTTTCTGCATTAAAAAAAAAGAAAAGAAAAAAAAATGCTTCCTGAGATCAAACAAGACGACCTGCAGTTTTGAGTTTTCAGGCGGGTGATTACCCTGGTTTATAAATATACTCCTTATCACAGCAGAGGGATCCACATTTAAGCCATATCATAAGCTTTGGGATTACCGTATTGCCTTGCCTCTGTACAGATTACCATAAATCTCCACACACAACTGAGGAAGTGTGTGTTGTTCCTGAGAAACTCAATTTAACATTGAAGCGCAGTTACAGTGCACATCCATACACAAGACAAGGCAGATCACAGACCTTAGTCACCAAATGACGCAGACAAGTTCTACATGAATTCAATGATAACGTCACATAAACTCACCTACTGCATGATAAGTTATCATGTGAGCCACACAATTGAACAAACAACCTCTCAAAGTTTTGGATGAGAAGCCAAACCTACCACCTATCACTATTGCCTCATTTTAAGAAAGTGCAATCAGGCAAAAGGAGGTTAAATTTCCGTTGAAAGTACCAATAGCCACCCTGCATTTTTAGTTAAGGCATTGCATGAATGGAATTCAGTATCAGTGCATTTTAGAAAATTCTGTACTTACGTTCCTTCACGGAGCAGCTGAAATTCTTGCTTATTGAACTGAAAACGCTGCTTCTGCTGGCATCTTACAACCTGTATTGTCCTGCTTGCATGTCTTTCATCTATAATGTGCATTTCTCTTGTTCTGTGCATGTTGTTGTCTGTACTATATTGTTATTGTCATATATGTGATTTTACTGTCCTGCCTAATTCAAGGTATATAGGTATTGAAATTTTAGGCTGTTTATTAACATCTGGGCAGGGACAGCTGATGAAAACTATCTTTTAATGCTAACTCTGGATGTTGAACCTTGAAACAAACAAGCTGCATGTTGCACTATTTAGTTGCAGTAAAAGGCCCCTCAAGCAACTCCTCACTTTGCTGAGTGATAGCGGAATTGTCAAATCAATAGAAAAGTACTTAGTCCACCCTTGCTCTGAATTTTGTACACATTGATATTAGTCTTAAACTAAGCTGAATAGATTTGAACAACCTTACAATGGAAAGAAAAATTCCCAGAGAAAAACGACTTCCGTGGACACACCACAGGCCAGGTCAGGTCAGTACAAGATGTCCAATGGTTCTGCCAACTAATGTCAAAGGTCTCACTATGTAAAGAAATTACAACACATAATTTAAGACAACTATTCATACAAATCAATCCTGTGGTGGAGCCGGTGTGTTGTGAAGTGTGGGAAAACACTTTTGGACTAATTACAACAGGAATCAAAGGGTACGAGCAATGTTCTGCTATTACTCTGCTGCTTGTTTTCTACTCCTTTGTTGAGGAAATGTCGTGTTTTAGCTGTGCGTGCATGTGTGTTTGTGTGTGTGCGTGTGCATTTGCTCGGGAGTGGGCAACTCATTATTGTATCTGTGTTTTGCTGTGTTTGCTGGTCACGCTAATCGTCTCATTAGCTGCAGAGCTAATACCTGCATGGTGTTTCTCATTGGATAACTCTGTGCTTGTAGTGGTGCCATTGTCATTTGTTGAGGAGGATAGTGGCAAAAAGGCCAGGCACACTAGACAATTCACATTCCCAGAGCTCTTTACACAAGTCATTCCACAGGCTGATGTAGTCAGCTAAGAAAGTCAGCGAGGGTCTCATTTTTCAAGTTATGTTACAAGCCATCGCACCAAAAGGGATTATGTAAATTGCTTCACAAACATTACACATAGCCCCTTTGTGTCCAATTATTAACGGTCCCTTATAACAATAAGAATTTAGATAGCAATCAATGGACAAAGATAAATCCTATGATGCAGAACCGTAATTGAAGCCATTCTCAATTAACCTCAGAGAACACGTATTTTTCTATTGTCTCTGTTTGCTGATCCTGTATTGATTTTCTACTGGTTCAATTCAAAAGTAAAAACCTGAATAATTGGATATTGACCATTTGAAGTCAATGCATCATGAACTAAGAGTCAAGGGTACTTGACTGTGATTCAAATGTGTCTCTTAAAAAGGCATACTTGATAAAAGATTTACCTCTGTGATGAGCCTTTGCATTTTGATTATGATTCTTGATTTTTTGGCTGATGCAATGGATCATACCTCACACTCCCTGGAGCCAGAAATTGTGCAAGTGCAGGAACCAGTGCCATTGCCTAGCACCTCCAATGCTTCTGGTGTGGCAGCAGGGTTGTAGCTCATGTAATACTCTTGAAGCTGGGAACTCAGATTCTGCTCTGGCTCTGGGCTCTTTTTGCGGCGCTTCCGTCCTACCATGGATCGCTGCTGTAGCAATCTGGTTGCACCTGGGTAGCGCCGCCACAACACATAAATAATTGTCAAGATTAGGGACATGGTGAAGAAGATGGCCACACTGCCCACCACCACTTTGTGCAGAGTCATGTGCTCTAGCTCCGGAGGTGGTGTGTGGGTGGGCCGAGTGCGAACATCTGAGTCTCTTGGATCTTTGCTCATATGCCCTGGGAAGGTAGGATGAGGAATAGGACGAGGTCTGAATGGTGGAAGTGGACCAAAGGTGCTAGCTGGTGGCATAGGTGGAGAGCCACTAGTAGGGGCAAAGGTTGGTTCAGCAGTGGCTTCAGAAATTAGGTCTGACATTGGTGAAGGTGTTTCAGTCAGAACATAATCAGTTTCCTCACAAATTCCATGGCTCCTTGTGGCTTCCATAATTTTTTCTCCCTGGAGATACTTCGGGCTGCTGCAAATCATAGTGGTATCTTTACTACCTCGAAAATTCCTCAACCAAGCCACAAGCGGACATATGCCAGTTCCGCAATCCCACATGTTCCCAGCAAGGCTGATGGAGGTCAGTGAGATCCATGCTGACACCGCCTCCTGAGACACATTGGACAGTTTGTTGGATTCCAAGTTCAGAACTTGAAGGTTGGGCAAGCAGTGAAAGACAGCTGGGTCCAAGGTCTGGATTTCATTTCCAGATAGATCAAGTTTCTGCAGGGTATACCAAGTCCATGGAAGCCCCTGGTTGACCACCCTAATGCGGTTCCACTGCAGATAGAGAGATCTCAGGTTGGCTAAGCGTGGAAACAGAAAAAAGTTTATCCTCGAAAACTGGTTGTGCTCCAGATGCAACTCCATCAGCTTCTGTAGCCCCAAAAACGTGGTGCGGGTAAGAGCCTTGATTCGATTGTAGCCTAAATCCAGAAACTCCAAACTTCGACATTCCAGGAAGGCTCGAATTGGGATGTTTGAAAGACCATTTGAGCGTAGATGTAGGTTTTGTAGCTTTCGCAGGCCATGGAATTGACCTGGCTGCAGGATTTCCAATTTGTTGTAAGACAAGTCCAGACTGCGGAGATTGGGGATTCCATGGAATGTTGAATTGTGCAGGGATGTGATCTTGTTGGAGCTCAGTATTAGCTCTTTAAGCCTGCGGACTCCCTGGAATGCTCGACTGTCCACAGCTGAAATCTGATTGTGGTCCAAGTAAATCCAGAGAAGTTGACTGAGGTGAGCAAATTGATATGGTAGCAGGGTGTGTAGTTCATTGTAGCGCAGGGAGAGGCCCTGGCAGCCTACTGAAATGTTTTCTGGGACATCTAAGAAGCCAGATGAATCACAATGGACTGTTTTCCCCTCACATCGACAGTTATTGGGGCAGGTTCGCTCACCAAAGCTGAACAGTAGAGGAGCCCGCAATAGGAGGAGGAGAGGAAAGAGGAGGTGTGTCACACGTCCATCACACAGCAATGGACCTATAAGAGAATAAGAAATACAAAATTAACTGCTATGAAGATCAAGACATTTTCTTAGATGTTATTCACAAATAACCCATGAAAAGCCCACAAATTGAGTATCATCTGTAAGGAAAAAGGGATTCACATTTTCCCCAACAGGTTTACCATGTGTAGAATAATTTGAAGTTCTTTATTAAATGGTTAGAGATGAATTAATATATGATCGAATATAAGTGGAAAAACTAGATGGGAATCTTGGGGATCTTCAGAAGGAAATGATAAAAGCTTACTGCATTTGAAAAAAGACCAAAAGTGGCAAATGTATTGTATTAAAAGACACAGATCTCTCAAGTCCTTTCTTCACGATATATTGTACTCCACTCACCCATAGCAATGTCAGTTTTACGAATTACCATCTATAGCATATCATCTTTTTTATTAAACTTATGATCTTATGATTGAACATATGATCATAGGTCGTGACACAGGTTTCTGCAAAAGCACACTTACTGAGAGAGCTGAATTATTAAAACTCTGAACGTGAGCTTCTCAAGCATGATAAGCATTTAGACAAAGACAGGTCTGTTAAAGGGTAAGATATTGAAAAGTAAATGAAAAAGACCTCCAAAGAGTTTTGATCATTCAGTTGTTTCAGGAACAGCAGAAGTCCTACATATTCAGTTTTGAAGATTTGCCACTATTTGCAATACCTCTATGATTGCTATGTTGATTTGGAAAAAAACTAAAAATTAGATGCACTTTTTTTTTTTTACTTTATCATAGAAAAATCAGGCGTCTTTTCTACTTCAAAGTGGGACATCCTGTGATTTTCCTTACTCTCCTGTGTTATCAGCTCTCTCCATCTCCATTTTCTCAGACAGTCTAGATCCACCATTTCAAGGTCTACAATCCTCCATTCACCAGAATATATATATATATATATATATATATATATATATATATATAGTTTAATACAAAAAAGCCTTGTCTACGGGACCTTGACTTGTGCAGAGATGTTTCAGATTCCGCAAACAAATTTGTAGAATGTTCTACAGATTTATTCTGTCCCAAAATACCTTACTAAGGAGTTTCTCAAGGATCTGTTTTGGTACAGATCACATTCACTGCAAAATACATTTTGTCACAAAGGTTCTACTGCCAGACTATTTTTAAGACAGACACAAAAAATGTGAACATACTTAAGGTCAGTCATTTACAGGGCATCCCCTGCCATAACTGTTGCTCTGAAGGAATTCCAACT
The DNA here is from genome assembly GCA_030544235.1 of Lepturacanthus savala. NCBI lineage: Eukaryota > Metazoa > Chordata > Actinopteri > Scombriformes > Trichiuridae > Lepturacanthus > Lepturacanthus savala. The sequence goes on along the minus strand of CM060484.1, from coordinate 5,211,053 downwards.
ATTTATTTAAGATAATGTCATGATTTCACATTATTGTAAAGTGGTTGGTATTGTATTATACTCCCTAAAAATAGAGGAGCATATAAACAAGACAGCAATTCCTTTACTTTTCATCTGATGTAAACATCCTCAAAGTAAAGCTAACAGTCACCACTTTAACTTGTTGTGTAAAAATGTCCCACTGTCCCAATACAGTCTGACTGTACTATATGTCAAGAGACACATTCTTGATGAGGCCAATCTTCTGGTCTCAGAAGCCAAGTATTGCTCAGTCTAAGGATATTCATATCTCATGACAATGCTTCTTTTAAATGTACTTTTTTTTCTCCCCTCAGGCACCTGTCTGCTCTCATATTCAGTTTTGTGTCAGCAGCTTTGCTGTTAACGACTACAGATTTGACATTTAACAATAAGGAGTTAGTGTACAAAGGCGTAAAGGCAGGGCGGATGTTAATTTTGTTTGGACAGGCGGAAATGGCCATGTTTTTTTGACTCTGAAGTGCGTGAAGTCAGAGATGACAAGCAGCATTGCGAGAGTGTAGAGAGATTAAGAGAAAGACCATTTCCTTAAGGGAGAGCTTTAGGGGTTAAAAATAAATTGAAGAAAAATGTGACTTTGCAGCAATCTTAATCTTGATTGATGGGACAAGACACTAGAGTAAGAAATTATTATATATGCACTTCTAAAGTTGAAGGGACACTTACTGGAAACAATGCATTTTCTAGCCCTTACCTTATTGACGTTATTACATCACAGCTAACCGCAACCTTTATCTTAAGCATAAGTAAACCCAATCTAACCGCAGCCAATAAACACGACTTGACCTCCAACAGCTCTTTAAACAGCCCTGGACAAAATACTTTAAAAAATGTCCTGACTCTCATGGTCTAATACCCAAATTGATCCTCACAAACAAGTACAACAGGACACAGAGAAAATGCTGTTTTTTGTAATATATGCATAAGTAACTGTTTGACTTTGGACAAGGTTTATAAAATGACATCAAGTGAATGGCTTGAATACAAAATTGGAAATGCATCATATTGGGTAGTAATGTGCAAATATGTGTATACACATTTAAAAAAAGACCCATTGTTTTCCATAATTGTGTAGATAGACAACATAGAGAAAGGGAGAATATAATGATGACAACAAATTGGTTGAATGACAATTTGAGTCCTAGATTTACACATCATATGCACTGTAATCACTTTGAATTCACATTTTTATATTTTCTATCTTCAGAAAGCTGCAGGAGGAGTATATAAACTGCAGTGTAAGGCTCCTATAAATGTTCATTATAAGGTACGATAAGCAGCTTTAATGTATACCAAAGCTCCAGGACAGAAGTATTGCATGTGCAGAAAATCACTTGTCATTTCTGTGTGCTAATCTGTTCATGTAAGCTGCTACTTTAACTAAAAAAGTGGCTTTCCTCCATTAGTTGACACATGGTATGCAGAGCACTTAATTATGCATCATTTTGCCACGACTTAGGGGAGTGTCGCATGCCACTGTGGCATTTTCATGCTAAAATAATGTGTGTGTAGCAAACATGCACTGTCCCATAAGATCTGCATTATAAACCGTGTAATACTGTACGTCTGGGTAGGGGCGGGTTTGTTTTGAGCCGTGAAATTCCCAAAGAAGAAAGAACACACAAAAAAAAGAATTATTAAAATGGCATTTTAGGAGTGACTGAATATCATATTGTTCTTATACAATTTGCTCTCCCTAAGAGAGACAGTGGCAGAGCTGTGAATTTTCTCTAAACAAGGTTCAGAACTCCTTGCCATTGAGAATTATTTCTTACAGTAATGAGACAATAGATGGTTGGGGTGGAATGATGAGCAGTAAGGTTTGGGTCTTACAGTTCAAATGTATTGGCATTGGATGAATAGAGTTGTAAGATGTAAGAATTGTAAATTAGTACCTCCAGTGCGCGAGAGTATACCATTGTACAATGATCTGCTCTAATGACAATTACCTTGTGAATAGCACTCAATTAGCACATACCTCCACAATAGATGTACAATACATTTTTTTTGTGTAGTCATACCAAAATTTGCATCTAGATCAGCATCAGTGGTAGACAATTATAGGGTACAGTATATACAGATTATTTCCTTTGGCGTCAGTGTTGTAGTTTATACAGTAATATATATACACATACATACATATATATATATATATATAAAATAAAAGGTAAAAGGTGAGTAAAAGGTCATAGTACTCAAGAGTACTATGAGTTTGACTGAAAAAAATGAAATGTGCAAAATAACATGCCTTATCCAATAAGTCCTTTTGCCTCAATGAATATGCAAGCATGCAATTTACATGCTCCTCTACAAAATAGTGGGAGGAGAAAATGTAAATACATTAATGTAGCACATGCACTGTGATCTAATAGGATGGACGCAATTCCTGTGATGGAGACTGGTTCTGAATTTAAAATGTTTCAAGAGAGGGTGCAAACAGCCCTGGAGACATATAGGCACAATGAAAGAATGCCCTTTTTTTAAATGCTTATTCACTTTAAGTGATTTTCCTACTAACATATTCCTACTCAAGGTCACACGTGGGAGGAGAGGCGCATTTCAATTAAACAAACCAGAATTGACAGAAAGCAAACGATTAATGTGCAAAGCAGGACATTCAGTAAATCTGCCTGCATTGATCTAGAAATGAATGTGGGTGTTCTTATAGTATCGGCTGCATGAAAAGCTTCTTCTGCAACATGTGAAAGCAGCGGGTCTGATATGTCCAAAGTGCAGTGTTCTTATACAAGACCATTTACTGTGTTTACCTTCAATAAATCACTTGAAAACAGTCCAGGTTGCTGAAATAAATGCACGCTGAAGATAATTGAAAATGTCCCAATTCTACATGAAATGTAAATGATGTGCATAGTATAATCCGAATAACGTTATTGTTATGCACAAACAAGTAACTACAGCAGGGATTGGTGTCGGGTCGGAAAAGGGAGAAAACATTAGGAGAAAAGGCCGGAGATTGTTCATTCATTTAGTCTATTCTTCATTTTCCCAGTGGTTCCTACCCTGTGGCACAGGGTTGCATAGTGGAATCGAGGCTTAGAGGGAACCAATCTAAACACTGATAGTGTCATTATTCTGTAGGCATTAGACTGTGTAATCAGCATTTACTTCATTATGACTTTTGAGTATAACACTGATTCAATATACAAGAAGAGCCAGCAGCACCTCTTCTGTCTTAGGAAACCTGCTAAATTCCAGTTTGACCTGCTGAACATGTTTTTTATCAACCCTTTGTTGACTCAGTGCTTACTTTTTCTTTTATATGTTGGTTTCAATCCCTAAATATTAAAAACAATAATTCATTATCAAGAGTGGAACACAAGACTCTAGTAAAATCATTGGCATGGTTCAGGATCCTCTACAGGGTATGTACTATAAAAGAGTTTACAACAAGGCTAAATCTATCCTGGCAGACAGATCACATCCATTATGTCAACAATTTGAGCTTCTTCCATCAGGGTTTTTTTTCCTCTTCCTCCTCTTTCCTTCAGACTCACACTAATCAAAACCAAGATAGAAACACACTTCTATTCCCACTGCTATCTCTTTCCTGAATTCCAGCAGAATGGGGTAGTCTTGTATTGTATCTTGTATTGATTTCATGATTCTTTGGTCATTGATTTCCTGATTTTCTGATTCCATGGTCCGGGGAAAGCCCAACATGATTTTGATCATTTAATTTATTAATTATCTATCTATACTTCTCTCCTGATTGGCTGAATGTTTCCTATTTTTGACCGCAAAATAACAGCACTATATATATATATATATATATATATATATATATATTCTCCGAGTAGGCGAGCAGGTAGACACTCGATTCTACTAATCAACCATTATAGCCCTTAGTAAGGACCTTCATTAGTAGAATCAGATGTGTTACTGTGGTACTGAACAAAAGGCTGCATCGGAGTGATTTATGGAGAAAAAGTATGCTTCGCAATAATGCAGACCCACCACTGCGGATTGGGACATTGTTAGCAGCACTGCTAATGTCCCGGTCTGAGCCAGGCGTGGTGCCTTCACCAGTGGTGGCAGGGCATATATTATGGTCCGATGGCGCCGTCCACAGCACAGGCCGCTTCAGGGTGATGGACTGGTCAGTCCAGATGCTGCCTCCCCACCCCATGGACCCCAGTCAGTGCAAGGACTTGAAACAATGTTATCCAACATGTTTATCTTTGGGCACCAGCCTCTTTGAACCTGAACATGAACTGAATTGTGCCTGGTTGACTTCTATTTTTCAGTGTCTCCTCGACACTGCTCTTGTAGATTGCTAACTTTAACTTACCAAATAAAAGTCCCAACTTTAGCTTGGAAGACTGAAAAAAAGCGGAAAAGATGGTGGGGACATGTCTGGAGGGAGCTACATAAACATATAACAGAGTTACAGAAGTATTAAATCCTGCCTGTGTGCATGTTTTTTTTTCCTGCTTGGGACAGATTTTATATAGCCCCTAGACCTTATCTAGCATGAAAAAAGCCATGGAAGTGGCTATTTGCATGATATGGAACCTTTAAAGCAGAAAAAGTTGTCTCTTTCCACGTTATCAAAAATAGCAGTTAATAATTGAAGGAATGCAAATTATAGCTGGATTGCGATTAATACGGACACTTGGAAAACCAGCAAAGTACTGCAATAGAGGAACTAAATGAGGTCGAGTGATAGCGAGTAAATGAGTACCAGTGGAAATGACACGCTATGTGAAAGTGTGTGCCATTAATAAATCTCTGGAGTCCTCCAAGCAATAGATGCACTACCACTTCCATCACCTCCATTAGGTGATCTGTGAACTGGCCAAGCATCAACAGCACTATACATAGTCATCAGTTTTCCCTAAATGATAATCTCATTGGAGCATTTAGAAGAGTCTATTGTGAACCCGAAGAGGGGGATTTATACATATTTCAAATATTAAAATCACAGGCTGTACCATGGTGATAGGCACAACGTTCAGCTAATGGCTAATTGACGCTTCCGCATGACGGAATCTGTAATTAGCACTCAGTGGTTCAACGTGGATTTCTATGTAGACATTCCTGCAAAGAGTCATAAAAATACACTGGACATGTGTATATCAGGCTCCCATGGGAGGCATTACATAGAAGAGAGGAAAAAGACGACTTTCACTTAAGGACAGATTGATTATCCAATCACTCAATGTGGTATTATTTTAAGGTATCGCTCAGGTCTTTTTTTTCTCCTTGGTTCAGATATCAAGTGCTGTAAGAACCTTAATACCTCACACCCTAGTTTCTTGGCAGCAACATGCCAGCGATACTTCAAAGACAAACTGGAGTGAAAGAAATCTTTAGGATAGACACCGTCTATGTTGGGATGCTAACGAGAACAGAAACAGACAAAAAGGGAGGAATATGAAAAAGAAATCCTCAACACTTCACATTGTCATGAATTACAATAAAAAAAATGAACACAAAGATGCCAGACCTGCACGCACATGCATACATTAGTTATAATCTATGCTATTATGAGAAGCTTTAAATGTTATATTGGAGGGAAAATGTGTCTTCGTATCATCATAAATAAAAAAAAAATAGGCAAAATGTCACTGAGGAGAGAAGACAACGAAGAAGAAGAAGTTAGAACTTGAACTATAAATAACATTTCACTTCATGCAGGCATCGCTATCAAATGCGGTCCCCCTCAGAGGAGATTTGATCTTGTGCTGTAAGCTACATACATCTGTTTACCTAACTCTCTCTTCTTAGTAGAGCATGACCAATCAGAGCCAGGGGGCTTTGGAGATTTTATATCTTGTGCAAGTTAGGAGAGTTGAAAAACTTCCAGCACAACAATGCATAAATAAACATTGGCATAATTATCCCAAAGGTAGAGCTATTCCTAAGAGTCAACTCTCCAGTCATTTTTTTTCCACCCATTTTAAGTATGTCTATAGCAGGGGTGAGCAACCCTGGTCCTAGAGAGCCGCTGTGGGTGCAGGTTTTTGTTCCAACCAAGCAGTAACACACCTGATTCTACTAATGAAGGTCCTTAGCGAGGACTCTGATGGTTGATTAGTAGAATTGGGTGTTACTGTTTGGTTGGAACAAATACACCACAATGGCTCTCTAGGACCAGGGTTGCCTACCCCTGGGCTATAGCATAGTAAAAGGTAAATGAATATTCAATCAACGAAAGGTTTGCTGTTGGCTCCCAAAACAATGCATCCGTGTAGTCGGTGACCTGAAGTTGAATTTTAAATAAACAACAATTAACAGTGCATCAGATTTAACTTTTAATTCTCATTGGTAAAATCCAGCATGCTACCAGGGTAGCTGTGCCTCAAAGCAAACTGGAGCAGATTGCTTTTCCCTTTTATTGCCCGCAACGAGCATCTCAACACAATTTGCTACTGATAAAGATGCAATTGCAAGCAGTAAATATCAATTAAAGAACAGGCTGTGTGCTCCGTCGCCCCATCCCTGGGCTCAACAACTCACCGCTGGGGATAGTTTGCTGAAGACTAAAACGCTCAGATGAAACGTCAACTAAAACAGGCAAACAGCAAAAGTTATACAAGCTTCTAAAATATATCTTTTCACCAATTACCTCACCTAAGGTCAGGCTCCAGTGGCAACCTTTATGAAATCTCATAAAAGTTAGACTCGATCCCCCCCTGAGGACAGAGTGGATTCTGGCAGGCCCAGCAGACTCAGCTGTCGTCTTCCTTGGCCGTGCGACAAGTTGATATTTCATTTGAATGCGCGGCGCTCTGAGCACTGATGCAAAGGCTATTATCCAGAGTGCCCAAGTGGGTGGGCCAACAGTGTGAAGGCCACACGACGAAGCACTTCAAAGAAATGAAAAGTGAGCGAGAAAACTAAATATATCTGCTATTTCTTATTAAATGCTCTGCTGTACCAGAGTTTATATGTATTTAAAAAAAGGATCTGTGTTTCTTTGTGCAGCTTTTCAATGTTAGAAACTTGAACAAAAGTAAAAAAAAAAAAATCATTTGTAGATATGGACTGTTTTTTTTTCCTTTTTTTTTTTTAGTTTGAGGACAAAAGACAAATACTCATATATATAGCCTATATGTCATTGTCATCATCTAAATCACTTGGTGAGTTGTGACAAAGATTGATCACAAAATTATAAAACTTTAGTACAGCAATAAGACCATCATTATGTACATTATTATGTATTTTTAGAGGCGTTTTTATAGAAGATTGATATATCTGTTATATCCTCTAATTCTATATCCTGCCTTCCCTTCTCTCCCTAAATGTCTTCTTCTCTGACACAGCAGCCGGAGGTTTTAAAGTGTGTGATGTGTGATCGAGCTTAGGCAAGCAGAATTCCAGAGCACCACAGTATGTGTGATATATTGCATTATTGAGCGTGTTCACTCAGATTTAAGGCACATAAAATTAAAAATACTTCCAGGGCACAGAAGTATGTGACATATTACCAGTCTCAGGGCCCATCATGCAACAGTGATTAATTGGATACGCTGGCTTTACAATATTGAAATGAAGTACCTTTTACACACTTAAAACCCATTATTTTACGCCCATTAATTTGAAAATTGGAGTCACTTGTAATTTCAACTTACAGCAAATGCATGAAGCTGTCTAAAATGTATGATTTATGTTAAAAGCTTATTTTACTACTTCTGGAGTTGCACATATATGGGGCATACAAGGATAGGAGCAGCAGCCAGGCTTAAATACACTATACTGTACAACAAGGAGGAGATATATTGAAAAATAAAGCTTAGCTGGCGAATATCATACCAGTAATGGCAAAATAGAGCTTAAATGGGACAGCATCCATTAAAAATTGAAATGAAATGAGCAGTCAATTTTGTTAGCTCAGTTATTCTGTCTGGATTTGTGAGGGATGTAGTAACTGGGGTCTAGTGAGTCCATGACCCACTCAAGCATAACAGCGAAAGGAGGACGAATGAGATAGACGGATTGCTACAGCTTTGCCTGCTGGCTTTTATAGGAAAAAGAGGAAGGCCTGAATTATTACCACTCAAAGACCCAATGTCATGATTAGCTGTATTGATCTGCTAAGTCTAAGCATTAGCATTTCAGTTCAATGGGATTAGCAACAAACGTTATATAGAGTTCTTCTTTATCCACAAGAGGAACTGCCTGTAACGTACATCAACTTCTCACTGTATGTGCAGTGCAGTAGTGCCGGTGGTCATGTCTATTGATTGAAGTGTTTTTCATTCTCATTTATACCATTGCCACTGAGGAATCTTAATTCTGAGTGGCTGGCAGGTATATATTAACTTAACCCCTCCACCAACTTGCCCCCCCCACTTCTTTTTTTCTATTTTTTTATTTAACACATGCATTTGTCCTCCACAATAAAAACATTAAAGTAGCAGAGGATTTTTATTTTTAAAAAGCTCTATTCCGTTTCTCATTGATGCAAAGAATGTCTAAAACGTGTTGTTTCTTGCATTCAATCAACTTCAATGTTATCCCAGTTTTTGATTTCTTAAAAAAAAATAATCATACCAAAACACATTATGTTCTGAATGTGCAGAAAGATTTGAACATGAGCAGAAATCTTGCTGAATCACGTGTTCTTGAAGTCCTGGGGTTTTTAAATGAATTAAAACGAACACACAAAAGAAAAAGTACAGATGAGCAAATCATGCCTTTAGGTGTGTTGACTCAGCGGGGTTAATATTAACTGTGAAAAGCTGATCTAAAGGAGAATACATATTTGAAAGTAGTACAGAATGCCTGAGAGCCTCACTACATATAATATTCAGTATATATTGAATTGTCACCAGGTGCCTGCATTTCGTGGATTCTTTTACATTAATAAAAGAAATTTCTACCATGAATCGATGTAGAGAAGGCACACATTGATGCCTAAGTGCAAGAAATTGCAAGAAAGTTGTGGATGCTCAAAATGTCCTGAGGGAGGATCCAGGGAGCAGAAATGTATGAAATGTAACCAACCCACAGAAAATAGAAGCCACAGATTACAGTGTGACCGGAAGAGAGAGTCAGCCGTCGAGAGCTAACAAGTCTGTGTGTGTGTGACAGATAGAGGGAAGTGGAAAGACAGAGGCAGTCTGTGAATGTGAGACAGCAACGTTATCTCCACTGAAAGTCCACTGAAAGTCTCAATCGAATGTAGTGTAGCAGTGATCCGGTTCAGTATGTTTAATGTTGTAGAGCAGTCAATGAAATTGTCTAAAAAAATAGACAATCTTATATAATTATCAGGATTTTAAACCTTTAGCTGACCTTTGTTTCTGCTCTGCCATTAAAGTTAAGGGGGCGACCAGCACCAAAAAAAAGTTTTAATGTGAGAAATACGAAACATAGTTATATAAACTTAATTCATATTTGTTCAGCACCGCCCAGTTTGATGGGTTGATCTGAGTTTTGAGAGATAGCGGTTTTATGATGGACCTCATTTACATAAAATTGAAGTTGAGTCGTGATTATGCATATTCAGATACAGGGGTTGGTCCGTCATCTTGCTGTGTCGTATCCATTATGCACCGTGCAGCTGGACCGCCTGTTCTCCATAAAAAAGGGATCCGTCGACATAACATCCATCGCAAGATTCTGTGATTTTTGCATCTTCATCCTTCCTGTTCCTAAATGTTGCCTAGCAACATAAGCAGTAAGAACTGTGAGAACCAAGAACTAGAATGCATGATATTTAAAACAGTTTGATGTTACCTTTAATAAACAATGGGTATTTTAAACTGAGGACATATGAAGTGGCTATGGGTAATACATTCCAAGTTATAAATTCCACAGCTGTAATTGATGACAAAGGGGCTGAGGGTAATATCCCATACATAATTTAGTATACATTTTAAATTCAGATTCATTGTTCTCAGTTATAGATCTGGTCTCATGGCCTTTTTTAACTCATTTTTATAAACCAGAGTATATTTTAAACTTATCTGTGATATTCTATTCACCAAAAGTTGTTTAAATTTTCAGAAATCCATCATGGATGGGAAGAGGAAAAACCTGCTGTTTCTTAGCTCAGACTTAAGAATGGTAAGATTGTGTAATGTAAAATGAGCTCTCTATGTGGTTTATGTGTTGTGATACATGTGTAGTGGACAATAGAGGTTGTCTTCCATTTATTTTAGAGCCTTTCAGTGAGCCAACATGCACCCTGGCAGCAACCTGACTGTTTCACTTGAACGGAACCTTAATTAGTATCATTAACACCTGGGTTTACCTACTGTTTCATGCCAATAAGGCTGTCATGAAGACGGTCTGTTTCATCTAGTAAAGGCAATCGTTTGCTCATATCCATTGATGTTCTGTACTCAAATGTGTTCTGGATGAGAGCAGCTGGACTTTTAATCTTGTTGCTTGACTTCGCCGACAAGTATCAGTGGGGGGTGGGCTGCAAGAAAAAAAATTGTCAAGATGCAACCAGAGAGTGGAACTGACACATCACAGAATGTTCAGAGCGACACCACTATAAATATGACTGTGTTTGGCCACTGAGTCGTGTTATATTTCAGTGGGATTGTACCTGAATGCACCTGCACGTAACAAAAAAAAATTATTGATTGATTCCAGAACAAACTGTGAAAGATGATTTCTCTCTTTATGAAATATGTTTTAACAGTACTATGTTTTAACTAGTTTTCTTACTTTTTCTTTTATTTAAAGAATTAGCAGCAATAATTAGAGCTTAAACTGAAATCATCAGTGAACTGTCAGCCAACTGACTTGTTCTTATCTTCAATTAATGTTTGTAAAAAAAAAAAGTATTCAGATGTGTTTCAATACATCCCAGGAATAGTCATATCACACAACAACCTTTTATTTATACATATGATTTTCTTGAGGTTCATTTTCACAAAAAAATCTAGGGGTATACTGACAAAAACAAGGCCCAGAGACCCACACCAAAAACATTCTAAACCAGTGTTTTCATGGTTAAGGAAGCCTAACAAGGTAGCCAAGAGATGAGAAACAAATTGCTGGATAGTTAATGGTTTTAGTATATTTTACAGCTGATTTGAGACATGGGTCAAAATCAACCTGTTAATATAAGGGATGGAAACAGCAAACTAACACAAGAGGAAGGTTGAGTCGAACCTTGCCGGTGTTCACAACTTAGCTTTAGCACAGATATTACGAGTGTGCTTTAAAACGTCATCCAACGATTGAAGATGAGAAACTGGTGAGTCTCGTAAAGCAGACAGCTGGCTTTAAAATGTGTGGAACTCGCACCCAACCGCTTCCCGACAAAGGTGGGGGGGATTGTGCTAAAACAATGACGTAAACTTCATCATCTGGAAGGCTGTAAAGATGTTTTAGCGGCTGAAAATCCTTCCAGCAACAGCTTAGTGTGTCATCTGTCTGAAATGCAAATCCTGACAGTGCATTTATGCCATATTTCATTTGCCTTTCTGGTGTGTAATCGATTAATAAACTTGTCATTTCAGCACTACTGGAGACAATTACTACTCTAGTCGACTAGTGGATGATTTAAGTGAAGCTGCCCAACAAATTGAAGAAAACTGCTCAAAGAAAGCACAACCTTTTACAGCTTATTTGACCACTAACTCTGCTCGTCCAGGGTTCATGATATAAAATTCAGAATGTCAATGTTTTTACATCAGCAGGTTTTGTGCGACCATAAAAGCTGGCCACTGTGGAAAAGGCAGCCTTAATGAGCAGTGCTGGATGGGCTCACTTGGAAAAGAGATTTTTTTTTTTCTTTTAGATGCAGTTCAGCCAATCCATTCTGGTCTGGTGCCTACAGCATTCTCTCAGCTGTAGCCCTGCCTGTTACTCAAGTTAGTTTGAGCCCAATGAATATCCAGTAGTCATACATCAGTTGAACGATGTCTGCGTAGCCCACAGTTTTAATAAAAGATACATCGCAAATTCTCATGCAAAATAATTTATGATACTTCCAAAACAGGGGAAAGTGGAATCTGCACACTACTTTCTATTTCCATTAAAACTTTAATTATATATGGCTTCTGTGTTATGATCTGATAGGATGATTGTGCACAAAAACCTTCTTTTTTCTTTGTTATCCCACAAATTACAGTTTTACTATTTTACTTCTTATCTTTTCTAGACATCGGAAGTAATAAAGTTGCACAAAATCTAAAAGTATAATGTGAAATATTATGTTCAAAAGCTATTTTTTTCAAATAATCAAATAAATCACTGCAACATTTAAGTTTATATTGGGTTAATACGGCTTTGAGGTCTACAGTGATCATCTGAGAAATGCAGATGACCCAGATTTTGGGGTGAGTTCATTTAAGTTTATAATAGCAAAAACAACAGAAGAGTTTACAGTGCATCCCTCATTAAAAAAGAGTAAATAAGAAGTGTCTGCATGGCTGCTGTGCAGGCAGGCTGAGCTTCAGTGACATCACAGCACTGCTTCCCTGGCTGCTTCGGAGTGAATAAACACAAATGATCCTGTGAATAAAACAGGAGGCGAAAATGTTTTGTGTGGACACAACATTGGAGCTGGCTACTTGATCCAAACAGGAAGCAGCGTGCATGTGTCACTCACTGAATATGGTATAAAGCTTCCTGTTTATAATGAATCTAGTGCTATGGCATTATCATCAAAATGCTACAGAGACAACAAAGCCAGAGGTAAATTCAAATAGGCATATTAGCAATATTAAAATGGCCACATATTGGGATTCTAAATGGTTTCTTTCTTGCTGGAAAAACCTTAGCAAACTTTCTCATTCGAGTGAATGGGGAGGTTTGTCCAAGCTTGTGCTGGATTTTTTGTTTGTCTTACAGAAAATCACACAAAATGACTAGGTCTTCACCTCTAACACAACAAGAGCTTAACGTCTGGCCTCAGCCTGTTGAACAGAGAGAGCTGCAACTCTTTACAGCCGAATAAGATCTGACATATCAGGATCTTTACTGATGCTGGCTTTCCTAATGGACCCACACACACACACAAATACCCACATACACGTTATTGGTGTCGAAATCTGTACAGAGGCAGAGATCTGCCTCGATCGATACAAGCGCTGAGGTCAACACATCAACCCAAACTGATATGTTTAAAGTGGCGACTATGAACTAAGCCTGCTGTAAAGGCTGAAGAGTTGACATCATTGTTGATGAGTGCATTTGTGTGTGTGTGTGGGTGTGCGTGTGTGTGTGTGGGTGTGTGGGTGTATGGAAGGGGGTTAAAGGATAGAGTAGACGTTGGAAGTAGGAAAAGCACTATATACCAGTGGATATTTGTTCCAATATTCATGAGAATCAATGGGCTGACTCATTTTACTTTGAGAAATCAACTAAATATATATTAGTTGTATCTTATCTTCATCATTGTAACCGGTCTTTAAACTGGTAGTATATCTCTTTCAGAATAATAGCATCATTTCCACAAATGACACTGAAACAAATGTTTCCCCCATCCTTTATTTGACTACATGTCCCTTGTGGAGCTTTATATTTTACAGCCTGTTCTCAACAGAAAAATGTCTGTCTTGGTCATTTGTTTTAAGGCCCTGAAACCTAATTTCTAAATCTGCTTCTTACTATTAGTGATTGGATCCTGTATGAACTTGGGTTCTTCTGCCAAAGTCTGGCAACAATTTGATTATTATTATGAGAGATTTATATATTTTTGTCTGGACGCTCTAACTGGTTTGAAGGAGGCATTGCTCTCTATGCACCAAATCAGCAAATAAATTTTATTTTAAAAAAGAAGCCAACGTTATATAAAACCATGACAACCAAACATATAGGCTGTACTGTGCTTTACTGACAACATACATAATACAACTTGGCTCTTGTTGCAGAGCCCTGTTTTGTGCAAGCTCAGCTCCCAGTGCATACTGCCAGACGTTGTGCTCAATTTTGTTTCGCTGCCCATATTTCACTGCTTGAGTTCAATGAGCAGGACACATTGTTTTGGGGAAGTCTTTCACTGGTATTTCAAAATTTAAAGGGTAATACAAAATGGAAAGGAACCAAAAAAACAACCTATACCCTGACCTAGAGGTAGAAAGAACGAGTTAGATGTGATAAGCTGCAGAAAAATGCCCGATGGGGACTTTCCGTCAGGAAACATGCCTCACACTGGCAGAACAATACTTAGCTCTGGAAGAAGCATTAGTTTACAGCAACGTGTTGTGTTACTACTTTAAAGTGGAAGCAGACAACTTTTCCCCTTTGCCGTTTCCAAGTGCTATTATTGCTTATGTTGCTGCCACAAAGGCTTTGATATGCATTTCCCCTGACCTTAAACCTGCACCCAAATATTAAATAAACAAAGCTAATTATCTCTGTTATGTCTAATCATAACCCTAAATCTTAACCTCTACTGCAGAGGTGATGCTAGGGGAAACGCCAGAGAAAATTCTGAGGATGGGAGGAGGACATTATTTAAGGGGGAAACAAACTTTGACATAACACCTGATTGCTCCTCATTTTCTGCAGTGCATATAGCCTCCGTGAAGAAATGATCAATACCACTTTTCACATAAGAAAAACAAGCATGTTCACTGAAGAGGTTAATTGAAATTGGCACAATTTTAAATTGAAAGCTACAGTATCATATGTACTGCGTAGTAATAACAGTGCCCCAAGTGCTCTCAACAGACAGAACTGCAAACAAATTCTATTAATATAATTCACTCTCGATGATTATTATCTGCTATTATTCATGAGCTATGGATATAGTTTTTTCCTAAATTGCATATAATTTGTCTTAGCATAGACCCATGGCAAATTGCCTATTCAATGTAGATGACACAATTTTTTGGGTGAGTAGGGTGCACAGCCCAGAGCCCCACACCAAAATCTGTACGAGGAAGCTAGGAAATATTTTTTTTGTTAATTTGAGATTTAGAAAAAAAGAAATTAAGCAGATATATACCTGAGCACAGGTTTGGAACTCTTAATCTTGCAGGAGAAAGTGGAGGTGAAGCACCTTGGAGCCATAGCAGCCACAAGTTACTATCATTACTCAATCTGCTGCTAAGAAGAACCGCGGGTGGAACGTGAAGTGGTTTTCATCCAGAAAAGGTTGCTCCATCAAGTGAGCATCCAGCTTTTTGTGAAAGCATATTTTATCATTCTGTTTTCTATGAGACTGCTCGTCCTTGCATTGGCCGTATTCTTGTGCCGGATCGATTGATATTGATGCCAGCGGGGGTTGTCACTCCAGACGCATTTATTCCATATTAGATGCACTAAAAGGTTTTTTGTGTTTCATTGAGGCCTTCGGTGTTGTTAACCTCTTTGCTGTTCTCTTTTTGGCTGATGGCTCATTTGCTCTGAGCTTGGTTGGGTCGGCCTAAAAAATGCATTAATACCTTAAGCATGTGACAGCAGTAATGTAACATGTCTCACTCACTCATTTATTCACACACACACTTCTCTTCTGTGCATGTGACTATGGGAAGCACTGTTTATTGTTGTATTAAAGCAAACACAGCAAGTAACAGACAGTACAGTAGTTTTCCTGGTTTGTAACTTAGCCTAAAGTCTAAAGTGGTTGGTACCCTACCATTTTTTTTACATATAAAAATGTCTAATGTAATTTTGTCTAATCTTGTGCTGTAAATCAAAAGTTCATTTTCCAGCGAGATGGTACCCGGTGGCAGAGAGAATTACATAGTGAACGCGAGGCTTGTGGGGAACCAATCTGAACACAGATGGTGTCATTATTCTATAGCCATTATACGGCGCAATCAACATTTACTTCATAATGATAAATTGAAGTGAAAATAAGAGGAAATTTCCGCATTAATCTATAGGATAGAAATAAGTTGTGTTTCATTTGTAGGGCTGAAAAATTAGATCTGTCGTGAGACTGTTCTTTAAGTTGCAGGAAAGGGGACTCTAATCACCTCGTTTAAGCATCTTTGTTCATTCCTGTATTGCATTATTCCCCATGACATACCAGTGTATGTTAGTATCCAGAACAATAAATTAGCAATACATTAATGACATATATATGCATATATACACACATCCACAGAATCGGCTCTTCAAGGTTTATTCACTTATCATCACTGAGGTCTTAAATTTGTATTCAGTAAACCATCATTTATTGTATGTTGGGTTTTCCAGAAATGCGCTCCATGGACCAATTACTGTCTCTGTCCACACCAAGAAACTGATGGATTATTGAATAAACTGAAGATTATTTGAGCATAATCGGCTTGTTGCTAGCGGTTTGTCTACAGCTGAGGAGTCAGCCCCCTGTGTTGTTCACAATGACAATTTTTTATTTACAGATATGTTTTGGGCATCTTTAGCTTTTAATAGACAGGAATAATTATATCGAGACAAGGGGAGAGATGGTTTTACATGCAACAAAGGACCTGAGCTGGAGTTGAAGGAGACATGTTGCAGGCTGGCAGGCATTCAGCTACCAGGGTGCACAAAGATAATATGATCAAAGTCACCAAGATTTGTCATTCTAATATTCCTGCATCATTTAGAAATAATGGTATTACACCAATTGATGCCAATTACCTATCATTTTGATTCAAGATAACAGCTCATAAGTATCAAATGATCATTCAAAAGATTTTCTGATGATCATTTATCAAGTAAAAATGAATGTTTTTCTGCTTCCGCTGTTTTGCTTTTTATTTTTCATCCTAAATACACTATACTTTTATTTACCATTTGTGGAAAACAAGACAATGATGGGCACTACTATTGGATAGCTTCAGTTGGGATATTATTATTATGATGATTATTATTAGTATCATTATTATAATAGCAATGGAGCTATGTGCTAATTAGTTGCATTAAGCTGCTCATTATTTTTGGGAAAACACCATAGATCTGCGCAGATGTGTGGGCAGCGTGCGCCTCCAGCTTCTGTCATATTTTCAGTAGCCTATAAATGCGGAAATAAAAAAAGAAATAAAATAAAATAAAAGAGAAACATAAATCCAACAAGTGAGGAGTCAAGACAAACAATGAATCACAGGGCTGCGTTTTTAAAAAGCAACTCACGGCTCTCCCTGCGCCTCACCTCCTGCCAAACATGCCCTGTTCGCCGCGCGCGTACGTGCGTGCGCGTAACGTATGAATAATAGTCCACTGATATTCAACAACATAAGTTGCGCTGAAAGCGAGAACGCGAGAATATCGTGATATTGTCAATCAAAACTGCTTCAGACTCCCTGGAAGTGACAGCATCATTTCAGCGTCATTTTAACCCAATTGCAATTCGTTTGAGCTCCAAAAACATTGCGCAAAAAAAGAAAAGACAAACTGGATCTGCGGGAATAAAAATTAAAAAAAGGGCTTAGAACAGCGAAGAGAAGTGTGGGTTTGTGGGGGTGAATTCAGCTTCGGAGCACCCACAGTCAGTAAAATGGAGGAGGTGATGTGGGATGAGATTGTAGGTGCTCAGAGCTGTCAGGAGGAGAGGGGACGGACAAGAAATAGAGCCAAGTCAAACATGTCAGAGCTGGTGAGGACAGGGTGAGACAGGAAGGAAGCTGCGGGGCGGACAGGACGCGCAAAAACGGACACATGACACCGGATTTCGACCGTTTAAAGCCAGCTCGAGGTTGTATGAATACACTTGTTAGGGGCCAACGGAGACGTTATCTGACGTCCTGGCTAATTACCCATTATCCAGCCTCAACTCATCATTGCGCGCTGGCTCTGAGATCTATGCTGGATCTACAGCACTTCAACAGCATAAAAGGTGAGAATAGTATCCTCCTCCTGCCTGCGGTATTTTTTTTAAATAAATTGAAAATAATTGAAAAAAAAATCACAACATCCTCTTTAATTAAAATATTCTAAAGAATCTAGAGAAATATCTGCAGAGAGCAGGGTAAAAGTACCGCTCTGAAATATCGGAGGTTTGAGCTGCGCAGGAATAAGATCAGGGGAAATGTGAACATCCACACACTCACAGCTGCGCCAGACTCTAAAATCCAACCAGCAAGGACCACAAGTGCGCTCAACTAATAACACGATGCTTCGCGGTCTCTTTAGTTCTCCGTCCGGCTACAATGGTTTCATAAGGAGACGTCCCCTCCACTTTACTTACCCATGTTGTCTCATCGGTGCCGTTTCCTCTGTAGCGCAATCCGCCGCACAGATCACGACTTCTCCCGTGTCGCCCTTTTCCCTTTTCAGCACCTGCGCGCCTCTCACGCCAGGGGCGATTCACCCGCCTTCATTCTAAAGAAAAAAAACACCGTCTCTGAATTATAAAAAGCTTTTAAAGTTTGGGCCCATGCTCCTTGGCGCTGCGCAACTTTCCAGACCTGTCACAGATAACCGTGCCATCAAGCCCCAAGTTGGGAGTCAGACGCCTGGCTCTTAACGGGGGTTTCTTTCACCCGGTGGCAAGCGTGGTTCTTGGGAAAAAAAAACAACAACAAAACAAAAAAAGACAAAAATATAAAGAAATCCCAGCACACGTTGCAAAAGTTAAGAGGTGAAAACGGGCTCGGTTGCGCCGCGGGGATCGGTGCAGTCACCAGGTGTCCTCTGCGCAATCATCCAGCGGAGCGGCAGAGACGCCAGGCAGCGATCACTTGCAGGCGCTGGTACTGCCAGGGGCTCCTGTGCAGCGCACACTGGCTGGCAGGTTGCGTGTGCGCGCCCGGCTGCGTGGGGGACGTGTGCGCGCATGTGGGAGAAAGAAGGGAAAGGGAAAGAGAGAGAGAGAGAGAGAGAGAGAGAGAGAGAGAGAGAGAGAGAGAGAGAGAGAGAGAGAGAGAGAGAGAGAGAGAGAGAGAGCGCTCAATGCAGTGTATAACAGCTGCAGGCAGATATGGACAAATATGAGATTTTGCTTTTGTTTTCTGCTGTTTCCATCATCTTCACCACAGATACAAGCGAACCAGAGACAGGAGCTTCTCTGGCTCCAAGTCTATAATGCAGGTGCTGTGGAGGACACACTGAGGGGTATATGTGGTCATTATTATAGCATGAGTGGGTAGCCTGCCTGATCCCACCTGTGTTGCATAATTATTGGATAGGAGGGCTAAATACAGGCGTTCAGTTCTACTATCCTGTATATTGTTTAACAGGCTCTCCCGTACAATCTTATAGTGTAGTGAAACAATTTGCTTCATTACAGAGGACATTTTTTTCTGCATGTTGTTTTTAAGCACTTATATGCCTTTGATTTGTACAGGAGTAGAAGTAGGTTGTAATTTAGCCTTTTTTTGGCAAGAACAGAAGTCCTACTGTTATACCATTTAACTCCTATTATATTAGCTGAAGTTCTATCCAGGGTCCATAACACTTTCAAATATTTGATTTACTCCCACCTTCTTTAATCACTTCATATTTGTGATTCATTCCTGGGAGGTTGTTTGCTCTTCCAATTGGTACTTATTACAGATGATTCAGAGACAAGAGATGAAAAAGGTGATAAATTATAAAATGTGCCCATTATAAGAAATTGCTCCAGCATGGCATGAAGCTGAAAGTTTTACGATAGTTATGACATTGAAAGGATGAGGTTCAAAGTGGGCAAGTACGGGCAATAAATTCTGTCTTTAGGAAGGCTTTCACTTTTGCATTGGGCACACAATTCAAACTGAAAAGGACAATGTGCTCATCTCGTCTTTAGCTGTCTTTTTACAACGATTCCCTCAACATGGAATAATACTTTAAACAAAGGTGTGACTCCAACTTAACAGTTAGAGGAATGTTAAAGGAACGTTAAAGTTAAAGGAATAGGCCCTGCAGCCAGATTCAGTCTATTGGAAATAGGGCTGATGTCCTCTTAATTGTCAGTTGACGATGTTTATAGGGAATCATCGTAATTTGGGTGGCTGCTGAGAATTCTGATTGGTGTTAGCACCAACCTGACTATCTCCTTAACCATCTGAAACTGCCATTGTCATGGATGACAAAATTGTGCACAGTTCATTTAACTTTGAATAACTTTTGATCAATATATCATGGCTCCTTAAATGCTAATTAGCCTGAAAGCTAACATTGTGTCGTTCCATTGCTGCCTTCCATGTAATCTTAGCACATGTAGAAGGTTTTCTATCCACCGTGGAACTTGTGTAGATCCAATATTGACTGTTTTATTTTCCATATTTCATTAATTATTGATATGTTGTAGCTAGCATTGATGCTAATGTTGAGAATCTTTCAACCAATCAGAAGCTGATCCAGCTGGAAATTACTCATCTTATCTTCTTAGTTTTACTGACCCTTCAACAGAAGATCAGTGTGTGTTTCTGACAGGAGGGGGCATGGCATGACGTTAGTGGCTCTCCATCGTGATGTTGGATAATCCATCACAATGTACAATGATATCGTCCATTGGAACAACCCTATTTGGAAAATCTTCATAGAAGAGGCTGTTAAATAGTCATTGTTCTGGAATGAGATGCTAAACATTCACATGTTTATAATGCGAGACAGACAGATTAGGCACCTTTTAGATAGCAGACTGTTTAAAATTCAAAATCGTCTCCTAAATATCATCATGAATATCTTTAGAAAAAAAAATCAGTTGAATTTCATTTGACATATATGGTGTATAAGAAAGTGATACAAAGACACCAGGAATGAAAACCTCTCAACACACACTGAGCAGCATAGATATCAAACAGCATGTGCAACCTAACTAGTTGTTTGTTCCCGCTGTGGGCAACCAGCTGTAGCATCCGGCTCTGTGTGGTCAGATTTACACTATCACAGTCATGTTTTCTGGGTCAGATCTTGTTTGAATGTCAGTATGCTTCAGTTTCCTCGAACCAGTCAACTATACTAACAACATTTTTTTGAATGGATTTCATAGAAAAAAAAACAGTCTCATAGAAACTCCTCCATGTGTGTGCAGCTCTTTACACACCATTTTGCACATTTAAAAAATTGAATCTGGTATAGAATTGTGTAGGTCGTAGCTCAGTGATAAAAGACACAGGATTTGGAATGACAAGAGTCATAAAATCCATGTAACAGGCACAGGAAGGAGCCTGATGGAGGTTCGTGTTGGCCCCCTCGCCTAAAGCCACAGTCACAAGGAGGCAGGTGGTAAATCAGTGAGGTTATAGACGACTACAGCAGGGGGATTGAGGGCACTACAACAAATTGAAGTGGCAATGGAGAGACGTAAGGTAAATACAGGTATGAGAGGAGAAAAGCCAACAATGATGGAGGGAAGTGATAACATAGATAATGTAATATATGCCACACGGCTATAGGGGTTACTACACTTTAAATGTATGTACTTGTAAAGTTATACACTTGTATAATTATTAGATATATAAATATTCATGAATTAATTATAATTAAGAGCAGCAGAATTGGCATTTTGAGAGTATTTAACTTACATTTTTCAGCATAAATAATTTATAAAGGTGGGCAAAAAAGGTTAGGAGGGATTTGATTGGAGCTTTTGAAAGTGGACTAATCGTAACTTGTAGAATTGTCTTGGTTAATAGGTGGATGTAATATTATTGGTTAAAATTGCTCTAGGCAAGATGATAAATGTGACCAATACCAAAGATGTGCTGTAAAAGGATTAAAACGATTTTTGTATTTATATATATATATATATGAATGAATGAAGGTTTATATATATATATATATATATATATATATATATATATATATATATATATATATATATATATGAATGAATGAATGAATGAAGGTTTATGTCTACAGTTGTACTACAAATACAAGAACTTGACTATAAATCATGATATTTACTGAAATACTAAGTGGTAGGATTGTGTCTTTTCTAAGAAAGACCATTCATGACTTGCTTTTGAAGGAAAGCATTAAACCCTTTGCATGCATAGAAAAATATCAGCTCTTTAAACTTGTGAAAACAAAATTGTTGTGTCAATATTTGTTCAGTATGTGTTAGAGTTACAGAGGACATTTTGCAAGGTTGTTGTTGTAGAATAACATGACACGAATAAAACAACCAAGGCAGCTTCTAACAACATAGTGTGATTGAAAGTAAAGTCTATTCTCTAGAACCACAAAAAACAACTCTCACTGTAATTAAAGTACTGGTTCGTAGCCAGATCATTTGGTGTTGAAACATGAAAAGAAATGTTTTGTGAAGCAGTGTCTTTCAATGTAGTAATGGACAAATAACAGTCACCTCTATTGAATAGGTGACATAAGCAGGAAGTTCAGAGAAGAAAACTTCAAAAGTAACTCCATTAATTCCTCTTTCTGAAGAAACATTGATTACTTACCAATTAATAAGTAATCACCATGTTCCTTCAAAAGAGGAATTAATTTCTTTCATACTGTGTGAAGAGATGAATTGACCTTTCACATAAGCAGAAAAGGACTACACGCTTGCAATTGGACACTTCAGTGAAACCAGTGGGAGAACACCTAGAAATTGCAATCCATATTTTTATAGACATTCTTAGATGTATCAGATACTCATTATGAATAAAAAGGAGTGGAAGAGAAAATAAAACGTGGCTTTGTGAGAGCAGAGTAAAGGGAACATGAAGTCATGTGTGGGGTGATGGGTATGTTATATAGCTGTTATATAGGAGAGAAAAAAGTTGCTATATTCTGACAAAAACTGCCCCATTTACCTCCAGTAAAGCTGGGTATTTTGTTCTGTTCAATGTATTTCCTGCTATCCTTCATGCCTTGAGGTCCGAGGTCATTGTGTATGTGTACCATTTGCTACAGAGACTGTTTGATTCTAACAAAAAAATCCTCCTAAAAGAATTAAAATTTTTCTCCTCCAACAAGGCCAAGTAGTAATCTCTCAGCCTTTTCTTACAACTCTCATTCAGAGGTGAATGCAATTTGGATTTAAAATCTAAAATACACTGCTTTAAATGAAAATGTTATTTTGTCATAATACCAAATGATTTGGTGAGGAACTGGTACAATACACTGTTTGTAATTTAGGTGAATAGATATTGTTTCAATCACATAATGATGGAAGATGTTACCTTGGTTAGACATCTTTTATTTATGTTGAGTCAGACTTGTCAATTTCATACAACCTTGCAAAATATTCTTTGTAGGGCTGACCCTACAGGAAAAAAATTGAGCTTTGATCATTGCCATGGTAATCAAACATGAAGTCTCTGATAGATATTTTTTAAATAGTGTGCATGTGACAGGCTAGTTGACACTGTTTCTCACCAGCAGAAGAAATGTGTCCGGAACAATTTCAGCTCAACTTATCTTGAGGTCTGAATTGTGCCAGGGTTGGTTAAAAATGTCCGGCCAATGCAAACAAGTATGTGCAGCTGTTGATCTCTTGCTCTCCCTAGTTTTTCCATTCTGTGGTGCTGTGCACACAGATTGTTCTATGCGTATGTATGGACACACTGCTAATCTTTTGGTGAATTGCTTCCTACCGTCACTCATTTCTCTAAAATTTTGTTCTCAAATTTGATGAAATCCATCTTAGTGAACACTTTTTTTTCCAAGATATGTCATCCACCTGACAGATGTGGCATCTTAAGTTATGTTTAGGGACGGCTACAGAAAACCAGACAGTCACCATTTACATCAAACAGTGTGACACATCGCCTTCACTTGATCAGGTTGTTGATTGTTGCCTGTGGAATGTTGGTCCACTCCTCGTCAACGGCTTTGCAACATTCCTGGACACTGGCAGAAAGTGGAAAACACATTCACGTTGATCAAGAGAATCCCAAACATGCTTAATGGGTGATGTGTATTGACTATGTAGGCCAGGGGTGTGCAACCCTGGTCCTGGAGAGCTACTGTGGGTGCAGGTTTTAGTTCCAACCAAGCATTAACACACCTGATTCTATTAATCAACCATTAGGGCCCTTGTTATAGAGCTTCATTAGTAGAATCAGGTGTGTTACTGCTTGGTTGGAATAAAAACCTGCACCCGCAGTAGGTCTCCAGGACCAGGGTTGCCCACTCTTGATGTAGGCCATACAGGAACTGGTTGTTTTCAGCTTACAGGAACTGTGTACAGACCCTTGCAACATGGGGCCATGCACTACCATGCAGCAATATGAGGTGTTGGTGGTGGATCAATGGCGTGCAACAATGAGTCTCAGGATCTCATTACGGTATGTCTGTGATTTAAAACGGACACCAATAAAAAAGCACTTGTGTTTGTTGTCCCTAGCATATGCCTGGCCATATCATAACCCCACTGATAATCTATTAACGGCATGCAGACATCACCATTCACACTGCCATCAGTGAAAACTGTGATTCCAAGTGTCAGATGCCATCCAAGTTGGATATCTGCCTGCACAAATCAGTTCTGATGATCTGCATTCAGGTCAAGACCCTGGTGAGGATGACGAGCATGCAGATCAGCTTCCCTGAGCCGTTTCTGACAGTTAGCGTAGAAATTCTTTGTGGGAACCAACTGTTGCATCAGCTGCCCAGGTGGCTGCTCTGTTACACTCTTGCAAGCAAAGATTCTGGATGTGGAGGTTCTGTGCCGGCGTGGTTAAACATGATCTGTGGTTGCAAGGCCAATTGAATGCATTACCAAATTCTTGGGAACAACAGTTGACACGATTTTTGGAATTGAAATGAATATTTAATTTACATGCAACAGCTGCGGTGGGCATTCCTGCAGTCAGCAGGCCAATTGCACACACCTGAACTAAAGGTCAGTGAATCTTGCAGCATCATGTTGCATAATAAAACTGCAAAAAATGCAATAATCCTGCTGTTTAATCAGCATCTTGATAGGCCACACCTGTCAGGTGGATACATTTTCTTGGCAAAAGAAAAACATTAACTAAGATTTAAAGAAATTTGTGAACCACATATGAGAAAAATAAGCCTTTTGTATACATAAAACAATTCTCAGATTTTTTTTATTTCAACTCATGAAAAATGAGAACAAAAACAAAAGTGTTGCATTTCTATTATTCAGTGTAATTTTTACAAATACAATTTCAGTGGTGTGAGCTTCAAAGTCTATCCTGTGTATGATGAAATCATCTTATTACAAATGCCATGCCTTGGACTATTTGAGCTTGGCAGTATTTGTGAATTTGTGAAGGGAAAGGGTGTAGCTATAAATATTCTGCATACTGTATCTCATGTTATTACTTCAAAAGTTGTATTAAAAAAATAAAGGAAAAATAATTGGCTCAAAGATAAAGGGTAAGAAAAGGGTCATTCTGTCATGATATTAATGCATTATTTCTTAGGGGATTAAAGATGGCATCAAATTTCTTTAAATATTTCAGTGCTCTGTAATTTTGATGTAATTAGGATGCTAAGGATCTTCGTGGGATTCTGTTGCTGAATTGGCTGCAAGTTGAAGTCACTGGTGAATGCTTTTTGTCATATCTAGGACAACAAAATCTTGTTCTGTGAATAATAAATGTTAAATGCCTCAACTAGGCAGCCATCTTTCTTTATCACTTCATCCTTGCTTTTGCGAGCCAGAAGAAAAAGAAAGGATGGGAGAAGTTTAGAATTTTGAAGCAGACACCAGATTTAAAATGTGTTTAATTTGACAGCAGTGATATAAACTGTCTATAGAACATAATTGTGTACTTTTATCCCAAAACAATGATGGCATATCATTTTCCAGCTTTCTGAAACTTCAAATATAAGGTTACAGTGTCTGTCCTTTACAATCAAAGAGAAAACGTTCAATTTTAGAATCACTATTTACTACCAGCATTCAACAGGCAGAGGCTCTTTGTTCCAAAGGAACAGATAAGAGTGCCACTACCAGCCAGCAGACACGATGTAATAAATGACATGCCCCCACGTTCATCAACCAGTTGATTTGCTGGTTGTACTTATATGTCCATTCTCCCACCTTTTTTATTGAACAGACCTGGTTCATATCCGTTTCCGGCAGAAACGTAGGAAATCAATAACTAAAGCAGAAGTGGAAAGGACAAGAGGGAAGGCTGCAGTACAGAAGTAAATTAGAAAACCTCAATCAATGGAGTAAATTGAGCTGAAATGTTTAATTCATAACAATTTAGTGCATTCCATTTCAGAATAAAAGGAGAATGTGGAATTTTTGTGGAAATGCCCACTTGTGAGTTGGTATGTTCAATTTCAAGCACACTAAGTATTTTAACAGGATTACTGATTTTATTTGCTCTGACAACTGCCTTTGAGTTTTAATGAAATACATTTGGGTTGCTCGAATTCTGCTCTAACTCGATTATACTCAGTATTGATTAATCTTTTAGACTATTTCTATTGAATAGGCAATTAATCAGATAATAAAATATCAGAAAGCAGCGGAAAATTGGCCAAATTGCTCCTATCTATTCAGTCCAAAACCACAAAGATTTGCTGTTCAAAGTGTGACAGAACTGATTAAACAGTCATTCAAGGAGCAAACTGATTAGTTGTATCACTCAATTATCAGAATTCATGTCAATTGATTTCAGAGCGTTTCAGCAACACTTCCAAATGTAAAAAGATGACACTGTAAACTGTAAACAGAAACTGTTTTTCAAGATATAATGTGCCAGTTATTTGGATAGTTTTCATTAGAATGTGGTTGACAGAAGTCCGTGGATTACACAGATTCACAAGGATGTTGTCTCTGCTGTCTCTAGGAGTCTCTGGTGGTCGCCAGGCAACCTCAGTGACAGTAAGGCTGGAGGAAGTGAAGCTGACGAATTTATTGAGATTGAGGGCTAATTTCAATTCCCTGAATGAAATATCAGTCCGTCTGCACTAAAGTTCAAGATATGAGGTACCTGATCTTTATCATAGTTCTTAGATTATTGATGAGGAGGCTTTAGCCGAGTGTTGTGCTTCTACTTTATGTTTGATTATCAGTGATTTTCCCTTATAGTGAGATTCGGAAATCTACTGGTTTTCTATCCCACTATACTTGACCACCTGGTTTCCAAGGTCTAAACTCATACTGTTAAATGTTTTCTCCTTTCTCTTTTCCCTCAAGTTTTCCTGGGGAGTTACCCAAGGCTGTTGCACAAAATACCTTAAAAGGTACCACATTGAAAGTTAGAAAGGAGATCAAGACAAGGAGAAATCCTTAAATACTTTGGTGAGCAATTAGTGAAAGCTTAAGGTGGTTTGTGCAAGCAATTTTATTTTAAGGAAATATTAACTCTGACTTTAAGGAGAGTCATAACTTAAGGTGCAACTGGACCCTGGTTACAAACAATATTAGTGTTTGTGTGTTGAAGTAATAATTTCAGTCTTATATTTCTGTTGAAGGCAATATGGGTTTTATATTTTGTTTCACATCATTGTATTTTATTGCAGAGCTTCAGTCCTCTTCTTTTTGTGTGATGGAGGGCAGATTGACTGCTTAATCAGTCGCAGTGGAAACAGGTGTGCATCATTACTCTGTGGTGAGTCACTAGGCTCTGTCAAGGCAGGAAGGATAAAACTGTTCTGTAGTAAATGACATTCTGTATAATTTGTTGCACTCATAACTGTGAGTGTGTACATGTACACACACTCACAGCTATGAGTGTGCATGTGCGTGTGTGTGTATGTGAAATAGCAGGTAACACAGGTGGTACCAGTGATACAGCACTAATTAAGGTTCCAATTAGTGTAGTAAAGCCTTTCCAGCGAGCCAACATGCACAATAGCAGCACCCTGACTCTGGGTGAAACTGAGCCTTAATTGGCATCACCCTTAACACCTGAGTTTATTATGTCAATATGGCTGCCATGAAAAAGTTCACAGCAGACCAGCGTATGTGGGAGCTTGTGTGTTATTATGGTCCAAGTTACGTTTGATTGAACTTTCCTCTGTTTTGTTAAAGATTTGTTAATTAATCACTTTGGGTTCTGCAGGGTCATATTACACAGCATATAATTGACAGCTAGGAGTTTTATAATCAATATTTTGCATTGTATGGATTTACAGACATAATTTATGGACAGTTTTATTCTCTCTAACCTTCCCAGAAGGAGAATTTAAGTTGTCTTTTTAGCTATTTTGTAGAAGCCTACATCCTTTTATCTAATTCTGTAACATATTCATTAATAAACTGACATTTATTTTCTCATCCCACTTGGTGCGAGCAGGGTACACAATAGGATAAAAACAAAAAAAAGTTCAGTGAATAGTAAATACAGCTGGAGCTTAATAATATAATATTAAAGAAGGCAGACAGTAAGACGTTGGTGTTACAAAATGGGTTCCCTTGCTACAACAAAAAGAGTCAAGGACACAAAAAAGACGTGGCATTATTTGCTAATAAAATGATGATGATGATGGAATTACTGAGAACACCCCACTGTATGAAAAAAAGGAAAAACTGGCACATCATGTTGCTGTATTATTACTGAAAATATGAAACAGACAGAGTTATTTATAAGTGTCTGACAGCACAGACCTATGTAAGGCAATAAAGACATTATGATGAATACAAATAAATATGAATTACTTTATAATAGTGGAATATATATATATATATATATATATATATATATATATATATATATATATATATATATATATATATATATATATATGGCAAGAGAAAGTTAAGTATGGGTGATTTTACAGGTCGTCTTTTAATGCATATCAATTATTCAGCATTTTATACAGAGGTCACTCCAGTAGATAAGGTCATATTATCATAATAAGCCACCACTCACCCTTTCCAGTGAAGTTTTATCAATATACAACACTGACAGCCACAAGCAATTTCAGCACACAATCTCAAATCAGTGTATAATGTAATTTCCCCAAATAAACACATGGATACAAATGTGAATTCTGAATCACTACCAGGGGCCATGCTTTGCACCTGGATATCCCATCAAGACATATGCCAGAAGAGTGTAAAGTGTAAAAGTGTAAGACACTTGTGCAACCCGAGTTATCAGCCTTTGATGCTCTGTGTCAGTGATTGTCTCGTCCTTGACTTGGAACATAAGAATCAGTCATCTGCAATTTGGAGGAATTCATATTCCTCTTTCTTGCAGGGCCAGTTCAGCTGCCATGCACCTGGAAAAAAAACTGTTGCTTGAGGATTAACAGGAATGATTTGAGAGGTGTTCAACATGGCCCTTTTTTCCTCCACATATTGGCACTGCTACATAATTTCAACTGTCATTATGGCACTTAGTCTCCCAAAGAATAGAAACGGAGCTATCTGTGCATTAATATTTATGGATATGCTGGAAGAGGTAAAAACGCAACCTAAAAAGGTTGAATGTAAAAGTCTGTTAGACAGTTGACATGGATCAGCCGTTCGACGTGAGCATCTGTCACATTTACTATGCATTTTGATTGGCTGTTGCATGAAATTACCTTCAGGTTGAGTCTCGCACCTGTGAAATATGTTACAGAGGCTTTACACTACACAACTCAATTGCAACTCAGTTTTACTGTGTAAACCCAGCTGAAATTGTCCAATCAGCTGGGAAGTGGGTCCTAACTTCTTCATTTCCTTTTGTGGAAGATCTTTGCCTTTTCTAGGCCTGCCCCATGCATTTAATTGGTCCTGGGTGGTTCTCAAGATTTGCCAACATGGCAGAATTTGATTTGAGTTCATGTATGGATCCATGCTTAGTCCCTGACTCAGGTGATCCACACTGACACTAGAGCAGCATCTGTCATTGTCATCTTCAGGTTGAGGAGGGGCAGTGTACCTAATGAGCATAAAAGTAAACCAGTCATCATAATATTATGTGTAGTTATGTTTATGGGCTGTCGAGAAGGCATTGACCTAAAGAAATAACCTTGGATCACCATAACACAAAGCAAAAGTTCGATTTGTTGTGACACCTCTGCAAATACCACACAATATCAGGAGTAAGATCGATATCTAGCCCCATGGCTATAGAGCAATATGTTCAGACTCGTTCACATTGTGGTGATGGACTGAGATCACTCTCTAAAGTTGAGCCACAAGAAATCAAACTTATATTCGCTTCAACACATCCAGTCTATCCAAGTCCTTTCTGCACTATTAATTTTAAACACACACAGACACACACACACGCCTGCCATTCTGATTGGTTTAAGCTACGGCAACAAACCATAATACTAAGATTTCAGGACCTTTTCTTGTACTTTACTTAAAATGTCAACTTCTTAAATGTTGCACATCGGTACATATTAAAACCAGAATCCCATCAAGGCATGAAAGTGTACAGCGGAAGTCACACATGGAAAAACCTTAGCATTCATTTTTTCTGCCCAAAAACCAATAGAACTGACTGTTGAAAATGGAAAGCACATATCATAGACTGAGACTCTGGCTTTGGAAAGGAAAACATGAAAGGAAGCAGAAGAGAAAAGGAAGGTGGAAAGGACTTGGAGATGGAAAATCCTGCCAGATCAAAGACTCTTGACATTGTTTAATATGCCTTATCGCAGAGGGGAACCCTCCGGGCCTTCAAGATATTCAATGAAGGCCCTGGGGAAAAAAAGAAATCATTTTTCTAGGCTATTAACTCATTTTTATTTTTAAAGCAAGTCAATAATATATTAGTAACAATTTCTAGATTAATATTATAAACTAATATTAATATTTCCTGGGAAACAATGGTTTAGAATAATAGGAGTAAATGGACCAATCACAGTTTTTCTTCCAATGGTATCTGGGTAGCCTAATCAGCGACTCCACCAGCAGGGTCTTCGGTGGCTGTACCAAACATAGATGTATTATAAGACCTGCACCACCTCTCAGCTTCGTGCTGATTTTTCCCAGTGACCGCTTGCGGTACTGCAACAAGAATCCCACGTGACCCAGGTTTTTCTGTCGAAAACCTTTTCTACCTTTTCTAACGGTTATAAAGGTTCTAGAAAAGTCTCTTTTCCCAGCATGATGTCACAGTTGTGTGCGTTTACTGCTGTGTCTCGGAAACTAGCATGTTTTATTTATTTATTTATTTTTATCCGAACAGTTTAAATGTAATCAGCAAAGTGAAATGAATGACTCAAAGGTGAGTTTCTTCATGATTTACATTGTCTTTGTTGCTTAGTTTTGGCAAACATTATATCTACATTGAAATTCACTTGTGTCTAAGATGAAAAAATGCACAAAAATATTGGATTGCCATCTTTACTTCTTGGTCAGTAGCTAACTATTGTTTTAGACATATTACTTTCATTCCAGCTAGACAAATATGAAAAGTAAGTAAAAGGGTCATTTGCTTTTTTCATTATTGTTTTTTTATTATTATTATTAGATTATTACACAATAGATAGCTTTAAATGTCCTTTTTTCCATAATCACCTTTTCACCTATTGAGAAATACCTTTAAAATGCCAAGCCTCCACCCATCTGGGTCAACGGTTCCTCACTACCTTTGCAGCCTTTTTAATTTAAATGGGAGCAATGTTTCTGTTCTTCTTTACGTTCTTTAAATACAGGGAGACATTTAATTTATCTTAAATGCTATTTTGTCTTTCTGTGTGACATATGGAAGTGGTACGTGAAATATCAGGGTGCAGATGTTGATCTAAACTGAAGTATAAGGCAATACACACCGTTATACTTAAATCACTTGGCCTTTGTGAAGTGAAGTGAATGTATAAATGCAGCTTGTGTGAAAATAAGTAGAGCCTGACCAATACTAGATTTTTGAGGCTGAAGCTGATATCGATATTGGAGAGTAAAAAATCCAATAATCAATATATTGGTCAATATTTTATCAGTGCATTATTATTATATTATCAATGCAAAAAATGTCAACTTGACTTGATATATAAATAAAAGTTAATAAGAAAAAATATATATATGAATGAATATATGATATATATATATATATATATATATATATATATATATATATATATATATATATATAAATGAATATAATTTATATTCATTTACATTTATGTTTATATAAATGAGGCAATGAATGACATCAATTATTGGTACAATTCATTCATTTACTGTCAAGTTGACAGACAGTGCATCCATCTGGAAAACAGAGGGGGGGGGGGGGGGGGGGGCACATACAGAAAGGGAGAGAGAGAGAAAGAGAGAGGGGATGGAAGGAAGCCACGCAGCCCTTTTATCACCTTTCTCAGACAGCTGATGAGGTAAACCTGATATTTTCACTACTCTTGGGATCCGGAGAAATGTCTTGCCGCTGCCCTGTGGTCGGATCTGCTGACAGCCACAGAGCAGACCTTTTGATTTTTTTCTGTTCGCTCTACACATCAGGGAGAAACATTACTTGCTAGCACATTGACTCTTGTTGTTTTTTTATTGTGTCTACTACTGTGTTTACTCTCCTAGCCTCAGTGCTCGTTGCTTGGTGAGCCGCCATTACTGTTTTGCAAGAGACTTCAACGAAGTCCACGACTGGCCGTTTTTTGCGACTACACTGCTTCGACTTGGCACCGTGAGTCAGGCTGCTGGCTGTGCTGTTAGTAACAAAATCAGAGTGCCCTCTGCTGGAAAAACAAAGGATTGATTTCGCTTTTTCGTTGTCGACGTGCAGAACGCCCCTCCTTCCACAATCCAGAACAGTCTGTTTCTAGCATTTTTCAGTCGCAAAAGCATGACGGCCCCAGGTGAGATGTTGGATGCACACTTCATTTTACTAGTGTTTTATGCTAATGTGGACCAGGCTACGAGCAGCGGATGCTTCCTAGAACTTCGTTTCAGACATTTGCAGTAGGTTGGTGTCTAGTAGTAAAAAGAGAATGAAAATGAAAAAGGTGAGAAGACATTGTGAATTTGAAGATGCCACTGAACTACACATTTTGCACCGTTATATTAAAAATTATATCAACCTGATGTTCCTTAAAAATAACGCATATCGCATACAAAAGATACCAAAAATATACTGTATGTTACAGTTTTTGTAATTTATCATCAATCTCATTTTAATGATAAATTACTAAAACTGTGACATATGTTACTGTGAGTTGAGTTTATCAAAAATACATTAACATTTTTCATATAACTAGACTTTTACTGAAGCACTGTTGTGCTTGAATGGTTAAGTGAATATTCAGGATTGTGGTGCATTATGCTTTTAGTGGGCAGAAGACTAGAATGCTACAATACAAATGCACTTCATTTACCATTTACGTTCACATGTATAAAATGCATTCCATTCCTTAATAATGAATTCAGCCATGACATCATAGTCGGCATCAGTTTGTCAGTTCAGAGATTGCTGAGGTGTGTGTGTGTGTGTGTGTGTGTGTGCATGCTCACATGTGTGTTTAATCTGTTGAGGACTTCCTTTCAGCAAACTGATAAAAGAGGAAACTCTTCCTCAGTGTACTTTATTTGGACCTGGAGATGAAGGTTCAGTTTTTCAATTTGTACATTTTCATACAGGTTAATCTTAATAGAATCTTCAGTGTGTATGAGAGTAAGAGAGAGAGAGAGAGAGAGAGAGAGAGAGAGAGAGAGAGAGAGAGAGAGAGAGAGAGAGAGAGAGAGACTCCACTCTTTCAAACGCAAAGGAAAAACAAAGTTTCAGTCCCACAGACAGTCATCAATGTTCATTGGTATGCTCTCCTGTAGCAACCAGTCATTTAGTAAAAAACGGTTGCTTTTGCTTTTGGTGTGTGTATGAAGGACTGCTAAATATTTACCAGTGGATCAAAACCAAAAGAAAATACTTTGTGTACGTTGTATGATGGGTGAGGAGGTCATTGAATAATTCAAAATATCAAAGAAAGTGTTAAATGCTTATAACACATTGTTATAATGTATTCGAGGCTGCTCCACTTAAGACTGCGTGTCCATACTTGTTCAATTTGGACTAACTCCCAGTGGGTGTCCAACTCATGATGTAAAGGCATACACTGCAGATTTGGTTGCTAGGTTGCAAAGTCATGAACGTGTACAGTGCTACACATAGAAAGGAAGCAGCAAGAGAGAAGCAGCAGCAGCAGAAATTCATTTGAACCGTATTGTCTGTGCACACAATGACACTTTCCAACTATAGCCCAATTGTCTGCTCTGCTAATTCTGTCCACTGAGTGCTTTATATCAGTTATCACAGAATGAGGTTAATTGGAAGATCCATGAAAACAAGGTAAGTGTTAATTAACTTTTACTTTTTCCTAATTAGAGAGACATCGGCAGAGACCTAGAGACTGTTCACATGCTCTGTAACATGGATGGTTCTGACAGCATTAATACATTAATCATGTATATAACATGTGTCTGGAATCAAAGATCTGCAGGGTGTCTCTGCTGACAAGAACCACACTGTTTCCACATAGCTTTGCGAGAATTGAGCAGAATATTGAGCAAGGTCTAAATATTAAATGGTTGGGGGTGTAGAAAAAACAATCTCTGCCTTCCATAAAAGGGTCTATTATTTAGGAAAGGTAGTCATATTTCTTTAGTAGCACTAGCGCATCTGACTTTTATTTCTAAAAGTTGGATCAATGAAATAGCTGCAATTTTTTTTTTGCATTGACTAATTTACAAAATTCATTATCATAATGTATTGATGACTATTACTGCTTTGATATCAGATTTTATCCCAACCACAAATCTTTTATCTGGGCTACAGTGCAGCCTTACGACCTGTCAACACTTCCTAGCACTTTATCCCTTTCACGGGTCAGTTCAGCTGAGTCATATAGTGAAGTCTTATTGTCTGTGGTATCCATGTCTGATCATCTCATCTTGACCCAAGCGATGACAGTAGACATCCACGATTCACTTAAGGCCACATTGATTGCTTGACTCATGGAAAGGTTTTACCTCAGCAGGAAGTTGAAATCGGCTGCATGTAATATGTGCTCAGTGGAGTCTATAACTTGATGCTGCAGAGGCCCCCTGCAGACTGAGTGAAATATTTTTCACCCTGCATCAATAGGACACTGACCAGGTTTTCATCCCATATTGAATGTCTGAGATTCAAGTCACTGGTTAAAAGAGGGGGATGAATAAAAAGCTCTCCTTGGACAGGAACCACAAATATGCTGCTTGTTAGACCAGGATCTAGGTTTCATTTGAACATTTGTGAGAACACTATAAATGGTGTTCTAGGGGTCATTTTATTCATTTCCTTAGATTCTGATGATTTTCTATGCATCAATTTGCACTTTTTATGCATCATGGTTATGATGAACATGTCTATATTTATTATTATGTAAATGAAAACATAAATCCCTGCTGAGTCAACATGCACTCTCACAAACACACTCTTCTGGCCTCTTTCTGCCCAATTCTGCCTGCAGATGCATAGGATAACTCCATGTTTCATTGGTCCAATCAACGCCCTCTTGTTGTTTTGTCCTGCCTGTAAATATTGTTCACGGCACATTGGGTACTTTCGAAATGCCTTTCAGGTGGCCACTTTAACAGCAAATAGACAGGCCAGCAAAGCAAGTTCAACTTTTGCTGAGCTGGCTTTACGGAGCCTAACACTAGTGTTCCTGGATAACAGCTGGTTATCAACTAGCTCAGTTATTTATGGATTTTCTATCCATGAGCACATTCATGTGAAAGAGGCAGCGTTGTAAGTTACAAGTGACATTGTCAAGTAAAATTATCCAGTGTCTGTATCTGTCTTTCCCGCACATAGGGGTCACCCAGACAATTTTGTGTTTTCAATGAAAAGGCATACTTTTATTTACGACCTAACATGATTGCACAAGGGTTTTCTAATCATCCATTAGCCTTCTGGCGCAATGAGCAAACACATTGTACCATTAGAACACTGGAGTAATAGTTGCTGGAAATGGACCTCTATACACCTATGTAGATATTGCATCAAAACAAGTCATTTGCAACTAGAATAGTTCTTTATCTCATTAGCAATGTATAGATATAGATATAAAAAAACAGCGCTTTTCCTTTAAAAATAAGGACAATTTAAAGTGACCCCAAACTTTTGAATGGTAATCTATACAGAAACACACAGGAGGCTTGTGAGTTGCCTGAACGAACACACACACACACACACACACACACACACACACACACACACACACACACACACACACACACACACACACACACACACACACACACACACACACACACACACACGAAGAGTGATGGTAAATTGTACATCTTCAATAAAGGTAGTACTGAATAGTGCTTGTCCGGAAATTCAGCACAAAAGCTCTGTTAAAAGAAAAAAAAAATCTGGACCTTGTCAATTTTGAAACCCTGGCTATGGCCCTGCCAATAAAAGACAAATTCATGCATGAGTATCTGTCATGCTGCACAGAGGTTAGGTAGACGTTTACCAGATGCTACTGATGGTAATTGTTTGTCTGGTTTGAAACGCTGTGTGAGTCGATACCGTGCTGAGATCACACTCGGTGTGGGAGGAAGCGCGAGTGGGTGTCTGATTATAACCATGAGTGAAGACAGCTTGTATAGATGCTCGTTATTATAAATATCACAATTTCTGTGATAGCGGTTGGTAGATGGTGAGCAGACTTAATGGCTGTCAAAAAAATCGTGAACTCTCCTGCAGGCACACTTACAGTCAGCGCTGTGCCCACAACATTCCAGCTGGACCGCCTTTTCTCTCCTCCCTCGGTGTGATTCATTCATGTTTGCCTGACAGCGATACCGCCTTTTTTTTACTAACTGTGAGAATGGGCAGACCTGACAATGTTGCCTCACTAATTCCTAAACCCCGTCTACGGAACTGTCAATAATAGACAATTAGTTGCATAGATAATTGCTGTGATGCGCAGAGGTTGAACAGGCGTTTACCAGATGCCACTGATGCTAAGTGTCTGGTTTGGAACCCTGTGTGATTCGATAACTTTGCTGAAATCACGCTCTGTGTGGGAAGGAAGCACGAGTGGGTGTCTGATTATAACCAAGGGGGAAGACAGATTGCATAGATGATGCTCGTTATTCTAAATATCACAATTTGTTTGTGTTAGCGGCGGGTGGATGGTG
Organism: Lepturacanthus savala; assembly: GCA_030544235.1. NCBI lineage: Eukaryota > Metazoa > Chordata > Actinopteri > Scombriformes > Trichiuridae > Lepturacanthus > Lepturacanthus savala. The sequence continues at coordinate 5,174,272 of CM060484.1, read as the reverse complement.
CGGCCGGTTTAATGGCTGTCACAAGCTGTGAACCCTCCCGTAGGCGCCCTTACAGTCAGCGCTGTGTCGTTTTTTTCCGGCCGGACCGCCTTTTTCTCTACTCCCTGTGTATGTGATTCATTCATATTTGCCTGACAGCGATGCCGCCTCTTTTTCTGACTCAGAGAAGGAGCAGGAATGACAATTTTTGCCTCTGGCTCATTGGTACAAACCATTAATAGCCTCACATACCGCAGGGGTAAGTGAATCTGTTAACCAGACACCCGGCAGCATAAAACTCCCAGCTCGCCCATGTATCAATGTCTGTGTGGAAAAGCACACTCCTAACTGCTGTTCCAGACGTGTGACAGCAGACAAGATAAGCAGGCATTGATTTTTGGCCCCCTGACATTGGCTGAAAGGAGAATCCTGCCCTGATATAATTGGGTTGGGTTCTTGCTATGTGCAGCTGTTGAATAGGATATGAGCCAGCAGATGGGTATAAGCAGGGAATGACTAATATGACATGCACTACACTGACTCGACTGACCCTAAAGTATAAACTGTCTTCACGCTTCTTTGCTTGCGCTTCAAAGCAAACTCATCCCCAAACTGACCTGCCTTACAGAGAGGTGAGCTTTCATCTTATAACGTTCACAGCAGATTGAACTGGGGTTTGTGCAAAATGAACCGAAGCTGCCATACAGTCACATAACTCAGTTTACAGAGAGGTGAGCTTTCAGCTCATGCTCTCCGTTCATTTGCTTTTCTTCAAAATACAACTCCATTTTCCAGATCTGATTTAGCGGATTCCTTTCGATATTGTTCTCTGTGAATCATACACACACACAATACGCCTATAGGGTCTGCTTTAATCATCGTTGTTAATCTGGATAAACATATTTCTATAAATACTTTAGAGAGACACTTAAAATTCAATTCATTCACTTCTATTTCTGAGAGGATGAAATCGCAGCGGTGAAGCAGATCAGACACATGGCAATTTCATGGAATACATTAATTTATTCATAGGCCTGCGATAGTGGTTTATGTTTTGTTTCTATGCTTGCCAGCAAATACATGCATATACTCATACATGTGGTGATTTGTGTCAAAGAGACTGTAATATCTCCACCACGTCTGAACCACAGCACAAAGCGGTGACTATATAGCTACGCCGATGGGCCGTAATTTAGTCCCTTAAGGACTTTATGAGCTTATGGCAGAAACTGTGATGCAATTTGTTTTTTTCTTTTTCATTTCAGCAAAACTCGGCACGAGTTAAAAGGAAATTCCATATGGTGGCTGGACTCAAAGCCATCATAATCAGAGAGCGAATATCACAGAAACTACTAGAAATAAAGTAGTTTAGCAATTTTCCAATTCCAAACAAATCTATGTTTCATAGAAAATATGCCTGTAAAGTGTCTCAAAATCAACACATTAATTCACCCCCTCCCCCATTACTATAAAAAATAAAAATAAATAAATAAATAAAACTTGGCCTTTATGTTTTTGGTAAAATAAACCGTGTCCCATAGTCGGGAAACAGCAGAGACCATTGAACTGAAACTACTATAATGCAGGTTAATTCAAAATCGAATGACACTCAAATCGCTCCATCAGCGCAGTTGAATAACAGAGTCAAATCCATTTTGGTCTGGATTTTCATGTGCACCAGCAGCACATACATTGATATTTCTTAAGACCACTTTATAAAAATGAAGGATCTGTGCCTTTCACAGTATTTACCTGTTGCCATGGTGACTCATAATATCCCAGCTCTATTGATGATAGCTTTTTTGTTTTTAACCACCACACAAGCTTAACTCATTGTGAACATGGTCAGTGTTGATTGAACCTCTATAAACCTCAATCAAACTGTAATTGATACTTTAACTTTTTTTTCTTTTTTTCTTTCTGAACTACTTATTTCCTGCTTTAGACCCAGATTCCAATTCTGAAATCACACAGTCTTCAAAAGGCTTCATGCCATTCTCTCTATTTTGCAAACTCTTCATTGATGCCAAATCTCCTTGTGTTCAGAAGGAACCCACTGCCATTCAAATGGCAAAACTTCCATTTCCAAGGCTGTTGTTCAATTTGCAACCACAGCTTCAGCAATCTAAGGGCTCCAGGTGAGCACTGTGGTTTGTCGCTTTTTTATTTTGCATTTTTCATTGTTTTCTCTTGTCAGAATTGGCCTATTTTCTACTGTTTGTTCTCTGCAAATCATGTGCAAATCATCAATTCCACATCTATCTGCATTTGCTGTGATGTTTAAGCTACAGCACTTTTAGAAAAATAAGGACTATTTTTATATTTGTTTTTGTTTTTTTTATATTTGACTAAAAATATTATATAGTCATATTTTACAGGAGCACTACAGGACCACTCTATACTCCATCTCTGTGAAGTTCATAACATAGAAGCGACAAAATCTTTTGGAAAGTGATTTATTTGTTGTTTTTAGGCTAGATATGGCACCGACTCTACTCTGAGCTTATCTTCTCCACTAGAGCTACAAGTGATGTGTAACAGCTCAGAAGAATGAACCCCAACCGCTTCAGAGAGAGAAAAGAAAAAATAGATCAGAATAAGAAAAAAGGTACAGAAAGGTACAGGTAAAGTGTCAGCCGGTAGTATACAATTCATGTGTTATTCACACAATATAAACTTAGTCTGAATGTGGCATTAACATTATAACATTAATTCCAGGGCGACAGCAAGAAGGTTAGCGCAGCAAGAAGGCAAGCAAGAAGGTTGCAGGTTCAAGACCTCCTTGGTCCTGGGTCTGGGACCTTTCTGTGTGGAGTTTGCATGTTCTCCCCGTGTCTGCGTGGGTTTTCACCGGGTACTCCGGCTTCCTCCCACAGTCCAAAAACATGCTGAGGTTAATTGGCGACTCTAAATTGTCCGTAGGTGTGAGTGTGTGAGTGAATGGTGTGTGTGATTGGCTGGCGACCATCTGGGGTGTATCCCTGCCTCTCGCCGTAACGCGCTGGGATTGGCTCCAGCAGACCATGTGACCCTAATGAGGAATAAGCAGGTATAGAAAATGACTGACTGACTGACATTAATTCCAGTGTTTTGTACTTTTGTCACTTGCTGCCACAGATATTTCTGTTTCATAATCAGTGAGGAATCAGTGAAGACTGATTATTTCTTCTTCATACCCCACTAATCTAAACCATTGAAATCATTAGTCTGAGATGAAATATTGCATGTTTTAGTAATGCACTTTTCTGCGATATATTTGAAGTTTTGATACCCTATATTACATGATATATTTATAATTTACAAAAGAAATTCAACTCTTTGTAGTATTACAGAGCTCTCTCTCATATGCCTCGCAGAATGCACAGGTCATTTTTGGTCTGTCTCATGAATATTCATGAGCCTGAGGCTGATTTTTCACTTGGAAGAGTGAATAAAGTGTGTATGACAGTGGGGGCACATGGAGGAGCCAGGTGGGTGTGACAATAGGGGCAGGTGGGCCCTGCTGGGAATCTCTACAGGTGGAAGGAGCTACTGCATCACATCACAAAGTCAAGAAAGTACAAACAAAGCAAAGTTTCTAAAAATCCAGATAGGGTAAATATCTTGTTTTTATATAACACCTAATCCTTATCTAAAGACTTGAAAGACATGAAAATGTGTGCATGATATGGGACTAGGGTTACAAAGTTCCCAGAAATATAATAATATCCAATTCAAAAGCTCTTGTGCTTTGAGCTTAAACGTGTGGCCACCAGGGTTCTAGAAATCATCTGTGCACGTGATGGTGGAATGCGCAGTGCATGAAGGGGTGGGGCTTCAATAGCCCTGCAATAGGCTGTGTGCATGTGATTAATGAGTGTGCCTGCATTAAAGGGATAGTTCAATTTTAGGGGGTAAAATTAGCCCCTCGTCATGATTCCCATGGTCATAGCAATAGGTTGTTTACCTTTTTTTTTGTCCATACAAGCCTTTTCCAGAGCTCTGAGCTGCTCAGCTGCTACTATATTTTTTGTTTTCCTTCATCAAACTCAGCAAATGTTGAACTATCCCTTTTATTCTGATTGTTTTAGCAAAGATAATATATGATATTATTATTATATTTTCTCCAAATATATTGAAGTGTAGCAACTTTGTAAATATTTATTTATTGATTATTTATTAATTATTTATTGATCTATTCACATTCATTCCCATATATTCTTGTTTATCCCCAGAGAGTGTTTCCAACTTTGAAAATTCAGAGAATTTTTAAACCCAAAAGTGGGACCTTTAAATTATAGCGCTCACAGTATTGAGGCTAATGATCACATTGCTCTTGTCAAGTTAAGTCTTCATATAAATATTCGATAAGATCATTTACGTTTGCAGGCGAAGATCCCATCAGTGATCATGTGGAGGCTGCCTGTGAAAAGAATAGCTCGCAATAGTTATTCCTGTTACTTCTGATCCCTTTCGCCTTGAGCCGGCTAAGATGATGATATGAAAGCTGATGTATGCAAATGACTGCCTTTGGACCTAAAAAAGAGTGACCTGCCTTCTAATTAAATGCTTTAGTTTAGCAGCTTCCCCTATCTTCAGAATATACGGCTGATGTTTTTCCCAGGCCACTTATGAATATGTGTGCCTGCAGCAGCTTGGCTTTTCAGCACCGATGCTGTTTAGGCTCCAGCGTCTAACTGAGCGTGCCGCTCTTTGGCAGCATTCAAACAGCTGCTAAGCTCTGACATGATGTTTTACATTGACCCTGCCGTCATGTATAATGAAAATAATTTATATAAATACCTTCAGGAGCGCATTAACCTGCCATCATGAACTGCCTTGATAGCATGCTGTCAATGAACAGCCACCATAGATTAATTAAAGCAAGCATTATGTGGTCTTGAATTTAACTGCGGTTTCTCGACAGGAGAATTTTCTTTTTAGTTTGATGATACAGAACTAGTAATGAGTTTTAAAATCTGAATTGCAAACTATGTTTGAGTCTACATTAACAATTTTTTTTGTACACAATGGGAAGAGGATGAAATCATCACACACCCAGTTTCTTGAAAAATCTTATCTGGTAATAAGCGCTGCATTGCTCAGTGTGATAAGAACAAGCTTACACGTTCTGAGTCTCAGCACGGAGCCCAACCGTGTCCAAGCTGTACGCACAAAAGTAGTTTTATAATTTTGATATTCCAGAGATTGTGTAACACACTAAAAGGAAGATAACAATCTGTGTAAGAGCCTATAGCTGTTTTATGAAATGAGATATTTAAATAACGTTTGCATATCAGGAATATTCCGCTTCCTCTAATTGCTGCCTCTAATTCTGATTCGATGCGGAGTGAGGTGCTTCAGGTCTAATGTTTTTGAACATTTATATGTAACAGCTAAACATTTGTTGAAATCCCTGTATTTTTTTCTCTCTCTTCATTATGTATTGGTCGTTTCAATAAACAAATTATTCATACTGGTTAAGTTGAAGACAGGATATAATTACCTGTATGTTTGCATTCACATCAGATGACATTAGTACTGTAAAAATCCCTAGAAGTTAACATTTACTTCTGTGCTGTTATGCTAATTTCCTTTAAACTGCTGATGGAATTAAGACAAAGATATTATAGAAGTCAGTGAAACATTGTTTTTGAACCAAATGCAACGTAAATGTCAGGCTGTTTGTTTTGTTTTTTTTTTTTGTTTTTTTTTAGCAGAGAGGAGGTGCGTGAACTCAGCTGTGACAAGTTTCATTAATATCTCCCTTAAAGGGACAGTTTGCCTTTTTTAGAGGCGGGGTTGTATGAGGTACTTTTCCATAGTCAGAGCATTAAGTGCAGTAGATTTGAGACGGCACGCTCCCAGTGTGGAGGAGCAGGCGGGACGACATGTCCGCGAAGCATTGAGCTGCTTTTGATGAGACCAGCAGCGAAATGTATTTTAGCCACCTAATAAAAGATTTCTTTTATTTCAGTTTATCTGTAGACTATATTTAGAATTTCCACCGCATTCCCTTGTCTTTTCTTTTGGCACTACATTTTCTAAACCCTTGAACTTCCTTAATCATGCCTGCCGCACACTGTACCTCATCGCAGATCAGCTATGTGGGTCAGAAACTTACCTGATGTTAATGTCTTTATTTAGATTTTTTCTTCTTTGAATGACTCTACAACTAAATTGACACCCGATGTCTGCTATTTATCTCCTTTCTGCAAATACTTTCATTTATATTTCAGTGCTTTTAGAACACTCTGTATTACTTTTATTTATTTATTTTGTCTGAATAAGTGCATATTCTAAACAAATTTGTGATTGGGCCTGAAGGGTGGCTGTGTGGGGTTTTTAGGGAAGAGGGAAGGCATCATTTTTGTGCATTGTTGTATTAATCAGTTCAAGGGTTGTTATGATAAAAAAAGACATCTACCTCACACAACCCCACAAAAATGTGAACTATCCCTGTAATACACTCAAATTATTTCCATTTCGGCTTAAGATACTCAGAACAGACCCTGCATGTCTGCATTTAGAAGCATCTTTAGCTCCTTAATCTTGTTTACTCCTCTATCACTCCGGGTACTATTTCTGGTGGTTGTTACAGAAGCCAAGAAGAGTAAAGACAATGCTCCTCTTAATGTTAGACAAAATGTTTTTGTTTTTTTTCCCTACTGCGATTGACAATCGGGGTTACTAGAAACTGTAGAACTTGCATGAACTACTGGTACTTTGAAGAGTTACATGAAACACTCATCTTTCCTGTCACTTTCCAAAAACAAATTCTGTTTATAAAAGTACGTCACTCTACCTTCAAAAAACACCAGAGATTTGTGTCAGCATTTAAGATAGATAAACCTTTGAATACGCAGCCATATCTTAAAAAGTCACATGAAAGGCTTTGATAAAAGATTGCAAAAAGGAACATTAACATCCAGTCATATTGTTGTCTGTACTATAAACCCCTCTCACAAGGGGAGTAATAGGAGGAGTGCTGTATTGTTTAGCCTTGGGGGGAACAGAGAGGGGCGACATTAATGTTAATAATGGTGCTGCAAAGTGGAACACGGCACACTCCTCGATAAAAGCGCTGCCATATTCAGCTTTAAAGATCTCCTCCAGGCATGTTTTAAGATGTATATAAAACTATTTACTTTGAATAATATTTTGTGTTTGGTATGTTTTTTGTTCTCTATAAAACAGATCAATTATCTTTTGGATAAGCGTGGGCATGCAGGGAGGACGAAGCAGTGAAATGGGAAAGTAAATGAAGAAAAAAAAAATGAACGAACATTCGTCACTTTGTCTTGGGTTCCCTGTTTATTCGATTTTCTTTTGTCGGGCTGAAAACAGATAAATAAAGATCAGCTTGCAGATGCTGATACATAAACAAAACCAGAAAATTAAATGTTTTCTAATCTCCTCTGATGAGACGATGCAGTGGACGAGTTTTGAACTGCACATTCAGCACTATGAGATACTAGCAGAACGTTACGAGATGTCACTGTTTTCAGTTACCTCAGAGGTAGAGCAGCTGTGCCATGCAGAGTATGAATGTGTGTGAATGGTTAAATTATTGATGTGTGGGGGTATAGTCACTGCCATCAGTATGTAAATGTGTGTGAATGCGTGAATGAACACTTGTAGTGTAAAATGCTTTGAGTGGTCGAAATGACTAGAAAGGCACTATACAAATGTAGTCCATTTACCATTTACGGTCCAGACATGGCTGCTCGTTGGATTGATTTATCTGATCTTACTGAAGAAAGTAGTACTGAGTATTTGCTTCCCGTGTTGTAGTGATACAGTTATTGCTTCATAGTGTGGTGAATGTGTGCCCTAGCATTTGGGAGTTGTTGGATTGTGTATTTGTTCAGTTTGATGAGGGAAACCAAAAAATACCATTAGCCGAGTAGAAGTAGCTGAGCAACTTGTGGCTCAGCTCCGCTGGTCTGGAAACAACTTGTATCAACAAAAATAAAAAGCACCTATTGTTATGACTATGGGAATCATGACGATGGGCAAATTTTAAAAATGTTTAACTTTCCCTTTAAGGCGAATTCTGGAAAAACGTTAGAACACCACCTTCGTTGATGTGAAAACAACATAGATAGATAGTTCTACTCAGAAAGAAGGTGGGCTGACATTTGCTGCTGTAGTTAACATATCATAATCATAGCTGAGAAGTCAACAACTCATGGTATCAACTTTTTCTGAAAGGATTCCATGGTGCAATCTTTTTCATAAGGCTCAAAGCACTTAATATAGGTGTTCATTCACCAGTTCAGATCTTTTTTATATACTGATGGCTTACAAGGTGACGTTTCACTATCTTGCCCAAGGACACATCAACATGTTGAATGGAGGAGCCAGAAGTCAATCCGCTGATTTTCCAATTGATAGACGACTTCTCTACCTCCTGAACCACAGCTGTCCCATCCAGCACATTCAAATGCTTTAATGACGCTCTTCTTCTATTATTTGGACACGTCCTCCAAACTGAACCAAAAATATATTGTTGGTCCCTGTACTGTACTAACCAGTACCACAATGCATGATCAAGTAGTTTCAGGTAGACCTTCAGATGTGATCCTAGATTTTCTGTATCACAATGCTGCTTCGCTTCTTACCAGGGTAGATCACTATGGCAACTTATGGTGAATATCAAAGCTACTCCCAACATGGTTAAAATCAATCAATTCACTGACAAAATAAAGGGGTCATTGTTCCTACAGGATCTTGATATGGACAAAAGAGTTTGCAATAAAGTGACAAGTAAAAAAGATCAATATCCTACATATTTTTATAGGTCATTAGAAAAGTTTCCATTTCCAATATGAACAGAGCAATAAAACAGAGCTTCTAAGAAGCAGAGATGATTTTTGCTGCATTGTAATTGCATAAAGTAAATTTTATTCCTGGAATGAAGCTGACAGTGTGGATGAAATTATACCCTGATTCACTGCAGCTCAGCAACAGCTCAGCTCAGAATAACATGAGATGTGTGAGGATACCTCGAAATAAATACGTAAGCAGCTGTTGTCTTTCATTCAAACAATAATCCATACTTAACTCACACACACTTGTTATTTGGCTCGCATTATTATAGATGGAACATTTGTTTCACATGGACCTCATCAGTCAACTATATTTCTTCTCTTTAATTCTATAGCAGAAACAGTCTGATGTTAGTCTAACATGATGTTACTGTAATTCTTTTATATGCAGGCATAATCAGAATAATGTCTTGATCATCTAACTAAATAGCATAAAATATAATATTATGACTTGGTCTAAATTATTCCTATTCTTTCTAAATTTTCTTATTCTTTTGTACCATCATTATTTCTGTTTTACATATATCACTTTTTCTGTCCTTAAAACGCAAATTTGTCCTTGGTGGTATCATCATTTAATCCCATATCTTAGGTAGAACAATCATGGCTCTGATGATGTCTCTCATAATTAACTGGATGACATACTACTTTGTTAAGGTTAGGAAAGCTTCATCGTATTGGGTAGAACAACAAAGAGAATGGAAATCTCTTGTGTTAAAGTCAGACTTTTAGTTGACAGATTTTCTAGCTATATATTTAGGACTTCTATCACTTGGACATAAATGTGTTGTTTTTGGGGACGCTTGCTGACACAACTGATTCTGGCGTCTTTTGCGGGGGAGGACAGGCTTTTTGTGCATGCTTCGATTAGCATAAAAACAGACATACACTCTGTTCTTTCCTTGCCAGTCTGAAGAATGAACAGATACTATTCAAGTGAGTTATGTATATAGTTGAAACAATTCTGCTTGGTCCTTCTTTTTACATGTAACAACCAATTCATCTGCACTATTAGCTGATTAGTAGCTTGTGCCTGTGCTCTTGAATAAGTGTTCCATGCTCTCCACAGTGAAAAAAGGACTGAAAATACATCTAATAATAAATTCCTTTTTACACACACTGTCAGACAAATGAAGAAATGAAATTGTTTCTTTAAGATGGATCAGAATGTCATACAGCAGTAGCCTCCAACTAAAGCAGAGTCGTGCACTATTTTAAAAAGACATTTAAATTTACACAACAGGAGACAGAAAATTATTTAAAAGAGAAATTATGGTAATATATATAAAAAAAATGTAATGTCTTGGCAAGTATATTGAATCAATCATCCACAGATCATAATGCATGACTTCAAATGCAAACTGAATCTGCAAAGCTGGGTGCCGAGCTCCCCGTCACGCCCTGATGTTGTCTTACCATCTGGAATGTGTAAAGTGTTTTTTTTTTTCCTTTTTTGATCAAAAAAGAAATGAAATGAAGAAATGCAGGGACACAAATGGCAATACAGCAGTGAACAAATGTCACGTAATAAACCAAGAGTGGTCAGTAAGGTGTAACAAAAAGCACACATGCAAAGTCACTATAATAAATTCAAATTATTACATGCCCAGACATAAAGCATATAATTTAAAGGACTAGTATAATGAATTATAATATATTATAGTAGTGCGTGCGTGGGCCAAAACAACCCACTCTGCAGAAGATGAATCTATAAACCCAGGATTACATTCAGTGCCACTGTTCTAATGTATTCTAGTTAGCATGCAGAGAACGCACATCTGCACACACAACTTTAAGCCAATTACTTCAGCATAAGTATCTACTCATTATAATGTTAAATGTTAAAATGACAGCAATAGATTCAGCAATGCATGGGGTTAAACATATTGTGAAACGCGTGCATACACAATACCCAAGAGGTGCCGCTACGTCTAAACCCGTTTAAATGTCACGACCTACTGGGGCTGTCATTTTTTATTTGAAATGCTAGCAGCCAAAAATTCACAGTGATTAAGTGCAACCAGCCAAACCTTGAGCGCCAGCTGGAGAGGGGGCACCCTGTCTATCTGACCAATTGCATGCCCTACTTTATCAGTTATCTAAACCAGCCATTCTCAACCTTGGGGTCATGACCCCAATTGGGGTCACAAGATGATTTCTGGGGGTGGCCAAATCATCTTGGAAAAACATAATATGAAAAATTAATATAGCTTCCAGATGTTAGGACCAAGAGTGGTTGGTTGGTCTCAAATGAGGCATTTTATTACTCAAACCCAGTTACTGTCAGCCATAACTACACCAAAACAACAACGAACCTAGTCTCTTGTCTGCTCTCCTCATTCACATACACACACACACAGACACAGCTGACAGCTGTCTCTCTACCCTCCTCCTCACCTCATCATTAACCAGGGAATATGCGTTCACAGACAGTCTGAAATCTCAGAGCTTAAATTTAAATACCGGATACTTAAACATTACGAGTGTAAGGGTCATTACATTAATATCAAACCACATATTTTCAAATAGAGCTATTTTAGTCCTTTTCTGCTTCATTGTTCATCCAGATTTCATTCATCTGAACTGGGCATGTGAGATCCTGGTCAGTGAAGCGTAGGGTGGCAGGGGTTCGAGGAAACAAAAAAAAAAAAAGAAAAAAAATCAGCCACCAGAACCACCTGTGAAACATCTGGCGCTGGGGACGACACCAGTGGGTTCAAGGCTCTGGAAAAGCTGTATCAGCCTGACTTCACTGCGGTGAAATTGGCTCGTTATTGTTTAATGGACTTGATGTTTGGTTTTAACCATGCTTTTAATCTGAGACCAAGGCAGTGTCCATGTAAAAAAAAAAAAAGGAGTGCAGTATATAGCCACACCATGATACTCTGATAGACTATATTATTACTGACATTGCTCATGATTTTACTTTTTAGCAGAAAACAGCATCCCAACATCGCCAATCTATCGTTATTTGCTATGGTCTGTGTTAGGGACCATCTGCAAGTTACGTGTTTCCTTCACATGTTTGTTTGATTGATGATTGATTGATTCCTTACTTCATCATGTAATATTCATAATTGTGAATATGAGGTACTACAACAAACAGAATGATACAAAGTATATGTACTGTTTTTGTTGTGAATATTTTAGGTATTATGTGTGTCCTATGTCCATTTAAAATATTTATTTCACTAAAACCTCACCTGTTGTAGTTAGGGCATTGTGAATATGATGTACTACAGCAAACAGAGTAGGAGAAAGTCTCAGCAGCATAGACTGTATTATGTTGCATTATTTAAAAAAATAAAATGATCTTTTATGATCTAAAATGATGATTTAAAAGGTGGTCAGAGGCAGCAGTGGATGTTAAATTTGGGGTCACGGCTCAAAAAGGTTGACAACCACTGATGTTGTTCTCTTTGATGATGTAAAATAAAGGATTGAAGTAAGGAATGTATTTGTGTTTGAAGAACAACATTGGCTATAAGGGATTGGCGTAATGCATATACCATCATTCATTGCAAGGCTCAATGCACGATGGTATATATTGCTTGGTTGTACACTACTTTTCACGATGCATTGTGGGATACATTGAGTTTATTATATAAGGTATATTAATTCTTACTATACATTCAGACAGCACTACAAAATGGACACATGCTCATTGTAAAAAGACACACTGTCTCTTCAAGAGTCCCAACTGGAAGAACTACTTCATGGTTGCAGAGGAGGTCTCCTATAGGAAAGTATTGCCAGTGTCATTACACAATCTATACTGGACACACAATCTCTTATGCACATGCAGGTGTGATCTTTGACAGTTAAGTACAGCAACAACACATGGACGAATCATATAGGTCAGACAAATGGCATGGTATATTATTACTAGAAAATGGTTCATGTTAAAAATCTGCAAAATGTAAAATGGTCTTGACTTGTACTTGGCTGTGTTTGTCTGAGATCTGTGTTTTGTTTCTTCGTTTTTTTTCCCCACATTATTTGATCAAATAGTAAGACTTTTTTTCCCTTGTATATTTGTTTTCATATAGTTTATTTTGGTAAAACTGTTCATTTTCAAGATGTCAGTCTTTGGACCTGAAAGTTCTAAAAGTAGTGTTTACTTTCTTTTTTCTTTTTAAAAACTTGAGTCGTACGGTTCTCCCACCTGCCAGGCTGAGGCTCCTGACTCTTCAATGATTAAAAATAGTAAAACTACCAACATGTCTCGTTTGTTCTTTGTTACTGAAAGAGTTCAATCATCCAATCCCCCAAAAAACTCCAAACAACAGTGGATGCCAACAGCAGAATAAACTGTTTGACAATGGAAGGGAAATTTGACACATTTCAGTTGGAACTTCACCCAATGCTCAGCTCTGATGCTCATCCCATAATGTCATGATCCTTATAAATGGGAAATGAACTAACTTTCCAATGATAGAACATATAATACTAATAATACAATGTTGATAAAAGATCTCCAAAAGTTTTTTGATGAGTTTATATGAAATTTTAAATGTATTTTTCTTAGACTTGACTGCATGGTCGAGAGGAGAGAAGACTTGGTCGGGTGTTGCCAGCTTCTAGCCTTCCTTACTGTCAAGTCACTGCATGTTGTGATGTTTTCCTGCTAAATGATGGATGGGATTGGAGCTGAGTGAAGACAGACATTCTCCTTAGTCGCTGAAGAAGAGTTGGCATCCATCACCTTCCTTGGTGGATCACTTGAGTATCAAAGAAGATCTTGTTTTTTTCTTATAAACTTCCATAGTATTTTTTCAACACTGACCAAGGAGTACTAAGTGAGACAATTATTTGATTTCCTTTAATATCTCAACTATCCATTGTGTTTCTGTATTTGAAACAAAGGAATACATATTGACAAATTTCTTTTTTTTATTTTTGGTAATATACTACTGCCAGACTCAGAATCCTTTTCCTGTTCCAGTACAATTGAATTTAACGTGGGTGTGGTGGTGGTGGGGAAAGGTGGGCACCTCTACAGGCAGAAGGATCTACTGGACATCACAAAGCAAAGTAAATACAAAGGAGCCATGAAATGGCTAAATCCAGGTAGTGTGCAATTTTTTGTATGCTTCAATAATCCCAAAATGGGAAACTGCAGTTTCTCCATTTTTGACCCATGCCCTAAGGGAGTGGTGGGCAGCAGCCTGAGTGCCATGCAGGGAGGCAATGGGTACCTTTTATAACATCTAGACCTTATCTAAAGAAAAAAAAAACATGAAAGTGGCTATTTCCATGATATTGAACTTTTAAATGTAAAATCACATTTGTGAAATACTATTTAACTTACTAACTTTTTGACTTTGAACACAGATTCTCTCCTGTGAACCACATATTTTTAGATCAAGACCATCGACTGTCAGCTTGAGGCGTTCGATTTTTCATCTTCACAACAGAAATAATAACAAAACTTTAAAGTGCAGCTGAATTTCATAACATCTTAGACGGCAATAATTTTAAAATATGAAAAGGGAGCGAAAGATTCTGGTTCACACATGAAGGCAGGGAGAGTTCAAAGCAACCTTTTCCCTTGCCAAAATGTAGCCTAAATTTGTAGTGTTATTTAGCTCACTTCCCAACCAGCTATTATTGCATCGGCTGGTAAAATGGATGCTTTAGATTATCTAGCTTCATATAACTACACCATCTTCATTCTAGCTTTAAATCTGAGCCCACTACAGCATCTGAAACATATACAGTTATGTTCAATATAATAGCAGGGTGTTTAAAAATGTGAGTAAAGCTACCATCCTTGTAATAACTTTTCAGTGCATTGGGAAAACTGCATTTTATATCCGAAATCAAATCGAAATGTGAAGAAAAATGTGTAAAGTATTATATAAAAAATGAAGAAAAATGAATGTTGGGCCTTTCAAAGAAATAGCAGTGTCTGAGTATTTCTTTACAAACTCAAATATTTTCTGTATAAACTGAAGAATTTTCATGTTTTATAATTTCTGTGAATCATTAAAATAATATTTTATTGTATAACCATGGTTTCTTAACACTGTTTAACAATCCCTGGATTAAAGTCCAGGGATTGGGTTGGCCACTCCAGAACTGCTGCTTGTTTACTCGTGATACTGCTTGTTTACTCGTGTGTTTGGGGTCGTTGTTCTGTTGAAACACACATTTCAAGGACATTCTCTTTCCATGATTCCTTGCATGTGATAAATAGGCCTGACACACTAGCAAGAGAAATATCACCATATCACGATGCTTGCAGCACCATGCTTCACTGTCTTCAGAGTGAACTGTGGCTTAAATTCAGTGTTTAGTGGTCGTCTGATAAACTGCCCTTGACCCTTGGATCTAAAAAGAACAATTTTACTTTCATCAGTCCTCAAAATGTTTCTCCATTTCTCTTTAGGCCAGTTGACGTGGCAAACTCTCTTCAGCACAAGGACGAGGAATCGTGGATTTTGGTACTCACATTTTTAAACACAATTCTATTATTTTGAACACAACTGTATAATCAATTCATATTAATCTTTGTATACCTTAATTCACATGCTTATTGTGTATGTCTTTTTAAGCATCATACATCATGTAAAGGAGACATTATATAAGAGAGACACCAATAAACTCTGTGTGCAAGTACCAGTAAAAATAGATTCTGTATCCTGATTCACACATGAAGAACCGTTTCACCCGACATTATGTAGCCTTACTTTAGAGTCTTATTTAGCTCACTTCCCTACAAGCTGGTCCCTGCCAGCCACTGCTAGCAGGTGTTAGAACCAGAAGAGGGATTTCCACACACCACCACAGACCATAGCTGAGTAGTTACACACAGCCAAGCCCAAGCCTGTGTGAACTCCACCGTCCCCAAATTGAACTGTGCCAGAGCCTCAAAAAAAGCGGACATTGTGCAGAAGGAAGGTTACACACTGAACAGGGTGCGACTTCCAGATAAGGACAAAAAATAAATAAAAGGCTGCTGTTTCACTGGGTGATCACAGCCACGTACCGGGGGAAACTGTTTACCAGTGGTGCATGACACTCGTAACAGATACATTTCCGTGCCTATTCACAGGAGAGTTTGGGGTGTGTAGTGAAGACTGTGGAGTCAAAGAAGGATCGTTATCTGCCACTCATAAAAACTACTCATCAAGACAGAATAGGGGAATATTACTATCTGTCACCTGTGATTGTTACCATAACCCTTGTCACGTAATTATCCACTCTGGCAGCAGAGCACGGAGGCATCAGGCAGCTGCACTCTTTAACCCGGAGATAAAAAAGAGTCGACACTTGGGTGATAACAAGAGGCTACGCCTGACACCGCTGGGTTGGAGCTCCTGGACCACTTTGTGTGCTCTCCACCTGTAGAGAACCACTACTGATATTCAATCCACTCAGTGAGTGGTGGTAATGGATTGGAGTTAATGTACGATGACCTCCGAGGATTTTGAAGATACACTTACGGTGATTCATAAGTGCATCTCCTCACGTACGTGAACTGCAAGGTAAACGTCATATTTGAACTGCAGAAGATAATTTGGAACTTTGCCATGTGTTTTGTTTGTGGTTTGTTAATGATTTATTCTCGAGTTAATCTTATAGTTGGGTATCCTCGCTAATGCAACAAGCCTATGGTAAATATCTTTTACTTGATTCCAAGTAGTTCTGGGTATGTGTGGCCTAGTGTTTGTCTGTATTTTGGTCTCATATTTATTTAATCATGTATTTGAATACATTTACAAGCAATATGTATAGTAGCATGTATTGGCAATGACATACATGACATTTATTGAACATTGACATTGTTTATTTAGTACATATTTCAGATGATCACTGCATATTTCAGTCACTTGTCAATGCTCTATAAATGTTTCCATATGGTTATTTTAATTTATCATTCACTGCCACATATTTAGTTTGTGTGAATTATTTTAGCTGTTTTTTATTGGGTGAATTGAGATGTTTAATTTTAATCCCATGGTGCTTTGCTGACTCAGTTTGCTCCATTTTGATTTGATGAATTAAGAAAATGTCTTCATATGTCGAATTAGATGTGGATTGATGGTAATATGTCTAAAGATCTGGGATTACACTATCGTAATATAACACATTTGTCAAATTATTATAACATGAATATAAATTCAATTTTTTTTTTAAGATTTAGGCATGTGATAATGGATATTTAAATGTAAAATATTGGAATTAATTTAGAATGAACACAAAGGTTCATTTCATTTAAAATACTATTAAAGGCCATATGTTTTGGTAACTTTAAAAACATTGTCTCCTGTGATGGAATGATTTTTAATAAGATGACTGACTGTCTTCTGCACGACAGAAGTAGTAATAATTTCAACATTACTACCATAGTTTAAGTGTCAGCTGAATTTCAACAAGAAAACAACATTCTTAAAAATATTCTGATTCACACATGAAGACAGAAAGTAAAGGAACCTACTCCCTCTTTGTAATGCAGCCTAAATTTGGAGGGTTATTTGTCCCACTTCCCGAAAAGCTATCACTAATATTGGTTGATGCTTTGGTTGCCTAGTTTCAGATGGTAACAACATCTTCTTTCTAGCTTTAAAAATGAGCTGCTACAGCCCCTGAAAGGCAGTGAAGCATATCAAAAAGTTGAATGCATTAAAGAATCCGAATCGCAAAAGTGAACACTTTCATTTTTGAAACAAGGATTAATTTTACATTAAATCATTCATTCATTTATTATATAATATATTCATTCTAATCTTGGTACACTTTGATTCACATGATGTTTGATGGATTAAGACAGGCGTATCTTACCCCAATTCTGAAGGATATTGTTGATCTCTTGATTAATGAATTTTCATATATCAATATGTCAGCCAGCTGTCCTTTCTTGGGTCAAGATGGAACTCTCCCCGGGGTGCCATGTTTTGGCTGGAGGAAAGACTGTCTGGACAGCAAATGGGTATGCAGGCAGCTCTCCTGCAGACTTGTTAGGTTTGCATTCACAGAGTCCGTACTGCACTCAAGAGTCTCCTTAATCGATTAAATGTCAACAAAGTTGTTTTTGCATCTAAGGCTCCTGATATATCTGTATGAACGACCTCGAGATTTCAGTATCATATTAATCCTCCGATATGGGAACATGACTTAAACAATATTTTAAACACCTGCGTTGGATTTCTGTTTCCATAACTTGATGCTGCATTTAAATGGATGCAGTGGCAAGTAATCAGAGCTGTTGAGACAGGTCTATTCTAATTACTTACAGGGGTCTATTTGCAGGCAAGTGGAGCTCAGAGTGCATTTGTTTTCTACAATGATTAATAGTGTCATGGCTACTATATCATAAATGTTTGTCACATTTCCAGGATTCTCAGGTAGCCTGTTATCAATCATGGATGACATTTACTGTTGCATATTAATGCACTTGAAGTTTCATCACTGGGGTCCCCACAGTGATTGATGCAGCAGATTGTGCCCATATCCACTTTGCTACAGCCCTACAGAACATGAGATGAATAGATCGTATCCCAGACTAACAGTGACACACTGTTGTATCAATGGACAGTTTTTCCCCTCTGTGCCTTAATGATAGGCAATGATAAGCCTGTTTAGCCATTTACAGTGAACATAGTTTTTCGCTTTCTGACTCTTCTCCACCCATAGCAGTAACTGTTTTTGTGTCTTTTGTGTTGCTCCGCTGCTGAGTCGGTATATATTTTGTTCTACTTGATCGAACCCATCTTTATTCTTCCGCGTATCCACTGTCATAGTCTACTTAATCTGCCGAAATTGTCTGCAGCACGTTTGCATAATCGCACAATTATTTACTACGCCGAACGAAAATATAAAAGGCAACTCTTGGTTTTTGCTCTCATTTTTCAGGAGTCAAAATAAAAGATCTCAGATTTTTTTCTATGCGAGCAAACGGCTTATTTCACTTCAATTTTGTTGACAAATTTGTTTAAGATTCATCTTCATGAGAAATTCTCTCCTTTCCATAATAATCCATCCTCCTGACAGGTGTGGCACACCAAGATACTGATTAAACAGCAGGATTATTGCACAGGTTTACTTTAGGCTGGTTACAATAAAAGGCCAATTCTAAAAACGGGCAGTTTCAATTTATATATATAAAAAAAAAGAAAGATTTATAATAACAAGAAACACAGAAAATAAGAAATCCTTCCAACTGCATAGTTAGAGCAGAATAAGAGGTGTAACAATTATAGATGATGTCTTAATATTCACCTCGTCTTGTGAGACAAGGACCTTCAAGTTCAACTTGAAGACCTTTATTTGTTCCTGAGGGGCAACTGGTTTCCTTCAGTAGCATTAAAGACAGAGCGAGACACGGAAGATACAAAACAAAACACATAACCACACATTCTAAACAACAACATAAATACAAGAGTAAAGATCGACACAACAAGTACAAAGATAACAATAATGGAGAAAAGAAGGAGGAAACAGACATGAGTGGAGATGATGCTGATGCTACCTGCACTTCACAGAGTTGAGAAGTGAAATGGCAGTGGGGAAAGGAGACTTTATATCTGTTAGTTTGACTGATGGTTGTCTGAGTGCTGAAAGTGAGAAGCCTGAAATCCAGCCACTGTAGACTAATAACAGACTAGCTGAAAACCCAGTAAATGGCTAGACTGTGTATGGTCCTCATGGGAAAATATGGACAGATAGGTAGTGCTGCAGTGTGTGTGTGTGTGTGTGTTGACTTGATTATTACTCCTCTCTGCTAGTTACGGAGCCCCTAAAGATACATGGGTTGAAAGAACAAAATAAGGACTACGTTTTTGGAGATCTCGCAATAGATTTGCAGAGTTATGGAATGTAAAGTTCACATTATACCTAATGCTCATCTCGTAATTCCCAAATAATAGCCGAGGGGTTTGTTTATCACTTAACAGATCACATATTTATTTAAAACCACGCAGCATTGTGGGACAGGAGATCAATTCTGCTCAGCAAAACTGCAAAGAAATACGGTAATTTACTCAAATTCTTTTATTAAACCAGTATGACTACTCTATAACTTACATTTTTCAAAGGGAAGATTACACTCCAGTAAAATTGAACGTCTTGTGGCTGCTTCTCCAAAGGTTTTCCTGCATATGACAAAAAGTTTCATTTTCATTTCATTTTATTCTTTTTTAATTTTTAAACCATGATAATCGACAATTAAGCAATATTACCCGAGAAAGTGTTCTTTAACGTCATTTGAGGACATTAGCGATGTGGTCAGGACCAC
This sequence comes from Lepturacanthus savala, assembly GCA_030544235.1. Taxonomy (NCBI): domain Eukaryota; kingdom Metazoa; phylum Chordata; class Actinopteri; order Scombriformes; family Trichiuridae; genus Lepturacanthus; species Lepturacanthus savala. The sequence continues at coordinate 5,154,244 of CM060484.1, read as the reverse complement.
AAGGTAAAGAAGAAAACATGCAGTGTCAGTGGGCTCATCTACTTCTTTGATTTTTTTATTTATACATATTTTTTAATAAATTAAGACTTAAAGTTTGTTTGGGACTGGTGTATGTTAATCAAAATAACATGAATTCAAAGGGGACCCTGCGGTCAATTGAAACTTGGCTGTTATTTGGTAATTTATGGTAGTCATTAAACTAAAACTTGCTTGCAACCGCTATTTCTTTTCCTTCAGTGCTGGAGAAAGATGTGGCTGAACCACAATAGCCAATGGTAAATTCCAACATGACAGACGGGTCTGTATGGCTGGACTGGTCAAGCCAAAAATGAGGGTGAAATCCTACCTGAAAATATAATGAAGAGCTGCACAGGCCAGCTCCTTTATATCTGACAGACAGAAAATGGAGGCAGGTCTTCTGTTGATTTATGTTCTCATAAGATGGCATGCATTTCTGTAAACAATTCAGCCTTTAAATCATAAAAGCACACATTATTTTTGCATTAAATGAAAGTGATGTTTTTACTCTCTCTGTGCAGAAAAAAAAACAACTTGGGTTTTTGTTTACTTATAAACCTTTTCTCTAAAAAATGCTTTCATGCTTCATGTCACCATCTGAGTGGGGTGAAAGAGCCTGTGATTACCATAGTGGCAGATACTATTTTTTGTTTTAGTAAGTTGGCCCTGGCCTGCTGTAAACAAAAGACCTTGAATGTGCTGCGAACTTTAAATAATGGTTATAAAGGCATCATGTGTCAGCGTGCTATTCACCGTGGCCTTGCTGTGGTAATGCCACACTCCTTAATCTCCCTCTGGTGTCCTTTTGTGACTTTCCAGCTTGATTAAAGCACAATGTCGCACAGCTACTTTTTGATTTACCTGATATGTCACACCTGATGCTGTCACAATAGTCTTTTGCGTGTAGCATGCTGTGATCACAAGAGAACAATCATTTCTGTCACTGAAGAAGCCAACAAGCAGGCCTCCCCCATCACACAATAGATGCTTTTTTGACTTTGACAGTACTTTTAAAAAGGAAACTGAGCAATCACAGTCCCTCATTATTTATTATGATCACCTATTCCCTTGAGGAAGTCTAATAAATTGCTTTCTATAAACATGAGCTTGTTTGAACTCTGAAATAGCATAAAATGGTTTTAGGAAATCAACAGTTTAGCAAGGATAGGCACAAAATAGGTATTTGTGCATGTGTGTGTTGCTTTCCTTGTCATTCCCTCAGGAATGCACTTCACATTCTCCTACACTCGTGTATCTGGATAATAAGAGACAAGAAGGAGCAAGGTGTTAGGTTGACAGTAGAAGTTGTGGGACACATTATTATGGATTTTTGTGCAGCACAGTAGAATTTTTCCACCTAATATTGTGCTGCAGACACAAAAAAGCTAACACCAAAAACTTTCAATGTGCATTTCACTACCATAAATTGTCTCCAATGTCATTTCTACATCCAAAGTTTAACTATTCCAGCATCTTCTTCTGCAGCATCTTCTGAGACAAAGCAGTGTTCCTGCAAACTCACAAACTGTAAAATGAGACCTCCTGCTCATTGTTGTCGACTCTGGAGTGTTGCTGAAATCTTGCTGAACCCAAACTTTTTGGAAATGACTCCTGTTGTAATCAAAAGTGGAAGTATCGGAAATGCATTTAATTTTGAACATTTATCATCATTTGACTTTTTTCTGTATCCCACAGCTGCCACAGCTTTGAAGATTTTGACTAATGACACTAGTTTATGCAGAATGACTGTTCACCTTTATATTGAACTGTGGAAAAAAAGTAAAAAAGAAAAAAGTTTTCTCTCTGTGCTGGTGTCTCTCCCCTTATTTAGTTCTTTTTTTGTTTCTTGCTCCCTCAGGAGGAAATGTTGGTGCTGCTGACTGTTATGTTCTGCCTCTCTGAAAACCCTAGAAAGCATTAAAGTAAAATGGCTAATAGCCTACCACTGTATGATGTTTGATTTAAAACAGTGTTCTTTCATTTGATTCTCTTTGATTCTTTTTTTTCCCCATACTGTACATTTACTGAAAAGAATTAATTTGGTAGCTTCCTTTATCTTTTTTGGCACTGCTTCCCTTTCTAAAAAGAAAATTACATCAGCCCCAAAATTCTCATTTCTTCCTTATGCTTGGTATGTCAGCTTTAACTCATGTACTTGTCTTCAGGTTGTGCTCTATTTTCACTGTAGAAGTCAACACGTTTGGAATCAGGGCTCCTGAAGTGGTTGAGAAGTAACTTGAAGTGTGTATTTAATCTACATCACAAGTGTGTGCACAGATAAAAAGAAGCAGAGGAGAAAAAAAAATCAGATGTCCTCAAGTTCATCTCCTGTTCTTCACATGTTGCTTGCCAATGCTCCTCTGAGGCATCAATGAAATTTTTACTGGTTGCAAAGGAAGGACTTTCTCACTTTGAAGTGTATTCAAAGTTCGCCTTTTTTTTAAGAGCTAGAATTTACTAATTTACTGACTTTACCAGCCCCCCAAACACACACACACACACAAGTGCAACTCAATAAAGTGCAGTGCTGGAATTGTAAAGTACAAAAGTTTACTGTACACAAGTATAATTTACTTAATACTTGTATTGTACTTTCCACCTCATTACATTTATTTGCCACTTACAGTAATTAGTTTACTTACTAATACTTTTCAGATTGATGGACACTATATATATATATATATATATATATATATATATATATATATATAAACAATCATATAAGATTATAAAATCATGTAATAATCATAATCATCATGCAGTTCTACAGTAGTATTAAAAGGAGCTGCATGATGAGTTTTACTTTTTATACTTAGATAATACTTGTACTACATGAGTAACATTTTAAATTCAGGACTTTTACTTGTAAAAGGTTATTTCTTTTCATTATCTTATTTTTTTTTATTTACTTTCACCCAAGTGAAGGATCTGAATACTATGTACATCACTGTTAAGGTGTGATAATGACATATCTGTGTTGTCCAACCATTTATGTACTCTATAATAAGCTGGGCAGCGAGCAGAGAGAAAGTATATAAGTAAGAGCGGCTGAGATACTTCTCTGATAACAAGCTGTTTATATCACACCTAATGAGCGGAAAACCACCTGCCATCACTTGTTATCTGTTTGATATTTCACAATATGTAAGGGGATGCATTTGTTTTCAGATTTACAAAAAAAAAACAACTCTGGAATTCCATCCTTTTTTAGCAGATTGCTTTAAAGGTTAAGTTCACATTTGTTCAACTCTGTCTTAAAACAATAATGTTGTATCCATATTTACATTGAAAGTGTTACAGTATTTCTCCCCATTATTGCCCCCCTGTCCATACTGACTTTCACAATTCCTTCATAATGCAAGAGACGGCGCAACAAAAGTTTAAATGAGGTTTCAGTAGTCTGACTTTTATCTTCCAAATTCCAGTTATTTTAATTCAGAATTCTCTTTAAGTTTCTCCAGACAGTGTTTTTGCACTGAGCTTCAGCAGGGGACACAAAACCCAAGAGACAATTTTAAAGATACGCATTAATTTCATAAACTTGGACTGCCTCATATTACTTTAGGCTGAACTTTAAAAGTATTTTTTGCAAGGACCACGTCCCACATCACTTAATTCTGTATCTCTAAGGGAATCTGTCAGTATAGGCAGGGGGGATGATTACAGCAACCAATGGAGCTTAGCATAAGTTTAAGAAGAAAAACTATCCGTACTTATGGGTGGAAAAGAGAACTGGATACAGCCTTTGAGGCGGGGCACCGCTCATTCCTATGAAATCTGCTCCGGGGTGCATGAAGCCAAAAAAGTCACTTCCCGCTGTAAAGAAATAGCCAGATGAACGCATACTGTGCATCCGCTGGCAAAATCGGTTTAGCCCTCCTGCTAACTTGAATGGGATTAAAATAATTCAATCATGTGGCTTTTCTAGGCTTTCTAAATATATGGATTATATTCTGATAGTGAAATAAGTCATTTTACGGGAGTTGTGATGCCCAGAAAAATGTATCCACCATTTTAGAGGTACCCATTTTCCGACGATTGTGTGTGGGAATAATGCTTTTTGTGTCTGATATGTTTTTTTTCCAGAAGAAAAGTTCAATTATCTTGTTAAACTCTTTAAAATTGCATCGTCTCCTTCTCCCCAATTAGAAATTCCAGAATTTATCCATCCATCCATTTTCTATACCTCACTAGAGTCACTGAGGATACACCCCAGACGGATGCCAGTCTAACGTTGGGCACAAACACCATTCACTCACATACTCATATCTACAGGCAATTTAAAGTGTCTAATTAACCTAAGCATGTTTTTGGATGGCAGGAAGAAACTGGAGAAAATTCCAGAGTTTTTAAATATGTAAATTTATTCATACAAGTTGTCTCCTACTTCACAGAAGTACTCCAGTGTATGGAACTGGAGCTCCATATCAGACTTGTATAAATTATATATTGTTCCAGGATTGGTTTCTAAAATATGTGTGATGTCACAAATCATTCTCCTTAGACTGGCTAAAATTATTTTTTCAATGACCACAGAGAAACACATCTGTCCAGTGTAAAATTCTGCAGGGTGAAGCTTAAATATCAAACTGCAGGGCCAAGAAGGAAAAATGGGAAGAGGGAACGGACCAGTTTTTGCCACGATTTCTATCGACCAATCACATCTTACCTGTCAAACGATGAATTTACTCCAGCAGCCAGGTCTGCACTCATCAGACTCTTGCTCCTCTACTCATCACTCAGCATCTCTCCATCCATCACAACCACCAGTTTAGACTCATATCAGGAGATATTCTGAACTGTTCTGGGCTTCACTACCATTTACAAACATGATGACTTCAAGATAGGGTCTATTCACTGAGCATCCATGTTTCATTCATTATCATTTCACTCATTCATTATGCACATGTCAATAAAGTAATTGTTCACTTAGAAAAATGAGTCTCTCCTGATTTTTAATTTCCTTCCTTCAATATACAAATGGGGTTGTAATTATATTTATGAAAAGAAATCATTAACCTGTCCTTCGAACTGATTTTTATTCAGGTTTCCATTTATCTCATGGATTTATGTTGTAAGAACACACTGATTAGTGCAGTTTACTCTTGCAAAATCTTCTATAGAAAATAAAGATAAAATGAACATTGCTCACACTTAACATCCTGCCTTTCGCACTTTTACTGTTTGGCATAAAAATAAATTAGCCGAGCACAGGCAAGCAGTGAAGAAGACTGCTAGCAAGCAAACATAGATGTAAAAAACACACAATTCACTGTAAAGAATATGGATTTTTCTTTTTGTCAACAAAACTATTAAAAATTCATCAGTGAACCAAATTGCTCCACTAGGTGACATACTCCTTCCTACTGAAGGGCAGTTTGGAAGTATTTTGATCTGAAACTGCTCCAAAGACTGATACCAGCAATCAGATTTTCAGTCTCTGGTGAGCAGTTCTGTGTCAGGCAGATGCTACATATCATAAGTATCATATGCCTCATATCACAGCCTCTTGACATTTTATTAAAGTTGCTTAGGAAATGTGTACAATATATTACCCAGTGGCTCACTGACATGTTTTTAATAGTTTTTGGAACAATGGAGGGGCTGCAACACGCCTGCATTTATGATAAAGAACAATAAAGAAGAATGGTCATCTCTTGCAGTCATTAACAAGTAAGTGCAAACTCAAACATCCAAATCCAATAGTGCAGGAGGTGATCAGCTGAAGTTGTACAAAATCTACAGCTCACACAGCGCAGAGCGACAGTATCATGAATGTAAATTTATTGACAACATTTCAAGCTGCTTAATTAAATTTTGTCTAGTTAAAAAGAACATTCAAGAAGTCTACAACCATGTTCTTCCTATCCACAATTGTCAGTTTAGATATTTACTACTACAATCTGTACTACAATTATGTAATTTACAGATATTTCTAATTAAAATATGAATAGTAGTAATTACAGTTTGAGATATGTACAATTTGATTCGATTAGTCATAATTCCACTTCAAGATATATTTAATTCTCCGTAATTAAATATATCTGCATGTCCCTTAAATTAAGTTTTAACTTGGCAAAATGATATTGCAGATATCTATATCTGGAGTTATGACTAGTGAAAATTAAGATATTAGATATTATCAAATGATCAATATCTTGAACTTTTCTTTTTTTCTTTTATTGTTGATGCAAATACACCACCATAGCATCTCAACACCTTTACAGCAGAGTCCTGTATATAGGATATAGAAAATAGAACTATGTTGCTCAGTATCTACTAGGGGGTGGCTTCAAACTAGGTCTGTTCTGTTATTACTTCAGGAAAAAATATTGATAAATATATTGTTTTGTTGGTTTTATTTTGGTCCACATCCCCATAGCCCTACAGCATATAAAGTTGCAATCCAATGGACACATGCATAATATATAGATGGGTCACACAAGTAAGTAAACATACTGTGTGTAAATCGAATGAAATCATGATCACAAGTGCAAACAAGAGCCATGGTCACATTATTCAAGACATATGCAAATGTGGTGATGCATATCCACATCCGATAATTCCTATGCAAAGAATTCAGAATGTGTACACACACACACACGCACACACACACCTTGAAAGAGGGTTATCCACAACAGGGCGCCCTGAACCACCATCTGGCTGTGCAGCCTTCGTGAAGCATGAGAACAAAGAGGTGCTTCTCCTTCTATAATAGACATACAGTAAGGTGCAAGATTAAAGCAACAAAGATCCACTCTCAGGACCTTCAACAAGAGACTGATAAGAGCAGGGTTGGGGGACCAGAGTCACACCCAAAGGCCTTGGGTCACTTAAAGTGTGAATCCAGAATCGTTGGTACTGTGAAGGAAAAGTGTTCATGTCTCCTCCTCTAGGTGGGAACTATACATGCCCAATGTCCAAATAACTCAGAGGGTTGGGTCGACTCATAAGGAGCCCCTTACTAATAAGTATTTGTTTTTGTTTGTTTGTTTGTTTTTTTAAAAGAACCCCTAATTCTGGAAAACAGCACCTAGGTATCATCTAGTAAAAAAGCTGATATATAATTTATTTGTGTAAATCTCCCACAATCACAATATTTAAAACACTGAACAAACTATAAAATATGATAAAACAAATACATCTCTATTTACACAACTAATAAGACACACTCTCACAAGTATTCTAATGAGTAATGTGTTTGATTGGTTATGAGTCCAGACATGGTCAGAAAAGTAATGAAAATTACAAAATGATGAAATTTCTGGCCTTAAGGGTAGAAATGTGTAACAGCGGTTTGAATGGATTTAAAAAAAAACATGACGATTTTACTCTAAGACAAATGATATCCAACCATATAGAGCCAGCTCAACCTTTAAGTGTTTTCCAAGTTAGTTAACATTAGTTTGTCAAATAGCTTTGAGGATCACTGATAATCCTTTGTCATTTATACTCAATGCAGGTTGGTGTTTTTGTTTTTTGAGTGGCCTAGTTTCTGCCTGTCCAGACTACAACAAAAATAAAATGTAATCAGCAGCTTTTACAAGGGTCTTTTTTAAGAGGTTTGAAAATGCCAGAGTAAGCGCAAACATTTTAAAATGAAAAGGTGAGGATGTGGATTCAGGAGATCCTTCCTTAATTCCCAGCACCATCAGTGTCTGCAACATTAACTGGGCGAGGAGGGGAGGGCCATGGGAGACGGGGGCAGCTCCCACTAGGATAATCGGATTTTGATGGGTTTTAAACCTATTTTCTAACTACTTACCTTTTTATTTATTATATTCATAATAACATGCACATTTTATTGTTGTTTTAGCTCTTTTTTACGGCATGTAGTAGACATAACTGGAGCAGATGATTTTTTTTACCTTTTTCCTTTTTGTCTTTTCGCCCATTACCTTTTAAAACAGTGAGTGGTGGTAATTTCTCTCCGTCACTTTCTCTCTGCACAAACACACACACAGTCATCACTGTCATCATCGTCTCTCTTCTCAGCAGGCAGCTGATGACTGTTAGCGAACAGTGTAGTATATTCATCACATCAATTGAATTCCCACTACAGCTCAAACTCCACAATGGCACTTTCCGTGGGGGGAGGGTGCGTAGGAGGGATGACTGTGTGTGTGTGGGTGTGTGTGTGTGTGTGAGAGTTTACATGCAGTAATGTGCCTGTAATTGTGAGGATTGAGGACATCTCCTTCAATTCAAAAAGTGGGGTAAGGGCAGTAAATTCCACTGACCGGCAGCATGCTGGTGCATCATCCTTTTTTCTTTAGGCAACACTATATATTTTTCGGTCCGCTGCTGTTATCAGCCAAACGATGCAGAATGCACCCATGCTAACTCAGTCAAAACCACATATTTTCTCTGATAGGTAAAAGAACATGTAGCCTGAAAGTACTTTTTATTTTTTTTGGCTGAATGAATTTGCAGGAGGTTGTTGAAGTTTGACCATGAGGTTGTTAACAAATAAGCAAGCCAATGGCAAGGAAGAACAAATGGGTTGGAAAAGAAATGGCATAGAGACAGGGAAATGTTATCTGTGTAATTGTGCTAATAATTCATTGACTATAATAAATAATCATTGTCTAAGCGCTAACCTTTTTGGTTAAACTTGCTTTGCATACTGTATGCCACTGAGCTGCTCTCTGCCGTCCTTCTGCACCCATGAATATCCTAATGAATACGGCTGTCTGTTCTCTGGAGAAAGCACCCACTGTTTCTCTCCATCTCAGAGGAGGAGGCAAGGTGCTGCTGGCTCTCTAATACCCACCATTGAATATAGAGCACGATAACGCTATCTCTGAGGGATTATTGCACTTCAAGAACCAATTAATGGAAGGTACAAGTTTAAACTGAGGCAAGCAAATAGCTGAGAGGTAAACAAGACACTAATTCTGGCTCATTCTTTGTACCATGCTTTTTGCTTTAATTAAATCATGTGTTTTAAGGGAAGGATTAATGTAGCTCTTCAGGCTAGAAAATGGCAAATAGAAGGAGGAAGACAAACCTTGGAAGTTGAAAGTCAACATACAAGAAGTACAGTCGAGTAAAACATGTCTGGAGGTGTAATAGGTGACCAGAGGGTGCAAGATTAAAGGAAGGATTGTTTACAAGTGAGAGTAAGATGCAGGTTTAGATCAAGGAAGTAGTCACTACAATATGCTTTGTGACTGACAAAAAGAAACCTTAGAACGGGGGTGTCAAACCCAAGGTGTGACAAAAAAACAGACCAGTTTCTTCACAGGAATAAGAAGTCAGTGAGCATCAGGGCTCAAAGAATAAAAAATCTGTTTTAATTTGTTATTTTTTAAGGTAGCAAACAATTTCACCTGCTACTTAAAAAAATAAATGTTGCTCAGTGACTAAATGTTTTTCATTGAAATGAAACAATAGACTGAATATGGAATAATTGAACCTTTTTCCCTTAGGTCATCATTACTGTTTCTGTAAATTTAAGGATAATTCATCTTGTAAATATTCATAATGTATTTAATAAAAAGGAGGGGAGAAATTTGTAGCTTTTATACATATATTTTTACCGGTCCGGCCGACTTGAGATCAAATTGTGCTGTATGTGACCCCTGAACTAAATTGAGTTTGACCCCCTGCCTTAACTGCAAGGCTAAAATGAGTTTCTTCTAACTCAGACTCATACCTAAAAGCTCAGTGTCACATCCTTCATGTTGAGGGCAGCAGATGCCTCTCTGCTGTACGGTTGTTGCTTCTGCAAACTTAAACAATTTGACTTTGAGATATCTAGGTTTCCGCTGGCCCAAAATTGGTTGAAAAATCATGTCAAACAAGTTTTATTTATATAGTACCAAATGATAACATTAGTTGACAATTTTCACGCCAGAGTACACATTAGCTTCAAAGACCCAAAATTCCCCCAGAAACAGGCACTTGGCAACAGCAGCAAGAAAACTGTTGGAAACTGTTAGTCAATTATAACTGAATAACTTTGGAGAACGCTGACGAACAGTAACTTCCCCAAATCTGGGGAAACCACTGACAGAGATGGATCACTGTGATTGTGTCAGGATGATGTAAGAAGAGCTACAGACATGGGTGTCATGGTGCATATGGAAGTGCCTTGGAGCAGCAGCAGGGTACCAGAGCCCCTAGAGTTGGTGATATATATATATATTTTTTATTTGATTTTTCACTGCAAAGCAGCACACAAACATCCCAGAAGGCTCTTTTCTTCCTCACATCCATATTTGTAAATCTGCTCACACATTTCCAGTGTCACCTCTCAGGTGAATTTTCTATACAAAACGTTGTTTGGAGACTGGATGGCAACACCCGCTGGTGAAGAGATGTGTAGAAGAAGCTTTCCTTACAATATAAAGCAGCTGTAGACAGTAGATACAGTAAGAATTGCCCACATTCATTTGTAGATTAATGCAGATTAATTTACTGACTTTCCTGCATTGGCTGCTATGTTAATTTCTGTCTGTTGTAGTTGGAGAGTGTTTTAATTGAAATGTGCCTCTCTCCCCACCTGTGACCTTGAGTAGAACTATGGTAGTCGCTATGTTGATAGACTGAATAAAGAATAAGAAATATTTCAAGTTCAGGGATTGGGAGATCATAGTGCATGTGCTACATTAATCTATTTTCATTTTCTCCTCCAAGGATTTTGCACATTAGTGTATAAACACCCCCATCTTGCATATTCACTGAAACAAACGTACTAACTGGCATGTTATTTTATACATTTAAAAGACGTAATCCCCAGTGTGCACTGTTAGTAGGTCAGAGTTGTACATTTATTTGCACGTGCTATGAATTAGTCAGATTCATTTCTTTCTTCTTTCCTAAGTTTTTCTTAGGTCATAATAAAAAAAGACATGAGCAGCCCTCAAGCCGTGATTTCCCTAAATTCTGTAAACTGTCAGGAACATAGAAGAATTCTCATGCTGATAGGGGATGTGAAGAATATCTATCAGAGCATCTATCTATCCTTTGATAGATGTCAGGAGCCCCGTTTGATACATTACCAACCCTGCTGGAAGTTTACTTCAAAAAGATATGGACTAATTACTGCAATCCACTTGATCCTGGACAGCACCTGGCAGCATGATAGACAGAGCACTGTGCTTTGCCTCAGAGAATTATCCTCAAGAAAATAAAACTGAAAAAAGCTCACTTGACGCAAAACCCCATCTGTTCCCAGAATGCCTCCGCCCTCTGAGGAAGGTAAACTGCTGCCATTGTGACCTGGATCTGGATGAAGTGTGTGAGGATACAGTAGATAGAAAGTGTTGAAAAAGTTGGGTCTATTTATCCAGCAACAGAAAACAAATTAACATTCTAGATATGTAATTTTTATTTAAAAGTAAATGGTAATAAATTTAAGTGACAGACAAATACTTAGTTTTCAGTGAGTAGTTACCAAGTCCATAATGAGCACAATTTCCCATTACTGCCAAATAATATAACTTTTTCAAAGCAATGTAAAAAGACAGATTATATAAATACTGAATGTAGCCTCCATGACATCCCCCGTCAGTTTACAGACTCATGTTTTGACACTTGTGGCTGCCGCCACCTTTTTTTTTTTAAATCCAGAAGTGACTCTTCTCCATGATCATGGATGGATGGATGGATGGATGGATGGATGGATGGATTCAAACACTAAAATGACAGTGAAATTATAAGATACTTTAGAATCAAACTGGCAAGACTAACCCACAGTACAAACAATATAGATCCAGGGGAAAAATATATTCACATAATGTGAGCTGAATTGGGTCCCCACCAAATAATACAGGGAGTCCAAGAGGGAAGGCGATGCAGGGAACTTGGGCTAAAAGATGCCAACACTGGATTGAGTGCAGAAGCTCCAAAGGGTCTTGCCACCCAATCAACCAGAAGAGGTATCTATTTTGGCAAAAACGTTCAGGTCAATAAATACTCATTCTCTTGCCCGTATGTATTAATTTTTGTAGCAATCTCAGCTGATTCTCTTATCCATAACAATTTCAAGGTTTGACATGCTCTCATCGTTAGTGCAGTGATGGTTTGTTGAGGGAACACCAGAGGCATTAAGGAAATGTTTATTGGGTTGAAACTTACTATGGTTTTATCTTTGTTTGGTTGATTGGGCCAGTCAGCAAAGCAATCTGTTTTACCTTGACTAATGTTCAGATGCAATGGCCTGGATTTGTTTGCATGCACGTGTTCTCTTGCTGTTCCAAGCTGTTCAAGTGGGAGGTGTGGGGAAGCCTTATTAATCCTGACGGAGTGCTTCATTTTCTCTGCTATTATTTTAGCTTGCTTGTTACATGAATGGGCTGATAGTACCTTATTAGTTGGTAGGATGTTTTTAAAGATGTAAGGTGACTATAAGAAATGACACTAGTATAATTGGCTTTTAATGGAATGTGAATATCAAAAAGATCTCTTTATGTGCGGGGTTCATTAAAGATGTGCAATTCTAAAAGGTAGCATCAATTTGATTTTTTGTTGGAGTCCCCACACATAAATGAACAAGAACTGGACTAGAAATTGATCAGTTTTTCCCTGGTGTAATAAAGAATATGGTTAATGAGTGCAAATAAGGAGAGGCTTAGAAGACGAAAAAATGTCACCAACGAAGGTACAGCTGTGGATTTTATCACTTTAAATATGTAATTTGAAATTCACTCAAACTAACGTAGAATCATAGGTCACCAGCAAACAATTGCTGTCAACATAATTAAAGCTGAATGTATATAGAAAATTTGTAAGTGTATTGTGTATTCATGAAAGATTTAGATACTTAGACGCACAACAGAACCAGCTGGGAAATTAGCATCACATACAACTTGGTGGGGAGGAGACTGATTAAAATGCAAGCGTCATACTTGTTTGCAGGAGGAATGCATTTTTAACATTGTTCCATGTTTCCACCCTCATTTAACAGGAGTGATTATAGGAAGAAGTCACAAGCAATTTGTCTACGAGATACTTCATCTTCAAATGCAATTTGCATTACCCGAAGCCCGTGAGCTTGTTTCCACACTTGCTTTGCTGCATTATTCATGACGATTAGCTGTTTGTATAAATTAAATGAGGAGGCTTAATGCCTTACTCTTATGGCAAACTTGTAGGTATTACTTATTTGTATCATTAGAAAGAATGAGACTGAGGGATAACAAAGCAGATTCAGTGCAGCCATTTAGTAGAAAGTGAACATCAGTCAAGACCTACCTTTTATAGTCTGGCCTTTAATTCAAATTTATATATTGATGTTTTTATAAATACATTTATGAATTAATATATTAGTAATACATTTTAGATTCATACATTTTAAATTGCAATTGGAATACGATTAAAATTTCTTTTTTATGGATTTTATCGTTTTTAACACTTTTATATTTGGTTTTAATAATTTCTCCGTTTCATTTCTTTTGAGTCATTGTTCAACAGATTTTGGATTATTAAGGATTCTTGATTCATGATCGCCAATTATTGATTTTCCATTTGACAACAGTAATCCAAAATACACCACAAAGTTATTGCACCAATAAAAAAAAATCGTCACTGAAATACTTGATTTCTCTTTTATCAAGTAACAATTCAAAGCACTTTAGTGCAGTTGTAAAAGCATGTAGGACGTTAGCTTCCACTCACTGTAGACATGATGGGCTGCAACAGGCACATATGCGACTGTGGCTCTTGATGTTCAGCTGCCACATGGAATTGCTACCCTGGGAGCAGACTAGAGGCACTCTTGCACTAAAAATTCTTTCTCCTTGTAAAGACATTAAATCGACTTGTGTGAAAAAGCTTCAGGATGGTATCACATATATATCATGTACCGTGTAGTGAAAGCCTTGGTTTTCCACCGTACTGTATGGAGAGTATGTTGAGTAACATTAGGTGAAACAATGGGCTTCAAGTGTTCGTCTTTGACCCTTGCAGCTTCCACCATATGGAAACAGGAGAGGTGAGCTCTCAAGTTGCTCATATTGCCGGTGTACTGGAAATTTTGACAGGCTGCGTGTGTTCTGTCAACATGTTTGGAGCTGCCATAAAAAAAAATCAGTCCACACACTCGCTTTAAAGTCCAGATGGAGCTGGGTGAAAAATCAGTCGGTTGCTTCCACCAGTTTCCTTCTTCATTTTACCACTCACTCTGCCCACCATTGCAGCACTTGCAGATAGACAATGTGTCACATTTACCTTCCATTGAATTTCCATTTAAACATAATTGATATTTAAATCATATTCATCCACATGATCACGATTAATCAATAATTGATTTTTCCCGCCACCCCTAAGGTGATAGGGTCTGGGGTGTTATTCTATTTTATTGTGCGCAAAGCAGTTTGCATTGCTTTTTGTTGTATGGAAAATTGGTATGCTATTCAAAGATTGACTGACTGATTGATTGGTTGATCGATTAATTGATCAACCTGGCCTGGCTGCAACAGTTTCATCCTGGTCCCTTAGTATCCCTGGATCCTACCCCCTCGCTGTCTACTTGTTGGAAAAAGTGATTCTTAATCTGCAGTAATGTGACTTTGTAATGTACAGAAGTCTCTGTCATATCAAAAAGGCAGAAACCCTCTGTAGCACAGCAAGGACCAAGACAAGAAGAAGGTGAAAACAGGAAAAGACACTGAAAACCTACTGAAAAAAACTTACTGAATAACCCCAGTTATTTTAAGTAAATTAAATTAATTTACTGCAATCATTCACATTAAAAATACACAACCTTTTTTGTAAGATCCCTTTTAGCCTGAAGAATATCTTTCAATGCAATCAGATGCTTGTGGTCTTGCGACACCATTCTTGAGACAACAGTACAAATAAGACCAGAATACACTGCCCGTGTGAGCAGAGCACGTGCCTCGCAGAACATGTTGCTTTTCAATTTGGCGTCTGTGTTAACGGATCAGAGGAGCTACGCTGCCTGTGAGAGCCATTTATGGATTCAGAGTCTTGCCCACATTGGAAAGAAACAGGGTGATCCCAGGAGTGGCTGGCTGCTGGGCTGCTGCAGTGCCACAGCGTTTCTGTGCATACACCCCAGTGTTTTCACATGCGACGCACACGCACTGCTCAGGTGTGTCCCAGGTGTTAGACTCTGCATATTAAATAGAAGTATGACTTTTGACAATTACATCAACACATACAGTTCTGGAAAAAAATAAGAGACCTCTGCAAAATATCAGCTTTTCTGAGGGTAAAGGAACATTTTAGTTTGAGTCTATAAATTAACATTTCTCCCAAATCCAAATAGAAATATTATCATTTGGAGCATTTATTGACAAATGGTCAAAATAACCAAAAAGATACAATGTTTTCAGACCTCAATTTCAGACAATGCAAAGAAACAAGATCAAATTCATTTTAAAACAACACATATACTAAGAAATACTAATGTTTACACTTAAGAAGAGTTCAGAAATCAATATTTGGTGCAAAACCTCTTATTTTTAATCCCAGCTTTCATGCATCTTGGCATGCTCTCCACAAGTCTTTACCATTGTTCTTGGGTGACTTTATTCCGCTCCTGGTACCTCTTTAAGCAGAATGAAGTGTGCATGTGTTGTAATTCAACAGATGATGAAATGGAATGGCTGGAATAGATAGAAATATGTAGAGATGCTGATTTCAGAAAAAAAAAATGCAGTGTTCTCTTATTTTTTTCCCGAGCTGTACACTAGATCCGAGTCAAGTTCAAACTTTTCATTTGTAACAGCTGAGATTGTAATAACTGAGAATTACCATGGCTCACGAATATTACTCATGAATAATCAGTATGGAGTATCTTCCTCTCATTTGTGACCCTGTGGGCTGAGTGTTGATGAGCCTTACTGCCTGTGGATACAAGCCCTTCCTAAAGCAGGTGGTGTGAGGTTTGACAGTGCACTAACAACGGCAGACGGCTACATCTCTAAAGGCTGTGGTTGCTTGCATGACAATCACTGTAGAATCCACGGCTGCAGTCTATACTAAGCTGCTTTAGATTTCTTGCAGATGATACCACACCATGCTATTAAGCCCTCGGTAGTGATGCGTATTTTGTTTTGTTTTTTCCGAAGAAGAAAAGCATTTGCTGTTGGTAGAATTGAGTGAAGGCTAATGTCTATGAACAGATTCTGCATTTGGTATAGAATCTATAGGTGAGACAGCAACCTGGCAAATGGAAACAGTTTGAATTAATGTTTGTAGTGTGTGAAGTATGACCAATCAGGTTCTAGCAGGCTGTGGCTGCATTCAAGTGAAAAGTCCATCTGAGAGCAGCACAGATCCGGAACTTTTGGCCAAATGGTTTCTCGAGACTTTTATGAGTTTCAGTTTGTTTTGCTTTTTATTAGCTTTTACCGCTAGTCTTAGGGGAATTTGTGGAAGAGTAAAGAATGGCGGACGAATGGAAATGGAAGACTTGGCCAGGATATCTGCTGGCTCCAGAGGAACAGCAATGGTTCAAGGGAGTACTGGAACTCAGCCCCAGAGGCGTATCTGTCGTCAGAAGATAGCTGATGAGACTGAATGAAGTCATAAGAAAAAAAAATGTACCTGTTGACAGAATACTATTGACAGGTAGTGGGGTGAAGGTAAACTAGGTTCCTGAATCAATGACAAATTTGTTTTGAGACAAATCCCTTTACACCACAGCTACATCTCCCTCACCTCCATCCTACGTCTCCTTCTCATTACCATGGATCACACTTATCACTGTCAGGTTAGGAGGCTGGCAGGCTTTTTTTTGTGCCGTTTTATCCTACCTTCCTTCTCCTGCTCTTCCACAGCCTCCACATGCACTGCAGCTTAAATATTAAATATAAATATATATAATTTAATAGTCAGTCTTAATTGAAGGACAGCCTACTATCTCTGGCACACTGACTCTTACCCTGATACCCTGAAAGCAGTAGCTTCTCTTCTCTTTCACTGTCCACCTCCCCAACAGTGGGTGTAAAGTCCCATGGGACTGGACTAGTATTATCTGGGGACGCCATGTGGTACAGAAATGGCCTCCATGTTTGTGTTCATGCAATGCATTTACAAAAAGTGCATTCTTTAACTCTAATATGCTGATATTATTCCCCTGGTTTGCACGAAAACATGAAGCTGCAAACTTTTTACACTCTTTTCTCTAAATAACCCAAATAAATAACACAAGGGGCAGAGTGACAGAGTGTCACTGTGTGGACTAACTGAACTACCAGGAGCCACACATTTTATTTCTGTGACATTTTCACATCACAAAAGAGCACAGCACTTTTACAGTACTATTATGAATGGTAAAGTGCTGCATCCTAGCACCTTTCTAGTCTTTTCGACCACTCAAAGCACTTTACACTAAAAGTGTCCATTCACTTATTCACACATATTCATACAGTGATGTCAGAGGCTGCCATACATGCAGACAAAATGTCAATAGGCTTATCAAATCAAAGACCAATTCCGCAATTACTACACATCACATGAGTTCCCCAGGTAATAGTAGTCCTGTGCATATAGGGCTTAAGATGCACTGAATAATAGCAACAAGACACTGAATGGTAGTTTATCACCTAGCTTTCATGCTGCCTCAACAACTGCTGTTACTATATAGCACTTTCAGAAATCCCTGAATCACCCCATTAACCTTCTGAACCCAAAGCAATCGTTCACTCCCTTTGTTTCCAAGCTAATTGCATAGTCAATGTGTGTTTCAGTCACACATACCATATATAGCTAGTTTCAGGCATATGATTGGATAAAATACTCTGAAATAGCACCCTTTGGCATGTCAATATGCATCCTTCTGGTCCATGACGTTCTTTAATAGTGAAAAAAGTAACGTAGATGTGGTGGGCAATGAGCAAATGTGATGAGATTGCTTCTTTTCTGAAGCATTTATGAGCATCAATGCTGGGAAAATGAAAGAACTGATGTGAGCAACTCAAACGTCCTCAGCATGATGGGTGCCAACCCAAAAAGTGCAAAAATAGAAAATAAAGTTGTCATCAAGTGCAAATGAATACGTAGCACTTTTATATATGCACAGCAGCAGAAAAAAAAACAGACGTGTCTCAGCCCTCGGGTTTTCCTCTGCGTTTTTGAGACATATGTGGGAGTGACCTACATTAAACAATAGCAGAGACCAGCCGGTGTTTTGAAACTACATAATACATACCAACCAAACATCATAGAGACAATGAAAACTAGAACTTCATAAGAAAAATATAAAAATAATTTGTTCTTTGAAATAAAATGAACTGAATTACAGACTAACAGAAGCTTGAAAGAGCAAATGATACATCTATTCTCAAAATTGAGAAGTTGTTGTGAGCTCATTAATGATGAAATAATTTGGGTAAAATGTCAAAGTCAAACAGCAAATATGGTTCTGTCATTGAAACAACATATATATGTAATGTTTTATCAAATTACATAATTACAATTTAAAGCCCCAAATCACACATTTCCCCTCAAAAGTTCTTATCCCGCCTGCAAACACACACAATTTATAGCCTCCTCATCCTTACATGTGTGATAAGTCATGTACAGCGATGATGGTCAATCAATATCCATGCCATGGAGGACAAAGGATGTGCAGCCTTTCCTTACAGCCAATCAGCAGCATGCCTGCTGTCTGCCACGACTGAAGAAGTGTCACAAATTAACCTGCGTGCCCCAATAACATTTCATCTTGCTTGAGTATTTCACATAATGGATGGAGAAGCTGTACAGTAAACAAATTTGTTGCACTGATTGATCCTGTATGAATAATGATTTAAACAATTCACAGCTTGTTAAAGGTTTTTTCCATGCTCGGAAAGGAAATCTTTTAGGGCAAAATTGGCTCCACATTGATGTACTAAAACACAAAATGTTGTCCTAAAATAGTATAATATACCGTCTGTGCAGATTCTCATTCATCCAGGTCATTGTAGTCAAGGGGTTTAAAAAGTAAGCAACTGGACTTTTTCTTTGAGCTTGAAGATGTTTCACCTTTCATCCAAAAGGTTTCTTCAGTTCTAGCCTGATGATGGAAACCAGGAGCTATATCTCTGGATCACAGAGGGTGGAGCTACAGACCACACCCCTCATCCCATAACAAAGGGTCAAATAGGTCACTATTTTTTTTACTTTACATTAAGTGCATTTTGCTGATAATAATAACAGTTGAGGACAGTATTATTTACTCAAATAAAGGATATGAGTTCTTTGCTGCTGACAAAAATATCCTGTAGTTACATGACAGATGACATCTAGCAGACATAGTAATTATGATGTGGAGAAAGCGATAAGGTAATGTCAGTAAAAGGTGACAATTTTCCATAATCAGTGGAGGAAGTTTGGTCGGATGGCTTGATAGATTGATGGTAATAAGTGGACTTAAATGCAGGAGACAGCTGTTTGTTTCCATTTTCAAACAGCGACTGTCATGTTCCCAACAGCAATGATATGGTTAGGACTGGACCCAGGAGCAGACAGAGACGAGGATGGAGGAATGAAGTCGAACATGGTTTAATCTGATTTGGGCAAGGATGAGGGGACAATGAGTGGAGGCTGAAGGGAACACAGGCAGGCAGGCAGCAGTGGGAGTATGGCAGGACTAGCTTGTAGCTAACGAGGCTTGGCATGGAGTTGCAGACGAGCAGGTTCAAAGCAGCACACAGAAAGCGAGGGGAAATACAAGGCTTGGCAAACAAGACATGGATGCTGAAATAGTGTTAACATAAGCACAAGGAAACACTAGTCAAAAACTCTAATCAAAACTAGAGTGGCCTGGAGTAAGTAGCGACCACTTGACTGAACATTCTGGCGGAGTGTAGAAGGTAAGCCACAGTATTTGAGCAAGTGATAAGCTGATGGCAGACAGTTGAACCGGAGCTGACTGCAAAAAGGAGTGTCAGTGAATAACTCCTAGGTCCAGAGGCCATGGCTGTGACACATACACATTCTTATATACACATAAAGGCAGAGGGGACGACAGAAATCAAAATTTAGGCTTATTGAGGCTGTTTAACTCTGTTTAACTGTTTAACTCTGGGTAACTGCTGCTGAGTGGTCCAACGTTACGCTCTCTGATGAAAGTAAATTTTGGCTTCAAATACCTTGGTAAATCAAGGTCCCAAGGTCTGGAAGAAGAGGGGAGAGGAACAAGAATCAACATTACTTGAGGTCAAATGTAAAGTTTCCACACTGAATGATAGTTTGGGGTGCAATGTTATCTGCTGATGTCAGTCCACTGTGTTTTCTTAAGTCCAAGGTCAACACAGCCGTCTACCAGGATGTTTTAGAGCACTTAATGCTCCCTGCTGCATACCAACTTTATGGAGATGCAGAATTTATTTTCCAATAGGACTTGCACCTGCACACAGTGCCAAAGCTATCAGTACCTGGTTTAAAGACCATGGTATCCCTTAACCCTATAGAAAATCTATGAGGTACTGTGAAGAGAAAGATGCAGTATGCTAGTCCCAACAATGCAGAAGAGCTGAAGGCCGCTATCAGAGCAACTTGAGCTCTTATAACACCTGAACAGTGCTAGAATTTTGGATTTTTATTAGCTGTCATTTATAATCCTCAAAATTAAAAGGAAGAAAAATTTGAAACATACAGGTCTGTGTGTAATGAAGTAATAGACTTTTGGAATGGAATTGCTGACATAAATAAACTTTTTCGTGATATTCTAATTATAGAACCAGCACCTATATTGTAGCATTCCAACAACTCCTTATTTTCCATCCTCATCCATTTATGCATTGTTCCAGTAGTCCATTTCTCTTCAGATTGCCATGGTTTCCTAGCAACTGACGCAGACCTTGTTGACCCAGGCGACATCTGTGCCAGCATGACTCTATCATTAGTCTGTTCACTCATTCTTGATGTCGGTATGTCACTAAGGGTCTTGCCTAAGGATCTTTACTGGATGGTCTTTGCCCTGAGCAGGATTCAAACCCCTGTCTCTCGGATCAGGAACAAATGTGGAAGGTCAAAGCTGACTTGGCATATATATATACACACACACACACGTATGTATGTACGTAAGTAGGCCAATTTTTCCCAGGTATTAGTGAGAGCTTTTTACACAGAGATTGATTAAGAACATGTTGACAATTTTAGCTTCAATTTATTTCTGCAGTTTATTTTATCCTCAGATTGACAGCTGACAGTGTGAAGGATTTAACACCCTGATTCATCACTCCAGCTCAGAATAACATGAGACATCTCTGAGATGGTAATTAGAAATAAAACTAAAAGCTGCCGTTTTCTTTTATTAGAACATTAATTGAAGACCAAGAATTGGCCCCTGTGGTTATAAATGCAACATGCCAGTCAAATAGACTTCATCAGTCAACTACTTTTCCTCTATTTCCTTCAGTAGCAGAAACAGTCAGACACAACTTTTAAGTCCATTTTTTTGTGCAAGACATATTCAGAATAGTTTCATCATCCAAAGAAAAAGGGAAAAAAAAATATACACTCTAATATCTACATGTATTTTAAGTTAATTGCCACAGTGCACGAAATTTTCTCACACTGCATGTGTGAACGCAAATATGTACATAAAATATTAAGTGTAAGTGCAGAAGTACACAATTTGGGACACAGCATCAATGGTGTTCTATTTATTTTTATGCCACATCTCCTTTTGACCTTTGTTGGGGTTTACAAGTAAATTAAGAAAGGGGGGATGGGGGGTCCAAAATTCTTCACAAATTATGAGAAAACGCTGTCATTTTGATCACAAAAATCACCAAAAAATGTGAAATCCTGGTGGGACTGTTAAAATCCATTGTCTTGGTGTTTACTACTTTTTTTAGGATTCCTGCTGATTGAGTTGGCATATTAGAAAACGCTCCTATGGGTTATTCTGGAGTGCAGGGTACAATCGACCTACGTGGTAGTTTAATTATGAGGATGTGTTGTGTAAAGCACACAACTCTGCATTCATAATATTCCCGCTGGGTCCTGACCAAGGCAGGGAGCTCATCAATCTTTGTTTTTTTTCTTTTTTTTCTGGTGATCTCACTTTCCCCTTCTGGATAGATGGAGGGTAGGGTCTAAATCTCTTTTAGTTTTCTCCCCCCCTCCCCCACCCTTGCTCTCTTCTCTTTCCATCACGCAAGCAGCTCAGTCAGTAGATTCTTTGGCCCTGGGCCGCCTGCCAGCGTCATTGTGATCAGGTGCTGCCAAGTGTAAGGCTAAGGACAGACTGAAAAATGTAGCTCGAATGTACATTGTTCAAGGAAGTCCCCCATTAGTCTGTTTATCAGTTTTTACTGCTGTTCTGTAAAGCTGCCCAGGAGCTTACTCATTGTTGGGTGTAAAACATTTTTGGTTGGCAGGTTGCAAGATGGCCAAAAGCGAAGATATACGCCTTCAGAGCAAGTTTGAACAACACCTTGTCTTACACATCATGGTGTATTTGGTCACTATTCAGGTGGTTTGTTGTTGTGAGAGTGGAAAATTATATGTTCATACGAAATTCAATGGTCAAGCTATAGAAAATATAATAGTGCTTTTACATCCCACACAGAGGTACTTTCACACCTGCAATGTCACTATTAAAAGCATGAAGTGAGGGTCAAGTCTAGGTTAAGATTGGATCTATTGACATATTGTATACGTATGTCAGTCTAGACTTAGCTATGCTTAGTGAACACTGCTTCTGCAGGGATTTTTTTCTTTTCTTTTTCTTTTTATTGACACCAGAGAGGGGTGACACGGTGGCGCAGGAGTTAGCGCTGTTGCCTCACAGCAAGAAGGTCGCAGGTTCAAGACCTCCTTGGTCCGGGGTCTGGGACCTTTCTGTGTGGAGTTTGCATGTTCTCCCCGTGTCTGCGTGGGTTTTCACCGGGTACTCCGGCTTCCTCCCACAGTCCAAAAACATGCTCAGGTTAATTGGCAACTCTAAATTGCCCATAGGTGTGAGTGTGTGAGTGAATGGTGTGTGTGCCCCATGATTGGCTGGCGACCATCTGGGATGTATCCCTGCCTCTCGCCGTAACGTGCTGGGATAGGCTCCAGCAGACCCCTGCGACCCTAATGAGGAATAAGCAGGTATAGAAAATGACTGACTGACACCAGAGACAAAGGTTCCTTAGCCCTCACCACAGAGGTCCTTTTTGAAACTGGGTAGTTTCTGAAAGGCTGTTAGAAACAAACTGCCTTGTTTAGTGACAAATCCATCTCTGCCAACAAAATCTGTGCACATGCAACATGATGAGTAGGAATATGGAGAAGCATTTTTAGTGTAGTGTTCAGAAAGTATCTTTTTTTGTTTAGTTGGTAAACACAGACTTATTTATTCTTTCAAAGCTCTCAAACTGTATGAGCGATATGTCTGAAGGAGCAGGCAGGGGCCACGCAAGAAGAACAAAGTCTGCAAACAGCCAGGGATGTCAGAGAGAAGACTGGATTGGAATGCCCTGAATGATAGTGATCATACATGTTGGTAGATAAATGCGTAAGAGCACATTGTGTGTGGTACAATGGTCACAGAGCCACCAAAAGATTCAGCAAGAGGAAGTTCATGTGGCCACAATGGAAAAAGGGCTAAAAAAACTGCACTGCACTTGTTAGTTGCAGCATCAATGAAATTCCCTGTTGAGCTTTCTTGTGGTGATGTGGGTGTAATTTGGTGAAATATCAGTGAAGGAGGGCATTCAGTTAAACGGATACCTCTCTTTTTTCACCGGTTCACAGTCACTCCTACTTCACCTCGCTTTGTGTCAGGCAACAGGTTTTCTTTCAGTGGTCAGGTACCTCGCCTCAGTTGCCAAATCATTCAAGTTTAAACCTTCAGTTCATATGGTGTTAACAGAGAGATAATGCTTCTACTCATGACTGCTTCCTTTGGTATCTAATTCCGCTCATCAGGGATTACCAGGGGAGAATAAAAACTATGATGTCTCAGCCCTGATTATGCATCCATTTGTACGTTGGTGAGCCTCTCCTCCAACGCTAGCAATGTATTACATGTTCCATTATCAATAAAGGAGCAGAATACTGGCTAAACATGAGACTCTCTGAGGAAGAGAGAACTTAGCCTGCAGCTTACTGTAACTCTCTTCAGAGCCACTGGGGTTTCATACCTCCAAGTGGAACTGCAACCAAGGATTTCTTACAATCACTTTGAACTGTGAGGTCGCCAGAACCACAAACCTGGTTCACTGGCCCTTTGTTCTTTCTCTTCCTCAACAACTCATTAAAAGATAATATCTCTCTGTTCTTCTCCTCCATTCAGCAGTAGCTGCAGGCCTGAAACCTAGCTTCTCTGCTCAAAGTGTGGCCTGCAGAAGCTGCCACCTTCTGCACAATAGAGTTTCAAGAACCTGTTTATGACTAAGATTCAAGGATTTCCCATGAGCACAAGTTGCTCTAGTGTGTTGCTGAATAGATCAGTCGTACAGCCCGTGAGGCTCCCTGTTGCTAATTTGAAGAAACAGGTCTGGGCTGCCTGAAGTCAGAGATGCTCATCAGAAATCCTATAATGTATTGCTAGCATTAGAGGTGAGGCAAGGTATGGTAGAACTCTACTCCACTTCCACTTCTCTTCCTATTTAATGGACTGGTAATATGACTGTGACTTGGGCAGATCTACGCACAGAGAGTGCCTTTAAAACCTACATAGACACACACATGCAGTTTCAAACCTTCATGATTCCACTATCTTGGTTTACACACATGCAGACATGTGGTTCTTGCAGAACAAAGGAACAACCATCACTGCAGCCATCTTGTGTTGTAGGGACATTTAGATAGAAAATAGATTACTTATGTTTTATTTTTATTTTGCTGAATAAATACTTTAGAGTAATACATGCTGCCTCTTTTGTTGTACAAGAGTGAATTATGCCAACCTCTTCTTTGAGAAGAACTCCATTCAACGCTCACTAGCTACTGATGAGGTCATTTTGGTTAAAATTCTATTAAGTCAATTATTAATCAGTTTCAAATTGATAGTTTAGCATAATTTATGAGACAAAGTCAGAGAATTGGAGATTCCTTCTTTTCTTTGTAAAGGTGGTGCCCTGTTCGTTTTTAGATTCAATAAATTAAATCCTGTGATTAATCCTAATGATTAAATAATTATATCTAATAATCATTAATTCTGTCTGGTTGCCAATTTAATTTGAGTCACCCCTGTGTGATACCTATATTTTATGCTGATGATCTGCCTGTGAAGTATTAACCATATTATACAGGAACATTGTGAACCTAATTGTGCCATGTGGTTGTAATTTCATGGTTTGATCTTGCCTCTTACAAACAGCACTTGTTGACAGAGCTAAGCAAAGGGAATAATCTTCAATCTTCCCACTGTGCCAACTCAACAATTTCCATTGACTCTCAATTTCAGAGCAGATTCGGTTAGTCTGAGTAATTTGACAAGATAGTAAGTGGATGACTGAGCGTTGAATGTTGCCGTCCCCAAATAGGAAGACGCTTTAAAATGACAGTATTATTTGGAAGAAGAATCCAATGCAATGCAGCTGTCAGTGGCAGTTTATCAATCCCTGTTAGTGTTGTGGTCAAGTGAATTGAACATGCTATTTAGTCCCACAAACACAGCAGCTGTATTAATTTGATGCCTGAAAGCAACACGTTGTCATTGAAAGATGAGGGATGAAGTTAATCCTTTTAAACATAGATTGATACACAATTAAACTTATTTTCATTTGGAAAAACAACAGTAACCCCAAAACATGGCAGTTTATACATGGCCACTTTGAATTATGCTACAGTAAGTAGTGAAAAAAACACTAAGCTGAAGCTGAGTTTGAATTCTGCTAGTGCTGAATTTTGCCCAGTGATCTGCTTTTAGCAACAGCACATCACAAGGCATCAGCCAAGACTTTGGTTAGTGTCTTTTCACAGCAGCTATATTGACTTGAAATAGTAAACATGGATGTAACCAATGATTGGGTTTCTGGTCCACATCTGCCGAAGCCTTTGTGTTCTGTAAATAAATGTACATATTCTAACCTTTTTTTATTTTTCTGGCAAGACGAGTGGAGACATGAAGCTTTTTCAGACTGTCCGGCAGAGATGAACCGAAGCTAACCTTTGACTTCTCTACCGAGTTTTACCCAATTCTTCCACAGGATAAAAACCAATCTGTAAAGTCATTTATAATGTTGAAAGAACGCTTAGAGAACCTTTCTGGCCTCTTGGAGGAACAAAGAGTGTTTACATTGTGAGCTGTTTGCACAACATGAACAGGTTTTTCTTCAGCTGGAGCTGTTCTTTTTTCCCCTTTTGTCCACTTGCACATACATAAAATTGCTGCAAAGATTTTTCACATTGTATCTTCACCTATAACAGAGAAAAAGTATTTTTAACCCTTGCAGAAGAGAATGACAACCATTGCACTACATTATGGTATATTTTTGGGACAGCTGTGGGTCAGCATGTAAAATAATGGTCCACCAATTGGAAAACCAGCTGTTTAATTCCCGGCTCTTTCAGTCTTAAAGTATCCTTAATCCTGCCACTGGTGTGAGAATGGGTGAATGAACACCTGTAGTGTAAATCGCTTTGAGTGGTCAGTAGACTAGAAAGGTGCGATACAAAAGCAGTCTATTTACCATTATCTTCATCCTATTATGCTTGAGGTACACAGAGCATAGCACACAACAACACACATTGTAATCATTCTGAGAATATCGAACAAGCAGTCAGGCATGATGCACTGTATAGAATTCTTGTCGAGACAAACCCATTACTCAATGTCAACGACAGTGAAAGTGACAATGAAATATTTAATACCATTTAAAGTTGAACAGAGTCCTGTGAGGGTTGGGGGATGATGAGATTTCAATTGGAGCTCTCACAAGATGCATTTGTGCAACAAAAAATTCCCATTGCAGGGTAGAAGTCACGGATGAAAGGATGGAAACATAAACACTGCATGTTTCCAAGGACGGTTCAGTATGAGATAACAACTCTAATCACAGATGTCAGCGTTGGGCACTGACAAGACAGGAATAAACAGGCACATGGAGATGTGTGGATGAGCATAGGCTCTTACACACACACACACACACACACACACACACACACACACACACAGCTCCTTAAATACAGTCTAATTTATGGAATTTGCAGCATCAACAGTATGTCAAAGCATAATGATCATATAAATGGGAGCTACCTGCTTGATTTGAACAAGGATATTGTATGAATGCAAAACTGCACTAACCCCAAGTAAATAGCGATTGCCAATGAATACCTGATGGAAGTTTGTGTTAGTTATTTTTTTTTAAAGGAAATTTAATTCAATTCATTATTTTAAAGGAAGTTCAAAGTAGGTACTTATGGAACTATCACACATTCTGCAGAACTGCAGAATTAGCCTCCTTTATATTAATTGCTTTGGTTTTACAAGACATTTACAGCATGGTTTAAGCTCATTGCTCTTATCAACCCTGTTCAGAGCAGAGAGCTCAGAAGAGCCCAAAGTGACTAACACCAGGTTTGATGGTAAGAAAAATGGATCTAGCAGCTATTTCTTGGCAAAGCTATGCTAAACTAAAGTTTTCTGATAGCTGATATTCAGATGTTCCTAGCGTCATTGTACAGAAATAACAAGCTACATGTAAAATATTAAACATCCCCTCCAGACTTGTATTAAAGAATATAAAAATACTCAAATAAAAAGTTAAAGTCGTTAAAATGGCATCTACTCCTTATCCCTCATTAAAAATGCAATATTCATCTTCAACTGCTTCACAGAAAATGTTAAACCCATTTTCAGTGTATGTATACTGAAAGTTCCATGATTCCACCAGAATTGGCTTCAATATATTTGTGACATCACAAACCATAAGCCTGCCCCATAAAGTTGGATTTTCAATGAGCACAGAGAAACCGTTCACTTTCACCAGATAAATGTGAAAATAGGATTCTAGTGTCAAACTCTGCACGTGCATCATTCTGCACAGTGAAGCTCAAACATCTAAGAAGAAACAAGAAGGAAAACCATATTTTTGAGCACTGGGAGACTTTATTTTAAAGTAATGGTCAGATGTGACTAAGCCATGACATTTGTGCTATTCCATTTCATGAAGTGTTACAGTATTAATCCCCCACTGCAAAGGCTTCTCTATCTTTCTATAAATAATCTAAGCATTGTAGATACATTGTTTGTGTTAGGATTGCTTTAAGGAGTCTTACATATAAAAGTCATACATTTAAGAAGGCCTATTTTTGCATTTCAATATATAAATGTGTGGTCTGTTTATAACATGAACATGCTTTTTATAGTTTAAGGGAACCAAGTTTGACCTGTAGCAGCAAGACAGTCTGCCGTCTTGGTTACTTTTAGCTTCCACTCCTGTTGTGACATCACAATTAGAGCAATTTATAAATGGTTTGTGTTGAGCCAGATTTCAGCAACACTACAGAGGAGGCCAGACCACACAAGAATGAGTGGGCGGTCAGGAAAAATAAAGACCTGATAAAAATTTACACATAAACACTGAATTTTTTTTCTCCATAAAATGGACCTTTTAAATTATCAGGTAGTATTGTAATCCACCCACCTCATGAGTCAGTAAGCTTTAACAATGGCTTTTGATTCAGTGTTTGGACACTGACTTGGCTCAGTAGGTGTGTTGTTTTCTGGCTGACCTCACCAGTTAGAGCCTTTCTAAAACATTTAATTATATGCCAGGGCTATGACAGCGATGAAGACAAAACTTAGGGTGCTTTCACACCAAATGGTCCATTTGAACCAAAGACGCTTAGTTTGGTTCATTTTCTTTGATGTGAAAGAATCAGTCACACTTGGATCACCTTGAAAAAGAGGTGGTCTCGGTCCACTTCTGGTGAGAACACAAACTCGTGTCCAAACAAACTATTCGAGATACATCATGGGAGGGGATACTAATTGTTTCATTTCCTGTTTGTATTAAGATGAACACTGATAATACGTCAAATCAGACCAATTTTGCTTCGTTTGCAGGTCTCAAAGCACACCATGCTGGAGTCTATATGCGAAATAGTAAACATTTTATTGCCTGGTGTGGGCCAAATAATCAGACTAGTGTTGTGAAAGTGCCCTTAGAGACCACAAGAACTGTAATTTCTGAGAATGCAAAGCTCGTATTTTCTCCTACAGCCTTTCTGCAGATTTTTCAGAGTGAATCCAACAAGGAAAAAAATTGCATGAAGAAAATTGTCAATACTGACGCACTATATATCACAGCATGATTCTAGTCAAGTCAATGATGCAGCTTGAATACATAATTCATTCATCTAGTGCTGCAGTGATATAAAATCTGACACTAACCTTGCAATCAAAACATCTCTCATTGATATGTAGAAATTCAGCTTTTGTTTGGGGATTTAGAGGCCTTTCCATTAAATCTCCTCTACAGGAAAGTGGTAACTGGGTGTGTTTTAGACTTCTGTCGCACTAACAATAATAAAAAATAAATGCAGTTAAATAGAACTACCGCTATCACTAAACCCAAGCGAATTTGCAACATGACCAATTGGACACTATATATCTTGACAGTGCTGTTCTTTGAGGGAACAGATAGAAGTAGAGACCATCGGAGTTGATGTGTTGCAAGAACAAAGACCCACAAGCAGTCACTCCACCTCATCACTTCCAGACCCATGTGTTTCGTAGGGATGCATGAATAACATTTTGTGCCACTTTGTGCTTTGTGCCTGGGCAATAAGCCAGTTTTGGTCCCGTTCTACTGACTGAATTTTAAGGAGGGATAGACTTAGGAAAAACATTTAGTTAGTTAGTTTAGGGGGCGGCTGTGGCTCATTGCTCCAAATAGTTGTACCATAAGTGTGTGAATGAGAGAATGTTGGCATGTAGTGTAAAGCATTTTAGGTGGTCAGTAGACTAGAAAAGCACTTTATGAATACAGACTATTCACCGTTTAGTGTCACTTAGAGTCACTATTAGTAGAACGTAGTTCTTCAAACAAAACAGAGATGCATGTTAATGAACCCATGAGCATGTATGTTACATGAAACAGAACTTTGGTGAGAAATGATTATGTACAACACTGAATTAGCCACAGACCTCACAGCTGCTCAACAAATAATGAGGTTTGAGTGCATTGTCTTGTGCTTCTGGTAAATCAATGTTCTTAATCTTTCATTTAGAATAAATCATGTCCCTTGTTCATTTCTGTCAAGCCTCATCAACAAAAACATCAACACGTTGAATTATGCAATTTTAAACCTAAGTCTTTCCCTTTTGGTTTTACATTGGGAATTCTCATATATACATGCCTTTTAAATCAAATCCATTACCATAACTAAGTAGTGAATAGTATATACAGCTAAAAAAAAGATATTGTGTTTTGTGTTGTTAGAGGTTTGGTGTCTTCTACTGTATATTTCACTGATCGAAATACTATGGAGAAAACAAAAAGCACTCATCCTATGATTGCCTCTTCATTATCATGCTTCTGATTCTTGATTATAATTTCCTAAAGCGGTAGATGGTCCTTAAGAATTCAGTGATTCAATGTGCAGAACAAATTTAAGCATGAATTTGAATACTCCAGTGAATCCAGAAATGCATAACGCCTGTTCACTCTGCACAGAGGGCAGAGCAGAAGCATAGTGAAGAAATTAAAAACAATATTATTGTGTATGTGTTGGTCTAATTAAGTCCAACTTATAGTTATATCCAGAGACTCCATGCAGCTGGAGGACCACAGCTGTAACCATCTCAAGTTTACAACATCTTTTTTACCAAATGAAATCTGCAGCTGCTATATATTTGGTGTGAGTTTAGCTTTTATATATAATTTTCGATTTCTGAAAGTAACTGTAAACTGATGAAAGGGTACATAAAGCCCATGTCCAATACTTAGGATAAGGCTCATTATAGATCTCCTTCTTATATGTCCATACAGCTTATTTCCTAATATATATATGCTGAGCGATGTGTGCTCAACAGCAGATAGAAAAGATATTTAAAAAAAAAAAAAAAAAGCTGCTGCTCACAAATTGGGTCATAGCAGTTTCACACAGCCTACCCAACCACACTTGACAGAAATGTAGGCTTTTCTTTTCCTTGTGTAGGCTTTTCTTTCAATCAAATTTGAAGATCAGTTTCACATAAAGTATTATCAGTGTTTTCCACAGACAGACCACGATGTGGTGCAGCGCCACAAAATGACAACCGAGTGCCACAAATTTATTACGCCTGTTTTTTTCCCCTAATGCGATTCTGTTATTCTCACTCACATGCACAGAAACATTATATTTTTACATTATACTATGTATTAGCACCACACAATGCTACTTAGTCTGTGGGAAACACTGATTATTTTTTTATTATAATTATTTAATAGATTTTATGATAATATCCTTATTGTGAATTCTGATAATGTGGCATCTTTATTCTGTGATGAAGCAATGCATTATACTTATGACAAAATGTACTAGATATGCCATTTATTTATGTGATATTTTTTACAAAGATGACCTTACTGTACCTTTCACAAATAATGTACTTGCTGTGCCTTACCCTCGCTCTTTTTGTCATGGTTGCTTCTATCACGTTCCTTATACTACCTTATACTGTGCTTTCTGATATTTCTTTTAAGGACATGCAGTTTTTCAGTTCACACAAAATACTTCGTCTCAACTCGCTTAGTTTATTGTCCCTTGTGAAAAAACCTGTTTTATCCTATTTCTTTTATGAATATTTTATGTAATAAACACTGCTATTTTCATCTAGTTTTCAACCCATCTGTATATTCATACACACACACAAAGTGCACACATATAATAAAAAGTATAATTCTCCCAGCAAAAGTGGTGCTTACTTTTGTGAGCAATAATGCGTATTATGAATTGGCTGCAAGTTGTCACCTCTGATTGGCCAGGAACCCGACGCCAGCCCTCAGGAGTCCTTTGTTCTCTTGGATGTTAGTCGTGTTTAACATTAGGCTTGCTAACCTGCACTCCAGAGGGTGGCACCAGCTTTTTAGAGACAAAACAAAGGCAAGTGCATCTTGGCATTCAGTAATCACATCTATATGAAAGCCACAGAATAGTAGTACACACAAACATAAACATAGCTACACACACACACACATATCTAAACAATGCACATGCATGCAGTGAGCTCTCACCGTGCACTTACTCTTCTTTGTGAGAGAAACCGACAGGAGACGAAGGAACTCCCGGCAGCCTATATAAGGAGATGGTGGCTACAGCTTAACACAGGCAATTTCTCGGCCAAGAAAGAACGTCTCCTGCCAAAATAGCAATGTATTTCAAGCTATGGGACACCACAACAAGCGTTCATGTTTAGATCTCTTTCTTGTAATTAGCTTATGTGCAAAGAAAGCTGAAATCAACGCATGAATGTAAACAACGCAGTAATTTGTTCTATCAACTGACTGAGATTTCATCACAAGAGACGAGAGAAGAGGATCGTCTTAAAAAGATTTATTTTTTTTTTTTTAAATTTTTGGCTTTTGCAAAGGTAAATTTAAATGTTTGTAAACTAAATTAGGGGTTACTAATTGGGCTGAGTAATTAATCATGAATCATTGTTTTCTGTTAACAATGCTGTTAACAATGCCCCAAGGTCAATCAGTAATTTGTGATTTTGGCCTATACAAATAAACTTGACTTGATTTCAATTGACTTAAAGCTCTATTTTTCTTAATTTTATGTATTTTCTTAGTTTTTAAAGAAAATGATACACTGATTCCACTCTACACCACCTGCCAGGCACCAAATATACAGAGTTAATAACTGGCGAACATGAACATGTGGAGCATTTAAGGGCCAGATATTTAACCTCAGGTGTTTGTAGGTAGGTAACAGGTGTAGGTGATAAAAGAAGAGTGAATATTGGACCTGTATTTGACATATAGATAGAAGATAGTTCATATTTGCTGGAAATGTGCATAGGCAATGATTTGCTAACATATAAATAACTTGGCTGTTCCAGCATTATATTTACAGTTTAATAGGCTGCGACCAAGAAGTCATGGCATTCATTAATTGAAGGTCTTACACATTGAGGATGTTGTGACCTGCCTCTATGCAGAGACTGCAGCTTCTATGAGATGTGGCAGTGAGTATAGGCAGTGTGTGTGTGTGTGTGTGGTGTTATGAGATGATGTTCTGTTGCATATGTTCCCTCCTGCATTATATAGTTTGCTTATCTGAAAAATCCTTGCTAGTGCGATGACTGACTCATTTTCTAGGCTGCCGCTTTCCTTCTAATATGGACCTTTATAATCTTTACAGTCATTCTGAGCCTTGATATTTACCTGGAAGCAAATTTGTGGTGTTATAATTAATGACATGTCTTTGCTATATTATCCAGTTCTTGTAAACTTTAACTTCTTTAATTTATACTTGTCTTAATCTTCTGTTCACTCATGTCATAATCTTATGGGAAAGTTGTAAAGCAGTTATGAACTCGTGCATCATTAACACAACAATAACTAGATTTTCATGATATTGTATCTATTATTATGTTTTACCATTGCACATACAAACATTAAACATGTTTGTACTGTGTCAACCATAGATAACCTTTTATCGTCCCATTGTATAGTTCACCCTGTAAGACTAGAGTATAAATAATCACCCGATTCTTTGTTACATCTTTTTTAGCACACTTTTTGAAAATGTTTAATTTATTGAAATTCAAAAGAATCAATAATTCCTGCAAAGTGCCTTGCTAAGCAGAATGTCGCTTTATCAAAAACCCCACAGTGAGGAAGGTAAATATACATTCATGTATTCTAAAGAGTAGTGGGCAGCGGTGACCTTTTTCTGTTTGTGTATGTTAGGATTAGCATGCAAACTTCTTCTGGCAGGTCTTTTAAAAAATCACTTTAATTTGCATTTCTATCATTATTATAGCAACTAACTGATGAAAACAACTCGTCCATCTGTCTTGTCTGCAGATTTGTGGTGATGTGTGATCTTGTCGTGACGCTCTGAATCATGCAGACATTTCCTGAAGAAAAGCTCATTTTGTGCATGCAAACACAGACAATTGTTGCCTGTCCAAACTCTCTGTGTGTAATCGATTAGAACAAGCAGAACTCTTTTAAATACTGCCGTCTCCACCACATTTTCATCTGTTATTTAGACAATTATTCTTAGTCGATCACCCACAAAGTGCCCATCAACTGGAGATGCAATCTGTTAGAATTCACATGCAATTTAGTACTCCTTATTTGAGATCTTAGTCAATCGGGCCCTGATGTAGAATTTGCAATTAAACAAACTACATGATGCTACAAATCTCCTTTCAATGAAAAATTCAGAAAGTTGTTTTAGGTACAATAAAGAGTGTAAATCTATTTATTTAGAAACAGATTACTCATCTTGCTATGAACAGGATTTTGTTTAATTTGCCATTTAACAATTCTATGTCCAGAACAGTCTGGTGACAATCTGCTCATGCAAATCCTGATTTGCAGGAAATTCATGAACAAACACATGTGTTTGGGTCTAACTACTCCAAAAAGATCACTTCCAAAATCAACAGGTTGAGCTCAGATTCGGTTCATGGACATGAATCAAAACACGACCCATAACTAAATAGTTTGGCATTTTACCTTTCTCAATACTGTGTGGTAAATGAATCGGCAGGAGCATTGTGCTCCCCATTCTGTTACATGTTCTCTGCCAAAAGAGTGGGTCAGCTAATAGGTGCTGATCAATGGTCACTGATGCAGATTGGAAATACCTGACATGGTGCACTTATGAAGGTAATAATTAGGGATGCACCAAAGTGAAAATTTGTAGCCGATGCCAAATAATATAAAAACACTTGGCTGAATACCAAATACTGAATATCAAATGCAAGTAAGTTTTTCACTATTTTTAGGTTATATACTGGGGGTTATATGTCAAAATATACACCTTCACCTGGATTTAAAGCGGGTTTAATATCAGAAACACTGAGGAATCTCCCAGGACTGTAGACCACAATCAATGGTTGAAGATAAGGGTTTAGAAAATGTGCTAAAATGTGCTCATTTACATATAATAAATGTTGCTTTTGGGGAAAATATCATCATGCGATTAACTGTGATTAATTTTGATTAATTAATTACAAAACCTGTAATTAATTCGATTAAGCAGATGGTTCAATTTACATCAATCTACACGGAAGGCAAATGCTAAAATATTGAGGCACATTTTAACATATACTTGTGTGTGTGTATATATATATATATATATATATATATATATATATAGAATAGACTGAGTTCAGCAAGAAGGAAGCTAAAGATTTGTCTCTTCATCTTTTTCACATATCTCATTTTATTGTTCTTGTTTGCGTGTGTACAGACTGCCATAACTAATCTGTGTATTTACAAAGGAATGATCTCCACTAATTGATATTATAACAATTTTCAAATAGTACTTCTGTTTGCAGAGCCATCTGTCTATGCAGTATGCCCCTGACACTCTGCTATAATATTCTGTTGTCAGGTGTCTTGCATGTACTGAGAATGAAGCAAAAGAAAGAAGTTGTAGCACTTGACTCTAACTCTGTGTAAACGTGGACAGAAATGCTGATAGTGGAGGCTTAGCAAATCAATCTCGATCTGAACTTTGTCAGAGTTCCAGCACCACAAAGAATCAAAAATGATCCAAGCTTGCACCTAAATCATATTTCTCTGACAATGTCTCTAACGCGTTACGTCGTCAGGATATTGTTTCTTCAAAAATGTTCTGAAAAATTTGACCTCATGACAGTGTGTTTGTGAGATTGTAGAAGTGTTTAAAAGCTCCTTGACTTTCCTGACTGATGCTGCTATTGACCACTTAGTCATTGTCCTCTTGAGATGATGTTGTGCAGAAATGGAAACAGTGCAGACAACGGTGACATTCTGATGAATTGCCTTGACTTTTGGATCAGCATCAACAACACGTCTTTATTCCCTTGCCACTTGTAAAATGTTTTAGGTTTTATTAATAATTGAAATGCCTCCTCTTCAGCCCATATGGAATACAACTCTTGACCTTGTTTTCCACAGTCAGTACACGTGTCTTCTCGGGCCAATTACTTAAATATAAATCCGTCAGTTCTTCTGTGTTTTGCACGACCTACATAATGTTGTGTGTCCTAAATGCAATGTGTCTTGCTATGCATGGTTTGATCGTGAGCTACACAAAATGGAGTGAAGTCTATGAATTATATACCAAAATATTAAGTAATTCCACGAGGAGCCAAATATATACAATGCATAAATCTAATTAACCTTAAACAATATTATATAACATAAACACATTTAAATATAGACCTCAGTCATATTTTCAGACATATAAAAAAACATTGCTTGTAATAGTTTGTGCCTGTCATGTGGTTGTGGAGCCAGAAGTGACCATATTGGACAAGAATGTGGAGCAACTTGGAGCATGCAGCGAGAGTAACGCCTTGTTTTAAATGCAAGAGGGGTTGGTTTTATGGAAGCCAATAAGGCCATGATTGAGCCATCCAAAGGCATGACCTATACCTTTTAAAATATTTGGGTCAGGAAGTAGATCTGCTACATTATTTTAGCATTAGTATTTAGTATAGCCGTACTAAAAATGTTGGGCCAGTGCAAGTCTACCCTCATCAACATGTAAGCCCGGCTGTTTATCTCTCAGTGAGTGAGAATGACTCATATTGGGGGGAAAAAAAAAGAGGTGGAATCAATTGGAGGAGCTTGGTTTTCATTCTGTGGCACTGCGCCACAGATTGGTCTATGTGTGGGAAACACTGCAACCTATCATTCAAAGTGGCTATTCCCTTCATTATGTGTGATATTAGGCCTCAGTTGTATAAAAATACCCCCAACACTGTTGCCATGAACACGAAAATTAGGTTTAGAGACCAAATTAATGATTTCTTGCTGTAAAAGTTGAACGTTTTAACATTGTCCAGTCCCCAGTGGCCATTGGAGGAACTGATTTTATGAAGGGTTTGTAGCCCTTCTGCGTTGGCTTCATTTTTCAGCCCCAGAGATTGCCGCTTGAGAAATACAAAACAAAACACAACAGGAATACCAAAGAAAAACAAAATCCTTTATCAGGAAAAAGAAAGTGAGATAACATTCCGGAAAGAGCAACAGAGAAAGAATCCCTCTAACAGACATGCTCCATATATATACTAACAAAACAGAAGCAACAGTAGCAGCTAATCTTGTGCAGAAAATGCACAAAAAAACACACACAACTGAAATACAGCATCTCAGAGTCAACCAAAAAGCAATATTTAATAATAAACATATTTCAGATTTTCCATACATCTCCTGGTATGATGATTCAAAGCGTCCAAAATGCTTTTACTGACCTAGTCTGTTGATGCTTACAACTGTGTATGGAGAGGTGCCATATATGAAGCAGGGATTATTACACTGTTCATACATTCATTAAGACACCACTCCTCAGCTGTTTCTAGACATTTATATTAGATGTTTAGCGGTACATAGTAAACACTAAAATGTTGTTTTATGAGGCATTTCGGTGAACGTGTTCACTTTACAAAGTCTACCCCGGCATCCGTAACACTGCTGGCAATAAACGACACATTTCTCACCTGTTAAGGTTAAATACTGCATGTGCTGACGGAACAAAGTGAGCAATCACACGTTAACCTGAGCTGCTTATTGTATTTTCTGCCA
Source organism: Lepturacanthus savala (assembly GCA_030544235.1). Taxonomy (NCBI): domain Eukaryota; kingdom Metazoa; phylum Chordata; class Actinopteri; order Scombriformes; family Trichiuridae; genus Lepturacanthus; species Lepturacanthus savala. Next base: position 5,116,634 of record CM060484.1, on the reverse strand, counting down.
GGATCAAGAACGACAAATGTCTCTCTAACGCTCTACACCTGAAGGAAAAACACACACTGTCTCACACACACACACCTTCTCTCACACACACCGTCTCTCACACACACACACACACACACACGCATACACATAAAGCCGAGTCAGCAGATCTTAAAGTGGGTGACAGCGAGATAAGCCCGGGGCTTTGCTTTCACTGTCATTAGCAAAACCATGTACACTCATTCATACACTAATGATATGCTGCAAGATCCATCCCGCTCGTTCTTTCACCGGAGTGACTGGAGCAGAAAATATTGAAATAACTTTTCACATTTTTACCCGAATGAATAGTTTGATGTCAACATTGGCTCCGGGACTATCAGTAAAACCCTGCATCTTGAGTCACATGTGCTGAACCTGTCATCCCCATCTTAACAGGGTAAAGAAAGGGACTCTGGAGGGCATTTCAAAGACATCAATCTATTTCTATCGCTTAACGGCCGGGGCGGGGTTGGAGTCAAGCTCTGAATCCCCTTGAGGGAATCACACAATCATCTCGTAGAGTGATTCAACCCTCACTCTTCCATGCTGCACATGTCGTATGCAAATGAAAACAGGGATTACATAAACGTTTCTAAATTCAAAATCATTTCCCTTAGAAAAACAATTTAACAGTATCGGCCCACAGCGCAGCGCGTGACAGCTTGCAATAATAGGCTCCATAAGAAGATGGGAGCTGTTGTTTGAGCTTGTGACTATCAGAGGGCTAATTTCATTTTAATGTATCCATCTGTGCATTAATGGGAAATACTGTAACGACGCAAACGGATGAGGAACAAATAAGGTGTGAATAATCATGAAACTGTTGGCAGCACCGTGGGACAGTGGGTAGCGCTGTTGCCTCAAAGCAAGAAGGTCACGGGTTCAAGGACTTGAGCTGGGACCTTTCTAAGTGGAGCTTGTATATTCTCCCTGTGTCTGCTTGGGTTTTCTCTGGCTTCCTCCTACAGTCCAAAGACATGCTTAGGTTAATTGGAGAATCTAAATTTTAATGAATGGTGTGTGTGCTGCACGATAGGCCAGCGACCTGTCTGAGGTGTATCCCTGCCTTTCGCCCAAAGTACATTGGGTTTGGCTTCAGGTGAGGAATACGTGGGTATAGAAAATGGATAGATGGATTTTTATGGTTGACTGTTTTTGGAAATGTACCTCTGGACATGTAAGAAAGAGAATAATTTAAATCAATCTCTCAGTTCTCATCCTGAGTTTCTGGACGCCCTCAAGGGCTCACTGGATTAAAAGGTTAGATGATAGGATAGTTTTATATCAGCGTTCTATCATTTTCCTGTATTTCTTGTTTACTGTGTTTTACGTCATCATGCCTCTACAAGCTTTTCAAATAAAACAAAATGTATCCTCTTTCTAGAGCTGGGTTGGAGTCATTCAATTATTTTATTAATTGAATAATCATTTCAATTTGCAGTTTGATAATGCTTAGTGTTGATTAACGTTTTATTAATGTTATGAATTGTAAAGTAATGTTGATAATGATGATGTGATTAAGGCTGGTACAGAGATTTACACTTTCACTGTTTACCTCAGAAATATTTGAGCTTTCAGTATATTTTAAAATGAACAGCCCTCCGGTTTACTGGTATTATTAATTCATAATAATAATTACAGATTTAATTTATTTCAATTTATTTATTTACTTTTAATTAGTAATTACCATTTATATTTAACTAAATTGCTTCTAATAAATCCCAATATAATAAAAAAGAATTCATATATCAAAACTTATAACCTTAAAGAAAAAAAAAATTATCCCAACTAGAAAGCCACTAATAAGGAAACCTCACTTTTTAATTAATTTTGATCAAGCCTGTAGTTAGCACAGTAGCTAGCTAAGCCCTGCATTATTGACTGTTGTAAGTACAAAAACAGGTGCTTTTTAGCAATGGGGAAAAAAATCATTTTAATTATAAGGCTGTCAGCCCTGCAGCGATGAAAGAAACAAACAAGGAAGCACTCACAGCCAGAGTGCAGAAAGGACGGGAAATCGCTCCAGGTTGTCATATTGACAAACCACAAGCTCACATAACTCAGACTCACATAACACTCGTTAGATGTTAAAGCATATAAAAGAACATCCATTACATTAAAGTCCTTGAAAATCAAGTTCACACAATTCTGATTAAGCCTATTAAATAGATTATATTATTTTAATTATATAACTACTATTATGTGACACTCAAATCAATTCATTCACCATTTTACCACCACGACAGTAACAATGGTGTATAATATGGTGGAGCCTATGACCAATCATCAGCAATCATTTATCTAAAGATAACCCTTTCACCCAAACCTATAGAATTATCTCCTAAAAAAGTATTTTATACATGGGATAAATAGGTATTTGTTTATGGGCATATTGTGCAAGCTGCAACTATAATAGCAATTCAATTTTCTGCAAAGAAAACTGTAGAAAATGGGAAAAAAATGGATACACAACATTATTGTTAGTGACCCAACTGATAGAATTATATGCAGGAAATATTTGAACAAAATCTAGGCTTTAAATGGCTTAACTGTGCATTGAAATGAAAGTTTAAGTAGTATGAAACACACAGGACCATAAACCATTTAAACGTTACACTATCTACCCAACAGTGTCCAGATTTCCTAAATCCACTGCTTGCTCACCAAGCACCATTGTTGCCAGTTTAGCAACTTCTTTACCAGATTTGGTGCCTTTTCAGACTTGTGACTAAATATTAAAACAGGAGCCAAGCAACAAACCCAGTGACATGTTGAGCAGCCGTCAGCTACATCCTTACACTTGCTCACAGCTCTCCAGCTCACATAACCCAGGCTCACATAACAATAGGCTCACATAACACGCCGGTTATGTGACTTGAGAGGAGTTTGCCAGGTTTGCTCAACCAATCAGAATCGAGTCTCAAACATGAATGAGTTTAGAATTTGAGGAGGATGACAGTGAGTTATCTTTGAGCTTTTTCAGGAGCCGATCCCACGGAGAAATTTACAGTACACACAAGGTACGCCGTTAGCTGATAAACAACACACTATTACAGGATTGTGCTGCACTGTACTGATGCTCACTGATATAAACCTTGCAAAAAGGCTTTCTGTTTCCTCAATCTCTAAAATCTTAATCTTATAAATAAATAGTTACAGTGAATATGTGTTCTATCTAATGTAAATAGCTTCTGTTAGTCTTTTGTAGACATATCTTCTAAATGTGTGAATAATGGCTTTTTATCATCTATGTAATATTTTTCCTGATAAACGTTCGATACAGCATATTCTATCAGTCCACTGATACACTGAACTAAACAGTGGAAGTATAAATTGCATTCCATGCCAAGGTCACAGAGCTGTGGTTATTTTCAGCATAAAAGATATCTACTGTAGGATAATGACTATAAGGACTATATTTCAATATGAAACAGAGCCCAACTGCATTTCGAATTGGGAGTAGATTAAATGATGTCAAAGTGACAGTTATGTGCCCTAGATATTAAGCTCAAGCATATTTAGCCCAGTTCTACCCACAATGTCCAGACATAAGTTCATTCATGTCCACCAGTGCATGAATACAGGGTCCCTACGCAGAATTTGAAGTATGGAAAAATATAAGCGCTTCCAGGCTGTTGCCCTGATTCTGTTTTAAATAAAGGGTTTTGAATTTCTAAAAATAAACTGATACCACAAGAAGAGTGTTTTTTTTTCCATGTTTACTGCCGTGCTAAAGAGCGCCGGGCCAGAGCGCTTGATGTCGTCGAAAACAAGGCAAGAAATGTGGCGGTGTGCGAGTGAATGCACACTCCTACACAGAGCTGCCTCTGATCCTTGTACATCACAGCCTGGAAAAACAGCTCCAAGTGCCTTATGACTGTATCAAATCCAGACATCCACGACTAAATTAGTTTAAAAGAATATGCAGCGATATCTTTGGATTCCATGTAGCAGGGCTCGAGACTAACGGCGTCACGATGTCCCTGGGACAATGGGAAGTGTGTCTGGTCTTCCCTGGGACGCCTCCAGGATGAAAGGGATTTCATATATAATTATGCGTTTATTTGTTTATTCATTTTAAACTATTGCCAGCAATTGACAAACTGATCGAGTGCTGATTACTATAGAGCGCCTCTTGGCTGGCTACTCAGCGTGAAACCTCAAAATGTTCCTGGGTATTGGTCCATCTATCCACTCATCACAAATGGTTTGCTGGCAGGACCTCGCAAAAATACTTTTTCCTAGCCTATATTTACTGATTTCAGTGTATAATTGTGGTCTTTTTTGTTCTTTGATATAAGATTAAAAAATAGTTTGACATGGACAGGAGTCTTTGATTGTATAATACATCATTATTTATCAACATTCAACATTAAAACATACAGTACTGTTCAAAGGTTTGAGGTCACAGAAATTCTTGATTTTTAAAGGGAAAGAACTGTTTTTTAAATGAAGATAAATTTAAACTAATCAGAAATATACTATACATTATTAATGTGGTAAATGTTTACCACTCCAGTGTTCTAATAGTACAAAGTGTTTGCTCATTGCATCAGAGGTTAATGGATGATTAGAAAACCCTTGATGCTATCATGATAGCACATCTGAAAACAGTTTAGCTGCTTAGAGAAGTTTGAAAACTGACCTTGACGAAAGTAAAGTTTGAAGGATAAAGTTATTATTTCAAATATAAATCATAATTTCTAACCTTGTCAATGTCTTGACTATATTTTCTATTCATTTTACAATTCTTGGTTGCAAAGTGTGATTTTTCATTGAAAAGACAAAATTGTCTAGGTGACGCCAAACTTTGAAACAGTAATGTAAACCAACATCATTGACGATGATTTCTACAGCTGCAAAAGAGTCATTGAAATTGGTGCATTTATTGCCTGGGTCCAGACTTTTGAATTCGCCCAATCCAAAATTGAGCGATTCCATTCATTTACTCAGCATGCAGTCTTTCTGGACCGGGTGATCAGGAGCAAAAACGGAACTGCAGCAAACAGCATGCAAAGCACATAAGTACAACACCATTGAAAAGGTATGATTATAGAAAGCAGTATGTAAAAGAAAAAAACACTCATTCAGTGATTTGGGGGGCTGCATGTGAACTCTATATTGCTTTATTTTTTTACTTTTTTTCTCTAACTATGAAATCTCTTTTCTGCAGTCAAACTATTCTATCACCCAGTAAAAACACTGAATGTCCTGCATTCAAATTGAATTTAAAAGTGAAAGCTGAAAGCAGTATTATGAGCACAGTGTACTTAAATCTACTGAACTTGCGTTCTAGGTGGTGCCTTAAATCTGACCATTGTACATTCTATCGTATTAATATTGTTCTATTTTAAAGAAATTACATTTTGGGAGGTTTACATTCACTTAACAGGACACAAGATAGTTGTCCTGGAACCCTGATTCATAGCATAAGAATTATTAAGCTTGTCTGAACTGAATGTATAAGTTACACAGTAATGTAGTTATCAGAAAAGTAAACGGACCATATTTCTGTATAAGCAAACCAAACACTGGCTGTGCTCATCGTTGTTTCCACTGACACAATGAAACAAGATTTTACATATGCAATGAAAATTAAATTAAAAATTTTCACTTACTCAAAAGGGAATAAACTATACAAGGGGAGCTATAATATAATCTTATACTAAAGAATAATTTTAAAATGAATTCAATATATATCTTAAGAAACAAAATAGCAATGCTCTTCCAGATCATACTGAACATTCATCGGAAATTACTCAGTTTTCACCTATGGAGAAAACTGACATCTTCACTGCGTTGCATGAACAAGCTGCACTTGAGCATGAAACCTTATCAACAGTGTCTAAGGATGATGTGATCCTCTGTTGAGTCTGGAAATCCTTTTATCACTTAACCCACTGACACACACCCACAGGTGTGGTGCTGGAACTGGTTGTTATTCAGTGACTCAGGACATAAGGCCTTTCTGCTGGTTGCTAACAGAGCAACTACTGTCCTTTGGCAATACTAAATTAAGTTACACATACCACTGACACATGCATATAATACAGTCTATATAATCCATGTACATTTCAAAAAGAGAGATTTGAGATGAGATTTTCTGCCAATCAATGTTTTCACTGCTGTACACTATCACATCATGTTACATGATGCCCAGAGACCATTAAGCATCAGACACACCCAGAATTTGCCTAGTAAAGGTATAGGATTGAACAAGCCTTGTTCTGACTTCAATCATTCATTTTTAGTCAAAGCTCAGGACAGAGATTGTTGTAGTGGTCAAAGCTGAAGGGCACCCAGTCATCAACCCATGGTAAAGACACTAGAAACATTGACTTAAAGTGTGACGTTTCAGATTAAGCGATTCAAGGTTCAGACCGTTTCCTCCACCCCCATTTGACAGTGATGATAAAGGTAAGAAAGGTTATTCAGATTGTATGATAGCTAGAGAAATGCCAAGTTGAAGTGAAATGTAATATACATTAAATATAAAGTGAATGAAATGTAAAATTACAGCAGCATATTGCTGCCACCCCAGAAGTTAAATATACATAGATAAGATCAAGCACATTTGCAGGATTTAAAAGGGTGTCCTTCATTACGGTGCACAAAGGGAATTTAGAAGGTAGTAAAAAAAAATGCAAAAAAAAAAGAAAAGAAAAGAAAAGGTCTACCCATTCAAGGTAAGGTCAACCATTGTGCTTTCTGTTTCTTGAGCTGAAGTAGGAGTGGCATTCCAGTTTCAGTTTCATTGATGTCAACTGGCATACGTCTTGCACCATGTCTGGTTGGTAAAAGCAGAAAAGAACACTGATTTCTTATGACAAACCTGCCATTACCTGCATGTCCTCTTTTTTTTCCGTTACTTTATTTCTCACGCTAACAAAGAACACCCCCATTTCTCGGTTTGCATTCTCCTTATCTCTTCAAAATAAACTGTTTTCTCATGCAGTGATTGCGTTGGACCACATGATAAGTACACTCTGGTCTATTCGGATCCCCTCAGGTATGGAACATATTGACATACAGACCTGAGACACACGGCAGTAAACTGAGACCCTACTCGATCATGATTAGATTGAGGAGAATTTGAACCTGGGCCAACTAAGGTCCCGGATCGGGCCTTGGTTCTGAGAAACCGAGTGGACGGTGAAGACCTTTACTAGAGACAAACTATAGCAAACAAACTCTATTACTAGACACATTAGGGAGAAATTACATTTTTCTCTGAAACAAACTAACTTAGCTGGAAGTAGTCTTGCTGAAGGACAAAAGGATCTATAGGCAGATTGATTGTTGAGTGAATCAAATCTTGTGACCTTCCATAAAACGGCCACAACTCCTTGCCACCAGTTGTTTTGGCTACAGCGTAGATTAAGTTTTAAGATAGCACTCTTATTACTGCTTGGTTCCAACATAATTAACATTATTGACCCCTACAGTTGAGCTAATTCACATTCATCTTGAGCTCATTTGTTTTGATAAACACTTTTTTTCAAAGCTGCCTGCTGTGTGGAGAATGTGTTAAGGCAAGGGGAATTGGATTTTAGGGTGCTTTAGATTGGTTAGAGAGGGGCATTGTGCCATGAGAGCCCTCTTAAGTGGCAAATATATGCTGGAGGTGCCCTTTTTTTTCTGCCCTGCAAAACACCACTGGGCACACCACTACTAACTGTTTTCCTGGGTAGTAACAACACACTCCTGGAGTATTTCCCACCAAATGGACACAGGCTGTGGTACTGGCTCGTCTTCTCGTGCATGTTGTTGGAGGAACCAAATATAATTTTACATTCAACTCGTTTATCATAACGTAAACCTTTAATAGCTCTGTATGTAGCCCATTTATCTCCCATTAACCACAAAATTCACGTTTGTCTGGACTCATTTGCTATGCCTGTGCTGATGTGGTGTGGCTTGTTAAAACAGTTTAATAGCGATGACGGCTTTTATATTGTTAATGGGTCTGAAAAGGAGACAGAGCTTCTCATAAAAGGGAGGAAGTAGCCATGAGGCTCCTTTACAGAGGAGTCCAATCCTTATAAACCGTCAGAGTGAGTTTGCATTTATATCACTGTAGGAATGGATTTCAAGAATGTTCTGGACACATCTTGATTGCTATGCTTGTAATTGTATCTGTAGAATATTGTGTTTTAGCGTACTGTGGGCATGAATACCATGACTTCAACTATCCAACTCTGCAACAAAGAAAATTGCACAGATGACTAGACTGCAGAAGAGGCAGAAATACAAGGTCAATGACATATTTGTCTAAATGTCTTTTTATTTTGGTAAAGGTAGTCTATTGAAAATATGAATAAATTTCAACAAGGGAAAGATTAGAACATGTTCTTGTAACACCTGAAAACCCCTCCTACAGGAGCAGGGAGTGATCAGCGAGAGACAACAGCAGACAGTTGGCAGTGGTTTTCCCTGATGCATGAGGCAATTGGGTCATGTCATCGATTAGTCCCCCAGGTCCTGATTGCCTCATGCACAGGGGGAGATCAGCCATCATCCAGGGCAGTCACTTGTCTGCCAGAGCCTCCTGAGATCTCTTCTGCAGAAGGAATCCCGCCACCACATGACACTTCATCCCTGCGGCCTCAACTGGAAATGTGAGCAGCAAAAGCTGCATTTTAGAAAAAAAGATGCCCACTCCACCAACAAAGCAAAGTCGGAGAGATTCTTCGGTGGAGTCACTATTACAAGGAGAGAGAGGCCAGATTTAGGCACATGGAGGCACAAACTGGTAGACTGCTTGAAATTTCCAAGAGAATGGTTGCCAAGACATATATTAAACATATAAATATTTTTTTTTATTTATTTAATATTTTTGTCATAGCTACTGGTTTTCTCATAAAATTGTCTCTGGTAGAGATATATTTTTGGTACTTATTATTTACAGTTTGGCAAAAGAGCAACACATGTCTGGACTACATATTTGTGTTTATTTACAGTTTCGTGCACTACCGTTTTTAATGCAACATAAATAGTCGTGGTCCAGCAGTTGATGGATAGGTGCAGAGACGCAGTCTGCCAGCCTATTTCTCATTGCTGCACCACTGACCTCAACAGCAAAGGCTTGGGCGACAATGTCCCTTCATGCCTCCTGCACAGGCTCCTCAATGTCCCCAAAGCTAACAAGCACGGTCTTGTTTTCCTCCTGCTTCTTCAGTTCAAACACATCACTGTCTGATATGCTTTTCAGTTTCAGGTTTTTCTATTATATCGTATAGGTCTGGATAGGTAGGCTCTGTGTACAGGTTCACTCACCTAGTTAACAGATCATTTATCAAGAAAATCTCATTGATGGCTTGAGATCTTACTGAAAAAAATGTTGTATAGCTACTTTCATTCACTTAGATTGTTGTATTGTTCAGCTTTTGTGATTTCTTCTTCCCACCACCATCTGCGACTGAGATAAACATGATACACGCCACAAACAGAAATTTCTGAATCAGAATCTGATGATACCAAGTCCTGATTAGTAAGATGGTACTCGTCTACAACTTGCCGTCAATCCACGATAGTTTGGGCTGAAAGTGAACAAGGGCTGGTGCTTTCCATTTTTCCCTCTGCTCTCCAAATGGCTCACGTGTGACTTTAGTTGTTTTATTTCCCCTCAGCCCTCAACATATATATATAATTGTCTGGTCCTTCCTCCCAGCAGCACCATTGGGTCCTACACTTTCACCCTTGAGTCCAATTGGTTAAAAGCAATATCTATCAGAAGGTAAATGGTCAGCAAGGTGCAAGTATTTAGAGGTATCATGGTTGTAGCTCACTTTATGAGGCACAAGGTCTTGGTTAAAAAAAGGAGGGTTTTATGTATGTCTTGAATTCATTCTTTACATTCCTATATATGTGTGCATGCAGGAAGTTAAACGTGCATTAAAATAATGCATTCATTTCAAATGAGAAGCATGCAATTAGAAACAAGCGAAGCGATAAAAGATACATAACATCAAGTAATATAAAATAGCCACAGCAAAACATAAAATATAAGGAAACATTTCTGCAGTGTGTATTTATGTCACATTCCTCACAGCTTAGTGATGTGATGTACACAGAAAACAACAGCTGCCAGAAAGGTTCGTCACTCAGCTATCAGAAGTCAACTTGTACATCAATTTTGACTCTGCAGTAGACATGCAGACAGGCACTGTCAATTAAATATAGTACATGTGGTCTGTGTGAGATAAAGGACACTGTCAGGGACCAAGACTGGAGAGCAAAAAAACTGCTAACTTTCCACAAAAGGAAACAAAATTGAATTTACCCCGTTTTGTTGAGAGCTTCCATCTCCAGGGTATATAATATTACCAAGAAACAAAGTGAAAGAAACAAAGAAACAAAAGAAATACACAGTCATGTGACACATGAGCACACTATAGGGCTGCAGATTAGACCACCATTAGAAACTATATTGGAAATGCTTACAATGGAGGAATTTGAGTTAAACTCTTAATATAATACCAATTAAATGTAATGCAAGTAATCTGCTTTAAGTGGTTTGTCATAAAACAGTTTGAAAATATAATTTTACAGCAAAACATTTTTAAAATCCTTTACATTACTCGAGGCAGCGACATAAAATGATTTTATGCTTCTAATTTTATAGGATTAAAAGCATTTTCAAATTAATACAAACCTGGATGTTTTATGGATAATGCAAAGGCAAATATACCTGCTGTTATCTTCCCGCTGAAAGCTCTTCTCGCTAAGATTTCCTTGGACTGCAATGTGCTTGGTCTGCATTTTTCTTGATTTAGGCCCAGCTTATCTTAAGCTTATAGAGATGTCAGCAAAACCGCCTTTTAATAGCGCACAGCTCTTAATTCATTACCAAATGTAAACTTTGCTGCAGAGGAGAGTAGAATGGGCTGGGGCTAAATTAGAGGGTGTATTCTACTCAACTAATTACTCTGTAAATTCAAACCCCTCATGGGAGGAGAAAAAAAAAAAACTCAAAACACTCAGACTTTCTGTCCGCATTTATTAAATCTAAATACCCGAAGGGTGTAATTTCCCTCATTTTAAATTGTATCTAATACATTGTTTTTTTTCCCCCGGAACTGAAAGGCAAGACATTTATTTTTGTATGCTTCCCCTGTTGGAGAAAAAAAAAAAAGAAAAGAAGCTGAAATAATTATCATCTTGCAACACCATCGCTGTCAAACTCCATCCATGTGAGACACAAAAAGACTTCAGTGTTGTTATCGGAGACATGTGGCATTAGGCATAAGCATCTGACCAAACTTCAACAGTCAAAAGATGTCTCCCGCTGACAGGTTTATTGCTTAATGACGCTGCTACGGTCACAAAAGGGAAATATTCCAGTACCTTCCGGTGATGACTGTGACGATTAAACCCTTTGACGCAGAGCTGTCACCCTGTCAGGCTAAAGGCGGAGGGAGACAAGGACAAAAATCACAGGGAACTGGCCATTTAACAACAGATGTCGCAGAGCGGTGGATAAGCCAGACCAAGTGCTTCTCCTGTCTGAGGCTCCCATACACCCTCTTATCTTGTTTAAAGCGACAGATTTCAAGGTCAGCCAGGGACCCATCGACAGTGAATCCCAGCTGGCAGCTAGCTGGCAGCTAGGACACAACTGTTGTTACAATGAATCCCAATGGCTACCCACAAAGAAAAAAAAAAAGTCTAATCATATGTCCTGTAGACACCCAAGGATTCTTTATAACATTACTCATTACTCCTTGTACATTTCACTGCCACCTCCTCCTGGGTCCAAAGCTCTGATGCAAGTAGTGCACATTTATTAGAGAAGCAACAGGTGCCTATAACGGTTGTGTGGTTGATTCCTAAAACCTGGGTTATCGTTGGGAGTCCTCCTTGGTGCTCTCATCGTGCACTAGTATGCATTAATGCACAATGCAAATTTTAAGCCACACTAGAGGCATTTGCTTTAGAGGAGGCAGTGTCAGTCTTGGTCCAGACTGAAATATCTCAGCATGTACAGATTAGGTTTCCATGAAATTAAGCACAGACATAATGGTCCCCATGAGGATGGATCCTAATGACTTTGGAAATCCCCTGATTTTTCCTCTAGCACCACAATGAGGTTGACATTTTTGTTTTTTTTGTCTCAGCAGCTATTGGATGAATTACCATAACATTTGGTTCAGACATTCACATCCCCCTCAGGATAAATCGTAACTACTCTGATGATGCTCACAGGGCCATCATTAGGGCAAAGGCTTAATTTGTCCATGACTTTGGTTTATGACATATACCTGCCAAACTAATCAGCCTGAGTTGTACATTGCGCTTAGCAAATTAACAAATAGTAGCATCCATGAACACAAGATTTTATACATGCTTAAACATCAGCATGTAAACGTTATAGTAAGGATATTAGCATGTTTACAGCTTTCAGCACTTAGCACTACTTTAGTGAGAAATCCCTTCGCAGTACAGAGGTAAACTCCATTATCAGTGTTTATGCAGTGAGAATAGAGTGAAGTAAGAGACATCTTGTAACCAGCTGTTAAACTTAAGTGAACTTAAGTGAACATTATTTGCATATTTATAGATTCCAAATTTTTATGGAGAACTTGACGTTGTTGTTTCAAGGAATTAATATTATTATTCAAAGTAGTGTCTAATATTTAAATCTTTTAACATGTCTGGATTGGGATCTTGAAATAATGCTTGACTTCTGCTCCTTCTGTCTAATCAAATCAAATGATTTTTTTTTAACCAGATATATTCGTCCACTGGTTAAAAAAAACTCCTACAACATGCCAATTCAATCAACAAATATCTCCGATTACAGAGAAACCTCAACACGAATACAATCTTAAAAGCCTGCGTTACCATGATAGGACAATAGTGCTCAATAAGCAAGATTTCAAATACCTGCGTGAAAGAACGTTACTGTTGTCATAGTAACCGTGATTCACAGCTGGTTGGTATGGTATGTTGTTCCTGCTTGGCTTTTATTAAATGGCTGCTGCCCATGGATGTTTTATGTTCTTATAATACATCCATGCTGCTGCCGTACTGCTCCTTCTGCATTGTGTGGTTTATGTATCATCCTCCTTTACTGGCGTAGTGCAACATGGTAGTGATTCAAAAACACATTGATGCATGGATGGCTCATTAATTCATCAGCAACTGTATTACAAAACAAATCATCCGCCCACCATCCATCCGCACTGATGTTTTTTGACCAATTTTTAAATGTAATGTATTATTTTTTGTTATGAGCACAGGATATGCTTTTGTCTGCCTGAAGAGATCTTAGCTTGCCCTTCATGCAGTAATGTTAAATTCAACTGAAAATCTGCAAATGATACCGAAACAATCAAGAGCACAGACACAACCTGACACATGTCCACCCTCTGTGAATATGCGTCGTTCTCTGTTTGATAAGTAAGAATCACAGAATCGTGAGGCTGATTTAATCTGTAGCACTAGGTTTTCACTAGGTGTAGGCCACAACTACACACCCTGTGTGTAGTTGTGGCCTAAGGCTGCACTTTCTCATGTGATGTCCCCTATTAGTCAGTGATGTGATCTTTAAGAGTGACCTCCTGACTCCTCACAAAACCTCCATGCATATAAAAAGGAAAGAGTACTGTTATTATTATATTCTGCTCATCTGTAGGTTATGATTTGAACAGGGACCCAGCTGCAGTGTATTTTTGGCCTGCTTGTCGTGGGTGGGATGCCAGTGGATAGAGTTTGTATTCACTATATTATTCCTTTAAAATGTGACTGCATACTAGCAAGGTAAAATTGACTACACACTCTAGATACATGGATGGTTATAAGTTGAACTGATGGATAGCTCAATGGACAGTTTTCACCCAATATTCCATTTATGCCTTTTGATGCAAAATATATACAGCAGTTCCCCGAGATATGAACATCTGATTTACAACAACATTTGAATATACATAACAACCTCTGACTGATGTTCATAAATGTTCATTAAAACGCTGTATTTGCAAATTCGCATTTTGAACCACTTGCTACATCCAACTCGTTCCCCTTCCACGCCTTGGATAGTTTACAGTTTCTGTACAAGTTAACCTTATATGTCATAGTTTAATGTAGGACGATTACGAACAATTTGACTTATGAACAGACTTATGAAGCCCAGACTTCCCTCTCCCCGGCTACTTCCTCCAGCTCTTCCAGGGGGATCCCAAGGCGTTCCCAGACCAGCCGAGAGACATAGTCTCCCCAGTGTCCTGGGTCTTCCCCGGGGCCGCCGCCCGGAGGGACGTGCCTGGAACACCTCACCAGGGAGGTGTCCAGGAGGCATCCTCACTAGATGCCCGAGCCACCTCAACTGGCTCCTCTCGATGTGGAGGAGCAGCGGTTCTACTCTGAGCTCCTTGCGGATGACCGAGCTTCTCACCCTATCTCTAAGGGAGAGCCCAGCCACCCTGCGAAGGAAACTAATATCAGCCACTTGTACTCGCAATCTCGTTCTTTCGGACACTACCCAAAGCTTGTGACCATAGGTGAGGGTAGGAACGTAGATCGACTGGTAAATCAAGAGCTTCGCCTTTCCGCTCAGCTCCTTCTTCATCACAACAAACAGCCAGATTAAGTATAATTAAATAAATAAATAAAAAGCATGTACTCTAAAATACATTACAGCATAGTGGAGGACTCCTGATGGATATATATATATTAAAATTTCTAAATTTTTGTGCATTTTAATCAATGCTGTATCTTCACCTAATATGTGTACAATTATTCACCTCCATTATCTTTGAGCAAGACAATATTCTTTAAATCTGTGTTCTAGTTAATGGGATTTAGGTAGCAATATATAAATAAACTAGTAATTTTCTTGTTATATCCCTCGTCCCTTGTTGTGTTCTGAAACTACATACTCTATAGACGCTCAGTGTCATCTCATATGCCTCTTTTTCGTGGAGGTTAATGGAAGGTTTTTTAACAGTGTTTGCCTGTTAACTTTTTCCTCAACAATATTACAGACACAGCAAAAAAAAAAAAAAGTACAAACTGTAGATGGAATGCACCCTCGCACTCTGTAGACAAGTAAATCCAGTCAGTCAATAAGGATTGATTATAATGCAGACTTGACAAAAACACAAACAAACTTGAGAACATAATTATTCATATGTAAAACAAATATATTGATATATGGATTGTGCTTAATATTCAAACATTTTTTTAAATGGGTCTTCCTCTATAGTTTAAGTAATTAACTTGTGGGATGTAGTTTGTATCCAGTATTGTTTATCCACTATTATACACCAATACTAGTGTAAGTTTACTTGAGGTAAAGTATTTTATTGATTTTAAATATTTTTTTCTATATCTTTGCACTCCTTCAGGAGCTATTCCTCAACTAAAATGTTCTTGATTTTCATTTTCTTTCCCTTCACATTTTGTATTACTACTCTTTTAATGCAGAAAACAGGTTTAAAATGAGCCCTTCTTCCTTTTGTAAGGTTCAGTGTATTGTGGCTACTGTAAGTATGGATCATTTTTTAACCTTATGTGTTAAAATTGACAAAATACAAAAGCATTGCACCGGTGGATTAAAATACAACTTCTTAAAAGAGATTCAGTTATGGAGTGAAAGGATTTGTTAAGACAGTGATTTTTGCTCTGACTGTTCAAAAGCAATTTGATGCAAGGAAACCACAGAAGAGCAGGGCTAATATGGACAAAGGGAGAATAGGAGGAACATGTGAAAGCAGCGGAGTAAAAATTGAAGGTTTGGATGGATTCGGTGAAGCACATCAATATGACAGCTCATGTTAATTGCCAGTATTTCCCTGCCGCTGCCAACTTTTTTTTTTTTTTGCCTGTTTAATTCTGCTCTGTGGAACCTTTGCATTGGCACAAAACCAAACAGGGATTTTCAGTTCTCATGGAGTTATATGTTTTTCCTGTATTGTCATTATTTCTTCAGAGCTCTTCACATGTAACTGTGAGAGCAGACTGTGTGAAACAAGCACGACGAATGCCTCTGGTGACTTTTAATAACGAGACTTTTAATTACTTTGAATTACAAGACTTTTAATTACAAGCTAAGTAATATGTGGCTTTATTTACTGCGGGATTATCACTGACAACACCTTGTGTGATGAGTCATACTGCATGAAGAGCATGTGGCGCTGTTATAGCGAGCAGGAAGAGAGACAGAAGAATGAGGGGAGGGGGTCTGGAAGGCTGAATGAAGCGTTATCTCGCAGATAGGAGCAGAGATGCCTCGTCTGGAGTAAATTACCAGCTGCTACGAGGGGAAGCAGCCGCGTAGACGGGGCTTGTGATGTGAAATCACTCCAGCATTTTGTGGCCTGCAGGCAGCCTTTGGGGAGGGGAGCAGCAGTGTGAGTGATGAGCGGCAAACAAACGTTCACTGAGTGACACGCAGCATAGGCAGCGTGGACACTCCGGGTTGGAGGTTAAAACAGCGAGGGCTGTGAACTCTCTAGGGTGGCTGGCGGAGACTGAGCAAGACAGAGTGAGATGGAGTGTGTGTGCATGTGTGTGTGTGTGTGAAGGCTCCAGAGGGAAAGGACAGGGGTGGTAGAGAAAGAGAACTAATTTGTCTTTGTTCAAAATTACAGAACTTATGAACATGCAAAACTTTTTTGATTTCAATTGTTGGACATAGAATATCATCTATTTCAATGTATAGTCTTCATTCTTAATAAGGCTGTGTAAATAATACAATTTTAGTCATTTTTTGAATTGCGTGTCATGTGCTGTTACCCTAAAAACTTGGTACCAAACTCTCTTAAAAAGGTTTTGAAAGATAAAAAACACATGATATCAACAATTTTTATATTCATTCTTGTTTTTTTTCCTTTATAGATTATTCATATATTTAAAAATATTATTAATATTAATAAAAATATTTAAACGTTTTTGACTTTCTCATCTTGGCAAACATTATTTGTCACTGGCCCATATATATATGGGCCCATATATATTATCATGCTGGATAAATGCATTGTGTAACTAAAAGAATAATTGTTTGAATAATCTGGATTTCAATATTGAACAAAATAATCGTGATAATGACTTTTTCCATCATCAAGCACCCCTAATTCTCTGTTTTTGTGCTGGAGGCTTCAAGTTTTCCCATTCTACGCATAGCATAAGGTCCTATTCCAACGGGTTGATATCCACCTTCAGGCAGGTGTGGCAAGCCCCTTCTAAACCATTATCTGTGAGGCTGACACCCACTGATAAGGCCCATTTAATGGGCTGATAAGGTTCAAAATGGGCATAGATGAAGGGTGACATTAAAAGTGCATTTTGTGTGCAGCTTTTCAAGGTTTAACAACATGCCTGCCAAACAGCACTCTTTATGGCTCTTTTGACATTCTACTTCGAAACACTTAAGAGTGAAAAGAGAACTGAAGAGCTCAGAAATGGAGAAACTAACAGACTCAAATAGACTCCAGGGTGGAACAAGGTACTCCAGCAATATCAGGGGTCAAAGAATATTTTTTGCATTCAAGATAGCTCACGTAAAGGAGTTTAGCCTATAATGTAGCTATTGGAGCTCATATCAAACATCAAATAGGAGAGAAAATGTTTGAAAAAGCTACAGTAAACCTAAACCCCCTAATTTGAGGGCAGCATTGACTTTTATGCATATATTTGTATGAGAAAACCTCAGCTACAACACTATAGTATTTTTATCTGCAGTAAAACAATGTTCCTGTTACAGTATTAATATACATCATCAATATTCACATCATCAATACAATGAGAAACATGTTTATTATAATATCAGTAGTAGAGCTGCAACTAACAACTTTGATTTGAGCTGTTTTGTGATTATTTAATTGGGTCCTTACAATTTCCTTTTTTAACATTTACAGAATATATTCTTCATGTTCTGTATTGATCCTCAGTGGGATTTCTGTTATTTTCCTGGCTTAGGTAGGTGTGGTCTTGTTTTAACAATATTTATCTGCAGTAAATCACAATGTTAGGTTATATTCTATTCAATATTCTAGCTATACATGCTCTCTCACAGTATTAGAAATTGATTCTGACACTTCTGTAGTCACTTCACGTGCAGATTCTTTTGATACCAGGTTTAAGTACATAACCTTTGTGGTTGTAGATTCTTCATATTTATCATTTATAGCAGGAAAACTGAAAAATAGGCCTGGTGCTTATTAAGAGACCATCGATAATCCTGCTTATTTTGTTTCCTCAGCGACAGGTTTTGCACACAAGCTATGTAGTGATTGTTTGTTGCCATGCTTTAACAAAAATACATCTCTGCTGTCAAACTGTCAAGAGTTACAAAGAACTGAACATCTATGTTTAGATCACTCTTCCTTTGTGTCTGCTGCTTTTTTACTGTGGTCTAAAGTTTGCCTTGTTGAATTATGTGAAACTTTAATTGCACAATTCCAATATATTGTTTTTTTTCTGGATCTAATTTATCATCCCCCCAGCCTACTGTAATTATTAGGTTACAATATCATTCACATGTTCAACTGTATGCTGGCAATGTTTCACATGAGCTGTCAGCATATACCCAATTAGTTCATGATTCACTCTATGAACAAAAAAACGTAAAACTCATTTAACTTGAGATTACACTTTCAATAAAGCTTTGAAAGGTTTTTTTTTCTCCTTAACCCAATAAAGCCTGTGAGCCTTTAAGTTAACGAGTGCCATTTTATACCTGAAATAAAAAATCTAAATGTTACTCATACAGCTTTTTTTTTCTAGTGATGTAGTAGACAACTTCGACAAAAGGTTTTAAGGAAATAAGTTTCCAGGTGCTTCCTGTCATATAATTGACTTCCTGCTCCTTCCTCCTAAGAACATGGCAAAGACAAACCCTCCCAGAAAGAGGTCATTTATTTAGATTATTATGATTTTCAACCCTGACATGTATACATCTATTTAATAATTCAGGTCTCTAGACCTTGTTTTTTAACCTTTGTTCATGGGATAAATGTATTTTTTTTTTGTTTATGTGCAGATTTGTGCAAGCAGCAGCTATAATAGCCAATAAAATGCTTTTTTTGCAAAGAAGAGAGTAAAAAATAGAAAAAAAAATTATTGTTAGTGACTCAACTGATATAAATATATGCATGAAATCTTTGAAAAAAGCTGGGCTTAAATGGGTTAACTATAAAATGACAGTCAGACTTAGCAGTTCTTAGGCTTAAATGGGTTAAATCATGTATAAGCAACAACTTTTCCACTGTAGAGTCTCCTTTGCAGAAGCTACTTGAAGCAAACTTGAACTCCAAAGTTTAAGATGTTACATTATTTTATGAGGGAATAAAGTGATAGGGGGGATTATTATAGTCATAATAAAAGGTCCCTGCACTCAGCCACATCCACCAGACCACACAGTTCGTCAATAATAATGATTATTAACTTCGATTCAACCAGGATTTACATCACAGTCATTATTTTGAACACTTAAATCTAATAATATAATCACAAAAAATAGTTCAACATGGAATAAAATAAAACACACCTGTTAACAACACGATTCACAGGCAGCACAGGTCACTCAATTAAACCTGCAGCATAAAATCCTGTTTTATAGCCAATTACAGTAAAACCACCTACACCAAACTCGAATGAGATGCACGTTTTAACAAAAACATTGACAGCAAGCTATATATAAAACAAATGCATTATCAAACACACACTTATGAGCTTAAACATACATGCATAATAATAGTCTTACCTTGTGCAGGTGGTGTTTTTTTTCTTTCACAGAGTTCAGCAAAGTCCACTTTTCTCTCAGCTGGTGTTAAAAGCCTTCAGTAGATTTACTATTTTAGTCCTTATTTCGTTTTAACCCCTGGACAGAAAAGAAAAAAAAAACGAGGCTTCGACACAGCTGTAGCATTAGCTGTAGCATTAGCATTAGCATTAGCAGTAGCATTAGCAGTAGCATTAGCCGTGCTGCTCCTCCTCAGGTCCTCCCTGGGTGGGATCGTTGTCTTTTCTAAATATTTAGAAATGCGACAAACATTTTTGTAACAGCCCTATCAGCCGTTTTCACCTCGTATCTCTTAGTTTTATCTACTTATTTTAGGTGCTTCATTTAGAGTTTTACTCGATAGTTTTTTCCTTTTACTCGATAGTTTTTTCTTGTTCAACTGTGCGCAGGTTGATTTGTGTGACGTCACATTTAGCGCCGCCAATCAGCCATCTACACATTAATATAATTCTGGAAAAATAAATAAATAGCAATCACTTTCTCTCTCTCTCTCTCTCTCTCTCTCTCTCTCTATATATATATATATATATATATATATATATATATATATATATATATATATATATATATATATATATATATATATATATATATATATATATATATATATATATATATATATATATATACTTCCCTAAAATCTGTCTCTTTGTGTGATGAATCATTGGCTTCTCAATGAATTCTAGAATAGAATAGAATAGAATAACCCTTTATTGTCATTGAACATAACATTTACAACAACATTTTAAAAAAATGATGTTCAATGATGCAAGTTAAAAAATTCAAAATCTAAATTAATAAAATAAAATAAAACAAATAATAAACACGGTGGTACCCACAATAACTGCACAAATCCCATTGACAATCACACAATCACAATCCCATTCCTGTATGCACTATAAACATATGGCAATCATGAATATGATGCTTTCATATTTACTTTCATATTTACTGTTGTGTGATGTCTTTTTCTTCTTCAACTCAGCTAGAATTGTCTTTTTTAACCAGTGAATCTTCCTTTTCAAACTTGCTGCATATTTTTTTTTTATTTTAACATTTTGACCGACTTTAAGGTGACTATATTTTACTATATTAGACCTAACATTTCCTCCTTTCAGCTGTGTTTAATCAAACATGAACACCATGTGTATGATCAGTACAATATGTGTAAATGTTCCTACTTGAATTTAAGATTATTAAAAAATATATATATATATTGCCCCCCTCTAATGTTTGCCTTGAAGTTGCTCCTTGGCTATTAGTTGCACAAATAGCAATAATAACAATATTATTAAGAAAATAGTAGAAAGCAAACTAATACAAATAAACTGATAAATACAAAGATTCCAACATCTAATAATAACCTGATGACAACAAAGAAAAGTCTTTTCAAACTTTGCCAAAACTTAGCCACTGAGGTGTTTTAACTAGCTGAATCATGCTCCCCACGACAAGCGAACTGACCTTAATAAAAGATGAACATGGGCTGAAGTGATTCATTCAAGCCTTTTGGTGTGAATATCATGTACATGGTTACTGACAACACAGTAGGTGTGAAGTGTCAAGCTGAACCCAAATGGAATTCTATTTTTCCCAGACAAGGATAATAAAAAAAGGGGAGGCCATAACAGTGTGAGCTCTCTTGTCTAAGGGATGATCTTGCTGCTATTGCTGGCTTGAAGTATCACTAAAACACTGATTGGTATAATACTTCAGGATAGGTTGCAGCATGGATCCTTCACAGAAGTCCCCCCTGAGTCTAGAAAATAGAATTCAAACTTCTCTTTACAACCCTAACAACATGTTCTGCTCTTGTCCGCCTCGACTCCTCCGGTAAACAGACAGACAATCAAAAATATCAAAGTCAAGTCAGGTCTGTTATAACCTTCGATGTGCAGTGCATCTACGAGGTCCAACTCACCCTGTGTTTAGTTCTCTGGGGTTTACCAAAATCTGTATAAGGTCATTTTTTTTCTGGCTAGCCACAGGTTGTCATAAAGAAGGTCAGATAAATTCCTTTCCTCCCTCTCTGGGAGGGCTCTCATACTCTGACGTCCTCCCTCAGCCCAAGTAGTGTGTTCATGACCTTCTTGCTAAATAACAAATTTCACACACAGTACATCATTTTTTTAAAAAAAGAAATCCGACCCAGGCAGTGATCTCCTCCAGGAACCCAGTGGTCCAAGGGAAGAAGCTCCTCCTGAGCCCTGTTGCACCTGGTTCCTCTCGACCATAGCAGAGAGAAGGCTGCAATTCTGGTGGCTGGGGTCCCAGAAGGCGCATGACTGGGACCACAGTCAGTTGTCAATCTATCCACATTTACCCTGATATTCCTTCAAATGCTGAGATGGATGCAGAGATGGCCATGTTCATGTGGTCAGGATCACAGGTGTTGTCCATCCTCTCAAACATGAGCTGTAAGGCCACAGATTCAACAGGAGGAAAGTCTCCAAACCTGCGAGTTGACCACCTCCTGCTAATGAGTGTCCTGCACTCATTAACAGAAAACAGATCAAGTGTAGTTTTAAAGAACCAACCTGCAATACGATACATCAAACTTTTGTTTTCAAAGAAAACTGCCATGAAGGAGAAATGTTGGGTTTATGGCAGCGAAGCAGAAAACAGATTCAATTTAGCAACTTTTCTGACACTTTAAACTTCTTAATGACTTTCTGATAAGGAGTACAAAGATGATTTATTTTAATCAGTATGACTGGAATCAAAGGGGAACAGGGGACATTCATCTAAAAAAGTAAAAGTGCAACTGGGCGCTTTAATCACAGAGTTAACTCAAGTACAAGCCGACATGGTAGAAAATCGATGTCTTCTACATCATTGTCTAGTATTATTTACAAAAAAATCACAAAAATGCACAAAAGAGAACAAATTTAGAAGCAACTGGATCAGACCTTTTAGAGTCTAAATTGTGTAGAGGGGTTAGGGTAACAGTAATTTATTTTTGATTTTTTTTTAACCATAAACACACAATTACATAAAACAAATGCAATAACTCCAAAAAAATGTTAAAAAACACACAAAAACTGCATGAGGAAAATGATTCAAATTCACTCACCTTTCTTGACATTTGCTCCCTTTTTTGGTTCCTGGCCATCTCCCTGCCTTGAACTCAGCCTGTCATTTCTCTCATCACCTAACATTAAGTGTCCAATATGACAATGTTGCAGAGTGAAGAATCACACTTTTATTTACCACCATGAGTTGTAAAATAAATAGAAAATTATATTGCATTAGTCTTCTGACACAATTAGAACAGTGGAGTGATAGTTGATAGAAATGGGCCTCTATATGTAGATATTGCACCAAAAACCAGACATTTGCAGATAGAATAGTCATTTACCACATTAGCAATGTATAGAGTCTATTTTGATTTGTTTAAAGTTATCTTCCTTGAAAAAAGAGTGTTTTTCTTTCAAAAATGGGAAAATTTCTAAGTGACCCCCAAACTTTTCAACTGTAGTGTATGTTAACTATGTTAACAATCTTTTATTGGAACAGTTGTACTATTCAGTACGAATCAGTGAATATGTGTTAGTATTTGACCTGCTCCCTGCCTAAATCCTGCCAGTGAGTCCTCCAGGGCAATTTGTTGCTTGTTGATAGGAAACAAGTGTACTGTGTACGCCTTCCTTCTCTGCTCCAAATGGACAGGAGTGATCTACTGTATAAGTGCTGTGGAATGTAAACATATTCTTTTTAAGGTATTTGTTGGAACTGTCTCGTTTCACATGGGAGGAAAGCTTCAAAACACTAAGATTGCTTAACCGTGTAATCATCTTAGCCTTGAGCCACAATGTCGGCATTTTCCATGACAACATCAATTGAGGGGCAATTGTGCGCTGGTGTTGCTAGGAGATGACACCATGGAGCACTACGCCGTCTGATGTCTGTCCTTTGTAATTGTAATGTCTGTATTTTTCTGACATTTGCCACCGTCACAAATTTAATGCATGAAAGGATGATGAAATAAACCAGACAAAATTGATTTTCAATTGAATTGGACTTTAGATTTAAGACAAGCAACAAAAAAAACACAATGTTTTTCCCCACAAAACAGAAAGACTCATTGATGTCTCTCCTTGAAAAGGAAAAACACCAAGTTAGAGGTTTTAATGGAGTCTTTGTGGCTTTTAGTAATATTACATTAGTGGTAATGGCATTGGAGCATTGGAATAAGCTGAACAAACTGTAAGTATTCACTCTAATGAGATCTACGATTATAATGGTAACCTTGATGTTCAGCTGGGATATATATTGTAATTAATAATAATTCATTCATCAGTAAATTATTAAATGTTGTATGTGTAGTAAATATATATTTCATGTTTATCATTGCTTAAGTGATGGCCCTAAGGATGGCCAGCAATGGACTCTTGGGTGGCTGACTAAATATTTTATCCAGCAAATTAAACTGCAGTTAGAAGTTATATATATATATATATATATATATATATATATATATATATATATATATATATATATATATATATATATATATATATATATATACTACTGACGTGACATTCAACAACATTCAGACTCACTTGTTGAATAGATATCTAGTTACTGCCAATATCATGTGACAAAACCTGAGTGATGTCAAAGAAGAAGACATTACTGAGCCCCTAAGTTCTTGATGATTCGTATCTCAATCACAACCGAACACAAAAGCCAACGTGGATTATAAAGCCGCTGTAACCCAAGCTGAAATGGAGTTGTGCTCCAGTCAACATTGTGTCAAATAAGTCATGCTGAGACGCTCGCTGCTTTGTTAGCTGCACTGGCTGACACACTTTGTGTCTGCAGATGACAGAATATGGTGATGACAGCCGTCAACGTCCCTCAATTACTGTAAATTTAGCATTCTCGTTATCTTGGATTTGCATACTTGTTCATTGCCGTAGCAGCTTTTAAACCTGGCTGTGCTGCTTTGAAAAGAGTTGTCTTTGTACCAGCTCCGTGGGTGTTCGGTAACAAGGTGTCTTTTGAGTTTATTTCCCGCTCACGAAACTCTGCTATTGCTTTAAAATATCTTCACAAATCACATATTGCGACCGTTCGTGACACATAACTGGTTACCCCTTCAGGACATTGATAAAAAAGAAATTCCTTTTCACATGATGACATTGTTTGCAAGCTGTAATGTTGAAATCCATTTCATGGACATATGCATTTGTTGATCAAAACAATCCCAGAGTTATGCAACGTAAAATCCGACTGTAGTCTCATCCAGTGTCATTATTTTTTTTTGTCAAAAGAAACCCAGGTTTTCCAAATTGGTCTCCTGGGCTT
The DNA here is from genome assembly GCA_030544235.1 of Lepturacanthus savala. Lineage (NCBI taxonomy): Eukaryota > Metazoa > Chordata > Actinopteri > Scombriformes > Trichiuridae > Lepturacanthus > Lepturacanthus savala. The sequence continues at coordinate 5,091,559 of CM060484.1, read as the reverse complement.
TGAAGGAAACGGCAAAGCCCCTAAACTCGCTGCACATGAGTAATGTGACTTTTTTGGTTTGATTGATGATGTCAGTTGAGTTGAGCCCCTTTCCTTTTCATGCTTTATTCTTGCTTTATAAATCAAAGATTTCTCTTCTCCTGTTGGTGGCCTGTTGGACTTTCCCGTCCCCATTCCCTTTCTTTTTTATTGATTTTTATTCACCTTCCAACAGCTGATGAAGATGCATGACTGCCGACTGAATTCAGAAGACAATTTCCTGGTCCGGTGGGGGCTTCCTGATTGCCTGTTATTATTACAGTAACATTTAATGATTCTAAATGTGAGATGGCTCACTGGGCTTGAGGGATTATGCATTTCCACTGATTCCAAAGTCACTCACTGCCATGACTGATGGAGTCTTTATGGTGATCTAATTGAAATGGATAGCAGTGTTGAATTTCCATGTGAGATGGCAAATCTTTGCTTACCCATTTTACAGAACACAGCATTATTTTATATGTGTTTTCTACTTTATTTACTACCAGTAATAGCAATAATGAGTTTTGCCAATAATGTGGGAAGTTAAAAGAAAAAAAAAATCATTACTCAGACTCAGTTATAGGTTCATCACATCGACTGTGATTTCTCAAGGACATTTTGAAAATAGCCCAGAAATAGTCTTGTAGTCAATTTCATTAGTGGTTCTTGGTTTAATCCTATAGCACTGCACCATATGAATTATCTGCCAATGGAGCCAAATGGCTTTTGTCCCTGTTTCAGCCAGCAAAGCAGTGCCAGTAACAGTGTAGTGCAAATAAGGACAGCCGTGGAAAACTTTCATAAGTACAGTTTGCAGTAGATCTTTATTCAGTGTTTCCCTTTTCAGAATGCGTTTGTTCCAAAAACGTTTGTTGTTGTAATCAGATTAAAGATTGTTCGCCATGTTTTGGAAGCCGGCATCTGTCCGATGTCTATGGCTCTGCTGTAATGTGGACTGACATCCGTTGTCTTTTCTGTTTGACAGCAGCTTAGGACGTACACCCCAAGGGATGTGCAAAGTGATGGACAGGAGTGATAGGCAAAGTGTCAGATTTGAGTTGAAGGACGGTCTGAAAGCAGAATGACAGGAGAGTTAGAAAACATAAAAGTGGAAAAAAAAAATGTAGACTTACTCAAAAAAACAGAGAACACACTCAGATATCAGAGGTATAGAACAAAGTCAAATGCCAGAAGAGACAATGTCAGACAACTAGAGGGGGACAGCTGCAAACAAGTGCAAACGGCAAAAGACAAATCATTCCTCATTAAACAGTTAAACACAGCACGCTCATTAACAACCAATGACAAATGTCAAAAAGCAACGAAATCAACTATTACTCTACCACATTCGGTGAGGGACAAGCTTCATTTGATCTCTCTCTGCAGGCTGCAGTCAAAATCTTGTTCTTTTTTTTTATAATTACACAATTTTTGTTCCCTCATTGAAATTGGACCGATACTTGAATGTAGATGAGCCGTAAATTGTTGCCATAATTATTAATCTGTTATAATTACGATATATATTTAATTACTTCCAATAGTACATTTTATATATTTTATTGGAAATCTGTCACTCACAGGAGAGAATCTGTGTTCAAAGCTGAGAGAGATGTTTAACCCTCTATTGCATGAAATATTGCTTAGACATGGTAAAATTGTGTAATATATATATATATATATATATATATATATATATATATACATGAAAATTTAATTAAATGTGTAAAAAAAAAAGATAATGAGTTAAATTTTTTAATTGGTGAAAATTTTCCATTTCCATGTCCATGAAAAAAAAGTATTGGTAAACAGGATATCCGGGTCATGTGACCTCATAAATCATCATAAATTATGTGTCCTTCAAAAATAAACACTGTAGAATTAAGATAAAGTAATTGTTGCCATATGGCAACACTACGCAACCTTTTACATTTATTCTATGATTTTACTTTTAAATAGCTATTATTGCAAGCTTCAGTATTATAAAGGGAAAATATTCATTTGAGAAAAATTAATTATAGTTAATTGATTGACAGCCTTAATTAACACTATGTGTTTTAAAAAAAAGAAAGAAAGCTCTCGACATTATTTAAATGAAGCTTGTACGCCAGAGCGATTGCTTTCACTTATCTAATTTGTTGTTTGGCCAACACAGTTGACCCCACTTTCCCATTTGTAATCAATTTGGCTAGTTCATGTGTCAGGCCTGAAGCTATGCATCAATTAAGCCTGATGGAAATCATGGAAATATTCAGTTATGAATTTTCATCCCTAGACTACCAACTATGAGGCAACATATGCCTTAGTACATTCCCGCAGGACACTTCTCTTAAGTGTCTGTATGACATTTTGACAGCCTATTTTTCTGTAACATTTGGCATCACTTAGTTTAGCTCTGCCATTCTTGTTTTTGTAGTATTTCGTCTGTTGGGAGTATAAATGTGCTCTCTTACAACACCCCTAGCAACCAATAAATTCCATTTCACTACACTCACTGTGTGAGTATCCCAGCTAAATTCAAAATACATGTCAAGGGCATTCTCTTTATGTGGTTCTGCTGCCTGAGAGGTAAACGAGAACAACAAATCAACATGTGCGATATGTAGATTTGTGGATATTTGATGTTATGCATCTGAAATGAAGAGCTGCAGGCAGCATCTAATCTGATTGAGGGCAAACTGTTGTCACACCTTCAGCTGGAAACCTGGAGACCTGAGAGTTATTGAAAACTGTAAATACTAAACACCACATATGTGATGACATATATGGGTCTGTGAAAAACAAGTTTTGGCAACATTAGAAAGCCAAAAATCTTTTTAAAATACAGTTTTATGTAGAATTCATCAGGTCTATTAAAATGTACATTGTCTGTTCATGTTGTTTTCTTGTTATTTTAAAAGTCAATTTGTATCTTTTTTTTTTTTTTTTACAAAAATCATAATTTTATGTGATTTTTTTGGACCCAAAATGTCCAATAGTGCAACCAAAAAGAATTAAATTTAATAATGAATAATGCATTTTAAATATATAATCCACCGAGAATATAACACTTGCTGATAGCATGTGTTTAAATTTGTTAAAACCCTTTTAAAAGAGTTAAACTATCTGGTACCAAGTTTTTTGGGTTACACCACATGGCAGTTTTGTCACTGACCGATATACAGTATTTCATCAATATACTGATTTTTTCTTATTGTTTATTTATTTTTTATTTTGCCTTGATAGTCAGAGAAGAGCACACATTCATTAGAAATACAGTAGCCAATACACCTGTTTTTCCGAATTATGTGTCGAACTTTTTTTTTCCTCTGCCAAGCCAGTTATGTTTTATCCTTCCATTTGTCAAATATCTCAAAAAGTTTTGGCCAGATTTTCTTTAAATTTACAGCAAAAGTTGGAAATGGTACCATGGCCTGATGATTACATTTTAGTAGCAATCCAGAAGAAATCCTGGTTTCTGGATCACTTTGAATTTTTTGTTGTTTGGTAACATTGTGATAAATGGACCTTAAACAGGCGCCATTTTTTGGGACCACCCCAAAAAATACATAGTAGACAGGTAAAAAAACAGGATAAATAGAAGAGCTAGAAAAAAATCAGGAGAACGGGCTTGATGTTGAATTAACCCGGATTTGATAGCTCACCTAGAAGTTTTTGAAGGTTGCAGCAACTTTCAAGACTTCCATTTCAGGACTTTGCCAAAAAAAACCCCACATTTTTCAAAATTAAACTTTACAGAAGCCAATTGAACCTGCTTTGATATATCTGTAGCAGATCTGTAGTCTCTTGATGTGTTTGCAGAACAGCTGAGGGGCAAGTCCATCTAAACATTTAAACACAAGCTTTACATAATGGAAATCAATACGGTTTACAAAACGTAAATCATTATATTTACTTGAAATGTGGCATTGATGATACCTTGTTTGCTTTTTTTCATGGCTCGATTGTAAAGACAAGGAAAGCAGGGCAGTAGCGGGCGGAGCTAATATATGGTATGGGGGTACTATGGTATATTTCTGGCAGGTCATTTAAATGCAAACTGGAAACATTCTGTTCACATGTCATACTGGTAATTGTCACAAAAACAGTCTCACTTGCCTGGACCTGGTAACATTTCTGCAGCAATCTCCACACAGCACAAAATCTCCACTGTGGCCTTAATTTAACCCTCATGTTGTGTTTGTTTTATGTTAATCAATTTGGTCAAATTTGATAATTCAAGTAAGACACATCATAAAAACTGTAGTAATACATATATTATCACCTCTTTTTATGTTTGATTTTTCTTTATCAACATATATTCTTGTGAATATTACATATTTGAAACTTCTATACGTTATTTATGGCCTGTATTTCCCATTGATCTGAACTTATACATCTTGAATTTGAGTTCTGAAAAAAACAACTTCTGGATTATTTTGACTATAATAAATAATCAGATGAAACACAGTCTACTGTTTATCACAGACTCCTTTGGGTCAAACTTATCGAGGACATTTGTTTTGAAACCATTTAAAATGGTCTCAAAAAAAGGTAAAAATTCAAATAAAACCTGTTGGCTGTTCAGCGAATTTCACAATATTCCAAGTTGTGTCTTAATACATGAAAAAACTAACAAGAAATATAATTGCAGTTCACCAGACTCATCGAATATATCATCAAGAGCCTCGCTATGTAGACAAATGTAGCTGAGCTTCACATGGTAAAACATGCAGAGAGAAAGACATTATTTCTAATGTCACTGTAATACATTTGATATCTCAGTCATCATCTCTCATGCGCAAAACAAGTTTAATAAACTAGGACACACTGTGGAAAGACAATTTTAAGGCATTGAAATTCATTTTCTCACGTCAGATCAGTCTATGAAAAATATGTGTTTTTTTTTCAGTTTAACTCAGCAAGAGAGGTTTTGACTGTAAAACATCAGACAAGAACGCCCTCTCTGTGTTGTCAGTTTTGATTCACGCCAATGCTGAATTATTGGACATCCAGCAAAAAGGCTCTACGCACTGACAGCATGTGAGCAAATAGGAATTAGAGAGAAGCCACTTAATATTCCTGACATTCAATGATCGTGCACGTTGGACTTCATAAACAGGCTGTAGAAATGTCTTTCTAATAACATTGCATAATGAAAGTGACAGTAGTGGTGTCAATGGATTCACTGACGGTCATTAATTAAATCAATGATGCAGCCTGTGCAACAATGGAATAAAAAGTCTCTTTCCTTGTTTATCGTAACATTTTTAACTCTCCAGAGTTGGACTTGGCAGAAAAAGACAAAGACAAACAGGCCTGAAACTAAAGACTCACAATGTGGTAAGAACACCAAGTCAATCAAATGGCCTCCTGCTGCTGTTAAAGCTAAGGCCACAATTACATGAATCCATTTTGTTTTATTTTTTTCATCCAATTCAGCCTCTGAACCAAACCAGCACGTCACTTATTGTGTCTGGAGATAAACTAGTGGAGAGATTTGAAAATATCAGATTGAGCAGAATAGTGTAGCGACCCCAGTTCTGATCTTTTTCAGATTCATGACTTCAAAGCGCGGCTCGGGCAAAGCATTGGTTGCACTTGTGATTCTGTTCAAATACCAACGATGGTGGACATGTCTCAGGTTACGTCTGTGCTTTTGATACCTTTGGTATCATTTGCATCTTTACGGCTGAATTTAAGATTACTGCATGAAGAGCAAGTAGATCCGCATGTAATTCACAGCCTGCTGCCAGGATATGAGTGGCACGAAATGATAACACGTGTCCACCTGGTTCTCATTGGACAAGAGACACACCCAGTTGACAGAGAGCCAATCAGAGGAGAGGTTCATTAATATTAATGAGCCAGACACAAAAAGACCTGTTCTTTCTAGAGCTCTAGAGAGAAGCTTCAGAGAGGAGATGGAAAACTATAGTGAGATGACATTTGGTAATTTAAACTGCAAATATATCTTATTAGGAATGTCACAACTTAGAAAAAAATCCAGGAAAAATAAACAGTATGGTACCTTTAAATTAGCCAACAATACATGTAATTACACTAGAAAGATGACATGCCTGGTTCTGTCACTACAAAGATGTCTTAATGTCTTAATCTTAATGCAGGAGCGTGGGTAACATTTGCAAAGTGTGAAACATCCGGTTTAACTTTCATCTGCCATCGATGGTGTTTTGTATGACAAGAAACCGAAAAAAAAGAGTTATTCAACCAAATAAGATTCATTTTATGATGAATTGAGTCAGTTAACCTACAATCTAACCAAACACAAAGCTGCGTCACATATTTGAACTTGAATCTGGCCGTGCTGTTAATGCAAATATGTAGAATTGGCGTCATTAAGATTCAATGTGTTTGTTTCAATGATAAAGATGTAAAAGGCATCCATTCCCTTCTAAAGTTACCTGGTATTATTTTTAAAAGGCCCATGCTCTACACATTTCCTGCAATTTATTTAAAGTTTTGTTACACCTTTAATTCAGACACCAGTTAATTATCTGGCAGTGTTATAGGCACATTTGCCAGGTTTTCTGCTTTAATTACTGACGAAGTGTGAAAATGTTCACTCAATCCAACTAGCATTTAAAGACTCTTTCAATTCCCTCCTTCTTTGCCCTTTTTATCACGTGTGTGACTGTTGGATTGTTCACGTTAGAAGCGTATAATTTCAAAATCATGATGTGAAAATGAAAGGCAAAATAGTTGGTTTGCTTTAATCACTCAATAGGCCTGGAGTGCTTGGTGATTTTTGGAAGAAAAAGTTTTTTGTTCTATGTCACTTGAAGCATTTTAAGTGGAAGGGAAGGCCTCATGCTGTTGATTCCAGTTCGGTTACATCCATTTTCTTTTATAGTCAGAAATGACACTTTAGCAATTAATTCGTATGCAAGTGCATGCTTTCATTCACCTAAAACGGCCTCATTTTTCAAAGGGTTTGGTTTAACAAAGTTCCATTGATTTTGAAAGTATTTCAGTATGCAAAACAGTCAAAACGAGCAAAGGAGAATACCAATCAGTTTAAGAATTCACGTTACTTCTGTGGTGCAGGAGAGTCTGATCGATGTTTGTGAATGCAAACACCTTTCATCCGATGTCAAATAATGCAATGTAACAAAAAGGTAGGAGGTTACTGAAATGGAAACAATCACAGCTTGAAAAAAGGCTTTAAATTTATTTATTAAAAGGGGAAACATCAATGAACAGTCTGAAGCGGCAGTGGAAGAAATATGAAATTATTTCACCGTACAGCAGTTCTTACAACATGATGCATTTCTGATTAAAAAAACACGGAGACCCTGATTCAGGGGTTGCATATAAGAAGTTAAACCATCTCAACATTATAACTTTATATGAAACAAAAATACACTCCACATAAGAATCTAAAAATCTCCAGGTGAATTTAGATTTCCAAGCTTGAACAAGAGCAGCGACTAATGAGAAATCGTCAACAGAATCACTCTCGGCATACGTTTTCCATCTTGATTAACTCAAGTGTCGGCTGTCAACAGTGTCATTTGTGTCATTGTTGTAAACATGATTGCAACCTTGGTTGCAAGTAAGCTCATTAACCATAAATAGGAAAATCATAACAAAGCAAATGCATGATTAATTCACAAAGGGGAACAGTACACACATATATATATAGTTGGTTTTAGTATTAGGGTAGAAAGCTGTATGTTTTCTCGTATTTGTAATAATTTAAATGTATGTTTGTAACAAAATGTATATACTAAGCTTTTATTGTGAACAAGCTTTTTTCCCACCTTTTCTTATCTGCATCTTCAAAAACTGCAAATAAAAAAAAATGGATGGAAACATACGAAATTCTGGAAAAAAAAAAGATGGCATGGAGGGGGTGGATTTGTCAGCTTATTGAGGAAAGGGAAATGTGGCTTTTGGCTCTGGAAACAGGTTTTGCAAATAAATCATGACAGATCTGGATGTGACGTCACCTTCCACTGTAGTTTCAAAAGGATTAGATTAGATATGACTTTAGTGATCCCATTGGGAGGTTCTATCAGGGAAATTGAAAAAAAAAAATTGGACAAAATAAAATGGTGGCAGAGGAGAGTGGAAGGGATGTGTCAGGGGACAAAGAAACAGACTGACAAAACCGTAGCTAATGTTCCCTCCAGAGCCGACAGATTCAGCAGTAAATTATCCATAATCAGCTGTTGGGTGTCAGCTGAGTGTCAACCGTTGTTACGGATACGTTCGCGCTTTCTTATGATGAAATCTCACGGCAAACTCTCCCTCTCCCAATAATCACAAAACGAATGGAAACCGGCATCAATGACCGTTTTTTTCCACATTTCACTAAAACTTGCTCTAAAAATTCAAAAGGCTTGGATGGAAATCCAGTTAATGTGAATAACAGACACTTATTGCAAGGTTATTGCTTGGAATTAGGCCTGTCATAAGCAACTTCTGCTGGACAATATAGATTCTCCCTGAAGTAAGTATGATAAATAATTGAAGATCAATTTATGATACTGATATAATGATAGTAAAATAGTATAATAATGCAACTACGGCCTTGCAAAGAGCAATGAACTTTGACTTTTTAAGAATATTCAGACATTGTAATTGGAATCCCCTAATTAGCAAGGTTACCCATGAGTGCCTGCACACGACCTCCACCTCCAACATCACATGTAGACATGGAAGTGGCAGTAATGGAGGTGGCTTTTTAAATGGTTTGGTAGTAGGTAGGTAGTTTATTCTGGCATCATGTCGGCTAAAACCCCGGCGACATCCTCATAGAAACAGACACGCATGTAAACACCGTGGTCAGCAAAAACGGCCGAGGTCATGTCCAAATATTCTGCAGCGAGCGGATAACGGTAATTGTTGTGACAGGTCTGCTCGGGTTAGCGGGAAAAACAGATGTTTTTCAAAATAAAAAGTCAGTGTCCTTGGCAAACGCCTAATTAATGTGAAATAGGGGTTAAGAACGATTGTGCTGTACTATAAAACCAATACAAGAGAAGAAAAGTCATTCCCTCCCCTGATGATAATATTCCACTCTGCTGTGAGGCATTAAGCGAGGTAATTAACTCTCAGGCTGAATGTGGGATGTGCATATAGACTGATTGAAAAACTCCCATTTAGGTTTGAATCTTTATATTATCCAGGAGCGGCCATATTTCTACGGTATATTGCTGATAATCACACTAATTTTACACTTGGCAGCAGATATTGGTCACGGCTTATCTTCGGCAACAAGCGCTAATTGCCATCCTCATTCCTTCTGTCATGCAAATAAAATACCTGTTGTCCTTCACATGAAGATGGAAAAAAAAAATAATAATGAATGTCTGTGAGGTTAAATGATACAGACACCTGCATAACAGCAGAACATAATTGCAAAAAAATTAATCCTGCCGCTATGGTAGGAACTGATCACTGGTGCATTTAATGAGCTATTTGTATGATGTAAATAGATGGCCCATTTTATTTGTATTAAGGCTTTTTTGTATTGGTTAGAGATCCTAATATGTGTCATGAATTGATTGATGAATATCAGATCAACAATTTATGATTTATACGCGCAAATACCTAAGGGAGGCACAGGGGATGTGACCCCCCCCTTTCACAAAGTTGTCAACCCCCCCAAAATCTTTGTAAAGAAATATAATTAATTTTGAATATTAAAGAAATGTTAAACACACATACACACACACTGCTAAATGTAAAACAATGAATTTCTTAATTGTTGAAAAATTATGCCCCCGCCCCCATTCCACAAAGTGGTTAGGTCCAGATGCTGTTTTCCATTGGGTGGGGCCAGTGGCTAATGGTTAATTTTGACAGTCAGCTAGCAGCTAGCTACATGGAAGAAACCAATCAAACTAATATGGAGAAGCCAGTAAGTCATTTATCACACCACTTGTTCAAAATTAGTCCAAGATAAAGAAAAGTAGAGAGAGGGGGGCGTGGTTTGGCATCAAAGATTTTTTTTTACCTTAGTTTTACCTCCTTCATTCATCAGCTCATTTCCCTTACGTATAAATATGAATTAATATGGACCATTATTAAATGACATGAATTATTATTAATTAACTACCATTATTACTTGTAATAACATTGTTTAAAACATCTGAACATGCTGAGGCAGGTTGAGAGAGAAAGAGAAGAATATAGGGCCAGATTATTATGGTAGTATAGTATTTTTTTTCATGTCCCCTCCAGAAATTATTCTCAGAAAATTGACTGTTTATTGCGCCCATATACGGTTTTATTATCACAAGCTAAAAGTTATTTAATTAATCTAAAGAAGAACAAATCCTAAATAAGTGTATGTTTTCCACTTCTTAATCGACATAACCACGCTAACATTTTGACTTTAGCGCCTGTTGAGGATAATTAACGAGTCTCTCAGGCTGATGTCCGAGAGTTAAAAACTCATTAAAGTTGCACGTCACACCAGAGTCTCCACAGTGAAGAGAAGTAGCCCAAAGATTGTCAACTTTTAATTGAGCGCATGCTTGAGCCTCCAGGTAAAACAACTGAAGAACACTTTCCAATTCCTGTCAGTAAATTTGCTGTGAGCAGGGAAAAGTGCAAGAGTGACTTAAGGTGATGGAACAAATTTACATTCTCAGAGAGTCTGACTCAAGGACTTGGACAGTACATGCCTTTTCTCAGATTGCCTTTATGTTGGAGCCCCTTAGTGAAATCAAAGCTCCCTATTTTGATAAATTATGATCTGCAATTTTTCAGCAACAGCCATTCAATGTATTTACTGTATATTCAGTAAATTACCTCTATACAGACGGGTGTTTTCATGGTTAGTGGCAGAGCCGCTGTTCAGGATTCATTGTCTGTCAGGAAATGAACCACGCATGTTATCCTATTGATATCCATCTCAGTGTTTACTCTCCTAACCCTGTATTAGGTTGCTGCTTATAGAAACAAAACATTTCCTGCTGCTGGTTCACATTAAAAATGAAAAGACGAAACACAGACTTTGTTGTGCAGACACAAGAAAATGTAATATATGTCAATGAGATTTGTGCTCATCAAAAATCTACAGAATTTTCCAACTTCCAAACTGTATGTTTATTAAATCACACTTGATGTTACCATCAGCAACTAGAAATCCAGCAGGTCTGAAAGTGTACAAAACACTTTGATGCACAACATTGGTCCAAAAAGAACTGTTGAGTTTCTATTTTTTATATCTTTGCAACAGAGCCTTGTACTCAAAATTCTGTCCTACGCAGACCTCTACTGAGGCCTATTTAACATTTTATATGGCTGAAAACATTCAATAAAAATGGTAGCAAGTAGTAGCTTAGGGAATTTTCTGTGCACGTTTTTTTCCCCAGGTCAATGAAAAGACCTTTCACAAGAAAGAAAGTCCCGTCTGTTTATGAGCGGGACTGAAAATTCTGTCCCACGCAGACCTCTACTTTACAATAAATTCATTTCATCATTCAGTGTTTCAGGTATCCTTCAAATAACCAGCTTTGGATCATCACAAATCCTTCATTTTCAGAAACTGATCACAATGCACAGCTGGCCAGGTGTGAAGGTATGAACTCTCTCATGGTCTCTTTCTCCATTTATCACTAAACTGCTTCCCACATGTAACCTCTTGACTATTTTCTCATTTTCTATACCTGCTTATTCCTCATTAGGGTCACATGGTCTGCTGGAGCCAATCCCAACGCATTACGGCGAGAGGCAGGGATACACCCCAGATGGTCTCCAGCCAATCGTGGGGCACACACACACCATTCACTCACACACTCACACCTACAGGCAATTTTGGAGTCTCCAATTAACCTCAGCATGTTTTTGGACTGTGGGAGGAAGCCGGAGTACCCGGTGAAAGCCCACACAGACACGGGGAGAACATGCAAACTCCACACAGAAAGGTCCCAGACCCAGGACCAAGGAGGTCTTGAACCTGCGACCTTCTTGCTGTGAGGCAACAGCGCTAACCCCTGCTCCACCGTGTCACCATCTTTTTTTTTTGTTTTATTTTGTTGAACTAGGAGTACCTGACAAATAAAATCTAAGTGGTTATTTTATGCATTCTATTATATTATTTTATTTTATGCATTTGGCTCCAAAAGGACTCGAACTTTCTCTTAATGTTTTCCTATGAATACTTATCCATTTAATGCGTTTGTGTCTATTTTAGCTTTTCTATAACGCTTCTTATCACTATTTCTCTCAGACTAACCTGAACCCTGTACTGTTTTGATGTGTAGCTCTTTTAGTTATTAATCTTGTTTTTATAAGACTTGATTTCTCACTTGACTTGAAGCATTTCACTTATATTACTGTGAGACGTTGTTTATGCATTTTGTTGTTGGGGCTACATCTTATTCTAGTGTTGTTCACCTTTGCATTTATTTATATTGATATTTCCTTTTTTGGCATGTTCCCCTGTTTCCACTGCTCTTTATTTTGACTCTACATATTTGTCTTTTTTGTAGTGTGGAAAAAATGCAATTGTCTCTCCGTTGATGACGTGTTCTCTTTCTTTCCTGTCAAAACTACCCGATCAAGGTCTGAGTACCCAAACGTTGTGACATTAAATTACTATTTTATTATTTTAAGTGATTGACAGTGTCTTTTTTCCTGTTCGGGTGTGATTTTTACCCCTCCTATACGCATCTGTCCTCTGCCTAGATGTGCACAACCTTCTCTTTTGACTTTGCATTTAAAATCTAAAAACAGGTCGGTGCTGACCCTAACACAAGAGGAAGGTTAACATGATCGAAATATCACCAGTCACTCAATCGTGACCTCAAACCATCAGAAACATTGACACGTGTTATGTTAAGGGTCAACAAACAAAAAGAACAGGACCGCAAACCAAATATAGCATCATTCCTACAGTATCATCCAACCTCTGTATATCAAGCTGTCACTTCTTCTATAGGATGAAATAAACATCTTCAATGAAAAACAGCACTTGACCAGCAGACTGTCACTACAGTTTTGACAGGTACAGAGTAAGCTGAGAAAAACGCCTGAATACATAGATCACACCGTGAAGGTGTACTCCCAAACAAAAAGGTTACCCGTCAATACCAAAGCGCCGTTTGAATGCTGAGAGTGTTTCGCCTTTGAAATAAGCCGTTCAAACACTCCTGCCCAGGCTGCACGGGCACACACTCATTACTGCATTCAGCGTTTGCCTTCAACGACGGGGAAATCAAGACAAGAAATACGTGTTTGTCCCACCCCATAATCCCCCATGTCAAAGTGATATAAATATAATAAATACGCCGAATTGCAGAAGATTAAAAAAGACGACTGTGACATTACCGCCGATCATTTTCTTGGGATGTGGGGGGACGGTGGTGCTCTAGTACTAATACCATTAGTATAATTGGAAGCTCGTTCAGATGCAAGATTTATCAGTGGATGAAGTCAGGTGCCCGCTCACTGTCGAAAGAGCACAGCTGAGTTGTATATCTGTACACCGTCATGGATTGCTGCGCTGGTTTTACATCATGTACATGGAGCAGCAGGAGGAGAGAGAACCTGCTGTTTTAAAAAAAAATGAAAAAAAGTGCTGCTATTCAATTCCTGGAGATCTAAGACAAGCACTGAATAGAGGCATCAAACCACAATTTTGTAGGTGCTGACCTGTCGTTTATTGTCTGTTTTGTATTTCCAAATTCTGAGCATTCTCTTTCCTATATACAGCTCTAGAAAAAAAAATAAGAGACCAAAAAACAAATCTTTAAAAAAAAAAAAAAAAAAAAAAAAGAAGAAGTAAAAATAAAATTTGAGATTTGAACAATTAAACTATCAATTTGTGACTAAAACTTCTGCAGTTTAACCGTTTTTCTTTTTTAAATTACATGCAAGGATTTTCTAAAATACGAAGCCTTTTTGAGCTGTCATTCTCCTGTCTCCTTTGAATGGTGGGAACGGCACATTCAGAGTAACAATCACGTTAAATCAATCTGGTAAAAACTTAAACAGCCTCAAAGCCAGTGTGTACAAAAAAAACAGAACATTTGTGTCAAATCTGGATGTTCTGAAAAAAACGCTGTAATTACATAACTGTTACGCTGACATTCACTCACATACTGGAAAAGCTGGAGCGAACCACTAATTCTGGCGAGTTTGGAACTCGCTTCTCAACTCGTATGTGGCATTTCTTCAAAAAAGAAAACTTGATTGGTTTTCTAGCTAGTCACTTCCAGGCCTTCACAAATAAGTCATTCACTGCCTAATGGACGTAATAAAAGACCTTTTGCTTTAAAGCTAATCCCCTTAAGTACACACAGTAACTGAAAAGGGTAGCTGTATAACAATCTGGTTCATGGTGTGTATCCCTTTGCTTTTGTGTGGTTTATCCATTATTTTCTATAGGCAATGATGCTTTTGTCGTGTGCATTTTCTGCAAGAGCACTCAACATACAACATGCAGCATACAGTATAGTAACCTCCTGCAGGATTCTGCTACTCTGGCTTTTTGCAATGAATGTCAAAACAAGCAGAAATGATTTTATAAATATTAGAGTATACAGACAACAAATTGCACATACTTTTGTTTGATGTTTTTGGAAGCGCAATTTTTATATTCACAAACGTAGGCAAAAAAAAAAAAAAGTAGTGCTGACTATAAATCCCCAGAGAAGCACATGGGGTTGTGGACCTGCGGTACAATGTGTACAGCAGAAAATGAAAATGTTCTACAGAAACATTGATTCGCAGTAAATGCAGCCTCTATGAGTGAACTTCAATTATAGGATGGATACCCAACAACGCTCTGGTACACTGTGGAGTTCCGAGTTAATTATTTGCTTGACTAATGTGAAGGCCTTGAGCAACAGCAGTGAACAAAAGCCTTTTTTTTCCATTTTCCCCTCCATTGTTCATGAAGGGGACCGCGTTTCCCTCAGCAGTTGTAGGGCAGCAGTGGGAAGTGCTGTGGTTTAATCCCCCGGAACAAAAGGGGAACCATCTTGATCTGATGGATTAGGAGTTTCCAATTTTCCAATATCAATAAACAGTATATCAAAAAGGGGTCATGTGCCATAAAATAATCATATTGCTGTTAAAAGCAATGAGCAAAATAAGCTAAAGGCAAAGAGGCCAATCATACCAGGAAGTGGCACCGCAAAATCCATTCATGCTTCCAGGAATGTTTATATAAAACAATGACACAGATGATGACGGCTTCCCTCATTAGCAGTCGGTGTGGACCAAAAGGTCCATTTGAATCAAAGGCACTTAATTTGGTTCATTTTCATTGCTGTAAAAGCATCAGTTGCATTCAGTTGCACTAAATCAAGTGGTCTGGACCTCAAAAAAAGGGGGTGGTCTGGGTCCGCTTGACTCTTAAAAACTTGGTGTGGTTCCTTTCGTGCAAACTTGGGTCCAAACGAATTCATTTGAGAAGCATCATGAAAGGGGATACTAATTATTAAAGCTGCCGCATTTAGTTCATTTCATTAGCTCATCTGAGTTGAAGTAATTCCCCTCCACACCTCTGTTTTTGCTGTGCCCCTCCACCGAGATGAGTACCCGCCTTAGAACAGGAAGCAGGAAGGGTCCACATCACCCCCATTCTAGTCTACCCATCAAATCCAGAATCCAATTCAAACTACTTCTCTTCACTTGAAAATCCCTGAATGGACTGGCCTCCATGTCTTTTTCTAATGGTTTGGTTCAATGTTTTACAGGTCGACCCATATTCACCCAGAGTCACACAAAAACAGCTAAATATCCAAAAACATATTCAATCTGATTGTAGCCAGTGATGGCAATAGTATAGTTGATGAATTATTATTCAATAAATTATTTTATACTGAAAAACACAGATGGGAGTTTTTTTTTTTAAATATATTTTATCTATTTTATTGTGTTGGTGAGGTCTGCTGTGCTTTGTATCTCCATGGCAACGGGAGAGTGGGGTGGACGCTCTATGGTCTTAACGATTTAACAAATTGAAAAGTACTCGCATATAAATCAATCGACCGATTAACAGAAAATTAGTAATATTTCCTGTTTGTTTGAGGATAAATGTGATGAAACGTCAATCAGACCAATTTTGGTTTGATGCAGATGTGACAGCGTGTTGGAGTCTGGATGCTACGTAGTAGTTATTTTTTTGCCTGCGGTGTGGACCAAATAATGGAAGTAGCGGTGTGAAAGCGCCCTCTGATACACTCGGCTCCTTCTGTCAAGATCAATTTTCACTTCTTATGAACATGCAGCAACCTGAGCACACACAGGGAGCAGCCCCTGTGGGTTCAGGAAGGGCTTTGTAGGCAGGGCTGACTGCAGGGATTCTTTTCTAATTTCCTCCTAAGTCCCCTCTCTTCTCAACCCTACCACTACAGCTTTAATTACCTCCAATGGCAGATTTTGGGCCATATTTTGTGTCTTTTCATGCGCATCCATACAGTCTTTTTTCCATCCATCTATCATGGCAACCAGCCTATCATCAACAGCCCCTTAAAACCAACCTCTATCTACCTCTTATCTCCATTCAAAGTTACTAGTTCTCTACTTTTAAAGCAACTTTAGACACGTAGTAATATTATTATTTTGGGGATTCGATGGAGAATAATTGATTGTAGTCTGAAAATATTCTTTCATAAACAATCTGATTTGCTCGTAACCCTTGATTTGGACAGTTAATGGAGAATAATGATGAATTATTAGCCAGTGTTATGGGGATAAGTGATAGATTGACAAAGTGCCCTTGAACATGGCATTGAACTACGAAAATTGCGCAAATAAAAGCACTCCTGGGTGTCAATTTGAATAACCATGAGAAAATGTAGGAGGAATGAAAAAAAAAAAAAAAACACCCAGTGAACCGACCCTTGGTAAATTGAAGTCAAAATGAAAAATAATATTAATTTCTCTTTATAGCCATAAAAAAAATAATCAAGGACAAACCCTACAGGTTTACTCGCTTGAATGAGCAAGGATAAACGGAGACTTAAACTCCAATATTCACAGTGTTTTAAGAGCAAGAAAGCAGGTAATGTTTTCTGTTGGAGGAAAAAACGTCTCAGTTCCGAAAAACAAAAACCATAACAATGTAGAAAATATAATCTTGTATATTCCATTTATCTTCCTTATTTATGGGGTTTTCATAAGCTCCTCTTTTGTTAAACTCAAAAGGTGATTGATGATATCTAAAGAATTCATCATCCACAGTCAAAGCCAGTCACTTGATAATGACTCAGTCATCCTTTTTGTCCCTTGTGTGGCCACTAAGTCATCCCTGAACGACGGATGCATACGAAACAGCAGAAAACTGATGAATCCATCAGCACAGTAAAAGCCTTTGATATTGGCAGATTGGCAGAAAAAAGGAAACCTCAAGTGCAACGCTGGTTTTTGTCGCAAATGTTTAAAGCTTCGCATAAGAATAAATGTGATTCTCTGATTTCATTACTCTCACCGAGTTCAAATACTTCTTTTTTACAAAACCAAACGTGAACAGTGAACAATAACCCCCCCAATAAGTGGTATTGTGGAAAAAGAGAATTGGAACGTTTCGACAAATTGCTCAGTTTCCACCACATGCGCTTTTTGTCATCTTGTGAGAGTCAATATGTGAAAGGACACACCGGGTGAGATGAGCCTGAAGGCCGGGGCTGTCAGAACAGCACGGTGTCTGGTTCTGGCTCAGCAGAGCAGCTGCTTTGATGCCCTGAGAGCAAGGAGAGCTGAATGCAATTTTTCATTGCCTTAGCGGAGCACTGCATGCTGGGAAGGCTACAGAATGGAGCAAGCTTCTGGAGATTCAATGAAGGAAGCAGGCCTGTGGGTTAAAAAAAACATCACATTTTACCACAAGTGTTATTTCATTAGAATAACTTTTCATCCTGTACTCCCAGAGATAGAAAACACAAAGAGTCTGGTTCATCAAATATTTGCATGTGTGAGTACAAACTGTGACCTTTCTCTTAACTTGTTCCTAATTAAAAAATAAAAAAAAAACACACACCTTCAGATTTAGTATTGTTAGAGTAACCGTCTTGTTCAACTTTCATGCAAAACTATTGTACCACCGCAAATCAAGATGCATAATCTAGAACTAGATCTAGTTTGGTCTAGTTTGGATTTTCATTTGAGCCATTAAAGACCATGATACTATACTGTATATATTTCATGTTAAATGTATTATCTATACATCTATGAAATGAAATATGAAAAATCCTGTCTACCACAGCAACTTTTCAGGAAATCAGGAACCGTAACCTGCATTTTGTTCCTGGACAATAGTCGCTGTTGCCAAGAAAGCCTCAGCTCTGTTTGTCCTTAGCTGATGAAGTGTTGAGGCAGAGCTTCCACTGCTCACTGCTCACAAACATTGCTACTGCTAGAACTTGTGTGTTCACATTATATAACAAGCATTAAAATCATCAGAAGGATGGATGTTGGCATCATAATTTCGAACTAATTGATCCACGAGTTGTAAAATGAATAGAAAACATAGTCAAGACATTGACAAGGTTAGAAATAATGATCAAACATAGCTTTCATCAGTTTTCTAGCTTCTCTAAGCAGCTGACCTGTTTTCAGCTGTGCTAACATGATAGTTTGCATTGATTCTGATGGTGTTGTGGTTACATTCTACAATAGAAATAAACAACAATCAGATTCTCCTTAATATGGAGACTGGTGCTTTTGGATTTTCTCCTTTCCTTCCTCTGCATGCTACTTTTGGTATCAAATAAAGAACAGCATGCTCACTTAGTGTCAAATATTAGATGTAGCACTACCTCATTATCGTCATAGCTTTTCTGATGCAGTGGAAACACAGGAGGGTGGGACTTTTCTTTTCCAGTTTACTTTGCCCCGGTTTAGTTCCTAGAACTATTTGGTGGAGACTGAGCCAATATCACCTTAATATTGCTGCTTTAATGGCAAATGCTGCTGAGGAATGGCAGCCGACCACTCAGGAAACAACTACTGTTTTACCGCACCATCACCCAGTGAGATCTAGTAGCCCTCATGCTCCTTCCTTACTTGCTGCTGTGGCTGAACATTTAATTGTGCAATAAAATCAGGATATGACTATCACATGAATATCACTGACGGATGTTTCTCTAATGAGCAGTTAAATAAAAAGGTCATTTATTTAATTTCACACATCTTATAATTTAATTCTAACAAACTGAAAAACTTAGGAAAAGAACATTTTGTGAAAGAAAAGAACATTTTACACTAAATTTATATACATTATAGATAAAATAACATATTTTTGTGTATCCTCTTTAAATCATTCATTGTATTTTGTTGAGAAATTGATAAAATAAAAAAATAAATCACAATTGCATTATTGGAGGAAAAAAAAACGCAATTATTTTCTCAAATTGTACTTGATGCCACTGATCATTTCTCCATCTTTAGAAGTTATCCATATTAATTTTACCTACTAGGTGTATTCCCTATTATCACATCATCAGTGACCTCACAACAATTACCCACCCATATAACATTTATATAAAATTGCAAAATTATTAATAAAAGAAAAACTCCTCACCATCATGGTCCACAGGCTGTGAGCAGAAGTCAGCTGCATCCCACTCATAGTTCTCATCCACTGAAGGTTTCCTCCTGGAGAGGGCACAAAGCAGCACTTAACACCAGGTTGGTGAGAATATTTACCCAAAACACACACACACACACACCTCCTCCCAATAAACCATGTAACAAGTTGCTTTTTTGCTAGTCAAAAATTCTCATGTTTGCTTTGAGCCTAAATATTATAATTATTCTGAAAAGATTTGTTTCTTTTTTTTTTACATTTTACCCTGCTGAATGTGTATAAACATCAGAAAGAGGCTAATTAAATCTCCATAATTCACACTTATGAAGCCCTTAATGGAGTTTATCAATATTTGTGGAGCTCTACAAGTGGATTAATTACCTTTTGTATTGTTTTAAAACATCAAATTATATTAGGATCTACAAACACAGTATGCTCACATACTCTTAAATACAGTTTGTAGGATAAAATATCAAATGGTGTATAATACGCCTTGCTTCACTGACCAAACAGAACTTTCAATTGCTACAAACCAAAGCCCACACAATTTCTTCTTATATATATATATATATATATTAAACTTCACTCAGTCATATGTGCTAATACCTTTGGCTGGGCTCAGTATGGCAGCTGTGATTGTCCTCCCTGCTTCCCTGGTTCTCCTCTATGGTCTCAGGTGAGATGGTGAGGGTCGGGGAAAGGTGACACATGGACAGGCGTCTGTTAGCGGGCTCCATGCTTCCGCGACCGCTGCTGGCATAGCTGCTGTAGTTGCTCCCAGACTCTGGAACCCCCTCGTAGCTTCCTGCCTCCACTTCCAGTATGTCCTGATCACCGTCGTTGGGCGATAAGCATCTGGAAGCTTCCTTTGTGGCCTCTAAGTAACCCCCCGTCTCTCCCCTGGCCTCCTGATAGGCCACCGGCCATTTGGCAGAGCCGAGCAAGGCAGAGGCCTCGCTTCTTGGCTCATAGCTGCGAGGCATGTCAGGGTTCGGTACGTGCCCCTGTGGACTGCTCCTCAGAGATAAAGATCCCCCAGCATGAAGTGGATGAGAGCCAGTTTGAGTGGTGGGAGGAAAATTTACAGGAGACTTTGAGGTTTCCCTAGTAGGAGAGCTCTGGGGTTCCCAGAAGACAGAGTCTTTGTGACAGGGGGATAGAACAGAACAGTTCTCTTGGCTGAGAGAGTCTACCCACGCATCAGGAGTCAGGAAATCACTCTCCTTCCGTCTCCTCGAGTCTAAGCTCTGACTCCGCCGCTTTGTCTCCCAGAGTCTCCGAGGCTTTCTCCAGAGTTCCTGAGGCTGCGGAGAAGCCGGGACTGTGACGACATCAGCCACGGAGGCACGACTGCGGCAGTCGGAGCCCATGCTCCTCCTAGCATCCCCGTACTGGCCTTTGCGAGTCACGTGAGCGGCGATCCTGTGGTGCAGCATGGGTTTCGTAGGCTGCGTCTCGCACGCCTCGAACTCCGGCTCATCCACGCTCATCTCGACGCATACGTCTTCGCCGACAGGCCTGGAGAACGCCACCTCCGCCTTCGGAGAGTCTGGCACCACGTCGAGAGTCGAATTAGGTCTTTTGGTGTATTTATTGCTTTGGAAACTCAATGTTAAAAAACCACCATGGCTGCCAAGGTGGTTTTGTCTCCATGCCTCAGAGCATGATTCATCCGTTTGCATTTCTAAGACTGTGGATTGTGGTGAATTATCATAGCCTTCTGGTGATGCTGCTGCTACCCTTTCATGTCTCTTTGTGGAGAGATGTGGGAGAGTTAATCTCTCTTTGGAAGAACTGCCTGGCTCCTCAGACTGGGGGGATGCCTGTTTGGTGAAGGGTGGAACAAGATGTTCGCCAGGCTGAAAACGAGGAGGACTCGGAGGTGAAGGCGCGTTGGAACAGCTCCTGGCTGGAATCAGAGCAGGAGAAGAGACAAGTGGACGGGCTTCCCAATGGACAGAAGATGTGGAGAAAGGGCTCGGCGACAGCAGACTCCAGATTTCCTGGCTGACCCGGGGTCGTCTGTGTGGCAAGGTGCTGCTCTTATATCCCCAGACGGGCTCATCGCCACCATTTCCCGTCTTCTCTGCGTCCGGCTGTCGTGTCCTGGTTTCCCTCGTAGGGTTCCTCTGCAGCGTGTACATCTGGAGCTCCTTCTCCAGTTCCTCCCTTTCCTGAGCCAGTTTCAGACAGTGACTGAGGTTCCCTCTCTCCCGCTCATGCTCCATCTGTAGCAGCAGGCTGCTGGCGGTCGTCGACGGTCGGCCGAGGCCGGAACGGATATGAGGGAGCGTCGGGAACGTGGGGGTTCGGTTTCTGTCGTGACGAGGGACAGTGGCAAGACTGCTGTTTGAGCACAGGCTGCTGAGGTCAGGGAAGCGTTCATAGTTTGTCTTATGGTCAAAAGCACAAGGACCATAATTGGCCATACCACAAATCTGGTTCAAGGAGTCTGCTGCCTGACAAGGCGGGAGATCAACGGAGAGCACAAAAGGTGGGTCTTTCCGGTCTTCCTTATCCGAGCGCAGTGACACAGACCTCCGGACGCTGCCAGGGTGGTCGTATCTCACACTTTTCTTGCTGTGAACACTAAGCGTGTCATGGTCGTAAGACGGGAGCATGAATCGCCCGTCCGAACCCCTCGAGATCAACTCGATCGACGGGGAGATCGGAGAAGACGCCGTCCTCGTGAGACAGCCTCTGCTGTGGCCGGACAGCAAGTGTTTCCGCCGGTGATGGTTCTCACTGATGAAGGAGGAGCAGTCTGTCTGCGAGGAGGAGGTGGTGGTGCTAGAGGAGGTGGTGGGGTAGAGGACACTGGCTGGAAGTAGGGTTGTCTTCAACAAACTGTCTGGACTGCTGGTGCCTGAAGTCTTTCTGTAAGAGAGAAAGAGAAAGAGGGGGAGGGTGGATGAGAATTGTAAGAAAAAATGGAGGTGTGAGGGGGAGAGAAATAGACAGAAGAAAAATAAGATTGAGCAAGAGTGAAAGAGGGGGCGGGAGAGACATAGACAGAAAGAGACGAAAAAAAAGAAGCAGCAGTGGCATCAATGGGAAAAGATGAAAGAGAGAAAAAAAGGAATAGAAAACAACAGAAGTTCTGTCAGTTTGAACATTTTTTAGCTTCTGAGGGAAGTGGAAGGAAAGGTCGATGGGAGGTGTAAAAAGTAACAGGATAAAGGGGTACTTACCCTGATGGGGAGCATTTATAGATGGCAGCGGGGGGCCCTGAAAGGGGAGCAAGAGGGTGCGAGATTATATCTGACTCATTAGGATACAACTCTACTGACCAAGAAGTAAAAACATAATCAACCCTAATAAGAGCCCATTACAGGGCCCGAGGCAGCAAGGCTTGTCCAAAAAGTTAATTACACTTACATTTATCAGCCACTAATGAGAAATTACCCTAATTAGCAAGTAATGTAAATGACATCAATAACTTTTACAACTGAATGGACGAGCAGGGAGAAGATCCAATGCAGCGGGGTATGATTTATATAATGGATTGAAAGCGCCTTCAATATTTTATTGAATAAATGATGATATTCATGATGCAGTTCATCAAAGTGAGTGTCTGCCGAGTCTCAGGAGTGAGTGTGGTTTACCATCCTTCTTCTTTCTGCGACGCCGGTCCCTCTTGTGGCTGATGACACAGGCGGACCCCACGAGCAAGACCAACGCCAAGCACACGAGGCCGACCCCACCCAGCACGCCGGCGACTAATGGCTCCGGGACCAACTCCAGGAGTCGGGATGTGGCCGGGTAGATCTCCATCCCTGTGACATTTCATTTGGTAAATATAAGGAAAAAAAGGTGAACTAGGTGTGACTGAGGTATCAGAACCAGAAAAAAATAATGATTTCATTAAAAAAAACATGGCACACTACAAATAAAAGAAAAGTTATCATATTGTTGATGCTAACCCTCTATTGCTCAGCGTTGCCATATGGCAACAATTACTTTATCTTCATTTTCCCAAAAGGTTATGATATAAAATATATGTTTTTAAACGTTTTTACAATTAGGCATGAAAAGGGGGCTTTTATTTTGAAGGACATACAATTTATGAGGTCACATGACCAGGATATCCCTATTACTCATGGAAATTTGACATGTGAGCATCACTGACTCATAACCAAAAGCTGTCTTTTATTCAGAATTTTATATATAGGCTAAATATACTTTATTTTTAATTCAATTAAAAAATTCCTAGTGCATACAACATAATGGAGTCCCATTTCTTACATAGCATGAAACTATCCTTCCACTGTTTACAACCTTTTCTTAAATATATCTATTATTTAGGCCATTTGAAGTAATAAAAACATTCAAAACATGCTGTAACATTTCTAGGTAATTTTTCATGCAATAGAGGGTAAATGCTCGATAGTAGTTGCGTTTCCATCCACCTTTTCCTTTTAGGGAATAAATACTTGGATGGGAACACCAGAAATTTGAAAAAAAGCTGAAATTTCCCATTAAAGTTTTATGTTTGGAGGGGGTGGATTTGTCAGTGTATAGATAAAAGGAAATGTGGCTTTTGGCTATGGAAAGATGTTTTGCAAATAAATCATAACTGATCCAGATGTGAAGTCGTGTTACATCACATGATGTTATGCTACACTGTAATTTGGACATTTGGACGGAAACCCAATCAGTTTACTACATTTTTTTGAGGGAGAATGTTCCTTTTAACTTTGTGTCTTCACGCATGAATCGGCATCTTCCATTGCTCATTTCACATATTTGCAGGACTCTAGTTACCTTGTTGAAATTCAACTGGAACTTCGACATTGAACACATTCATTATTGTTAATTAGCATTTATATTAGCGCATATAAGAAATGATTGCCTTCTAAGCAGTTTTGAAATTCAGCTTGCACTTTAAAGGGCTTTAAAGGATTTGTTAGCATTTCCGCTGTGCAGATAAGGAATCTCTCAGGCTGACAGTCGATGGTCTTGATGGTTTTGTTAGAAATAAAAAAGATATTAAAATAGTGTTTTAATTTAATTATGCTTCCATTTTACTTTAATTTCACATTTAAATACCCATTATTGCAAGCTTCAAGAATAATAGGCGATTAATTTCAGAAAAGAATGATTAATTAGTTAATTCTTTACTTTCTGCCAACTGATTGGCAGGATATCTACATATGCATAAATAAATATTATTGTGCAGCAAATCTTATATGATTTTATATAGAGAGAGAGTGTAATGTACATCTCTCTGCTATATCTAGACTATATCTAATAAAACAGTCTTGTCACATCCACATACGCATCAGAAAATACCATGCAAATGTTATCACCAACTCTTGTGAGAAGTTATTAGTGGAACTATTTCTATCATTCAGGCTTCTAATGGACAGCGCTCCCCAGGGCCCTGCTCTAATTCTGGTCTAACGGGAACAAAGGGACAGGGGGGGGGAATAAAGAAAAGAGGAAAGAGTTCGAAAGAGAGACAGAGGAGGACTGGTAGAAACAGGGGGTGGGGCGAGAAGGGGACGGGTGGCAAGGTTGCTCTCGAACACCTACCTATGGTGGAGACATTGACTGATGGACTGGGCTCGCTCAGCAACTCCCCGCGACGAGATAGCAGCCGCAGCTCGTACACACAGTCCTACAACACACACACAGAGACAGACATACACACACAGTGGGGAGGATGAAACCACACTTTGTCAACACAGGACTGTGTCTGCAATGCTAATGAAGCTCATTTGAATTCGTGTAGCCCTATATAGGAGAGAAAAAGGAGGATGAAACAGACAGAAAGAGTAAGCGGCAGCGCACGCAGATTGATAGAAGACAGAAAAGTGATTGCTGCCATGTAGTGTGCATAATTGAGAGTCTGCAACAGTAAAAGCACAGAGGTATAGCCTAGATAAAAATCTCCAAGGCATTCAACAAGCGGCGTGGACTGATTAGTCTCGGAGGGAGCAGTGTGACTGGCTTGTTACCTTGTGCAGACCCGGAACGACTGTCTCGCTACTGTTGGCACTGATGTCCTCATCCAAATTAAACCACTCCCCTCGCTCGCTGCGAGACTGGAGAACAAAGCCTGTGATGGGAGGGTGCTGCGCTTCAGGAAGGGACCAGTGCAGAACAACGCCTGCTGAGCCCTGATTAGCTGACAGCGACATGGGGGGCTTTGGTTTACTTCTCCTCGGCACATCTGATGGAGAGAGAATAAAAAAAAAAAAAAGACCTTCAGTTGTTCGGTGAGAAACATTCAGGCGGAAAAACTATATTGCGGCAGAGGAAATTGCTGCTGCCACAGATGTTCAACCTTGACAGTGTGAGGAGATCAAAGTCTAAATGTGTTGGAATGTATCATTCACGGCTATCATTGTTAGCAATGATTATGAACACACATACACATTTAATTGAGAAACTGTCAGTCAGTTAGGTTGCTTCATTGTCTCGTCCTGCAATATGCAAAGGCAGAGGATTAATCGTAAAACTTTACTTGACAAGTGAGTTCATAACACATTCCTAGCAGCTGTCATAATCTGCACATGAAGCATTCATGACTGTTTCAAGAGACATGACATAACATTCATAACAAACCTTTCATGAATGTGGAAGACAGAACAATGACAACTTGTCAAAGTAAAAGTCGAACAGTTGTAAAGCAGCATTGCCGACCTGTGTTTGTGTATCCTGGATCGGTCGGACGTTCCCAGAAGCAAAAGATAAGAAATCATCTGCACAGGTCATGTCATAAAACAAATAGATTTTTATGAAACAAAAGTTATAAGCCGACCATGTCTTTTTGCCACTGGATAAGCCCATTGACTAAGATGTGTTGTTACCAGGAAAAAGAGGTTTGGAATGAAAACGGCAATGCTGCTTTGCAAATGTTGGACTTTTATTTTGTCATTGTTGAGTCTCAATGAGACGGAGATTGTTTGATATGCAAATTGAAATCATGATTAAAATTAAATTATTGGCACAGCCTTAGTCTATACCACCAATTTTTTGTGACGATGCAGACTCATCCATAGACTGGATTAGTCAAAATGAGACAGACTCCAGAAAGTAGTATTAACGTGTTTCTAGCTATCCTAACCACGTACATAATCATTTTAGTCACAATGACATTACTTCCAGACATATGTTAACTGCTTTATATTAACATAAGGCTCCATCTTTTGGTTTTGCTGGCAGCGAGGCACAATGACTGATGTGTGATCTTCTCCTCAACTTCTGGTGAGTTGATGTTCAGTATTCTCTGCATAGTTCTTAAAACTGCTGCAGACTCTGTGGAGTCAACTGCACAGGGAGCTACTGAGTGATCAGAATGCAGCCAATGTCTCTGGACCAAAGTTCAACACCCGTCCGACATTGTTTGGTATGTTTTGGATTTTGAATTCAATGTTTTGTATTCAAAAACAGAATCCACTCACTATCATAGAGCTGCATTAGAGAGCAGTGTTTTTTGCTATGTACAGACAACTTTTATTTCAGTCCTCGGTCAAGTTACTTATGTAACAAACTTGACTTAGCTGCAACTGATATAATCTGCTGCCTGCAAAGTTTCAAAATGAGAGTCAGCACCAGCTAAAAAATGAAAAGTCTGCCGTCTGAATGTGTGCTGCTTATAATGAGGATAAAAAAAGTGTAATGATAGAAATACTCTATTTTCCAATGGGCAACCAGTTCCTAAATAAAACCGGCTATTAGAATTCGGATTTAAAGGAAACCGGAGGATGCTACTGACCTAAGGTGCGTGCAGTGGCGATTTCACTGAAGGGTCCGGTGCCCATTTTGTTGTTGGACAGGACGCTGAACTGGTATTCAGTGGCAGGAGACAGGCCCGTCACCAGCAGCCTGTTGCCAGAGGAGGGGGGCACAGGCACAGAGAACCAGTCCTGCTTCCCATCGTTAGCAGCCACTGAAATCTTCTTCACCCTGCAGGGGAGAGAGACCGATAATAAGAAAAAAAAAAAAAGAGTGAGAAAAAAATCTGGGGGGAACTTCGGGAGTCTGGTTTTTATGAAACATGACAGAAAAGTAGGTTTCATTAATCATTCATACCCATCATCAGCTCCAGATTTTGTGGCAGAGACAGCACTGATGTCTCCATACTATTGCACAGAGAGCTTGCAACTCCAATTATGGTGATTTTCATGTTCCTACCGGAACAGAGGTTCTACAGATCCATTTAATACAGAGCAAATTACTTGACCCTGGAGGATGGAAGAGCCCTGTTCACCTAATCACCTAACCTGGAGAATGTCTAAAAGATTCCTCAATTATTAAGGTCATCAAATAATGTATTTTTTAAGATCTGCTTGTACTTGATATGTACTGTTTTAATGAGAAACTACAAAATTGCAGAATATTATTTATATTACTGTGGTGGAGTAATTAAGGGGCCAGTTTTAGGCACTCATGTTGAATTGAAATTCAGCTTTCATAATATATGTTATTTTGGCGATAAAAGGAAATAAAAGAACTAACATTTTCCCACAGAGCTTTAACTACTGCATGATCGTTAACATTGCATTTGTTCCAAGTCACAAAGTTCAGCCTGAATATGAAAATAAGACTAAGGATAATTGTCAATGAGAAAACATTCACATTAGAATTGATTAAATTTCTTACAGTACAGAAAAAGCAGCAACAATGTTCATATTGTTGATATAAAAGGCGCCTTCACTCCAACTGTGCCTCGTATTCTACGGCCGTGACCGTGTCAGGCTGTCAGAGCAAGCAAAGACTTCGGGAGGTTTTTTATACTGATTGGCTGAACTATTTTTACATTTTTTGATGCAATTTATATTTATGTCTGTGCTACTCTTTGCTGCAGTGATGACCCAGTTCTCTCATTTCATCTCCATGCTCTCAGGTTACAAATGTGATTAAGATGAGCATGGGAAGAAGTTTTCTCTACTTGTTCGGTTTCCTTGGTTACATTCTTTGGCATAAACACACAAGACTTTTACTTAATTAAATGAATGAAAAGCTTTCGAAGACGTCAAATCCATACGCTATAAGTGTGATAGTTACAGAGTCCATCCCTCTTACCATGTTCATCATTCTCACTCTTTTAATAGAAAATGTAATGAGCGGACATTATCCCAGACACAGCGTTCGACTAAACACAAGACCTTCAAGCTGTGATTTCTATGCCAACTGAAAAGTGCATACTCACGAGAACAAATGCATTGCACAGTCATTGTCAGTAACCTCCTATTGTAGCTAGCATGGCGATTTCATTATAAAGCTGTGCTCTGCAGAAGCATATTTTATTGTAGCTGCCAAGAAGTGATAACAGATAAATGAATTCTTCATGCTCGAGATCAATAGAGTAATACCAGCGCTGTCGATGGCTGCCATGGTTACAGCCCAAGAAGTGGGAGGCTTTACACCCACCAAACTGAAAATGTCTGTGCTGATCCTCCATCAAAGCCTGCCTCCCAGGATACGTTGGCCTGCTTCACTTCTGGAGAGACGGACAGAGAGGTAGCTGCATGGGGACTGGTTCCTATATGGGAGGAATGGAGAGGTGGTGATGGAAATCGGCCAGCACATCCAACTGCCTGCTACCGGTAAAGTTTAGAGGCCGCCTCTAGATGCACCGCATTTATCCGCCGGAGGTAGGAGTGGAGGCACAGGCGGAGTGTGCTGGGTGTGATCAGGGTTTACAGGTATGAAGAAAACTATTTGAGACTTAAAAGTAACAAAAACAAAATGTGGGCAGCTAACGAATTCTAAGGTCGGATGCTTCTGTTCCCACTTACCCAGGACAAACACTTGTGTGCCAGCTTTCACTGAGGCTACGCGGTTAGCGGCGCTGCACTCCCACGCCCCCTGGTGGTCCTTGGTGAGAGGCTGCAGCAGCAGAGAGCCGTTGGGTTCTATGGAGTAAGACGAGCGACGAGCCAGGTCGACCTACCAAAAAACATCAAGACCGATCACACGACACACATGACAGTCGGATTAGATAAAA
This sequence comes from Lepturacanthus savala, assembly GCA_030544235.1. Classification (NCBI taxonomy): domain Eukaryota; kingdom Metazoa; phylum Chordata; class Actinopteri; order Scombriformes; family Trichiuridae; genus Lepturacanthus; species Lepturacanthus savala. Next base: position 5,062,088 of record CM060484.1, on the reverse strand, counting down.
GTATACTAGTTTTGAGATTACCAGCACAATGGATCTCATATCTCATTCACTCAAACTGTAAAATTCAATAGACTGTCCAAATCTTTGTGGTTAATTTAATCAGATTCACCTAAGATTCAATTTTGGTGTGTTTTATTCATTTTTTTACTCTCTTGGTGTACCCGGTCACAAGCAACCATTAATTAGAAATTAATAGAGGAAACCAGAATCAATGTAAGGAATTAATCTACAAATACATCTACATTTGTCAAATGGACACAAACACACTGATAAAAAAAAAATCTAACACAAGTGGTGATAATATATGTATTATTACAGTTTTTTGATGAGTCTTTCAAATTGAAATAACATGAAAGGAACACAATATAAGGGTTATTAGGACAAAAGCCTCAGAATCAAAAGGGTATCCCACACTAGTAAGGAAATACATTCATGTGTTCATGTTCATTCATGTTCATTAGGTTTATCGTTACCAAGGAGGATGTTTTTGCTTAGTTTACTGGGTGATTTACCTTGCTCCAGGTCACTTTAGTTGTTGGGTCCTGGTTTCCTTGACATGGGATGAGCAGGGTTTTACCAGCCTCCTGCTTGTACTGCTTTTCTGGCCTGACGCTGAATGATGGGGGGTCCTGTGAATTGCCAAAGCAATATATCTGAATCAGGGAGATTCCAGCAATGCCAACAATGGATTTTTAAGACTGGATTACTGCCGCTTTGGACATGATTATCTTAATAACAAAAGGATTAGTCACACAATTAACTCCCCAATAGTGCAGCCATTGTAGTGAGTCTGAGTTGACTTCCTATTAATGCCAGAGGGCTCACATGTCGGAGTGAAAATGTCAAGAAAATGTTGTTTCTGTTAAGTTTTTAATTCACTGTGACGGTCGCGGGTAATTAAAATACACACAGCACCAGTGGGTTTGTAGAACCAGAAGCACAGAATCGCTGTCAGATTCTGAACATCCACTGCATGACTGATCAACAATTTGTTGTTTATGCTGCAATAAATGTAGATCTGCACCAGACATTTTAAGACATATATAAATACCAGACTTTTTTAGAAATGCTTAAAATCCACTCCTTCTCCCTCATTAAAAATCAAAAGTATCTGAATGTGCACTGCCTATTGATGATTTAAAAAAAAGAAAAGTGGAGAAAGTTTAGTCTTAAGGTATTGCAGATGAGTTGCTGTTATGCACAACATTTCTAAGATGAATTATGAGGTTGTCTGGAATGCACACCAACCTGCAGAATTACGTTTGTTGGTCCAGATGGGCCCATGGTGCCGTAGCTGTTGTATGGAGTACATGTGTACACGCCTGCTGCATCGTCATTGACTGTGGCCATGAACAAAGAGCCCTCTGGTGTCAAGGTCCATCCTGGATACTGAGAGAAAATCAGAATGCTCACACCAGTCCGACAGAGAGAAGAAAAAAACATAAATATTGCACATGCAGTCTTGGATGATATGTAGTGTTAAAGGCAAAAAATGAAACATCAAGTTAGACGTGTGCAACTAAAGTCTGAAATCTGTAACCACAGAACCCTGCTCCTCTGTCATGCAAGAACGATTTACAGAAATTATATTTTCAATGTGCGCCACTGGTGTAGTGCTGTGCAATTAATTAAGTTTTAACTGTGATTTTTTGCCTGTCAAACAATCTCCAAAATCATATAATTGAGTTGAAACAATATTATTATTATAATATATAATATAATATTATAATATTATTATATATTATTATTATTATTATAAAAGAGTGATTATGTGAATGTTGGTGTGAGCATGAGTGCACAAGTAATAGTGAAAGAGTGTGTGCAAGTGGAGATTTATGTTGGTTTCTTGTTATTTAAAAGTCCATTTGTGTGTGTGCACACACACACACACACACACACACACACACACACACACACACACACACACACACACACACACACACACACACACACACACACACACACACACACACACACACACACACACACACACACACACAGGGACTTTTAAATAACAAAAAACCAACATAAATCTCCACTTGCACACACTCTTTCACCCTCATACATATATATGGAATAACACAATGGGGAAGACTTAATATAAGTGGCAACACAACAAATAACAAATAAAGAATTCTGACACAACAAATCTGTTTAAAATCAATTAAAAACCAAAGCACAGTCACTCATGCTGAATAAATGCATTGTGATACTAAGAATTAATCATTTTAATAATCGTGATTTCAGCATTGACCAAATTAATCTTAATAAGGATTTTTTTCTATAATTGAGCAGCCCTACTGTCCTGCAGTGGTTAAGTAGACAAGTCTCCACTGGGAAGATTATTTACAAACCTCTTTAAAGGCAAATTTTATTTATTATTGTTGTCACAGCTTTTGCGACATTATATCTTAACTGTAATAGATAAAGTGGTCTTCTCTTCTCCTGACTGTTTGGATATTCCCTTGGGACATTCATCTCAGGTAAACCAGGTGCACAATTGCTCTGAAGAAGCTTTCAAAATCGCGTTCCTGAGCATTTGCATTAAAAGCCGTTAAATGGATTCATTTTTTTCCCATTAAGCCACAGAGGAAGGCTTGTGTTGCACCGTGATTGCCCAAAAGATTCCCAATCAGTTTAATGAAGTCGAAGTCTGCTATTATCCTCCTCAGAATAAAGCTGTGAGAGTGTGTCCTATTACTGTGTGGATGAGCTTGTGACACCCAGGTTGGAGCTGGAATAATTGGCTGAATAACAGCCCGACTCCAACCGCTGTGTCCCACAGTACAGGAAACCATCACATTTCTTGTGGTGCATCTCATTCACCGACATGATTCGGAGCAAAGTGTTGCAGCCAACACAGCATGTGAATGGGGAAGTGGGCGGATTTTTTGCAAGCAAAAAAATAAAAGGAAAAGTTGTCTCCCCGTGCTTTTATTAAAAAAAAGCAAAGCTTTCCATATCAAAAATAACTGGGAACAAGGGTTAAAACACATCCTGCCATCATCTAGAACAGTTCCTACCTCCATTCTCTCTAAACGAGGTGAGCAGCAGATGGAAGTGGGGGAAAAAAAAAAGGAATAAATTCTGAAGATGGAACACACGGACCCTGTCATTTAGAATGTATCTTACTGAATGTTTTTGCATTTGAAAACTATTTCTATAAGTCAACACAGAAAACATCCTATTAAAATGCCGTAAAAAAAAAAAAAAAACATAATACCCCCCCTTCATGTTCACACTATAATGGCCAGAAAATGGTTCTTCTGCTGTTCGATAGGCGAGCTGAGTGGGCTGATTGTGCTAGAAAAGCTTTTGCGTGACAGGCCGCTGATGGCTGATACTTCATAGACGCCTGTAGTCAGCGGCGGCTGACATTTCACTGCTAAAAGAAAATTAATGGATTCAGCCGCCGGCTCCCTGCTATGTTCGAGGTATTAAGAATCAATAAATAGAGTAGTGTTGAGTGTTCACAAAATGAGGAACAGAAGTGTGAGTTTGGGGTAAATGGTAAAGGTCAGAAATGTGTTTTTTATATATATATATATATATATATATATATATATATATATATTTTGATTACCAAGGACAAGTCAAGTGGTTCTCCATCCTTTGTCCAATCCACACGGAGCAGCGGAGGCTGAGCTGCCACTGGGCAGTTAACCCGGCCATCCATGCCTGTGGGAAGGTACGTTTCCGGGGGCATTTGAAGAGGCTGCGCCGGGTCTGAGGAGATGAAAGGAAAAGTCACCCGCTATAATTTAGATTAGAGCTCATATTTTTCCAATACCACAGGAAATAACATGTCCTGGTGCAGAGAGATTGTGCCTTGATCCATAATTTCTGACTCATTTTGAGAACAGATTGCTTTTTTAGTAATGTTGTAATCCATTTCCTGTGAGCCTGTACAAGTGGACTTGTGTTTATGGTTTACTGAATGAGTTTTCACAAGTCTTCAAATAGTCAAATGTTCAGAGAACACGGTCTGTGTTCCTAACTGTTTTAATCCAGGAAACATTTATTAGCAGCTGCTGTAAAACATGCTTATTTCTTGAAAAATAATTTGACCCACATTCGCAAATTCAGCCGTCAGCACGAGAAACGGATTGACACATACAGTTAATACAATAAAGTAATATATAGCTCATCATTTGTAATGCCTGTAAACAAAGAATAAACAGACTTATTGTCAATGCACCAGCCATATTTACATGAGATGGCAGGTAAACAGGTGTTACTAATGATACTAATTAGGGTTCTATTATATTTAGCGTAGCAAAGCCTGACTCTGTTTGACCTGAACAATATACACAATATGCCTGTTTTTATATATATATATATATGTGTGTGTGTGTGTGTGTGTGTGTGTGTGTGTGTCCAAGTTAGTTCTAAGGGACATACACATAGCTGCATGTAAGACACGGACTGAAAAGGCAATCATTATGGGACTATAATCTCTGCTAAATTTAAATGACAAAGCAATATCAAATATTAAAGATCAATGCTGATATTCTTTAAGAAAGTCTAGATCCAATATATTTCTTAATTTTGTATGAATCTTTTGCAACAAAGGTACCTATTGCTCTTTAGTTTATTGTCCTCTCTGCATTTATTCATGATAGGTTCCATTTACACTTCCGGTCAAAAGTTTGGGGTCACTTATAATTGTCCTTATTTTTGAAAGAAAAGCACTCTTTTTTTTCAATGAAGATAACTTTAAACTAATCAGAAATACATTCTATACATTGTCAATGTTGTAAATGACTATTCTAGCTGCAAATGTCTGGCTGTTGGTGCAATATCAATGCAATATACAGTTTAGCTGGTTAGAGAAGCTAGAAAACTGACCTGCTGCTAACGAATCTAGTGGTTTATTAGTGTGAAGGCGTGTTCCTGCTTGGTTGGAATGAAAACCTGCACCCACAGTGGCTCTCTAGGACCAGGGTTGTAAGTTGGGGTTGCTAAGTCTAAGGCAGACCCCTGCGGACCCCTGTGGGCAGGGGTCTGCCTTAGACTTAGCAACCCCAACTTACAACCTCATCCAGAAAGCTGGTAGTTGTTTTTGATCAGGATTTCAGCTTTGAACCCCATGTCAAGAAAATCATCTAGTCATGTTTTCATCATCTGAGGAATATCGTGGAGGTTAGGTCTTTTATTTCACCCGCAGAGCTTGAGAAACACATCCATGCTTTTATTTCTTCACGCCTCGACTACTAAAACTCCTTATATACCCGTCTGAGCCAGAAATCACTCAGTCGTCTACAGTTAGTTGAAAACGCTGCAGCTCATCTTTCAACCCAGTTTAAAAAAAAAAAAAAAAAACTGACCGTAATCATTCCTTCCTTATAGCACCATTGCACTGCCTGTTATTTTTAGGATGGATTTAAAAGTGATTTTATTTGCTTTAAAAGGCCAGACAGGCATGGGTTGGCTCCTCCCTTAATTTCAGCTATTTTATCGCCGTTCCACAGTCTGTGCTGAAAAACAAATTATACCATGGACTCATATTAGATAAGATATTTGCTTTTGGTAAATGCAGAAAGTTTATGAAGCCCATAACTAAAATAATCACAGATTCTGTCATTACTTATGTATGCAATTATGTATGCGCTTATGTATGGAATTATAGTGGAAAGAAATTAATCCCCATCTGGAAACATCCCTTTTAATACTGAGCACCTCTGACCACACATACCACTGTGGGGGTGGTCACAGGTGCAAACAGGCAAGCCACTCATTATTTAGCATTTTAAACAAGGATAAATAAACCTAAATTAATATAACTCACCTAATTTTATTTCATTTATAGCCATGTAATCACTAAGGATAAGACATTAAGTTAATAATAAATTAGCATTGACACTACCATTCAGAAGTTTGGGGTCACTTAGAAATGTCCTTATTTTAAAAAAACACTGTTTTTTCAATGAAGATAACTTTAAACCAATCAGAAATACACTCTATACATTGCTAATGGGGTAAATGACTATTCTAGCTGCAAATGTCTGGTTTTTGGTGCAATATCATACATAGGTGTATATTGCTCATTGCATCAGAAGGTTAATGGATGATTAGAAAGCCCTTGATACAGTCATGTTAGTACAGCTATAAACAAAGTTTCAAGGAAAAAATTATTATTTAAAATACAAATCATTATTTCTAATGTCTTGACCATATTTTCTATTCATTTTACAGGCCATAGTGGTAAATAAAAGTGTGACTTTTCATGGAAAAGTTGTTTAGATGACCGCAAACTTTGGATCGATAGTATATACATTTATAGTACAGGTCAAATTTTGGCCGCCCCTTCCCATACCGTTTGTGTATGTAAAATAAACCCAATACTGTGTTGGAAATTCAGTGGAAATACAAAAGAAAAGAGATAACTGATGGCCTCTGAAGACTCGCAGCTACAGACTCCAAACAGAAACGTACGCATCACTGTCAGATTGGCAGAGGCGGTGGGTGGGGTGAGGAGGCCATTGGTCGGCATGCAGGTGTAATTCCCAGAATCCTCTGGGGTAATACTGGTGATGAGCAGGGTTCCATCCACCACGATCTTCACTCGCGACTTCAAAGACCTTAAGAATAAGCACACAGGAATTATTCAATATAAAAAAGAACAGGCAATTCAGCTGCTCCATTCTAATAGCGTCAAACAGGCTCTCTGCATCAACAGTGTGGGAGGTTTTCTTGCTTTGTTGTGTGTGTGTGTGTTTTTTTGTTGTTTTTTTTATTCACCACTGTGCAGCTGGAGGTTGAGGACATTTCACAATAAGGATCTTCGCAAACTCTGCAGCTTTTCAGCCTAATTTTACACCATTGATTTGATTTTACAGCACACTTACTGTAAGCCACTGTCTCATTGCTCCCATTTAACCTCGTTAAACACACGCTGTCCATTGCAAAATGGCAGTAAAATTGCATTCGCCAGCGAAAGACAAGGAGGCTAAAACTAAACAACAGACTGAAAAACACCATTAATTTGACAGTAACCTTTAAAACCTGCAGAAAACTTAAGTTTAAATGGAGAGAAAATAAAACTAAATTGAAAGTCCAGTTTGACACATTTTTTTTAAACACACAATTACAAAATTCCCCAAATTAGTAACAGCTAATCAGAATAATCCCAATGTGCTCTACTCAGCTGTTAACAGCCTTATATATCAACTCTTTGACACATTCTCCACTTCAAAATCAGGTTAGGTATTAACCCGAGTAGAACTCTAATGGCTACATGAAACATATGGGACAGGGAAATGCTCCGGAGGGTAAGTAATGCAAATTAAGCTCTCTACCTGCTCAACTGACCCTATCTCAACCACCGTTTTTTTAAGTGTTCAATTGTCTGGTGGATGATAGGCCGGCAATCATTCCCCGCTCACTCGTTCTGTTCACAACTGTGAAGCTCGTTCAGTGCTTCACAGTTGCGGGCCAATTTCATTTTTTTTCCCCCCTCTCTTATAAAAAGCGAGCGAGGCATTATTCCCTCCTCCATTTTATGCGTTCTGAAGTGTCTTGAAGGGGAACTACTACAGTTCGCCTTCATTAAACGTGCACGCAATCAGGCAAAAAAAAAAAACAGGCTGACTGACACTTAGCTGATTATAAAAGTATTCTGCCCAACGTGCTGAGATACAGTTGTCACACATACAGCAGACACACACAAAAAAAAAATACATCAGCTTTTGTTTGGAGTAAATTCACTTTCCTTTGCTCTGGTCTCTTTATCTATTCTCAGCCGACTCTTGAGAAACATATCAGGTTGTTTCCTGCAGCTGGTTTTAATGCTGGTTTACCCCCAAACACTCTACTCTGGCCTTCACATGCTGCCACTGGGACACACTCTCATAACTGACAAGGTTGTGGTTGAGATCATATCAATTTATGGGCCTATTCCCTGCAACTCGATAGGCATACCCCTGATGTGCAAAACACTGGAGCACAAATGCATAAAGAGAAGCTTCAACTTACAATCCTCAAAAAAAAAAAAAAATGTCAAGCCCTGAGAGAGAAACCTGTGTGTGTGTGTGTGTTTTTTATGCCCATTTGAATTTGACATCAGAACCCAGTAGCAAAAACAATATGCACGTTTTATCTTTTCAGGAATATTTCCTATGTACAGCTCTCTATCTCTCTCATGGGCAGAGAATTTCTTTCATCGCTAGCAGGTTTGATTCCTGCAATCCTTCGTTTTATTGTTGTTAGTCTGCCAGGGAAACCTTTTATTGTTAAGTTGGACCTTAGCTCAGCACCAGGCAGTGAAAGCGTTCTGCGCAGCCAATGTTAATTATGAGAAAAACTACAAAGCACTCATGATTTATTTAAATTGATTATTCTGTTCCTTTAAACATCCTTACTATTAGGCAATTAAAGCAGGGATCGCCAAAGATTTTCCCAAGGGGACAGCGCTCTCTTTGTGTACGTTATTCCCAAAGGAGACTTCCTTAGCATTGCTGTTGCATCATCCAGATTTTGCAGTCACGAGTTAAGTGTTGCTATTTTTGTGCAAGCTAAAGTCAATGATAAATTATTAAGTACATATAAAATGAATGGTTTTGAACACTGCAAATTTAATGCGCTTCTCTATCTAATACAGAGCAAACTTTTTCAATTCTTTGAGAACTTTCACACAGAAAAATAGCAACACGTGTGACGCCTGAAGCAGAGCAAACGTTTTACACTTGTTACTACACTTCCTCTACATCAGTTCACTAAGAAGACTCAACATGCATCATCAAGTCATTCAGCAAACCAGCACATGAATACATGTCAGACAGGCTCTGAAAAAATGGCACTTCCATCAGGAATGGTTTTTTTTATAGCTCCCAGGTCTGAACTAAGCGAAAGGAAGCAGTGAATTTTACTTTCTATTGACAAAAATGCATTTTAGCATCTGTTGACATGAAGAATGAGATTTTAACCACCATAGATCTCAGAAAGCCAGACGACTTCAGGGGAGAACTGGATCATTTTAAAATGTTTTGCATTCAAATTGCTAAGTCTGACTGATCTTGACTATTGTTAATTTCACAATTCCACTTTTGTGGAAAGGGGGTGGGGGGTTGTTTTCTTTGTGAAGCACTTTCTTTTGAAGTCTCCGATGAAAAGCGTAGCAAAAACAAAATTAATTTTAAATCAGATCTAACGACCGCCACGTACGGCGATTGAAGCTGCGAAAGGCACAATTGTTCTCCACCGGCTCAAATGTGCTACATAAAACATCAAAAGGTAGAAAATGGACCAGCACGCTCAGAGACAAAAAAAAAAGAAAAGAGAAACATCACACTCACTCTATGTGATGGACGTTTTGTCCATCTTTCTGCCACACGTAGGTCATGTTGGGGGGGTCGGCCACCGCCTGGCACTGGAGCAGTGCATTCTGGGACATGTTGAGGGAGAGGTTTTCAGGTGGGGCGACAATGACAGGCGGACCTAGAAAGAAGCAGGTTACATATATTCATCCTGTTTTTTTAAATAGCATTGCATATTTGGGTTTATTTTATTTCAGTCATACAGTCTACAGTATTTTGGTATATTTCCTGTTTATGATATAGTAGCTAAACTTGTTTTCTTTGCCTCAGTCTACTTTAGTGTGTCTCTTGCAAATTAATAAATAATCACTTATTAGTTATGATTATGCAACCATGTGTCTCTGTGGCTAATTGGGATTTGGTGAAGCTGGAGACATTTAAAGGGCAGGTTTTCACAAACAGCGAAGTGATGAGGGCCAAAATCCACAAGCCTCTCTCTGTGTAAAACTATATTTCAAAACATATCGGCAGCTAATGTGAAGCTTCGCTCTTCCAAATGGGTTAAACCAAGTAGATTTCTTTCAACATTTTAATTTCCACTGCAGCTCAACAGGGAAGGAACAACAAAGAGGGAATTTGGTGCTAGAAATATTGTAAGTGTGCCAGATATTCACTTGATGTACTCAGACTGCTGGAGCCACATATAAGCTTCATATAAACTCGGGATCACTTATTGTACATTGAAATCTCATTTGAAGGAGATCTTCTAATAGCCAGTATGAACAGGAAGAATGAGATCAAGGTTCTATATATCTTCTATGGCCTCTGATATTGCTGTTTGCAGCTTTCTAGAGAACCATTTATTCAAACAGGTCTGCCAGCATGCACACGCACACACATGCATGCACGCGCACACACATGCACGCACACACACACACGCACGACTCCTTCTATATTATAATATAACAATATCTCTGTGCCATCAAATGTACCAATGTAATTTCCTTAGAAACTAATCACATACAGCTAATGTAGAGTGCTGTGATATCACATTTATCTCTTCCCGCTGCAGTGCCAACCTCCGACACGTGTTCTATTTGCAAAGAGCTAATAAAGGAGGCTTGACACACCACATTTCTCATGTATAAATAACCACATGATCTCTACAGCAGTCATTACTGATCAGGTTTATAACCCCAAAAGCTGGATGGATATATGAGTGACAGTTTAGAGGTTACTTAGAGCTTTTAGACTGAATTCATCCAGATCAGCTATTAGGCTACTGTAATCCATCCACATGGCAAGGCTGCTGAAAGAAAAGCTCAAATAATGTGACTTAGATCTATGCAGCATTGGTGCAGTTAAATCCTGCTGATGGTTATTACCCAAAATATTTTGAGTCCAAGTATGAGATCACAAAATTAAGTGAAATCTCAAGGAGACATTCTGCCAAAACAAAACATTTCCCCATGCACCACACTCCAGAAAAGTGCTGGTTCTCCAGAGAACATCAGCAGTAGGAGTCTGAGTAGGAGTGGAGGAAGAAGTCAAAAATAAATTCCACAACGTATTATGCAGTGGTGTGTTGGTGTAATCCAATGATACGCAGTTGCACACAGTATCTGCATATTCTACATGTATTTGTCCTTAAACTGGACTGTGAATATGTAAATCTGTAACCTGAAAACTGTGAATCTGTTATTGGTGTATTAAAACCTGACTGTATTTTCTTTATTGACCAGATATATTTAAGAAGAAAAAATATATTAAAAATGTGAATTTGATAACCAAACAAGAGGGGTAAAATAACAAGAAAAAACAAGAATTTAATTGAATAAGCAATGCTCAAAGATGATAAAGTTAAGATAATATAACATGAATAAAACATAATAACAAATAAAAATCATCTAATCATCTAAGCCTCAGGTGCACGGCCTTGTAAACTATCAACAGAATTTTAAAAACAATGCAAAAATTAACAGGTAACCAGTGTGGAGACTTTAAAGTAGGCCTAGTGCCTAATCTCAAATCATGACATGAATATCATCTGCACAGGGACAGATTAAGAGTTTTTTTCTGTTACTCCTCCGTCATATGATGCAAGAGGGAGAAACCCCAAAAGTTACGGTGGCTCACACAGACATCAGAAACGATGAAGGAAGAGGCAGACAAGAAGACAGACAGACTGACCTTTGATCTTCACTTTTGTCACGCGAGTCACGTTTCCCTCCGAATTGGAGGCGTGGCAGGTGTACTGTCCTGCCGACTGCATGCTCACTGCTCGGAGAGATAAAGCTCCTTCCTGGTAAATATGATATGGTAAACAAACAGAAAGGTAAAGCAGTGCAAACAGTAAATACACTGCAGACACAGGTTTCGATGGATCGACAGACACACGGCCTACATGCAAGAGACACACTGACAAATCAATAGAAGACAGATACACACATTCATATGAGCAGTGTTAGGAGTAACGCGTTAGAAAAGTAATAAATTACTGTAATGCATTGATGCATTGAAAAAATGTTTTGCTTCCTTTTCCTATTGGCTCGTCAGACAGAAGATGGAGATGATTGAACCTGCAGAAAAAGCTGCAGAGCACATTCAGATGGGCACAGAATCATTACTTTACATTTGTGAAACAATGATTTGAAGAACATCGTGGTTAAATGCACTTTGTGTGCTACACCTAAAGAACGGTTCACTTCCCGATATAGCACCGGTAATTTAGCATTTACAGAGTTGCCATAGTAACATGACATTAGCAAGGAAGCAAGTGGAGCATGAAAGTGGAGATAAAACCACAAAACAGACAAAATGAAGCTTCTCCTGATCTGAGATTCTTCAGCATCGAGAGGTTAGGAGACATGACAACCACATTTGACAGTGGAATCACTGGGTTTTCGAAAACTTGTCAGCAAGATCCCTGTTATAACCAGCAGCAATAATGACAAAGGTGAGCTATATTTAGATTGATTAATCCATATATCCAGTTATTTTGGTGAGAGGTTGTGTTTGCCAACCAAAGTTAATTTTAGGGATTATTTTATTCCAAAACTTCTATTTTATAGGAGAAGTGGGCATGACTTATAACAAAACCTGTTAGAAATGTTAGACCTTTTTTTTTGCTGCATAGATTTTGACTTGTCAAAAGAGGGAAAGCAAAGCTGTAAATAATAACAGGAACTAGGGCTCCTTTCCACTGAGTATCCCAGTAAACCATGTCAGTGAGTGAGCATGCACAACACCAAAGCCTGCTGGCTGAGCGCTGTTAATCATCCAACCTGTGTTCTTCCTACTTTACAGACACAACAATTTCAAAATGTCATTCCGTGAAGAGAATTTATCATCCAGACCGCTTTGTTTTCATATGATCATGTTATCTTAATTGATAATTAATGAATCGTGAAAATTACAGGAATTGCAAATACATGGGTCCATACTGCAGCATTTTATACTTCATAATAACCACCATCTATAAATAGTTACTTATTTGCAACTCTTTTACAGTTATAATGCTTGATAATTGATTTGTTAAGTATCTATAAAAAGTATATAAATAGTTAAAATTATGGAAGTTGATAAATTATTGAGCATTTAACAAGGTGTTATAATCATCAGTTGCAATACCATCCCAATAATGTTTATAGACGCTTTACATTGTAATTAACCATTAATAAACAGTCAAATTACTATTATTATCAAACCATTTATAGATGAAGTTCAACCAACATCAGACGGTGCATATATATTGGTAGCAAGCTGAGATAAAATTAAGTTTGGTCCGAAATATGTATAATTAAAAATCTGAAAAACGGGCCGTAATTGCTCATTGCCCCACACTGCATATTTTATTCATTATTTTAAAAAGGGGGGCTTGTGCTTGCAGTGGGAGGAGGTCCAGATGAAAATGAAGTTAAAAGTATCTATGAGAAAAAGTGAATGTTATTGAGAAGATTCTGAAAAGCTCCCTTGGCTCATTTTGAATGCGCTCTTTGAAACGCTCCCCATCTTCAACTTTTCAGTCAAATCTCCAATGTGCCAAACTTCAATAATGGATTATAAAGTAAGAGCGACACCTGTGGAACATCAGTTGAGCTCCATCCTGTCTGAATATTCAACTTAAACCCAAGTACGTCGCCATGATTTTAGCCTACAGCCTATTAGTTTACATTTTGTCACATATTTATCATGAAAAGTCATGCTGCCTCAAGCACTTCATGTTCGAATAATACAGACGAGCATGTAGATTATCCAGGGACTGAAGAACGCCTGAATACAGTAAGTATAGTAGACAGTAATGAAAATAACAGCACCTTCTCTAAGTGTTTTTTTGTACATATCAGCCCACGCATACCTGGTAATGTATTCTTTGAATCACACTGCCATCCTTAAGCCAGGTAATGGTCGGAGGAGGGTTGCCATTAGCAACGCAGGCGAGTGAGATGTGACTTCCAACCAGACCCTCCATCACAGGGGGAGGGGCTTGGGTAAAGGTGGGTGGAGCTATAGAACAAAACATTAATATTAAATCAAAGATTTTCAGACATCAAACCCTGTCAGGCTTTGTTCAGCAATAACAATTCACTGTATTTACATTATTTAATAGTGACCATTTTATTATATAGTAAAATTCCCATCATAGATTCAACTTGCCTTCCTACTCATGCAATTGTATGCATATAATCTAGCTCTCAACTCCATATCTAAGATGTACTAAGTTACAGCTAATGCAAAAGGAACATTTTATGATGTAAAGCAGTCACAGGAAACACAACGTATTTGTCACCAACAATAGCTTTAACTGCATTTGGTCTTTAAATTTATATGCATGTTAAGTGTAAGATCCATAATACCGAAGTTAGAAGATAAATTAACGGATGTCATATTTTTTTTGTATGAGGCCATACAGTGGAAGTACATTATGATAAGAAAGAAAGAAGGCAATGAATTTTCTGGTCTAACTTCTTGAGGTAAGCTATTCCACAAGGTTGGAGCCCTAACACCAGAGGCTCCGTCACCCTTGGTCTTCAGCTTTGACCGGGGAATATCTAACAGCGCCTTATCAAAAGATCTCAAGCTACCGGCTGGTGAGTAATGATTTAAAAGCTCAGTGAGGTCGCTCGCTGCTGTACCGTGCAGGGCCTTAAAAGTGAAGACTGAAATTTTTTAAATCTATTCTAAAGTGGACAGGCAGCCAATGAAGAGAAGCTAAAACAGGAGAGATATCATCATTCTTTCGTGATTTAGTTAAAGTGTGTTTTGACGCCTGAAAGCCATATATTAATTTTTTTGGCCAAAGCATATAAAACGCCATTACAATAATCCAGATGAGAAGTGATAAAAGCATTAATAACCCTTTGAAGTGCATTTAAAGTAATGCGAGATATAATTCTATAGATGTTTCTGAGGTGAAAAAAAACACGACTGCCTTGTGAGGCTAAGTGAGGTTGGGGTTTAAAATAACTCCAAGGTGCTTATGAGTGGGTACCTCATGCTCAGCTAGAGAGCCAAGAGCAAGGCATGACTATGCTTTATGTCTATAATAAGGATTTCTTGGAGGAGTTAAAATGAAAAAAAAACTGTACTCCCATCCAATCCACTACCACAGCTACTGTAGGCAATTATACAGGGAAGATATGGGTGCTGATTCAGATCATTTGTAGGATATGTACAGCTGGGTATCATCTGCATAACAACGAAATAACATGCTGTTTGATAATGTGGCCAAATAGAAGAAACAAATAAAAAATAAAATTGGTCCTAGAATGGAGCCCTGTAGCACTCCCTAAGTAGATACTGCTCGAGAGGAGATGAACAATCGGCAGACACCAAAACGAGTGTACAGAAAGTGAAGTTCAGAGATTGGTTTAGTTGCTGTGGTCAGAGGGATCAGAACAATCTTTTTTTTGTGCTCAGGGCTCTGATTTCGTCCTGCACTGCCTGCATGTGATATATTCTTTCAGTAATCCAAAGTGATACAGTAGATGAACTGTATTTAATTAAATGGTTTAGTGGGGCAACATTATCTAAATCATTTATGCACACATCATTGAAGCAGTTCACTAAGTAATCTGTGTTTCAAAGCAAATCTAAGGATTCAAATGCTTGAGCACATTACCCACTTAAGAGGATTCCTGTTCACACAAAACACAGTTGAGTTTAAAAAATAAGAAAAAAAATGTCGAGACCCAGAGTAAAAACAAAGTCATATGAATGGCCACATTTATGAGTATGGCCTGAAACATGTAGAGTGAAATTTGAAGACGATAGAACATTTAAATATTCAGTAGCAAATCCTTCAGAAATATCAAACATGGATGTTAAAATCACAAGAAATCCAAACTTTGTCTTGACAAAATAAAAACTCAATTCTAACAAAGTTGTGGTCTCTAAAAAAAAGGAATGCAGATTATCAGATTAAATAAAATTACTTCAAATAAATCTCATTTGAAGGGGATTGTCCGTTTAGACTAATCTGACATCAGAAATGTAGTTTAGCTAATAGTTTAAAAACTATTAGGATTAAAGAAAGGAAACAGCCATCCAACTTTTGGGCCCTTTAACTAAACATGGAGCTGACGTAGATGGTTGAATTTCACACCACCAAACGATGTAAGGGGGGGCGGCACAGTCAGGAAATGACGCACAATGTCACCAAAGTGCAAGAAACACATCTAAAGGAAGATCCACACTGTCACCAAGCAGCAGCAATAGGAGAAAAAACAAGTAAAGTGAAAGGCTGGACAATGAATCTTTTGTCTCTCTCCTCCCCTTTTTATCAGCCTATATACAACCTGACAGCAGCTTGGCCTCCTTTGTTAAATGACGGCAGGCTGTGTGCGGTTTACTGGCATCAAGTTACATCATCGATTTAAATACACAAGTGAAAATGTCAATTATAATCGCAGCCTTTGGAGCTGATAGCACAAATGGTTTTGCTGCCACTTTCAGTCTCAGAGCTCATGAAGACAGCCTTTTCTTCTAACATCTTCAAACAAACAAACCACTTGCAAAATTCATCGCCATCTCCCGGGACGCCTACTCCTTGAGTTTGAAAATGGCTAAGAGGAACTTTTCTGTTATGAATCATAAGTTGAGATGTAAGTTATATTATCTAACATACAGGAGAGATGGAGATTTACAAAAATACCTTTTCTGTTTCACAAAGATACACTTTGACTATGGCTTAGATCAGGCCGCGGGCCGAATGTGGCCTGGCAACGTGCTTCCTGTGGCCCCGCAAGAGCTTGCACAGATTTTTGAGAAATGGAAAAGCAAATAAATGCTTAAACTTAATGTAGACTCGCTGGAATGTTTTGTACGACTTCAAGGTGCATTCGGCTCACTTCATTAACTATGAAATCTCTTCTTGATTTGCCACGAAGGTCGTTTAGAACAGGAACATTTACCCTCATTTTACTTTTGTGGAAACATATGTCATTACTTTCTTGTTCTTGCACCGCAGTATGCTCATTGATCCACACAGCAATGCAAATACTAGATTAGAATTTTTGAAAATCCATCAAATAAATAAATGAAATTGTTATTAGTTGTTATCTGCATAGTTGAAATGTGACATTATTTAAAGGGAAAAATAAAGTGAACTTTACAGGAACAAAATGATAACAGTTATTGGTACAAATGTCAGTAATGCGCGTTTTAATGCTGGGTTTGTCGCCAAAATCCGTATTTCAAGAAATTTGGGGAATTTTGTTGTTGGGGCTGCACCTTATTCTATTGTTGTTCATCTTTTTTGCAATTATTTATATAGATTTTTCCATTTTATGGCTTTCTTCCCCTTTATTTACACTACTCTGATTTTGACTACGTATCTTATTTTATTTTCTATAGTGAAAAAAATGCCATTGTCTCCCTTTTAACGAGGTGTTTTATCAGAAAGAGACGTGATTGGTCCATGAAGACCTAAAACTGCATTTAAATCATGTTCTCTTTCCTTCTTGTTGAAACTACCTGATGAAGGTCTGAGGACAAAAGCGTTGTTATATTAAATTATCTATTTGCTAAGTGATTGAGACTGTGTGGGAGTTCTTTTCTTTTTCCTTTTCCAGTGCGGTTTTTGCCTCTCCTACACACCCGTCCTCTGCCTAGGTGTGCGCAACTTTTTCTTTTGGGGAGAGTAACCTAAAAGTAATGCGATAGTAGTGTAATGCTTTACCTTTTAAATACAGTATTGAAATGAAATGAATTACTTTGAAATGACAGTAATAAATAACACATCACAGTTTTGAAGTAACTTGCCCAACACTGGTGATTGATTTGGTGACATTAGTTGAAGGGAATAATTAGCTGTACTTTGCCATGTGATGTAACACCACAGCCGACGACGAGGCTACGGACAGGTTACATGTCGACAAACGTTAGGAGATGCAGAACAAAGCGGTGCATCCGTTTCTTCACTGTTCTTAATGACCCTGTCTTTGAATGGTCAGAATGAGACAGCAGAGGAGACGAGGCAGGGAGCCAGGTGATCAAAGAGGGGGGAGGAGGAGGAGGAGGAGGAGGAGGGAGACGGCAGCAGCTGCTCCTGCAGCGATGGCCGACCTTCAGTGACCAAGGGAGACTACTGCAACTCGACATGAAAATCTCCAATTTGAAGAACGAGAGAGACATATTTTATTTCAAAAAAACATTAAAATGAAAAACAAGTCAATTCCAACACACAGTTGGTCTATGTCCTGCTGATTTTTCGATTTGATTGTGCCCCCCCTCCCATCCCCATCGCGCAATTACGTGTTGGATTAAGGCATTATGTCACATTGTTAACATATTTTTTTAAAGTTTTTTCAATCAATGCAGAGGAGAAAAGTTTGTGTGGAAATTGGCTCCTTTGTGTTAAAACGGTTCTTCCAGGGAGTCCTTACACCACAGGAGACAAAGCAAATGATGTGTGTTGCCTTCTACTAGAGACATGGATTTAGAATGAATTTGTTGACAAAATTCATCAGAATTTTTCTGAATGAACATTATATAATTTCTCTTGTGAGAAACTGTAAATGTAACACCTGACATATAACAAATGGACAGTATCGGATTTTATATAGTAACATTGGAGGCAACAAAGTGGCTCAGTTTCATGTGATTTTTCGCTGTGATTTTGTGCAGAGAAAAAAGTCTGTGAACTTACATCTGAATAATCTTCATTATAGACGGAGTATTAATAGGACACATATCATAGCTCTCTATTAAAACAGACTCTTTTTTCTCAGATACCGTGCCAAGTTTTGCAGCACAACAGTCGCACACATGATACTGCAGACTCTGCCAGGTGCTTTCCACAAGTCTCCATGAATAAAGTGAAAACACCTCTGCGGTACTTCCCTGCTGCGTTACGAGTCAAACCATGATCACAGTCCCTCTGGGTGTGGGGTAGAGTTCAGCATGGAGCCGTGGATTCAGAGGGGAACTAGACACCATCCGATGCCACCTTACACTTGAACTGATCCAGAGCAATGGGCTAGAAAGTTGAGGATTTGGATGATCAGCATCACAAAAAAAAGGGGCTGAAATCTAAAATGTGTCCCATCAGTGAGGCTCCTCCTGGGAAACCCTGCAATGCTGAATTCATATCCACTTCTGATTTTGTTGAGCCCACCGTGTTGGTTTGGAAACTGAAGAAGCCTATTTAACCCGTTTAAGTCTTAGAGCTACCAAGTCTATTTTATATATCTATTTTTTCCCCATTTTGTAATACTGTATTTGCAGAAAATAGCATTTTAATGGCGATTATAGTTGCTGTTTGCACAAAGATACACAGAAACTTAGGTACAAAATTCTTTCTACCATCATGTCAGGAAAAGCTGTATGAGTAACATTTCATTTTTTATTTTTAGTATAAAATGACATCGCAGACTTGGGATAAATGTTAACCTGAAAACTCTTGTGTATAATCCGTGACACTGAAGATTTTCTGAGACCTGCAGTGTCACAAACAACATGATGAACGTTCCTGTTGTGAAAGTGCGGAGCTTATATTTACTATACTTGTATTATACTCTTAATATCTTTATATTTAGATATTTATATAATTCATAATAATGTACAAATTAATGTATACAGAATAGGTAACCATATATAATTAATTTCTATTTCTCCAATTATTCCAAGTGCATAAATCTACTCACCTACCTTATACTGTGTGCACTTTACAATAATCATGTAGCAATAACAAGGGTGTGTAAAGACATTTACTTTATTTTTTCCTATTTGTTATTTATTTTACTATGTTAGCGTTGGTATTTAGGGTGTTTTTATACATATTGCTCTTCTGTTTGTGTGTGATGTGTTGGAGCCTCAATTTCCTCAAGGAAACCTCCCAAAGGATCAATAAAGTCTTATCTAATCTAATCTAACCTGTATCTGAGCTGGAATGCCGCTTCTCAGTGTGGCAGGTTCAGGATAGTTCAGGTAGCTCAAATGTTCTCTTATATCATTTTAGTGAGTTTAAGTAAAATATTTCTAAAAAAACAGTTTTTTTTGTTGTTGGGTGCTATTGGTCAGCAGACATCATTGATTGTTACCATGGTAACATGGTCTTTAGGCTTTAGCCTGGATGTAAGGTGTTTAATTTTGTTTATCATAAAATTAATCAGCCTATATTTTTGTAAAACAGTCTAACTTGACCTATGAGCAAAGTCAAGGCTGTAGCCTCGAGACCACGGATCAGTTTTAAATGTCTCTGTGAAATGCAGTTAGGGTTACTAAATAGATTTATTCTCACATCACAGAATAAAAACACTTTTATTTCACAAGTTGTGAATGCAGGCTTCTCACAGCTCGGCATTAACAGCCCATGAAAGCCAATGAAAAATCTCCAACATTTCAAGACAGACTGCAAACAAAAGGATATGAAAAGCATACCTGCAGGGCATGTCAGCGCTCATCGAAGACCCATCCAAGGCCCCAAGTGCACAGTCGTAATGTATTATAATTCTCATCTCTAACTTGGCGCTTGCATGGACCAGCCCTGTGAAACTGTCTCCCCTCGCTTTGATCTACAGCGCGAGCTGACACTTTGTACCATACGTTTGTGCACGGAGTCGTTGCAACGGATTTCTAAAATACAGATAAACTTCAAAGCGCAAAAAAAATAATGATGCACCTTTCATATTTAGATCTATTATTTAAGCGCGCCAATAAATATGACAATAAACCCTATGAGAAGGCAGTCAAAAGATATTTAAATTGCCTTATGGCTCAAAAGTTTTAGACATTTTTGTCTTGAAAAAGGAAGGGTTTTGAGAAGGTTGCTTAAACAAAACTTTAAGTCGTTTAAAAGAAGTGCTTTAATGACAATAATGATAAAGGAGAAGAAATTATGTTTAAAATGTTGATGAAAAAGCATAAAAGCCAGGAGTTTAAAGTTAAAAGCAGATTAAAGTTTGTTTTAAAGAAGGAACTTTCACTTTGTGTAGATTTTAGTGGCGTTTGTCGGATTAATAACTGTAATATGACTGGTGAAACTTCGTTTTAGTACCATTTATACACCTATGTAACATGTATTGACACCAAATACAAACATGGTGATGTAAACATGTTTATTTGTGTTTTAAAAGGTTTTCACTGTGAAAGAATCTAAATATAATTCTCTTTTGGTTGATACAGGTCATATAGAAGCATCATGAGACTAACCTGCCATTGATATAGTATAGATCATCTGTTGCTTATCAATATTATATTTTTTTACTATAAATTACACTAAGATTTAACTTCTAATATAACACAGCAGCATCTGTAAGAGAACTTCTTAAAAAGCCCCCATGTTGTACATTTATCCTGCATTTTATTTAACCCGTATAAGACCAGAGTTTTTTCTAAGTTTTCATGCATATAATTATATAAGTTGAGTCACTGACAATCAGGTTATGCATTTATATTTTTTCCATTTTGTACTCAGAATCAGAAAATAGCAAAAGCACTTGAAAAGTTTTTTGCTAAAACCCTTTTGTCTAAATTGTCTTCCGTCATGTCATTAGAAGAAAAAAACAGCTGTATGAGTAACATTTCGATTTATTTTAAGTAGAAAATGACAGTCATAGACTTAAAGGCTCATAGGCTTAAATGGTTTAAAGTTTTGATACCCATAAGAATTTATATGTGGTTTTAAGAACCAACGATCACCTCAGTATAGTTTTACATCTCCTCCGTCAAGTTTCTCTCTGGAACTCTAGAAAGATCGGGTCATTTTGTGTCCATCTCATTAATATTAATAAGCTTCTCCTCCGATTGGAGGATTTAAATCATTGTTAATGGGTGGGTGGGGGGGTTGTTTAGAGAATAATTAAACAAGACCACAGTTTTAATCAGGCGTTAAATACAAACTGTTGATGCTTTTCCATAAACATTTCTATACGTGGTTTTAAAAAAGTATTGAGGTTCCATACCCAGCCCTATGTGCATGCCCATTTGACACTGGCTGTTCTAAAAAAATATATAATTTAGTCACTTTCATCAGGATTTACCATTATTTATCATTAAATCATTGACCTCATCTGTGTTTTACAATTTGGTCCAGTGATTTATGTCTAAAGTTTCATTTAGTCACTTAGAAATGTCCTTATTTTTGAAAGAAAAGCACAGTTTTTTTCAATGAAGATAACATTAAACTAATTTAGAAATACACTATACATTGCTAATGTGGTAAAGACTATTTTAGCTGCAAATGTCTGGATTGCAATATCTACATAGGTGTATAGAGGCTCATTTCCAGCAACTATCACTCCAGTGTTCTAATGGTACAATGTGTTTGCTCATTGCATCAGAAGGTTAATGGACGATTAGAAAACTGCAATCATGTTAGCATGTTAGCAACAATTTTGCCGGTTAGAGAAGCTAGAAAACTGACCTTCCTTTGATGAAAGTAAAGTTTGAAGGAAAAAATATATCATTTCCAATACAAATCATTTTTTCTAACCTTGTCAATGTCCTGACTATATTTTCTATTCATTTGACAACTCATGGTGGTAAATAAAAGTGTGACTTTTCATGGAAAACACTAAATTGTCTGGGTGACCCCAAACTTTTGATTGGTGGTGTATAATCTACTAACATAAACATACACAGGAGCACAGGATATTCCATAAATCTCACCGGTTACAGAAAGCAGGGTCCAGGTCCCGTTTCGGAGCTCATCTGCAGGTTTATCCAGTAAGAGGATTCGACACTCGTACAGGCCTCGGTCCTCCAGCTGCAGGCCCTCCAGCCTCAAAGAGGTGATTCGTACCAGAGACGCTCGCCCTGGAGAAAAGAAGAAAAAAAAACAGTGTGTGGATAAAAACAGTAAGAGGGAAAGCATGAAGCTGATTTCACTTGTCATCTCCAAGGTCTGAGCTGTGTGCAAACTGTTGGGGTGTGATGCTTTGCTTGTGCTGTAAAAAAAAAAAAAAAAATAGAAACATTTGCCTTAAACCTTGCTTGGAACTGACGCACACGCACACACACACACACACACACACACACACACACACACACGGAAACCCACACAAACAACAGCCCATGCACAGTGGCGCACAAACGTAGAAATGTGATCTCCTGGTTGCCAGGTGACGGCTCCCTCGAGCTGCAGCTCTCAACATCAACGCCTTTATCTTTTCCAGCCTGCAGCCCACAGCCTTTCTGTGTCCATCTACTTTTTTCACACTTTCTCTCACATTGTCCATTGACCTAACAGTATGGAACCGCATAGCGGAGGATTAGCTGTCAATGAAAGTTTTATGGAAGGGGACAGAGTCTTCTCTCTGCACCATCTGAGAAAAAAAAAAAAAAAACATGTCAACAGTGAACACACTGCAGCATGGAAGCCGTGCACCGCTGGGATGTTGCTGTTGGAGTGGTAATTATTAACAGAGGCTCTGATTTCTGGCGACTGTGACAGGGAGGGCCAGTCATAAAGAAGCAGGAAGTTGGAGTTAGGTATGTTGGCAGCGATAACACACCCTATTTACTCGTCCATGCCGCCAACGGGGACTAAATCCAGAGGGACAAAGAGGGCCGGGTGGTGGTGGGGGGGGCTAAAGTACAGCAAAATACACAACTGCACACGCTCGGAGGGATTACTACATTTCAAAATCCTACCCTTTGACCCTTTGACTTTTTTTTACCTCTCATATTTACTAGCTCAGTGTGATATAGGTCACAACAGCACCTTAGCGGGTAGGTCGTGCTGAGGCAGGGATGTTGTAGGGAACGTGCCTGGGAGTCGTCAGATAAAAGGAAAGGGAAGGGTGGGGATGAAGCCGGAGCGTGACCTAAAGCCACAGCCGCTGCCATCTGGAAAGGGCATGATTGCACGAGATTTGAATGTGAGGTAAATGTGTGTGTAAGGTCGGAGGAGAGGTAGAAAGGAAAACCCCACACACATATACAGAGAGAGGAGGAATTTCAATTCCAGCAGCACAAACTTCAGTTCTCACAGTGCAAACAAATCAAGAGTGGAGTTAAATTAGGTCAACATTTCATACATTTTCATTTCTTATTTCAGTCCAAACTCACTGCTGGGCACTAAAGAAAGAAAAACTCACACATAGGGGGGGGCATCAATTGGAAATAAATAAAATGCCTTATAATAAATGATATAAATAACTAACTAAAGCTAAATAGATTATCAATGAGTAACACTATTGTAATTATTGTAGTAATGCATTTCATTATTATAACTACATGGTCATTTTGGACTGCTGCTTTTAGGCATCATAGTCCAGTTGTTTTAGTACTGCAGCATAGAGAAGACGCCTTCCTGTTCCAACATGACAACGCCCAAATAAAAAATGTTTTCCAGTTTGCGGTGGAAGAACTTTAACCTCAGCAACTTTGAGCCAGATCTTATCGCCCAACAACAGCATCTGACATCATAAAATCTCCTGTGGTAGATTGAGAGGAAAAAAAAAACACTTTAGAGTGAATGGGAGTCTTATGGTAGCATATTAATGTCCATGATTGTTTAACAACCACATATGGATGCACTGTTTGGATATCTGTGTTCATTTATCTGACTTCTGTCTTTTAAGAGATGAAGATGCAGGTGATGTTTGATCATTCCTTCACATCATGGCATTTACAAACGTGTAATTCAACCATTGTGTTTGAAAGTAAAAGGCAAAAAGCTGATGAAAGATGAAGGGTTGACTTAGACAGTAGTGGTGGTTTTATGTTTAACGAGGACATCCCATGACTTAATGCACTTTTGTTGAAAACAAGGGCGAAAATCCTTTTTCCTGACGGGGGAGACACTAAACAGTACATTTTCAGAGAACAATTTCTGAAGGGGACATGAAAAAACTATTAAATACTAATACTACTAATAAAACTACTATACTACCATAATCTGGCCCGTCTACTTCTTTCTCTCTCTTTTGTAACTCGTCTTGCAGGTTTAAGCCCTCAGCATGTTCAAATGTTTTAAACAATAATATTACAAGTAATAATAGTAGTTTTAGCAGTGTTCTATATTTATTTATATTTATACATACAGCAAATGAGATTCTTCTATTCTTCTTCCTGTTCCCTTCTCCCTCCCCCTCGTCGCTATGGTAACTTACATCGTTAGAGCTTGTTAACGATCATTAGGTCTGATCTTAACCAGCAGACTGGTAAAAAAAAAAAAGAGACTGATTTTGGACACATTTTGAAGAAGTGGTGTGATAAATGACTTACTGGCTTCTACATATTAGTTTTATTTAGTTTCTTCCATGTAGCAGCTACTAGCTACCACTTTAAGGAATAAGGAAAGGTCTCAATTTTTCAACAATTAAGGAACACATTGTTTTTTATTTAGCAGAGTTTGTGTCTTACATTTATTTAACATTGTGTGTTAAAAAAAGACTAAACTAATAATTGCACTAATCTTCCAAGGATGTCGGTGTCTTTCATCTGTCCGGAGCTTTATAACTAAATTTCTGTGAGGCAACCAAATAAGAGCATTTTTAAGCTGCAACAAGGAAATTGAAAACGAGCAGGTCGCCCTCCCCCCGACACACAATGCCCCAATTTGACCAAGAGAAGCCGCTCCTCTACCCGAGGTTTCATCCTTCAAAACACTCTCGGGTGACAGAGAAACACAAAACCATTCAGTGCCGTTACAAAGTACAACTCTCTACAGATAAAAGGGGCTTTCTGAAAAGAAAAATCGACATGCGCTGAAAAAAAGTGTGTTGCTGGATGTTTTTCTTTGTTGTTACTGCTTCACTGCTCTTGTGTTCCGTCGGTTTTATTCACAGATTTAGGTTTATCATCTAGTTTTTGTGCACTGTCTCTCTCTCTCTCTTTAGTACAAAGCACAGCAGAGAATCCAAAAAATGGATCATATGATTTCAACTAAAATTTTAGGCAAGGTCAACTCTTCTCATGACAATTATAGATTTGAATGCATTATGAAGCTCACTAAAAAATGAAACTTTACAGACCAAAAGACACTATAAATGCTATAAAGCATGTGTTTTTTCTCAGGTTTACTCAGAGTGAAGCATGCACCAGAGATATTGATTTCCTTTCATCCGAAATGGATACACAACATTTTGGAAATGAAGTTTTTTCAAATGATAAAAAAAGCCGCCTCCTGTGCGGTTTGACAGGGCTCTGTATGAAAATGTATATAAATTCAATACCATTCCGCACGACATGGACATTTATGTCCCTGAGAATGTGATATTCGCGGGCAGGGAGCCCACAGAGTCTCTAAGAGATGTCGTCAGCTCTTGGCTTGCTGCCGGCCTGCTACACAAAGGCATTCGGGTTTCTGCTAAGGGAGAGAAAAAAAAAAACAAAACAGATAAGGTTCCTCTCCTCGCTGCTGTTTGCCTATGACGCTCTGCTGTGACCGTTTGAAAGTTGAAATGAGAGCTCTGTTGCGATCAAAAGGCAGTGCTACTCACTGCTGTAACAAACAGGGAGTAATCCCAATGCAAACACTCTTGTTTGTCCATGAGGGAAAGGGAAGCGTCGTAGCCGTGCTAGCCGTGTGTAATGCGCTACGCCTGCACACAGTGTGCCCTCGCTGGTTTGTGATGGGATTTACACGGGAAGAGTGCATTCACACAGCTGTATTTACTCTTTATGGAGTCAGGCGTTGTGTGGGTTGCTGAGGGACTCTGTAGCCTTCACAGAGCAGACACTAATCTCTCTGATCTTTACTGCACTATTACAAATACATTTAAACCCCTTTTAGCTCTCAGCACATCCAGGAGGGGAGAAGAAAATGTATCTCACACTTTGTGAAGCTACACAAGACAGGCGAACACAGGAGATT
Source organism: Lepturacanthus savala (assembly GCA_030544235.1). Taxonomy (NCBI): domain Eukaryota; kingdom Metazoa; phylum Chordata; class Actinopteri; order Scombriformes; family Trichiuridae; genus Lepturacanthus; species Lepturacanthus savala. Next base: position 5,035,571 of record CM060484.1, on the reverse strand, counting down.
ATTGACGGACTAGTTCAATTTGTGTCTGTTCACGGCAGCAAAGAGTGAAAAATAGTGGTTCGGGTCCCTACGGGTTTCTTCAACTTAATTTCAAGTCTTTTTAACCCTCTATTGCATAGTGTTGCCATATGGCAACAATTTATCTTCACTTTTATAAAAAAAAAAAAACTGTGATATAAAATCTATGTTTTTTACAGCTAGCTGTGAAAAGGTGGCTTTTATTTTGGAAGGACATACAATTTATGACATCATATATACAAGGATTTCCTGTTTGCTCATGGACATTTGACATGTGAGCATCACGAAGGTTGTCGTTTATTCAGAATTTTGGAAAACTTTCTCCAAATAAAAACATTTAACTTACTATCTGGGGAAAGTAAAAATGTACAACCTAATGGAGTCCCATTGATTTACCAGCATCAAACTAGCATGAGACGGTTTACAACATTTTCCCTTACATTCTGTTACAACCTATTTATAATAAAACCTCACCTTTAGTAGTTGGGTCATTGTGAATATAATGAACTACAGCAAACAGATTAATAATAAAAAAGTATACTAATTGATTTTCAGTGAATATTTTCAGGTATTAAACGCATTCTATGTCCATATAAAATACTTTATTCACTAAAATGTCACCTGTAGTAGTATGGTGAAATTATGGTGAAGACCCAGATATCAAAATCCAAGCCTTTTTAAAGGTATAGTTTCCCAATTTATACATTTAAATACTGCTAAGATTTTGGAATAAATGAGCCTCTACAGGGAGAATCATAACGGCCAAACAACTCCAGTCCAGTAAGGTCCTGAAGCCAAAACCGTCCAGACACCCGAGAACATTCACGGCCCGAGGAGGTGAAATCCACACCGGCCTCCATCTCTAAAAGCGTTAGTTTCCCATGCTGCACCTGTTACTCTCCCACACCAGCCCCAGAACCTGTGAGAAAAGCCTGATCTCGGCATCCGATTGGACAAAAGCAGCTTTTTCAAACCTTTTGTATCCGTGAAGAACAGCAGCTTTCTGTTTGTCACCGGAGAGCCATGTGATTAGCATACCTGCCTTTTTAAACAACGTGCTTTTCTGCACACGATGCTTTACGGTTAGGTGAAGTTTTTTAACTCGCAGGCCAAAAGGGTAGGCAAATTTTAGGGTTTTTACTACCAGTATTATTGCCCTTTCTCTTCTGAAACTGACATTGAGTGTAATGGTGTGTGACATCAGTGTATGTTGAAGGATCGTCTCCAGAGTCAGCGACAAAAAGGAGACTGTCTTTTATGAGCCCGGGATGGAATTAAAGTCTGCCCTGCTCCCACTCAACATAATTCATCAGCCAAGGATCGCACTGACTTTATTGCTATGCAAATGTCTGTCTCATATTTCCTACTCGGGCTGGCTGAGGGAGTGGCGTCCCACTCAAATGAGAGAAGCCTTGACTCAGCTGATAGCAGGTGCTGATCTTTCAACAAACACCTAAACGCACTGATTACTACTCTTAACTGTAAGTCAATGAAGATGTTTTTAAATGCTTTAGGGTATTTTCACACCACTAGTGTGATTATTTGGTTTACACCAAGCAATAAAATGTTTATAATATTACTAATTAGCATATAGACAAAGTGTGGTCCACTTTCACACCTGCAATAAGCATCAAATTTGACTCATACTTGGAGCTCATTGGCCTTTTTTGGCAAAATATCCATTTCAAAAATGAGTCACGGCTGGAGAGCAATCTGTGGATGGACTGGAGTCATCAAAGATGCATAGTGCGTCATTTCAGGCAGATGGAACGCACCATTTTCATGAACAAAGTCATACGGGACAGACGTTGCTCCGAAGACACACAAGGTAGGCTATGAAATAATTAGTGTCCCCTCGTTTGGACCCGAGTTGGTGTTCACATCAGAGGAACTGCACCAAAGTTTGTCATTTGGAGGTCTCAGTGCGCTTTGTTGCACATCCAAGTGCTGTTGGTGTGAAAACACCCTTCATATCCATGTCCTCCTGTTAGGATTTTTAGATAATTTATTACAGAAACAGTGTATGAAACCCATGACCAAAATAGTCATGCATTTTTTCATTCTGTTAAAAAAGGATGGAATTAAAGAAAAAATAAACTACTCCCATTTTTGCTGGGAGTCGCAAAAGCACCTGGAATCCCCTCATGGAGCTTTAGGGATCGTCAAACCCCATTTTGACAACCATTGCTTTATGCCACAGAACCCTGCTGTTGTCCAAAGATGGTTATTGAATCAATCAAAAATGAAAATAGTCCCCAGCAAATAGCATATTTACTATTAGCAATATTTGTGAGAAACTACTGTGTCCAGTTGTTTTAAGTTAGTTAAACTAACTAACTAAAGTTAAACTACATATATGGGACCTGTTAGGAAAGCAGTCTGCTACTATGTCTGCTCCTGCTCTTCCATCAGAATACATTTCACTCTTTAAAGAGCCATCGTTATTCCTGCTTGGGCAGTTTCTTTCTGCAAGTGCACTTAAGCCACAAAACCCAACATGGAGCTATTGCAGAAATTCAAATAGCCTTTTTGAAAGGTTGATAAGTTCATTTCAAGACAGTTCTTTGGAAAAGAGGAGGACTTTGACAAAAGAAAGGTCTGAGCCACCTCAGACATGCTTTCCTTTTGTCCACATTAGTCCCATTGTTTGTGACTTTAAAGGATAACGGGGGCTACACAAAGGTCTTCTTGGTCCATTGAGGATCCTTTTCCCCAAAGACTCTCTTTGTTCTCAGAGCTGTGGGCAGAAAGTTCACAATAGGGGACGATGAAATGCGAGAGATTCAGCTCCTTTAAAACGAGCTCTCTCACTGAGGCTGGTTTGAAAGGCCATAAAGGTGTGGTGGTGACTACGCTGAGAACCAGATATTGTGATCTGCTACATTCTTTTCATGGTGGAAACCGGGACTGAGTCATGTCAGAGCCGCCCTCATTCTAATGATTTTTAACCTCTTATTACGATGATTGAGCGGCGGATGTCTGCAAGTAGCAAATGAAGTCGTCAGCACTCCGGAGAAGTATGTAACACTCTTCATACTTCATGGTGTTAAATGCTGAGGAAAGCCTAGGGCTGAAATGTATCAGTTTCCTTCTGCTGCTGCTGTGCATTACTAAAAGTGTTAGATACTTAAATGTACAGTAAGTGCTGAAGACTTCATTTGCTGTGCATTTTTATTGTTTTGCGTTTTTGTGCCAGCATTTAACACACGGTAAAGATATTTCAGTTCAGTAAAAGCTCACCAATTCTCTTGTTTTCAATTCATGCAATTAAACCCTGACTGACACAGATGCCATCATCAATATTTAGAGTTATTTCATTATCAGGTTAGCTAACATATATTGCTAATTGTTATTATTAGCAGTATATGTTATTGTATTTTTAACGTCTGGCTAATTAGCATTTTACCAGAGATACCAGAACAAATAAATAATGTATGTCTGTATGTAATTTTGATAGTTTGTAAATTACCACAAACATATAAATTGATTTTTCTTTTGCTTTACAGCAGACTAATCCAGCGTTTCAGATCTATGATAAGCTACAATTACACAGGTGCTTCAAAGTGTCAGAACCTCCATTTTTCACATGTTCTCAACGTGACAAACACCACAAATCATGAGCGGCAAGCTTTGATCATAAACCTTGACATGCCATCTAAAACACAGATCTGGAAATAGAAAAGAGGTAATTATTCCTCACATGTGAAATGTAGTGTTTTATTCAAGTAGTACTGAGGTACCTCTCCAGAACTTTATACTTCTTCTCCAGCACATTTCAGAGGGAAACACTGTATTTTTTTACTACATTTATTGGATAGCACAAGTTACTTTGAAGATTTAGATTATTAACTATTTAATTAGGATATATTTTTGATAGGTTAAACTATCCAGCAGTATATGAATAATTAAATTAGCTCTGTGTTCAATGTTGAATAAAATTATCTCCACTTTTAATGTTGGGGATGGAATGAACACATTAATGCATCAATAGTTCATTATTAGAACAATAGTTTGTTATCAGACTAATCAATTAGTCTAATGTGATCCTGAAATGGGCCGTTCTGGTTAATGAGGGCTTTGGCTTTTGCTATTTTAAGTATATTCTGTTGCTAATATTTGTAATATTAAGTACTTTTACTTAAGCATAAGATCTAAATACTACCACTTAAACAGAAGCATAAAAAGCTAATCTAAATATATAGTAACATTATGCTATTTCATACATTGTACAGCTGTCACATTGAACAGCAGAGGGTGTATGTTACATGACGATTATGGATTACGAATTGATCGTTTTTATTAATGCTCACCCTCATATTGTGGATGGACGCGAGGGACATGGGATCCAAATTTGATCAGGACGGGGGTGTCGAGTCCCTGTCGGACCCATTCCACCACATGCAGAGATGCAGAGGACACAGCGGCCGAGTCTAATGGAGGAAAATTACACTCCAGCTCCACAACTCCTCCGACCTTTCCGCGCACTTCCGGACTCGCACCTTTAATGGTCACTGCGGGGTTGAAAAATGACTTTCAGTTAGTTCACTATTCATCTGCAATCAAATCAAATATCTTCCTATAAATATCTTCTATTCAAATAATAGTGATACTTACAAAATAGGCACAGAAATGCCCCCACGGTAAAAGTGTGCAAATATGATCTTGATGACTCCATATCTGTCACTCATACAACCTGCAGCATGCTCATTCTGTTGAAAAAAAGACACAATTGTCACTATCACATTAGTTACTTGGCTACATGCAGGAAGAAAGCCATCTGTGACAGATTTCCCAAAATATAAAAGGCTACATCAGAGCTGCCACTTCTGCCGTCATTTTATAGACACAGGAGGGGGGAGAGGAGTGTCCAAAATTTTTATACGGCTTTCCAATAACTGGAATTCATCCCATATCATTACACAAATGGGCAGAGCCGCCTCTGCTGCCAGAAATCTCTCTCTGGCCCTTATATCCTTTCCTGAAAGTAAATGTCATAAATGTCACATAAATCTTTTGACAGTCACGTGCGAGAGCGACATCTAAGTGTTTTATTTAGGGCACATCAATGGAGACGTTTGGCTGCAGCAGCCAGGGGAACTCGCCACTCAAGGACAGAGATAAGCTGAACTGATGGCAGCGAAGGCTACAGCAAGGCATCAAGGAGTAAGGCCTTGGAGTGCATCAAGGAGAATTTTGTGTCAAGGCGCAGAGACCTATTCCGTCAATAGCCAAACCAATCCCTGCCTCCATTTTTGTTAAATGTGTACACCAGAGAGAGGAAATCAATGCGATAGGTCAGATTTAAGATAAAAAAACAACTTCTCTACTTGTCTATTTGTCCTTTTGTGATATCATGCAGGCAATTCACAGCGTGTCAAGCTACTAATGCTAAGATGGGAATGTGTTATCAGCTTTATAAAAAAAACAACAACTAGTCTTCTACCACTTTCCAATATTTATGATGACATCTGATTAATTAACGTCACACCACTGATGGGATATCATGTCAGTTGTGGTTGTCACCGTTATACTGTAATATAAAGCAGTATACTGTAAAATAAAGCAACTATAGTATTCTGTACTATATTATACTATAATAGCAGCGTGTTTAAAGATGTGATTAAGCCAAAATCATGATCATTTTTATTTCGATCACTGCATTTTATATCCTAAATCAAAATGTGAAGATGCCAGTTTTCAATGGGATTAAGGTTTGGGGATTGGGTTGGCCACTCCAGAACTTTAATATGGTTGGTTTTGTCTTGTTTAAACACATATTTCAGGGCATTTCCCATTTCGGTAACTTGACCTCTTCAACTATTTTGATAAAGGCAAACTCATCCATTGAAAACTTCTGTTTTTGTTGTTGTTTCTGAGGCAAAACCAAGAAATTCAGAGGAATTGAGAGGCTGAAGTGCCCATTTATGGGTGCCAGAAGTTGGTTGACTCCATGCAATACAGATGTGAAGCATAAAAATTAATATAATAAGTAAGGATTTTAGCTTTTATCACATTTTAAAACATGCTATTATATTGAATACAACTGTATGCAAGTAAAAGTTGATTTTCTGCTTGAACATATCTGCCTTATTCAATGAAAATGACCTACATTCAGTTGTTGCTAAAAAAAAAAATGAATCTAGAACAAGATGTTTTTTCCTTCTTCTTTCTGCTGCTATATTTCCCGTTTACATATTCATAGAACTGAATATTCTGTAGGCTTGTTGAAAGATCAGTGAATTTGGTCACAGGTTCTGGCAGGGAAAGGGTAAAGCTAAGTTAATTACAGTAGGTTACACCCATGTTGGAGTAAAGGTTATCTGTTTTTGGTAGCAGTGCCACAGAACTAGGAGCTAAAATGCTGTTTGAGTATAACACTGGCAAAGAGGTGAACGACCCGTTCACATTCATTTTAGCCAACGCTTAAAATCAGCGAACGGGCTTAGAAATGTGGATTGAACAGCAACATTTACTTTTCTAACATTAGCATACATTAACATAGGTAAAAGCTAACCAAACTTTTCATTCATAAACTGTGGAAAATGGTGTTATTTCTTCTTGCTTTGTAAGTTTCTTACTCTTGTTTTAGGTCAAAGTGGCATTACTGCATTGGGGAAAAAATGCAATTACAAGGTTTTATAGTATTTTACATATTTTGTTCTTGTGTGTGTGTTTGTGTGTGTGTGTGTTACCAACATGACCTTTGAAGACTTCAAAGGATTTGTTATTTGTGTTGTGCTGATAAGAAATCTGTCTACACGCTGACAGTATCTGTAGTTCACAGGAGCCAATCTGTGTTCAAAGTTAAGAAAGATGCAGATAAACAGTATTTCAATTCAGAAATAATTCTTTTCTTTTGTGATTTTACATTTTAAATAATCATCATCATAACAAGCTTCGATAGTAATGAGAATCAAGTGATTCATTTCAGAAAAGGTTGCAATTCTGTTGTGTTTTTAAATTGACTCACAGCCCTAATATTTTCATAAGCTGATTACGGGTTTTGCATTTACGAAATCTAATATAAAGAGGCATCCAATAGTAAGATAAATAGTTAGTCTTCACTAGAAACGATTGCTTAAAGCTCATTTAGATTTATGTGGTGGAAGCTGTACAGTAAATCTACCAAGACTAATGATGAGACATTATGATAGTGTTTGGTACAGATGACTTAAGAATGAACTTGTAACTTTCCACCACTAATAACACTAAAGAGAATTTAATGTACACTTCACACCACCGGCATGCATGCTGAGGGGATATTTAGGTCTCCAACACGTTGGACAATATTTTTCCTTAATACAAGACACAACGGAAATGAAGGAGCTGCTCACAGCAGGAGAGGAGCGTTGGCGGAGGTACAGCGGCTCTTGTGGCAGCTCATAAAACAAGAGAGCAGAACAAATTTAGAAAAAAAAAGAATCTTTGGGGGAAAAACAGCATTTGTCTAATTAGAAATCAGAGATTACAGGTGAACAAACAGCTTGTAACATTTCTGGCTGTTGCTAAAATGATGAAGTACTTTACATTCATTTCTGGAACGCTGCATTAACACTATATATTACAACTTTACTGGTTACCATTATTCAAATCTCTCCTTAAATACACCTCAACAGAAAAATTATAAAGCACATACAGCGATAATTGCCTAACAGGCGACTGTGCTTCATAATTTACACTCACAGTACTGTACCTTACAGAGCTGGTCTGGATTTAGCACACTGCTTTTTTAAAACCAAAGTCACAGTGGCAGCTCCAAATGGTATCGTTATTAACAATGACTCACTTGTACAATAGTTTAATTTGTAAAGTTTCTTGTGCACGGTGCTCTTGTTGTTATACTTTCAAAACTTTTACATCCGCAATGAAAGGTCCATTATTAAAGTACAAGGTTGGCTTCAATTGCGTTGTGTGGTCAGATTAAAATGATGCGCTTGTAATCTCCAGTGACCTTTATACTTTGTGAATATGAGCAGCGAGCGCGCCCTCATCCCGGCTGAGACCATATCTTGCTCTCACTAACCATAAGGCTTTATGAGCTGCTTTTTTTTTTGTTTTTTTCATTTCATGGCTGGAGCAAAGTCTGAACTATTTGAAAAACAATTACGCCGGCTGTCAGGCTGCAACACACTCCTGTGGATCTGAGGCTATTCCGTGGATTTTTGCATAGAATCAAAAAGTTAAATTCAGAATAAAATCCCCCCACTATTAGCGCGGTTTGACTCGATCTACGCAAAACAGCACGGCAAGAGTTTATCTGAACTTTTTTTAACATTTGAATCAGGCATCGAGTGTTTGCAGAGAGAGCCGGCCCTGCCAAAGTGTTTTTCATCTTCTCACAATAGGCAAGGATAAAAGAACAGTACATACACACGCAAATTAAGTCTGTCTGCCGCCATGACTAAGCAGGGGCGACTCAACAAACAGATGCTCGGCATCCCTTCTTCTCTCTTCTGTTCCTAACTCATAATTGACGGATGGAAATGACAAGGACTGAATAGCGTGGATTGACGTTCATCACGTCATGAAGAAGTACGTCCGGTATATGTCTGCGTTTGTCACCCAAATACAGACAAGCAGACATAAAGAGAAATAATATATTGCTTCCTGAGAAGGTAAGACTTGTTTGTTGCTGGCAAATCAGCGAGGCAGTAATGCAAAATGACAGTGGAAAAATTTTGTTGTGAAGAGAGAGAGAAAGAGAGAGAGAGAAAGAGAGAGAGGGGGGGGAAACTGTAGCAAACACAACAAGAACAAAAGATGAGGGAAAAAAAAAAATCTTGTTAAACTGCAGGACATTTTCTGTCATTAAATCCGAACCAACAAACTCGGAGGTGCCAAACAAAGCGGCCTGCCCCGGTGCAAGTCTCCGCCGTGGTAACAACAGCTGGTCTCCTGACGTTTTTCTACACGACATTTTCCTCTGACAGGGTGAACATGCATAAACATAAGCACGGTGACAGCGTGGCTCTCTGGAAGGGAAAAAAAAAAAAGTTTAAAGCTATAATAAATGAGCCAGAGGCTCACCAAAGAAAAGCAGAGCGACTCACAGCAGATTTATCAGCTGACAGGAATAGAAATGTCAGTGGCAGCCGTGCTGCTGGAATTTTCGGCGTCGTGGCCGCGTTAATCTACTGTACATAAGGAGGGAAACGGGGCCCGGCTGATTAATCGTGACCGAGGCAAAGTAACAGATTTATCAGCGGTTCTGCCTCCTCTTACGCCACCACACTCCAAAACCAAAAGATAAATGGGGCCCCTGCACATTTCTTTCCTGATCAAATTCCATTTCTCTCCCCGTGAGCGTTGCCGGTGCCTATGTTTGTTTGTGTCTATGCTCATAACATGTCCTTTATAATGTCCCGGTTATTGATTTAGACAGCTGCAGTTACTGTATCTTTCGGGGGAATGAAGCACAGGAAGTTTTTTTTTTATTGGGTCAGGATTGTTTCGAGGCTGCCTCGATGTACCAGCGAGCTAAATTGGAAATCAACCTCTGAACAGAGTGGGAGTAAAGGGGGGGGGGGGAAGAAGGCAACTAACAAATGTGCTGTGACCTAGGACACATTTAAAATGGGGTGAGGTTAGTTGAGGTGAATACTTCCTTCCACAGGGTGGAGGGTTAGAAAGATCTAAATTTAAATGCAGCAATCTGGTGCGATTTGAAAGCAAAATCAAGAAGCTGCAGACCATCGATAATCACTATTAATGCATAATATCAGCTTTCAGGTTGAGCTACTCCCCAATCACAAATTAATCACATTTTTATCTGTTCTAAAAGATTTTTTTTTTCAAATTTCTAACACTCTTAACAAGTGAGTGGATAAATATGCTTCAGGGTAATGTCGCTTTATGATTATTGGAACAATAACTATAAACAGAGAAATAAAAAGTCTCAATAACGTCAAACCTCAGTTTGCTCAGAAAAACATGGTGAACACAAACCAACCTGTTCAATTTGACATATGCTGAGTAATAAAAGTCATACCAGAGTACCATTTTCCAATAGTCGCTAACCCATAAATAAATCAAATTGTTCACGTCTAAAAAGAAATATCCCTTTGTCTGACTGGCACCTTCCGCTTTCGAAAAGATAAACCTGCACAAACACTGTTCCAGTTGTAGTTATATATGAGAAAAACAGTACAATATGTGTTTTTATATGAGTTTCGTTGACTTTTGTTAGTCCTGGAGAGTGACAACTATGTTGTTACCCGGCTCTTTGTTATATATATATGTCAGGCTGACTGTAAATAACCTGTGGAGGAGAATCGCTGTGTTTTATTGTTTATAGAAGAGGCAGCACAGTCAATTATATCCTGTGTTTAATGGATTAAACAGTCAGTTATAGCATAAATTACAAAATAATATTTGTTTCAATCACTTAATAGATCAGGCATTTATTTGAGACCAGGCAGCATTTTGAAACAGGAGATTAATTCCTTCCTGACAATAATGCCGCTCAGCAAAACTGGGAAAATATAGTCATTTACTCAAATTCTTTTATCAAACCAGTATGGCTTTTGTGTAACATACATTTTTCAAAAGTAAAATTACAATACTGAAGTATCTGCTGTTATTAATTAGAGCTTTTGCGTCAAAAGCTCATCCCTAACGTAGAGTCCAACTTTTAAATTAATTAAAGCCCCAGTTATAATCAAAAATGTGGGTACTGTAGTCAAGGTATGACGAGCACCATACCTCAACATCTCCTCAGACTTTAAAGGGTCATAATAAAGTCAGGTTTACAGGTCCTGACATACTCTGTGACTTAGAGCTGTGGTGAAATCTTTAGTTGTCGATCTGAAGTGATGATCCATTATTGCACAATGAGACCAACACAAGACCATTGTCCATTAACGGGCGATTTAGAGCTTTGGCGATTAAAGAAGGCTAATATTATTCCAAGAGAATTACTGCAAAGTTACTGCTGCTATGCTAATGTCAAGTTAATATGACATGAAATGGACAAAACAAACATATTGAGTAGATTGAGAACACAGATTCAGAATAGTTCTACAAATACAGAAAACACAACCCAATCAAGAGACGTGTTGAAAATCTCACACAACAGAGATGACTTTCAAATGAGCAAAACTTTCCAGAGGACACTGGAACATGGCAGACACGCCTGGGACACGCTGCTTCACTACATCCCATGGGTTCAAGTTCCTTAAGTATTTAGCCAAGTCGACAATCCGTCTTTGCTTTTTGAAAATGGGAAAACAATGTAAATTGGCGCTTCCTGCATTTGGAGCACGTCTCTGTGTTCTCTCCTTTAGTTTTTTTTCCTACTCACATCCCGGCACTATGATTTATTCATGCAATGAACCTACAAGACCAACGTTACCAGTGATGGAAGAAGTAGTAATACCTCAATGTCTAAGGTATTCCATTACAGGCAAAGGGCCCACATGAGAAATATTACTTAAGTTAAAGTACTAGGGTTAGGGTTGGAGAAAACCTACAGGAGAGACTGATATATCAAACATGATTAATTGGCTTTTTTAATAGTGCTGAATTTATATATAAGCAGAATGTTAATGGTGAGTTTGAAGTACTTCTCAACTAAATACTTTTAGCCAACTGAGAGGTCAGGCCTCTCCCATGTGTCACCAGAGTTTTGATTAATTTTCAGGCTTTTTCTCTAATCTTTGATTTGGAATTGGAAACATTTGGGCTTTGAAGATGAAATAAGTGAATCCATGTGATGCATCTAGAGGGGAAACGTCTCTTTGGTGCTAACAACTCCACAACATGCTTATTTTACAAAAGAGCTCACAACACAAACATGTTTGGTACCAGTACACCTAAGAGTCTTTAATAATGCAGTGTAATGTGTAAATCATTGTGTATGAATTGTATCTGATAAGCAAATACATATATACTATTAGACATTGTATAGTAGAAAGTATGACATTTCTTTCTAAAATGTAATGAAGTGGAAGTAATAAGTTGTACCAAATGAAAGTATATCAAGATAGTATTATGTACTTGAGTAAAAAATACTTAGAATCTATCACTGGCTGTTACTATAGTGTATTATAGTCTCTAGTCTTCAAAAATGAAGGGTAGATACTTCACCCGATTCCTGAGAGAATTGATTGTTTGGGGTCAAAAGTCTCAAGGTTGAAACTGTCTCATTTTGCTAAAGAAAAATGTGTTCATTTGATATTTGTCATCGCTTGCACATGGCTTAGAAAAACTAATTTTCCAATCTGAACACAAGCTTTCCATCACAATATACCTGTGAGGCACTCAGTCTGGCTTGCACTTAAGAGAAAAAATGGAACAGTTTGAACAATGGAGACGAGAAAGAATAAAAAAAAAGGAGGTATGCAGCGTGTGAATATTGCATCTCTATGCTGCATTAAACGCATACAGGATGTTTTCTATGAATTATTGTGTTTGAGTTGTCGTCCTTTAATGTTTGTGAAACTGGATTGAGCTGAACAGTCTGCGGCTGCAGGGGAAACCAAAAACAGAGTCTCTACAAGAGTGGAATGAACTCAGACTTTTGGGAAGAGTAGAGAGAATTAACAAGCTGCAGAAAGGAGAGACGAGCAGGAGGAAATGAGAAACATTTTTCACAAGTAAAAGAAAAGAGTCCAAAGAAACAAAGTGAAAACTCTAACTTACAGTGTAAAAAAATAGAACTTACCAACCACCATAACATGCCAGTGCTTCAATTTCTCATGACACAGGGTAACATTAGCATCCGATTACTCAATTATGATTATTATTAATGGAATAATCAATAGAATAGAATACTTAATTAGTATAAATCACCAAATTCAACACCAATTAAAACTGTTGTACAGAAAAAATAAGTGATTTTAACCATTTAATGCCAATTGTTGTGAATTTGCATCAAACCCACCCAATTCCCACTGCAGCCGTTATAGCATATGCATTATGTCCCCCAATACTGGTTTGGTGAAAGTCAAACATGGAGGTCCAGCTCAGGCTATTCCAACACAGAAGGGTGGATCAAATGCTGTGGGTCAGTGGTTGAAAATGAGCAGCAATGCTGTAAATGCTCAAAATGTAAAAAGTTAGACTGTCTTCAAATGCTCAAAGTGCAATGTTCATCTGAGCCTCAACATGAATCACAACTGGTGAATGAATTCCACCAGTAAGGACCTAAGGGTCCAATTCAGCACTGGATGACTTTTCAAAGTGTGAAAAAAGTGGACACACTGTTTTTTTGACACCCCTGTTCTAGTTGTTCTCTAGTTATAGTATAGTAGATAGTATATAGTTGTGTAAAAAATAGTGTAAATAATTGTAAATTAAAGATTTCTACTTAATTTAGCATCAGACTGAAAGCAAAAACAAATCATTTTTTCATACAACTGTAAATATATTCAGGCATCAAGGGGTTAAAATCGTGTATTAATTTCCAATAAACTATCCTAAGTCCTGACGCAACCGCAATTATTTATCACTCCCTCGCCAAACGTTTAGCGCGCTGCCATCTTTACATCTGAATCTGATAATCCGAGGTATCAGCTGTCGTCTGCTGCTCTGCCAAACAGCACCTTTCCCCGCAGCTCGTCCAACGTTATTGGCTCCTGTCGTATTCTATTCAAGGCACATCTGTTGTCAGGGAAATGAACCGTTTTCATAGCGTCATTTAATTTCATTTAACCGTTCGGTTCGGGGTAAGATATGAAGGGATATCAAGTTCACGACACCCAAGTCCCCTGCTGTAAGGGATAAACTGGTCTGTGCAGAAGGTGGAACTCAGTCGTAGCTGGTCGTCCTAATTATAAAGCTTAAAACCCCAAAAAGAAAGAAATTAGCAGAGGCTTTCTGAGATTTGATATAAAAAAGGTATAAATAGCCTTTAATAAAACTTGGCGAGAATGGATTTAAAAGCTTATGAGCCTATGTGTTACAGCCATGTTATATTAACATTTTAACCCTTTAGCTGCCAAAGGATTTTTATTCTAGAAAGGTTCGATTGTCACGTCTTAATTTCAAAAGGCTCTAACTTAAAAGTGATAAGAGATACTCTGTAAATTAGAGAAATATGACCCAAAGTTGGACTATAGAATATTCATGAAATGTCATGTATTTTAACCCTCTATTGCATATTATTGCAATACAATTACTTTGTCTTCATTTGTTTGATGAAAACCTGTGATATAATATCTGTTTTTGAAGTTAGGTGCGAAAAGGGGGCTTTTATTTTGAAGGACATACAATTTATGAGGTCACATGAGCAGGAGTTCCTGTTTGTTCATGGACATATGACAGTGTCTCACAATCGAAGGTTGTGTTTTATTCAGAATATGCTAAAATAGATTTCTTGCAATATGGAAACAATATGAAATGTGGAAAAATTCTAACCCTATTTGAGAAAATCTAAAGTGTAAAGGGTTAAGACACACCCCCTTTTTCAGTCTTATTTCGAAAATGGTACGTCCAGTTTGTAAGTAGCACAGTTGCCACATGTCACGTGTCTATCTAAAGCCCTATTGGCTATCAGATTCAAACGGTCTCATCATTGGAAATTTCCATTGGGTCGCACTGTCCATCAAACAAAAGGTGTTCAAACTTTTGTAGTTTGTCTTTATTGGATTTCAGGCTGCTACCTCCCACCCCCATGGTTTGATTGGCTCATGCACGGTGTAAATTGATGCAAAAAAAACTCATCATTGTTGCAGAAACCAACGACTGAAGTGTAATATTGCCATAAACCGCCCCCACTGCTCCCCTCCAGTGCATCTTAAGAGGTTAATGGTTATTTATACCCATTATTTTGGACAGCCTCTGCTAATTTCTTTCTTTTTTGGATTCTAAAATCCCCAAAAGTACTTGACTATAACTAAAGTCTGAGTTACCTCAGCCTCTTTGTGTCTTCTCTGTAAAGCCTAAAGTTTCCAGCATGGCTGACATCAGTGTTGTTGTTCAGCAGAGCTGCATTTAAATTACATGTTTCACTTTTCTGCATGAAGGTATTGTGTTTTTTTTTGTTTTGTTTTCCATTATTTTCATGTCATTACAGTGTGGAAATCCACTCCCAGAGTCCTTGAACATGGATAATTTACCACAGTGATCATTGTGTCTCTAATTACTTTGTCAAAGTTACATTATTGATAAGTAGTGATGATTCAGTGCAGAATTTCCCTCTTATATACTACAGAATTCAGTTATTCTGAATCTAAACACTACAGCGGTGTTAAAAGTATTACAATAGAGACATGAGGTGTGAAGTGTTTACTGCATCTGATAATGCAGTCAGATGCACACGAGGTTCATGTTCACATTAAATCAACCTTGTATGGGGGAGGTTGTGAGAATATTTCTCCCTGAAAAGATAAGTCCAGTCTTTACAAGAAGATAAGATGAGATTTTATTTTATATTTCATCCCCTGGCTCTACATATTAACACCATTATATATGTAGTCTTGTAAAGAAATAATGCATTTCTCCTTATTGAATAGGATGAGCTGACTGCTCCTTATCCATGAACTTTTAAAGGCACATTCCCTTTTTTTCCGGACTGAAATTCTTATTAAGCTTTTAATGAAATTACATTAAATTCAAACTTTACTGTGAACTTGTACTAACTGATTGGAGAAGATAGTCCCAGCATTATTTTTGGGAGCTTTTTTGAAGCAAAAGTTTCCCTAGTTTTTCCCAGACATGTACTATCTCACTCCTTCATAAAAAAAAGAAAGAAAAAGAAGCTGACTTCTGTTGAATTCAAGCTCCACAAACTTTCTGTCAGTTTTACATTTTAATGAAAAGCCCCGCATAGAAACCTCATTATACTGGCACGTTTCACAGAGAACACGGGGACGGATTGAAGAGGAAATCGGAGCTCGCAGCATTAATTCCTCATCTCTTCCAAAGCCGCTGGAAGTCAGAAACACTTCCAGGAACATTAACTCCATAATTAATTATCATACTCATCCTACCTGTAGCTCGGCGACACTTCCTTAAAGAGCACATCGCTCGTGCGTTTCCTTTTCTTTAGTCCAACAGTTTGTTGCCGTGTGAGGAGCAGGTCACTTCTCTGGAAAACGACATAAAAACAGGCCTCGTTGGTTTGTAGCGTTACAACTTTCCTGAAATATGAGATATCTTCTTTTTTTAAAGCCTCTAGCAACAGGTGTTAGTTTAACGCACAGGTGACCCGGTGAAGCGTCGACGCTTCGCTGCTCGTGATGTGTTGGTCGCGAACGAGCCGGTTCAAAGAGCCGGTTCAAAGAGCCGGTTCAAAGAGCCGGTTCAAAGAGTCGGTTCAAAGAGCCGGTTCAAAGAGCCGGTTCAAAGAGTCGGTTCAAAGAGTCGGCACTTTGAAGTTAGAGTGGGAGCCGGCTCACGTCCGTCAGCGAGCCAGTTCTTTTTTTATTTACAATTTTAACTTTAATTTTGAATCAATGGTTTTAGTGTTTTTATTTTAATTTTGAATCTGTGCTTTTAGTGTTTGAACTTTTGTTTGAAATTTTAACATGAAGAATTTGGTGTTTTAATACAAATCAAAAGTAAACAGTGTTAAATTTGCCTGACTTAAACAAGGTGTAAGTGGCAAACTGGAGAGCCGTTTGGGAGCCAAAAGAGCCGGCTCTTCTTATTGAGGTGAGCCAAATGATCCGGCTCACTAAGAAGAGATGAAATCCCCATCACTAGCTCCAGCCTCTCATCTCCTATCTCCTCCCTCCTTCCACCTCTGCCTTGCTGCTGCTGCTGTTTCCACGTTTTGTTCCAAACTCTTTAAACCACATCAAACCCTCAAGTTACACAATGTTTGAGAAATACAGATTTAATAAAGGTGTGTGTTTCAGGCAGAGGATGAAAAGATTGCTGCTGTTTGCCCTTAATCCCCTGATGGCATCCAATTTACCACAAGAGGGTGTCCTTTACCTGATGTTTGTGGCCAAGGGAGAAAAAGTGACACTTACAGGACTAGACATACAGCTCTGGAAAAAAATAAAAGGCCACTGCATATTTCTAAAATCAACATCTCTACATGTATTACAACCATTTCATTCCAGTGTCTATTCAATTCCAACACATGAACACCTGATTCTGCTTAAAGAGGAACCAGGAGTGGGATAAAATCACCCAAGAACAATGGTAAAGACTGTGGAGAGCATGAAGCATGAAAGCTGGGATTAAAAATAAGGATTATTGCACTTTCTAAACTCTTCTTAAGTGTCAACATTAGTATTATATGTAGTAAAATGAATTTGATCTTGTTTCTTTGCATTGTTTGAAGTCTGAAAACATCATGTATCGTTTTTTGTTATTTTGACCATTTGTCATTTTCTGCAAATAAATGATAATATTTTTTATTTGGAATTTGGGGGAAATGTTCTCAGTAGTTTATAGACTCAAACAAAAATGTTCCTTTTCCCCAAACACATACCTATAAGTAGTAAAATCAGAAAAACTGATCATTTTGCAGTGGTCTCTTGTTTTTTTCCAGACCTGTAAGTCCAGGGAAATGACTGAATTCTAAAATATTAAACAATAAAGGTCCCATGTTGTTCTTGTTTAAAGCTGCAAGATCCCCAACAACATTTATTTGTGGTTTAAAGATCCTCTCTCAAGCTTCTCTCTAGTAAGAACTTGTGTCTGTCTCATTAATATTAATGAAGTTTCCTCTGATTGGCTGATTTGAATGACTGAATGTGTGAGTGGGGTGTAATGTGTGTATGTATATATATATATATATATATATATATATATATATATATATATATATATATATATATATATATATATATCGGTCAGTGACAAAAATATGATGTGGTGTAACACTAAAAACTTGGTACCCGATAGTTTAATACATTTAAAAAAGGTTTTTAAAACATATGCTCTCACACGCTATGCTATCAATAAGTTTTATATTCTAGGTGGCTTTAAATTTTTCTTTTCATACAAATCGCACAAAATCATGATTTTTCTATAAAAAAGAGCTACAAATGGACTTAAATAACGTACATTTTGAGAAACCTGATTAATGCATCTTAACACTTCTTGCCAATTATTACTCGTCACAAATATAGCACCTTATAATTACCTTATAATCAAAAGGCAATGCAAAATTTGACCTTTAATTACAGACAGCAAATTATGTGCTTTGTTATGCTTATTATTAAAGCAGAAAAGATGATTTCTAAATATATTAATCAGAAATTCAGGAATGACAAATAAGTGAAATGCTCCTTTGACTTTTGTACTATAAATGTATTTTTTTTTGTTTTGTTTATAAGATAAGAAATACGAATATGTTTATAGACACACACCTTTAAAACCACATTCTATCAACCTCAAACTCATACAATTTCATGCAACAGAAGCTGCTTGTATCTATTTTATTCATTATCCATTGCTTGAACCCCATAACTTGAGGTATTAGATACGCTATTTTAACTTGCGTGGGTTAATTGGCAAGTAGATGGCTCAAATACTGCTATGCTGAGTTTATGTCAGACCAAATTTTATGCAAATACATTCCACAGACTGGAAACAAATCTATGATCCATGAGTCAAAATGAACATTAATTTCATACGGAGAATGCTGTGAAAAAAAGAGACTTCCAAGCACATTCATGCATTTATGTTCCCCTTTCAAACAATATAAAAATTCTGGAATGACAAAGTGAATTGCAGCTTCTTTGACTTCCACAGCAGTAAATGCGGCTTTTGTTCTGTGGTGATGAGACAAAGAAGATAATGTGTCTATTTCTTCATGTTCATATTGTTTCCAAAAATACATTTTCATAGCCTTGAAATGATTATTAATCAAAATCTCTGAACAAAAGGACCAAAATAAGCCTAAGAAGACGGCAATATATGTTATTTTTGTTTCTAGACTTTGATTTGTTGCCTTGTGTGAGAAATTATGGAGTACTTATTTAAATATACTTATTACTAAGTTATTGCTAATAACATCTCAAACACTTCACAGAATGAGCCTGACTGTAACACTTCAGATGTCTAAATTCATTTTATTTTAATCAGGCAAATCTATGTAAAAATACATTTCCTTTAATATTTAAAATCAAATATACACCAATACTTCATACAGAAAGAAATACATTTCATTCAAAAATATACTGTACTTTGACAAAGTCTTTGGATGGTACTTTGAATTTCTTCATGCAGGAGAAATATAGCCTCCCAAGATCTTCAGGTTATAACAGAAGTAGGTTACTGACGATTCAACACTTATTTAAGATGCACAATGAAATAGCTGCAACTGTGCAAAAAGCTCAGGTTTCTCAGTCATACAGGTCATAGACTAACATGTGTTGGTACATGTAGCAGTAATGAGTTCAAGGCATCTCTGTAGTCTCTAAAAATGTTTCCAACACTCATCCAAGGTGTTACAACTTCTCAGATGAGTCGAGTGCATTGTATTACAGCACAATACCACAGTTCTGTTGCAGGCAAAAAGCTAGTCTGACACCCTAGATTTATACAGTGTTTGGTTCACTGTCAATAAAGTTAAAAAAAGCCTCTGAGGTTCTCCAACATTTTGAGTGAAGCAAAGAGCAGACAATAAACAAGACAGAATAACAAAAACTACAAAATTGGTTAAAACCCTGCACAGTGCACCTGTGGACAAACGCAGGTCTCTAATGGCAGAAAACACAGTTCAGTATTTGACCTTTTATGCTACATACATTCAGAAAAACCCAAAAGTAAACAGCAAGACAAACGTCGCAACATACAGAACGAATGTCTAAATGATGATCAGTCGCCAAAATCCGGGATGTCATCGTAGGAGTATCCGCGGTAACCTTTGGCGGCGTAGTAGGCGATTCTCAAATGGTAAAAACCAGGCAGGAAAACGAGGAGGCCTATGATGATGACAGGAATGGTCCGATCAGGATGCTGAAAACACACACGGAGGTAGAAAATGTATCCATTATTTATATCTACTGCAGTGATTCTCAACCTGGAGGTCAGAGTGTGCTGTTATGAAACTAGTTGTATTCCTTAGAGTCTTGAGAAAAAACAAATAGATACACATACATACATGAAGCCAACCGAAATGCTTGGGCACCATTAATACAGTATATACAATACATAATAGAAAGAGTGTGTCAGAATCACTGTTTTCCTACTTTACTGTGTGAGCAAACATGATTTAGTGGAATATTGAATATTGTACTTGAGTTTCTGGAGGAAGCATTGCAGAGTGCTGAATATATTCAGCAGGCTTTAACATTTATCTGCACGTTGCCTGCCCGAGCCACGTAAACTCCCTCTGAATGAAAAGGGTGTGCAGGAGCAGGCGAGTAGACGCCATGACTTCATCTGTGTGAGATCCGGTTTCATGTAGATCATGGTTTCATACACAGGGTAGCAGGGAACCACCAGGAGGCACAGGTCGCCTCCATCGGCAGCAAGTGAAGAGTTTGGTTTGGCCACCAGATGGCGGTCTTGTGCACCGAGTTATTGTTGCCCCTCTCACTGTTTTCTTTTTTTTGGAAAGATGCTTTTGTTGCACAGGTCAAAGCAATGTGCATCATCCTGTTGTATGATTGTAAAGATCATATTAAGTGGTATTTAAAAAGGACAGATTATCCAAATTATATATATAAAAGACACTGTATTGCTGCTATAAACAATCAAGAGTCAGTAATAATTCTCAATGTCTTGATAATTTAGGGAACTTTACCCCTGATTCTTCAAATTAAAGTAAGACCAAATATCTGTGTTATTGGCATCATGATTAATTACTTATTTATAAAATGAAGGCTTCGATGGTTTCAACATGGGCTTCATTTCCCTTTAAATTGACACCGCGATGGTTGACTGTGCTCGGAATTTCTTTTCCTCTTTTCGCCTGCTTCCCTCAAGACCTTTTCATGCCTTCAATACACACTCACACACCCTCACACACACACACACACACACACACACACACACACACACACTTTCTGCAGGCACAACCTGAACCGATTAAAGCACATTTTTTTCACCCCCTTACTCATACAACTTTTTGCAACAGGAGCTGCTTGCATCTCATTTCTCCATTATCCACTGCTTGAACCTTGTGTAATTTGAGGTATTAGATAAGCCATTTTAACTTGCGTGGGTTAATTGGCAAGTAGATGTCTCAAATACTCCAATGCTGCCTTCATGTCAGATCAAATTTTATGCAAATACAATCTGCAGACTGGAAATAAATATTCACATTAAAAAAACCCTACTGATAATTGCAAATATAATATGTGCAGACAGACTCCTGTTATCTTCCACACGGAGTCAGGAATTTAGGAAGCCGAAGCCACGGTGGGGGATCCAATAAATCAGGCACTCCAAGACATAAAATATCAAAACTGTAAGTTATATTCAAACACCCAAAACCGAGAGCATGATGAAAACTGGCAGCGGGGCAATAAAATGCCAGCACAAGTGTTCAATTACAGCTATATTAAGATTAACTGCAGTGTTTTAATTACTGCTTGCATTCAAATGTTGGATTAGGGCTGAGTAGCACACCTCCACTCTTTTATGGCCATTGCATATATTTAGTCTTCAGCACTTCCTGACATATTATATTTTGACTATTCCAATTTAGACAACAAATATACATTTAACACTAATATGAAAAACATGCATGTAGGGATCCAGGAGGGGGTCCATCTGATAAATGGGCATGTGTCTCAACTTAATTATATGCAGTACATTAATTGTACCCGTTCTATTCTATTGACAAGTCATTTTTACCAGAAACACAGGGAAATAAATGATACACCTCAAATTCTATAAAAAATTAACTAAACATATTGTGTTCAGAGGTCCTGTGTGGACAAAGCAATGAAATCTAATATTTATTTCAGTAAAAGTCTCACTGTTTTACCAAAGAAACCACCTCCTTCAAGCTTGCCAGCACATATTCAACAGCCTCCTCTGCTGCTTTACACTGATCAATACTCTGATATGAATTCTTCATGGAGGCTCCAGTCACAAGCCGGTTCTAATGAAAAATTCTAAGTGCGCTGGACGCCACAATATGTCACACATCAGGAATTACATGCTGTAGCACTGGAGCTGTATACTGCCACAGTAAGTAGAGACTTTTCTCAGCCCATCTGCACTCAGGGTTTGAATTGAATGAGGTGAGATGCCTGTGATATGGAAGTGGGATATGTCAGATATGAGGACAATATCTGATTTCACAACTTGTTCAGATGCAACCTACCAAGTAAAAATATAGTGATTCCAAAGCAAAAAAAATGAGATACTAAGCAAAATATTGAAAAACTAAGTAAATATTGAGAGTGTTTCTCATTATAATGATTTACAGTTTAAAATGTTCTTAGCCTCAACTAGTTGTCCTCAGCAAATTGGATTATTTGTGGACTTCTGGTAAATGGACAGCCTCCACTCAAAAAAAGAAAGGAACCAACTATTTTCTAATTATAGCTTTTTAAAAATCTCTGACACACGCCACAGTGGCACTTTTCTGAATCAATAATTCATGCAGTAATGCAATATATTAATGATAAATACAATGCAAGTGCAGTCAGCAGACGGGGAAGTAAACATTCACATTAAACCCCTACCGATAATTACAAATAGAATATGTCAAGACTGCTATCTCCCACACAGAGTCATGAATTTAGGAAGCAGAAACAGCAGCAGGGATCCAATAAACTTGGCACTCAGAGATGTAAAATATCAAAACCGTTAATTAAATTCGAACACACACAAAACGGTCACGGCCAAGAAAACCACGACCGCAGCTGAAAACTGTCAGTAATAAAATGTTAGGACAAGTGTTTGAGATTAACTGCAGTGTTTTAATTACTGCTGGAAATTCTGGATATAGAAGTTGTTTTTTTTAAACAACAAAAATATCAAGTAGTGAATGCTAGACAATTGAACATTACTCACCTATTATTGATTGATACTTTGTTTGGCATTTTTTCAGCAACATCCATTTCTGTACATAATTTTTTTATTTTTTTATAGCCTGCTATTCCTGTGGTGATTTTAAAATTGCTCCCAAACCATTACACATTATTATACACCCGTAAGCTCAGTCAACCATGCCTGGAGAGTGATGCAATGTTGCCAAGCAACGTGTTTTGTCGTGGAATGGAATGTGTGTTTGTTACACCTTAGGATCATAGTTATCATCAGGAGAAACAGAAGGGGGTCTGCAATCACTCTGGAGCTTGTTTTCTGATCCTTTGTTGAGTTGGATATACAATGTCCAATTTACTGACACAATAGATTCTGAGAAGCTCTTCGTAAGACAGATTCTTTGTAAGTCGCTATATATTCTTGGAGATAATTGCCAAAGCCATTGCAAAGCATTCTTCACATGTTCCATTATGATGTCCTTTCCCTTGTAAATTGTTCCGTTCTTAGCCATCTTCTCACTACTGTCTAACTCTTCGATAATGGCAATCGTTTCCGTGGAGATCGCTTAGTGTTTCCTGGCACTATGATCATTTACCTTACACTTTTTTCCACGACCACTACCACTAGCCTTTGCTTTATCAGCCATGATAAAAAAGGTTAACTTGTAGGGTTCACCTAAAAACACTGAAAGGTGCCCACGCTTCGATCAAGATCTATTTAAGGACATCACTCAGTGGTTGTTTGTATCTTGGGAACTGCTGTAGTTTTTTCAGCTGCATTTCCTCAGGAGTGTATAACACTCCCCAGTCATGGCTGATAGGGTAAAATGGGGCTAAATGCAATAACGTTATATGTAAAAAGGTAGTCATGCATAAAAAGTAACAGCAGCAACATGATGAAGCACTTACATATCAATCCGGAGCCGTATGCGTGTTTGACTTCCGTAGCAAAGTGGCTGACCTTAGCTACTCCGGCCATCTGCTGTTAAACTAAACAAAGTGAACACAAACCCTGCAGCAACTTCCTGTTGGTTAAAAATAGTAATCCGATGTTCAGATCCATGTTTAAATCAAAGACTGAGCTGGTTTGCGAGTTAAACAAGGTGCCATATGATTATTAAGATCCTTGTTTAAGATGTGTTCAAAGTCCATCTGGTAAAATAAGTATCAGGGCAAAGTACGTTACAATATTTTTGTTATGTTAGCTGCACGATTGGTGCAGAAAGGAACAGGACAACGAGCTTTGAATTGTAATGAAAGCACTGGGAAGCAACATGAGGAGGAGCACCGTCATATGGAGCTTTACACTGTAAAGAAAGTGCTGCTGCAGGATACCACTGTGATACACAAGTCTATGGGATTTTAACTTTTGTTTTTTGTAAAGGATTTGTGGCATAGATGCTTTTATTAGATAGTAGTCAGATAGGAAGTAATGGGAGAGAGAGGAAGTAGGCGACATGCCTTAAAGGAATTCTCCAACAGGGGGTCAAACCGCTGCTTAAGAGCAATAATTATGTTTTGAATATCTATACCAAAAATTCCACAAAAAAGGATATACACTATGCACAAGCTATATCTGAAAGCTGAGGCTTATCTAACAAACAGAGAGATGCGCAAGCCACAGATACTCAGATCCTCCTTGCTTTATAGATAGATGATGGAAAAGTATCTTTATGTATTGTTATCAATAAGCAGCATTAGTATCAGTATTGATAAAACCCTTATGATCCCGTCACTACATACAGCATCTTTAAGGATAACAACTCTAACTTTCGAGATGCCTCTAAACTGAAATGAAATTTTGATTAAATCAAATTCCCCTCAGAATATTTTGGAAACTCATTTTAGCCATATAAAAATACAAAAACAGAACACAAAGTTTATCCTATTCACATATTGGAGCAATTGACAGAGAAATACATCCTGCAAGCAGTGATACTCAGAACATACTGTGACTAGATTTGACTATTTGTATGAATGCAGCTCAAACAGAGGAATTTTTGTCATAAATGGATTTTTAGGAGACTCGTATTCTGGGAAATTGCCAGACAGGGTATTTACTGTCAGCTGTAAGGGACTTGCAGATATTTGGGTGACATGCTTAACAATAAGCCTTTTGGCAACAGAACAAGAATTGGATTTTTATGTACTGGGGACAAATTACTAAAATACAGTCCAAAAAAAAAAAAGACAACTCCAGACATCAAAGGAATCTTCTACCAGTTTAACAGATTTTACAACATTAACTGCCCAAACTCACCTCAACCTTTATGGTTCCTGCCAGGAGAAGGGCCCCGAAGATTATCAGCAAGGAGCCAACCAAGAACAGGAATATTGCCAGTGCGATCGCCTTGTATGGGACTTTTGGTGGGCTTTTCTTGAACTGGAACACATTCAATTAAAAAACACAAGACGTTCAGTTTTCTAAAGTGTGAGCATCATTGTGGTTAATAATGGCAAGTTACAGTGCTGCTTTTGGTGCTTTCATAAAAAATAATCACTAATCATAAGTAGAAAAGTAAGAAAAAGAAATACTATGTAGGTGCAAGATATCACCACCAGGTGGCCCCAAACGATAGAATCTGTTTGAAGGTCCATTTATCGCAATGTTACCAAACAACAAAAATAATAACAGGATTTCTACCAGATAATTACCAAAATGTCTTGGCAGAAGTAATAAATATTAGAATGATTTCAGTTCATATTGGAATAAAGTTAACCTGTGTTAAACAGACACAGAGAGACTGGACCAACACTCCTATCTAATCAAATTACAGCATTTCCAGGAAACCATTAATTGGGATTTAATTGCCTGTGTAAATGGTTTTCAATTACCGGGCTGCTGAACAACCCATAGAGCAGCGTGACACAACATAAAACGGATGAGTTTGGGTTTTTTTTACCTGTAAGTCTATGTAACCGTCGTCATCAGCAGCCAGTCGTGAGTACTTGACCTTGTTGTTGGACATTGCAGCACCCAACATATTGCTTCTGGATGCTTTCATTATGACATGAGAGCTATTTGGAAAGAGAGAGACACACACAATACACCCAGAAGCATTAAATTCAGCTACTCATGGAATAAGCATTATGTCAAAAAAATATCCCCTTATTATAGAAAAACATCATATCAGCCAACTCTGCTTTGATCAAATATCAGCTACACCTTTGAAAAGCCCAACCTAGAAGAAATGTTTAAGTATAGGTAATGGGTAAATGAGCCGAAGATAGTCGTCATCTCCTCTTCTCGTTGCTTCATGTTCCCTCTGCTAGAGCCTGTCAAACTCTGACTTTAAACTTTAGATCAATTAATGTTTCTGTTTTAAGTATTCATTAGTAATGCTTGCAGAACATTGGGCGGTTGACTTTTACAAAGACTTGATTCTTCCCCCTGCAAAACTTTTAACAAAACCTGGGGCTGAACAAAGCATTTGATTCTTTAAATGAGTTTTCCCTCCCTCTTTAAGCAACCCATGAGCACACAGCAGGGAAAAGAATCAGCTCAAGTTATCTTTCTGTGGAGAAAAAATTAGCTTTAACAAAGACAATCTAGTCATAAACTGAACAAATTATCAGTGTGTTATCCCGTGCAGCATCCACACACAAACGAAACAGCGAAACAAGCAAAAATCCGAGGATACTGATCTACACCAAACCAGGACGAGTGCAACTACACATGGGATCGGATCTTCCTCAAGGCCGAGCCTTTGTTTATGTTGGGAGAGTTTGCCTCTACGCATCGTTGCACTTGAGTCTCCCCCACGGGAGCCCCCCCAAAAAAAGAAAAATCCATGAATAATCCTGCTTGAACAGAATTCGAAGGAGCTTTCAGAAACGTTGCGTTTTTTCGCTGGCAGCTGTCATCACCAACTCGCCACAGCATCTCTGATGAGAACCGCTCCAGGTTAGGCAGCTGTGAAGTTACAGCACTCACTGCAGCGAGGGAATGCTGTGGATTTATCAAAAATGGAGGGATGTTGTTTTTTTTTTAGATGTACCAATATGCTGTGGAAGAAAAAAAAACTTTTGCAGCTTTGCATGAGAGTTAAAAATACATGGAGAGGCAGAGCCTATAGTGGAGCTCAGGCTTAGTCCCTAATAACTTACACATGCACGTTGGTAGAGCTGGTTCAGTAGGGATGCAACTAATTATTAGTTTTATTAACTTTTTATTTGGGCTTCATCATTTAATCAAAATAATAATTGTTGATGAATGAAACCTTTGAGGAAGTTACGTACTGCACAAATTTTAAGACAAAGATATCAAATTCAAGACTTTTTCCAAGTTTTTTTTAAGGTATTATTTCCAAATTCATAAATTCAAAGCTTTTAAGACAACAGGAACCCTGTGATCTGTTGATAATTTTCTTGATTAATTGATTGAAAAAATAATGACCACAATTCCCCAATGAGTCCTTAAATGTCTTGTTTTGTCCCGCTCAACAATCCACGATCAAAAGATTCAGTTTGCTGTCATAGAAGACGGAAGAAACTCGATAATAAGCAGAGATAAGTGGGAAGAATGCACGACAGAGTGGCAGAAAAAGGGAGAAGAAAGGTTGTCATGTTCCTGGCTCAACTTCAGCCTAATGTGAGAGACGACGGTTCAGATGAAACAAAAAGGAGTAATTAATTAATGAGCAGTTGAAGAATAGACAAGTAGACAGTTAAACGATTGATCTGGGAGTTGGTTTAGTTTGAAGCTATAAAACTGTCAGACCAGGCGAAAAAAATCACGCACATTGGTTTATTCTCATTTGTAGCTTGGATTACTTTTTAACAAGCAGCCTCAAGCTGGAAAAAAAAGCTTTGTTTAATAAAATTTGAACTTTAAATGTCTAAAATAAACTCAATAGTACATGATAATTGTTATGATCATGTTTGTCACAAGTTCAGATACTGTATTATGAATAATGGACAATATAATTATTTAAATGCAAGTTGGCAGGAAGGGCTGAGAAAACACACAAACTAAATGATTTAAGTCAGCCCTATAATTCTTTGTTTAAGCAATTGTCTCTTTTGCCTAAATAAGAAAAAAAAATGGGAAGCTCATGAGTTGCCAAGACCTAATAATGGACTCATGTATGTGATATGTATCATACACATCTTTATTTTTGATGTATATGTAACAAAGTTAACGAAGTTTAGACTAAATAAAAGCTGCATTTGGCTCTGCAGTTAGCACCACTTGAATACATGTGGGAGTATTCATTAGTATTTGGATTGGTTTCAGAAGGAGAGACAAAACATGAGAAAATACTAATAAATAAAAGATTGGTTTGATGACATTGAGTTTCCTTTATCTACTGTTTTTCCAACATTACACTTTATAAACTCACTAAATCTATTAAACTGTGCTGGATGGAATGGACGACCACCATTCTTTAAATAGATAGTATAACTCATGGTTATATAACTAACATGGATCAAATCCCTTGATAACGGGGCATACTATAACTTATAACCAAATCATTTAACAAACCCAAATAAAGTTCAATATAAAGTGGTTAAATTCAGCCAAATTATATATCAATATATTCTTTAGCTTCACCCCACCTGTATCTTCTTCTGTGTGGTTTTAAAGACAGATTATAATATTTAGATGAGATTTCACTGAAAACTTCAAATATAACCAAGGGATCTACTATTTCTACATTAGAGCAGTGTAAAACATAATGAATATAACAGTTATTTTTATAAATGCAAAACTGTTAAGTGGCTAATGTGACACATGACCTGATTATATACACTATGATATAATATATGATAATGTATATTAAATATGTATTTATTGCATAGCCAAAGTAATAAGATATTTATTATACATATACTATATATATATCACATAATGTATCTTATATTTTCCTATATTATATGAATGTGCTATATTAATGTATTATCTTATTGTATTTTTAACGTACCTGGCTGCTATGACAACTTAATTTCCCTCCAGAAAATAATAAAATCGCCTCCATCATCTATCCATGCGTCTGTCAAAACTAATCTTAAGTAGAACTTTATGACATATTATTTCTAAAATCCTACCCTGGTTCCTTAAAGAAGGTTTCATGCACACGTTGTTTGTTTCCCTGTGTATTCTCATAATGAGCCGGATTATCCTAATGTGATTAATATTGCTTAATCTCCTGTAACTGTTACAGTTAACGTTACTTAGTCTTGTCATTTAATAAAAGTGAGTGAACGCTTCTGTTTAAAAGCATAATCCTCCATTAATCTCTGCTAGCTCACGCTCAATTGCATATGGCTAATTAATGGAAACTGTACATTGGACAAACTGTGGATTAATAACGTTATATAGCTGAGGTTTTTAGTTGGAAAAAGGGAAGTTTATAACTGAAGGAGCCGCCAAGTTAAACAGAAGCTTCGGTTATTTGCAGAAATCTATATTTTGTTTGCATAATTAGCTGCAGCATTAGCGTTAGCTACTTATGAGTGAAGCTAACGCTACAATTATATAACAACGCTTATTTAAAGACTCTTTCTCCCCCTCTTACCTTCGATTTAGGTTGAGTAAACACCAACGTTGTGTTCTTCCACTTTATGTCGCCACATTTACAGAATTGTTGTCCATGGGGAGAATCTCCATTGCTTCCTTGTTTTCCAGTAGTGCGCATGCGCAGAACGAGTTTTCTCTGTCTTGTCCTGGTTAAAGGTTCACAGCGAGTTCACAGCAGAGTTCACAGCCTTCCTACTGATTCAGCCTGATGAGCGTGCTCCATTATAAGTGAAAATATTGCATTTAAATTTTCAATAAAAGTACACATGCTAAATGGAGTCTACTGAAGTATCAAACAGGGAGGTTTTCTGCTTTCAATGAATATGTATATCTATCTATAGAGATAGAGAAATATATATATATCATAGTTATCATCATAGTCTATTCCCAGACTCTATCTGCATATTATTATTGTATATTACTCTTGACTTTTGCATTATTCTAATTCATAGATTTTGCATTATTTATACTGCTCATTCTACCTTGTACATTACTTGTAAACGTCTGTACATAATCTTCCAATTTATAGCTTATATTTATACTCCATGTTACTTGTGTGTTATTTTATTCTATTTTATTTTAACTTGAATATCTTACTGTATTACTGTTTTCTTTTATTTTAATTTATATGGCATTCATGTGGAAAGCAATTAAGAATTTTATTGCACAATAGTTTATATTTATATTATGTTACTTGTGTGTTTTATTTTAACTTGAATACCTTATTAATTATTAATTAATTATTTTTTTTTATAATTTTTATTGACAAGAATGTCATTGTAAAAAGAAACCTGATTGTACACTGTGCACATGACTATATATATATATATATATATATATATATATATATATATATATATATGCAATGCAATATATATATATATATATATATATATATATATATATATATATATATATATATGCAATGCAATATATATATATATATATATATATATATATATATATATATATGCAATGCAATATATATATATATATATATATATATATATATATATATATATATATATATATATATATATATATATATATATATATATATATATATATATATATATATATATATATATATATGATTCATTCAGCCCATAAATAAGAGCAGTCTATAAGACTAGCATATGTAGAAGGTTGACAGCTGCACACTCAAAGGTCCAGACACACAATCCTCCATTAATGCATCTTTGGGGTTTTCAAAGGCAATTTTTCCCTTTGTTAGATTTCCATTAGTCTCTTTTATTTATAGTTTAATGCCAATTCTTTTACTGTGAATTCCATTTCATATCTCACGCTCCCTTCTGCATTGACATCATAGTCTATTTCCAGAATGCCTGTGCAGCTGCTTGAATAAGCAGAAAAAAACATAAAATATACACAACATTCATAAAAACAACAGGGGGAAAAAGATGCTTCAGTTGGAGCTTTCTAGCTTCATCCTCCAGAGGATTGTAGAGATGAACCACATTTTTCATTCTTTGTGTGGTGAATATTGGGCGTCTGCAATAAACACTTTACGAGGCACTTTATGAGCTCTGTAATAGAAAATAAATATACTGCAGCCTTTACAAAAATGTTTCAAATGTGGTGAGCATGAAAACCCCAACATCTTATGTAACAGTGCCTCTGTCCAGCTATGTGAATGTACATCAGCATACAGTTAGTTCACAAGTTGTGTGATTTTAACCATCATCTGGTGTTTGTGTCACTGTCAGCAGACCAGAGCTGAGTGGAGACCATTAGAAGTTAGTTGAAAGTTACATTTAAACCAACATACACCGATATAATGAACAGCAGAACTTGTTGAATTATAGCAGCCAATATTCAAACAGAATGTAACATCAGATCTTACAACAAAACCCCATCCATAAATTATATCATTGTCTCCCACCTGAATAAACCAGAGAAGACACATAACAAGCAAAAGTGGTTTGATATTGCTGCTTTTAGATTCTGGAAGCATACCTGTTGTTTTCTCAAATATAAGTCTCTCCTCTATAAAGATGCGAAAATATATGGAAAGGGATAACCATAACAAAACGCAGGCATTTAAAGTGTGAGTTGAATTTAAAAACTGCTTGGAAGGCAGCGCGCTAATATAAATGATAATTAACAACAGCAAATGTGTTCCAGGTTCAAGTGCCAGTTGAATTTCAATAAGGGTAACTCTATTCCTGTATGGTGGATCCCAAATACCAAGTTGCAGTAGAAGGTCAATAATGAATTTAAAAACATGATTCAAATGAAGGATTCACAAGACATTTTTATTCTGTGAAGAATCCAGTTGATGCAGCCTACATGAGAGTGAAGTGGTATTTCAAAAAAAACAGGTTTATCTAGGGAAGGACTCAAAACTGTGCCTGTTTCCAGGATATAACTCTTGTGTCAACATGCAATAAATGTATCTGAAAATAAGCTGCAAAGTCATAAACCTCTTTCCTGCCCTCCTGCATAGGATTGAGTGGGATACACAGCTATAATCCAGACAGTCCTGTCAGCCTACAGAACACGAGACACACAGAGACTTAACACACTGAAGCCCAGATTTTTTCAAGGATTTCAAGCATATAATTATCTCAGTTGAGTCACTAACAATCATGTTATAAATCTAGTTTGTCATTTTTACTGTTTTCTTTGCGGAAAATAGAGTTTTATTGGCTATT
Organism: Lepturacanthus savala; assembly: GCA_030544235.1. Taxonomy (NCBI): domain Eukaryota; kingdom Metazoa; phylum Chordata; class Actinopteri; order Scombriformes; family Trichiuridae; genus Lepturacanthus; species Lepturacanthus savala. The sequence goes on along the minus strand of CM060484.1, from coordinate 5,003,511 downwards.
ATAGTTGGATAAATAGCTTGCATAAATCTGCCCATAAACAAAAAACTATTTATCCCATGTATCAAATTATTTTTGGGGGGGATTATTCTATGATGTGGGATGTTAATATTCCAACAGAAATGACACTTTTTTCTTACTTCATCTCTCTTGTTTTGTAAAATGAAGGTTAAATAATGGTGTAAATGTGTATTTATTATTTCTTCACATAAAAACAAAGGGTGAAGTGTGTAGGTGTCGGCAAAAAAAAAATGGCTTGCATTCGGTACAGTTATTCTAATATCGAGTACAATTATCTTATTCCATCAGATAATTTATCTTATTTCTTCTTGTTGTTTTTAGTCAATTTAATCTAAGAAACTAACAAAAAAATCAAATCAGCTAAATTATCTGATGCCGATATATTATCACTTGCTAAGATATCATTTTTTGTAGTTTTATTTTTATTGATCCAGCCCAGTTGAGATCAAATTTAAATACACACAGGCATTGATTAATAGGACATTATGCAGCAAAGGTGCAGGTGCAAGGGCACCCATACCCCCCCCCCCCCTCCTCCTCTGCATGTGACATTACCATGAAGCGAGAATCTCGCTTGTTGGCGTGGCAACTATTTATACCAACCTGACTTGGAGAAATGCAGCATGTTCCTTCCAATCAAATCATATCAGCTGAGGAAAAATATTACTAATGAACGCCTCGCTGCTAATCTAATCTTATCAACCTGTGCAGACTATAAACAGCATGAGCCACCTTCCTCCAGGCAGTAGGCAGGTGCACGACTCGCTGACCCAAGAGCCCCAGATATATTGTTGTCTTCTGCCTCTAATAACAAGATCAGCAAACAGAAGAACAAAAAGCCTATATAAAACAAATGAGGTGACACAATCTTTCACTTATAGTATCTGATGGTAAAATAATAACATATAGCTTTTCCACAATATGCCATTTCTGCTATTTCTCTGTGGAAATAGTTCATAAAAGATGAAAAAAGCAGATCCTGAATCAGTGAATATTTAATCCAAATAACTGGCTCTCATACCCTCAACAACTGCATCATCACATTTAGGAGCCACTGGCAGAAGAAGGACCTGAAGGAAGCAAATCTTTTGAGCCTGTCGACTGTCGTATTCTGATGGCAGCAAACCAATGATCCTCTCTAATAGCTCTTAATACGCTCACACGTGAATTCTATGTTATTATAAGTAAGAAAACACGAGGCTAAGTTCAGGAGAAAGAACAGTGGAAAACGCTATATATCATTAATCCATCTACACTCCAACCACAGTCATTGGTGTCTATATTAAATCATAAAGCACACTGGGCACCTCTACAGCTGACACGTTTATGAGCAATATTAAAATACGAGAACAAAGTTGAATTTAAGGAACTCCTCACCAGAGAACACCAGAAAAACACCACTGCTCATCAAGCAACAAAGAAGAGTTTTTCAAACCCCTCTGGTCATATATCACCAGTTTTATACAAAAAAGAGGAAGAAACCAAACTCTGTGATAGCGGCAAACTTTCCTCATTATTTGATAGCTCCTCACAATACATAAAATAAAACTGATACAATCAAATGAGCGGCGATTCTTGTTTTCTGAACTTTTGGGGTACACAGCTATTATGCTTTGAAAGCATCGATCAAAGACCTCATGACACTTTAATAACACCAGATCCACTTTATGTCTCTGGTCATCAGGAAAGTGCTGAAAGTTGCTACGGAAAATTATTACCAGAATGGATGCCAAGGTGTTCCAGCTACCAAGGAAAAATATTGCATGGCGCGCACCAGCCTATTTTTTATATCCACGAGATGCTGGCTCCTTCTGCTGTTCCAGGCAGCGGTTATAAAGAAAAAAAAAAAAAAAACTCCTGAGATGTACACAATGGCTCGCCTGCTGTGGTTGAGCTGGCAGGACATCCCGTTCACGACAGGATTATAATGTACCCACTGATGTATTGTACGGCTTTGTTCTGCTCATTGTTTTATGCTGTAAAGGTGTTTTATCTTTGGTACCACAAGATGCATGCACTGTTCTGTATATGCATGAGCAGTCCACTCTATTTATACCAATGAGGATGCCATACATCACAAAAACACATCTCTGTAAAATACCACCAGTCGAACCCTCTTTAAAACAGTCTTCAAACATCATAGCCATCATGTGGGAAGCAGCTGTTGCACGGCTGCAGTTTTAGCTGTAGCTAGGTGTACCTGAGTGTATGTGCTGATACTGCAGATGTATGCATCTGCATACTGCAGTATGATGTGCACTCAAGCATGCACCTGTGTGTGTGTGCATGCAAATGGAAAATGTCTGCCTGTCGTTCAGCAAATACATAAAAATAGAGTCTGCACGTCTGCAGAGCGAATAAGCTCCATTTGGTACATTCATGTATACATGTGTGGGCATAAAGTTGGGAAAATGCAAATGTAATATGCAGGGCACTCCATTTGCAGCGGCCTGCAGTTGTGCATTTACATGTGAATCATAATATATATGAATGTAAAAGTTAATAGAAAAATAAATTTGCAAATAAATTAAAATTAAAATGTTGTTTTCACATCTCAAAACTGAACTTTTAATAAAATCCAATCACAAAGTGAACGCTAATCACCCCGGGAAACAGACATACTTGATGATTCAAAGTAGACGTGTATAAATTGAAAGAACCCGTTTGCTTATTCAAATAAATGAAGCAACCACAGTATTTGCAGCAATCAATAAGACTTTCCTCAAGTTGGCTTAGCCAAGTCCCCACCATTAATTGCATGCCATGGGCTGTCTTCCCATTTTATTTCCACGTGAGGTTTTTTCCTCTCCTTGTCCTGGCTGTTGATATATCCATGCCTGTTTTCTGTCGACCCCAGAGGCTTTATAAGTTAATGAAACAAAAGTGCTCATTTCGAATTCCATTCGCTAAACTGTAAGTGCATTCCATGATTAATTGGACGCACTTTATATTTTTCCCAAACAAGTCCCCTGGTATCTGAGGTATCCACCATGCATCTCTGCACAGCCCTGACCAGCACAGGAAATCCAATTAGGATTGACATAATTTCTTTGAAATGCCTACTGTGACTATACAGGGAAGGAAAACAGTGTCATATATTTGATGGATGTAAGTGCACCATTGGGTCTCTCGTTAAAAGTGAACTGTGGTCTAATGGGTCTGCACAGAAGAGAAATGTGCATCAGCCAGGTTAGGGCATTACAGACCTCTAAGCATCCTGGGAAATGACAGTGCATGCCTATCACTGGAACAGGTTTTCTAGGATGTTTCAAGATGTTTTACGGTGGAAGGTTTTCAATGCTATTATTACAAAAAGCTTCATTTTATGCCCAATTATCAGTATAGGGCAGGTTACTTCAAAACTGTAACACGTTATTTATTATTTGTTACTGTCATTCCAAAGTAATTCATTACATTACAATATTACTCTATTTGTAATGTAAGGCATTACACTACAATAGCATTACTCTTAAATTACTTTCACCAAAAAAACTGGAAATATGGATTTGGCGATCTAAATATAGCTCACCTTGACATTTATGATGCTAGTTGCAACAGTTTTATCACCACTCTCATTATCTGCTTGCTTTCTTGTATAAATCATTATCACGATTATTTTGGTCAATATTGAAATCCTGGTTATTCAAACGATTATTTTTTAGTTATAAAATGCATTTATTCAGCATGGGATGAGTGACTTTGTTTGAGATGGTTAAACAGATTAGTTGTGTTGCCCCATAGATATCATCTCATATTTGCTATTTAATAGCAAATCTTATAGCAAAATTCAACTAACCGCACAGCCTTAACTTCATATTACTATACTACTATGTAATATACTATGGCACCTCTGTCAATGTTAAATTACTGCTGGTATTTCGGGAAGTGGACAGTGGACACAAAGTGCATTTGACTACGATGTTCTTCAATGTATTGTTCTTCATAATGAATGTTCTATCCAGTGTTTCTGCAGGTTCACTCCTCTCCATCTTGTCTGACGAGCCGAAAGGAAAAGGAAGTGAAACACTTTATTGGGGATGTTTCATTGCTGCTGATCCTACGTTGATTTTAACAAATTTATATGAAGAAAAACCAAAAAAAAGACGACCACTCCAATCTAACTTTAAAATGCATTGTAATGTGTGTTACTGACATTTGTACCAAGTAAAATATTATCAATTTCTGTTTCTGTAATGTCTTACATTACTGTGTTACAGCAAAAATCAATACAATACAGTAACTTATTACTTTCATAATGTGTTACCCCCAGCAATACCCGTCATATAGAGATTAAAGCTGCAGTCGTCTACGTTTGAATCTTGACCTTTTGTGTTTTTTTGTACAGACACTAAGGGAGGTACTTAACCTCCAGGACATTGAGGTCTCCAGCACTGAGTATACTGAGGCTGGGTTGAGAGCACACTGCCTCGCATGAATATCAAGTGCGAGTGTTGATGCATTAAGCAAAGCAGCTCCTGCAGATTTGCGACAGGAGAAGCTCGTCTCTGTTGAATGATGTTCACGTCAACTGCTCTGACAGGTGAACTTGTGGCTTTGATCCTTTTCGTGAGGTGTTTTTTTTTTTCTTTTTTTTTTCCTTCTTTTCATCCCTCTGCAGTTGTGTTTTGTTGCACTGCAGTCTGCAGGAATCGTGCCATTTCATTATCCAGTTGTGACAGTTTTATTGTTCCACTCTGTGGTCAGGCACTTTGTTCCTGATGTTTCAGGCTCATTAGGGTGCACCACCATGAATAGTTTGGCCATTGTCTCTTAATACGCTGAAACTACCAGGAAAAGCATGTCATAATATGTGTGCATAGTATGTGCATGCAATATATTAATTTGAGCAACATTTCATTATTATACACTGAAAATGCATTGATTTATAATAAATAATAATACAATATGGCAATACTTTTACTATTCATATTATAGGTATGTGTTTGGGCAAAAGGAAGATTTTTGTTTGAGTCTATAAACTACAATCAACATTTCCACCAAATTCCAGGTAAAAACATTATCGTTTAGAGCATTTATTTGCAGAAAATGACAAATGGTCATAATGACAAAAAAAGATGCAATGTTTTCAGACCTCAAACAATGCAAAGAAACAAGATCAAATTAATTTTCAAACAACATAATATTAATGTTTACACTTAAGAAGAGTTCAGAAATCAATATTTGGTGCAGTAACGCTTATTTTTAATCCCAACTTTCATGCACCTTGACATGCTCTCCACAGTCTTTACCAGTGGTCTTGGGTGACTTTATTCCACTCCTGGTTCCTCTTTAATGAGGTGTTCATGTGTTGGAATTCAACAGACACTGAAATGGAATGGCTGGAATACATGTAGAGATGCTGATTTCAGACAAAAAATGCAGAGGTCTCTTATTTTTTTTCCAGAGCTGTGTATGCAGTGAGGCAGTTGCTAGCATTTTGTAAATGGTATCAATGTGTCGTAAATGTCAATAAAAATGCAATGAAGGCAAACATACTCTAGATAAAACTAATATCTTACCAAGATGCTCTGAGAAGCAAACATCAGCAGCCTTCTACCAAATTAAGGTCTAATTTACCTCAGATTTTCGAGATCCGCGGAGTTGGAAGTGTCTGTTATTGCTAAGCCGAGTATATTAAAAAGTTTAAGGAGTTCTGTAAATAGTTTCTGAATGTCATGTCTCCTTTTCTCATTAAAGTATTCATCTGGGATGCTGGTGTTCTGCCAGCCTCTCTCCTGCATTCAAGCTGCAAACTGGATGAACAATTAAGCGCATTAATCTCATGAGGGCAAGCCTTTACCTCCCTATGAATAATTTAGCATTTAACCAACTGAAGCTGATAACAACGAAATGTATTTCCCTCTGCCAAGTGGAGGTAGGAGCCATGTGTTTTTGCCTTCACCTGGCAATGAGAGGAGAGAGTCATCCTCCCCCCAAACGTAATCAGTTAAATGTCTGAAGTCGGCGAATGTGAAATAACATCAGCTATGAGAGGATGCCTTGAGCACTACAGAGAAGTAATGGCTCTCTGGCCTGTCTGTCTGCCTGAGTCCAGGTTCCTGACCTTCAAAATGTAAGAATTCATTTGTTTTAGATTTTTTTGTGAAAGGCGAAAAAACTGCAGAAAGGAGCCGAATAGCAAAAAGCAGGAATGTTGCTGAATAGTTTGGTAAATCATTTTCAGGGTCACAATCATAAACCTCCTGTCGCTGCTGTACATAACCACCTGTGTGAGTCTTTTTGCAAGCAGCAAATCACAAGCCAGCCTTGGGTTTCCTACAGTAATCGCACCGATTAGAGAAAGTGAGAGTTGAAAACAGCAAGAAACACTTCGATCGTTGAAGTCTAAAGTGTTAAAGAGTCATTATACTTAGAAGACTTTATGCAAATGAGCGTAAAGTTTTAAGATGAACATCTTTTCCCCCAAAAAACAAGGCATGAGTTCTTACACAGCAGGATTCTTAGTAACTTAGTATATAGTTTAACTCATCAAATATTTAAGAAGTACAATACATTTAATCCTATCCTGTGGATTTTTTTCATTTTCAAAATAAAATGTGTATTGGAAGTTAATTCTTTTGTACAAAAATGGAGGTGTAATATAAAATTAGGTGAAAACTTGTTTTATAATATTGAGTAGAATTATCTTGAATTATCTTACCTATAAGTATTTCACTTATTAATGTTGTTTCTTAAGACAAGATTAATTTCATCCAATGCGGAAAAAAATAAAAATAAAGAAAACATTCTACTACTACTAGACCTATTGCACCAAATACACGTTTACTTGTTAAGATTTCATTTTTTGCAGTGTATATTGAGAGATTTTCAACTTCATCGTTCATATTGTATCATGTTCAGTCCCTGAACATTTGTCTCATTTCTAAACTAATGTTCTTATTTCTAAAAATCTGAGTTGACCGTCAACCAGACTGGATAGTTTTTCAAATTCATCCCGAGTAGAATGTGAACATCTGTGTAAATCATCTTGGCAATGCAGCCATTGTGATGGATACACCACTTGCATTGCTAAAAAGCAAACAGTTCATATAGACTTAAAACATATAAATGAATGAATGAATGAAGTTTATTATATATAATCATGTGTTGAACAATAACTGAAAAGACAGAGGCAGCCAAAAATCAAGGAAACAAAAACAGAAACACAAAGAAAGAACAAAAAAGCAAAGCAGAAAAGCAGAGTAACAGCAAAATTGCAAAGAAACATTAACAGAAAAGTTGCACTTCTAAGCTTCAAAAATAGCTTTACAAACCATTTTCTTAAAAACCAAAAGAGAATGACATCTCCTTAAATTTATGTTGGCATCATTCCAGAATTTAACTCCAATAATGGAGACACATCTTCTTTTTTTGGTAGCTTTTTGTACAGTAAATTTGCAAACACCTCTTTTACAATAAAAAAAAGTCATAATATGAATTTAGAAAAAGCGTCTGTGTGAGCACAGTAATCAGCCTTAATGATGATACACAGGGCTTGTTTTTGCGGTTTTACTATTGAATTTGAAGTTTTAAAGGTGGATTTCCACAATTTCACACAGTAAGAAAGTATTATGAAATGCACTTATAGGCCTATGCAGAGCAAAAAGTATTTCCATAAGTGCATGATCTTATGCGATCAAGTAGGTCAAACAATTATTAATATTCAGGCGCATCCCTAAATATTCATCTGCAAACTGTTATTTTCCGCCGCACACTCTGAGGTGGTTGTGTGGCCTGCATCATATAATATTATTCAGATGTTGATGAGCTCAATCCAGAAGGCAGAACGCTCATCTCAAACTCTCTGAGCTCATTTGAACAGAGGTGATTGAACTAATCAACTATTTATAAGCTCATATCATCACCATCAGATGTATCGAACAGACTCATCATCTCACTGAGACGCACAGCTACATGAACTACAAATACATCTGACTTTGTTCTATCGATGTAAACTAGACATTTTATTTCACTGACAGTCACAATATTTCATGGCAGCCAAGGACAATGCAAGGACAGCCCCAAATGTGCACTGAAAGTTGCAATATAAACTCAGAGACTTGGAAAGATCCATACGCTAGATCAATACAGCCGGTGGCAGCAGACTTATGAGACAAGTCTGTCTTCTGAAGATGAATGCATCACTCCGGCAATCGAGACAGAAGTGAGGGGGAAAAAAAAAAAACTCAACGTGATCGCCGGTGCCGTGGGCCCTCAGCGGTATCCGAGAGACACCTGTGGTTGGGTCGCCATAAATAACTCGACCCGAAAAACAATAAGACGAGAGGAGGAATAGCCGGCAGCATCTGAGACACCTGTGGTCAGGTCAGCTGTCGTGGGACCCATAAATAACTCACAAAACAATAACCTAAGAGGAGAAATAGCCCGCCGTATTTGTCATGTTTGACATGTAACGGATGTTTTGGACCTCTCTCGAACCCCTCTGAGTGTCTGTCTCTGTACATATGCCATCCTCGCTCTGCAAAGTTAAAGACAGACACCACCAGGACTGTCCCATCAGCCCCAGGAGCAGCTTATGTTCCTCATTTCCTGACCTGAGTCCTTCAAAACCAGCCAAGACAACCCAGCAGCTCTGTCAGGTTTTTTTTTGTGCCATTTTGAGCTAATAAGCCCCTTTTTTTATAATCTTCAAAAGGAGGGATTTTATTGTTACTGCAGCAAAGATAATATTTTTAACAAGATTAGATGAAACCTAGTATACAGCTGGATCCTTGAGACAATTTGTGAAAATGTAGCCAGAGACAGTTAGTGATGTCTGTAGCTTCTGTTGTCAAATATCTGCTCCAGCGTTATTGATCATTACTTTGGCTTTATTTATTTATTTATAGGAACTGACAGTTTGGAGTTACGAGCGAGCCGCTGATAGCTGTGAAAGAAAAGTCATTGGCCGCACAGAGCGAGGCGGTGTCGTTTTAGATTCAACGATTCAAATAATAGGACGGTGAATCGCTCGACACCAAGAAGAAGAGAAGAAGAGGAAGAATCCAGGTGTGAAGGTGCTTCACGGGTGTGAATATGTTGAAAATGGCTGATCGGCCCCAGTCTGTTTAAGCCAGCGACTTACTACTCCGTGAAGAAGAGGGGCCGGGTGGGTCCGTGCCAGCTGCAGGATCACTAGCCAATTGGAAACTCCTGGAGGGATTGGCTGGCCAGTCACACAACTTAATTTCCCAAAAATCCTATCAAAACTCTGGCAAACCAATGCGACAATGGGACTCTAGCCCAGTCAACAAGAGTACACTTTACAGATATGTGGCAGCAGTTTGGAGGAGGCCACTTTCAACATAAGTTACACTTTTATTTACCACCATGGTTGTAAAATGAATAGAAAATATAGTCAAGACACTGACAAGGTTAGAAATAATGATTTGTATCTGAAATAATACATTTTTCCTTCTCTAACCAGCTAAACTGTTTTCAGCTGAGCTAACATGATTGTACAAGGGTTTTCTAATCATCTATTAACCTTGTGACGCAATGAACAAACACATTGTACCATTAGAACACTGGAGTGATGGATGCCTCTATACACCTGTGTAGATATTGCACCAAAAACAGATATTTGCAGCTAGAATAGTCATTTATCACATTATCAATATATAGTGTATTTCCGATTAGTGTAAAGGTATCTTCAGTGAAAAAACAGTGCTTTTCTTTTAAAAAATAAGGCATTTCTAAGTGGCCCTAAACTTTTGAATGGTAGTATACAGTATATGGTGGTTGGCAGTGACTGCATAGCTGTGATATCATACATTCAAGGAAGTACAAATGAGGTGCTTTAAGTCACAGTTTCTATGAATTTCTCTGTGGGTTATTTTCAGACATGGGACAATATTTATATATAAAATCTCCTAGACCTTCAAAAAGCTCATGTCTTGCATTTCTGCATCAATTTATGGTGGAAATGTCTTCATATGAAGAAAAGTATAAAATACAGGGACCAGCTGGCAATTCAAAATATAATAATGTAATATGATGCATTAAGGCTCTCAGGAATTCTGTACTCCTGTCAAATATTTATTCTCCTCTAGATCAACTTTTCTCATTTGATATCATCCCTGCTGAGTCAACACACAGATCAATGACGCCGATCATTTTTGCAGGAATTCGTCATCACTTTGAGTGTATGAGAACACACAGAAACTTGTTCTGATTGTCACAATCTTTCTTGGGAGCATTTTTTTGGTTTTTCAAATTAAAAGTCCTCTTTTTTATGTTTTTTTGTTTGAGGGGACAAATGCTGTTTTAAATATTGAACAGGATGCATCACCTACATTTAGGCCTATGATGCCTTCATCAGTGTCCAACCTCGCTGATTTTTTAACTTGAATTTTAATTTGAAATTGTGCAAATAAGTTTAAAGTCAAAAGTTCAAAGAAATAAAAAAAAACACTTTATATGCAGGTAGAGGCATTAAGAGCTTTATCATGGGGTGTGTAGATATTATTAGTAAAATAGAATCCCAGGTGATTTTTTTTCTATCTAAAGAAGGTGCAAATGCAAATTCTCTTCCCTTTTAAGTTGTAATAAACACAATTTTTGAAATGTCCTTATTAATTTAATTATTAAGGTAGTTACACAGTTTTAATCATAAAGCAACTTTATTTTGAAAGGAACTATTTAATTTTTATATACATTAGTAGATTCATATGAATATTAGGACATCAGATTATGAAATAAGTTATAAGAATTTTAATAATTTACATTTTAATAACAAATAAAATACAAATTTATTAATTTAGCTTAATAAAGTTAAATGAATTCATTAAAAATGTAATAAAAGTTCTATTTAATTTTAAATGTATTATTTAAACAGTAACTATATGTGGCAAATAAACGTAAGGGAGTTCAAAGTACAAATTTTCCCTCTAAGAACAATACTAAAGTAAAGTACCACACAATTGTACTTGAGTAAATTGACTTGTTTTCAATCGGCATTGTCGCCCCGTGACTTAATAAGCGGGTCACGTGACCCGGTCGCTAAAAGGTATGAGCTGCTTGGGTGGGTTGGTGGGTGGGGGCGGGGCCTGGCGGGATCAGGTGGGGTGGTCGTGGTCCACCGTGACTTTATTTCTCAGCGGCGGCGGGAGGAGGAGGAGGAGGAGGAGGAGGAGGAGGATGGCAGGAGGGGATCACTTGACTTTGCTCTCCATGCTGCCTGAACACAATCACGCTGCTTCCAGAGAAAAAGACCTGATTTTTTTTTTTTTTTAAACTCGGGTCCAGTGAGACGTGTTCGCCCTGAAGAAGGTAAGACTTCTTTTCTCTCTGTTTTTCCTCCCCCTCCTTCATCCCACAGTTTACCTCACGTCCTGATTTCCTTTTAATGAATCATTATGAATATTTTGATTACTTTTAATCAGGTGGAGGACGTGCTGATTGTTTTTTTAAACAGGCCGGTAATGAGCACATTGTGGAGATTGCTATATTTACACCATCAGTCCGTCATGCTTATTCATGCAGCCAGTGTTTGTTTATTTCCAAATATACTTCAAAACTACTCTAGACATTATATTGGTAAATATGCATCTATTACAGTCTAAGTATCCTTTGCAGCTTCATTAAGATGCAGAATATTTCCTCTCAACAGGTAGGCCATCTTGATTTAAGAAGATGTAAAATCAGATGAAAATATACCTATTTTATTAATATAGTGAAAAACAGTGAATGATTATAGTATGAGTATAGTATAACCATGTTTTAAAGCTTAGAGGAATTAATCCTTTGACTGAAATGCATCTTTCATTTTGGAATAATCACTAATAACATGACCTCTTCATGTGGGTGAAGGCACAGGACAGAGCACTTATTGTTTTTCCTGAAGGGCAGCGTGCAGTTAATGTTCAAGGTTGATAAAACATAATGATGGATGTCATGAGGGAATTGAAATATGAACTACAGGCAATTGGCTGCTCCCCCCGGAGCGTCCAGCATTTCAGGAATATAAAGTAATTCATCATGGGAGTGCAGTGCTCCAGAGACCTGACAGAAACTCTTATATTACAGAGCTTTTTTTTTTTTTCAGAAACAAATGATGTACGAATTCGACCATGGCCCGACGCTGGCAGCACAATAGATTACCATGTTGAGGAAATTCATGCGTGTGCTTTTGAAAAGCTTGTTGGATTGCATTTGTTTGATGAGACATCATGACCTGAAGGAAATTTTATTTCAGCCAACAAGCACAGTTTAACATCCCGGAATTTGTTACAGCGGGGAAATATTATAAATATTTGAACAGGAATAGTGGCTTTTAGCTATTTTGTCAGTGGTTAATCGCTTGAAATGCCAGGAAAAAAAATGTCAAACATGTTCCGCTTCTTTGCTTTTGCCCTTTTTTGTGTTTTCAAACAAATTCATTGTTCGAATTGAAGATGTCTTAAATCTGACAGGTGTGCAGGTTGTCCAGCTCAAAGCAAATCACTCGTTTTTTTTTTAAACATAATCGAATGCACTGTATATAGCCTAATGTGATGCGGAGGCAATTCAGATGTCAGAGTGACGCCAAAGACAAACAGAACATTGTGCACGACAGCTTTGTGCTAATGATGCCGTTCTCCACCTGTGACCTGCTGTTCTGATTGATTGTGTCCACGGTCGGGCTACATTAAGCCACTTAATATGCTCGCTAATATGCCGCCTCCTACAACAGAATCCTCATTATGATTCCAATCATAGATTTAATTGGGGATCTTGTGTTATGGCCGCTCAGACTGAGGAGGACAGGAAAGTTTCTTCAAGGACAGAGTGTCGTCTTTCCATGAGATTCACTGAAGCAACAGCCCGAGTGCTACGCCTTTGCATTTCACATGTAATGATGTTTGCCTTTAATTTAATATTATCTGCACAAAGGACGTGTACAGTCACACGTAAATGTAACCAGCAACAGCTATAAGCATCTTATTAAATTCTTTATTTTCTTTACTTCATCCAGTTAAATATCAGACTATCAAACGTCGTCCACTTGCTTTGCTTGCCCAAATTTGTCCAGAATGATATGTAAAGCAGAAAAAAACATCAAATTCTCACATTTCAAAAGCTGCAGTGAGCAAATCTTTTGTCATTTTTGCTTGTTAAACAGATAAAACACCTTGCGATTTGCGATCTTTCCTATATGAAGCCATCAAATGATTTATTATTACTCTAAATTTGGTTACGTTTCATATTTGGAAAATTCTCAAAGTCATTCCTCCTCTGTTTAAATGTAAGACGTGTGTTTCCTCATTCTTTTTTCCCCACCTCATGAATATCCTTATACCCCTTTATCTAGGAGTAAATTTGTCAAATTGTAAGCTGCTCCAAAGTATTAGCAGTTTGTCTGAAACTCCTGCTGCCCTATAGATGGAAACGATGTCCGCTCCATACAGCATGAACACAAGCATGAATAAAACATGAGGCAGGAAGACGTGTTTTTATTCTTAGGGCAGACTCCAACACAATATGAGCAAAAACAAAAAAAAATACAGTAATTCTTCTAGTAAATGCTGAACCTTGAGGCCATTGAAGCAGCTCTGGGGCATAAATGTGTCGTGCTTCTCTGCTTTTCAGCTTCACTCAGGAGAGACTTGTTTATCTTGAAATGCAGACTGCAGTACCTCGAGATGCATAGAGCAGCGATGCACAATTTACGAATACTGTATTAAATCCTGCATTATTTCCCTTGATAATATATAACATACATTAATAAATAATGCACAATGAGCTGCTATTCCCTCTGTTGAATTGTCTCTCCTGTATTATTTCAATATGTAATATCTCTTTCGCGGGTTTCACAATAAGCATAGTTCTCAAATCACAGATGGGTTGAAGAAATTAACTTTTTTTTTTTTTTAAACACATGGCTGATCTCTTTTCACAGATGTCGAGAAACCTCATTACAACCTTAAGTATATTCCAAATATCACTGCGTCTAGATGTACTGCTGAAAGAATCCAAGATATCCATTCAGCGGCCGTTTCATTTCAATTCCCCCTCTGGCCACTGAGGCGGAAATCGAGTGTTTATTTGTGCGAATTTCTGCTCCACCTCATGGTGGGAAGTGCAGTGAGTGGAAGCCTTTGATCCTGTGTGACCATGTGACGAGCATGACTGTTCTCGCTCCGAAAAGCTTTATCGCGGGCCGTTTTTTTCTATTCTTTTATGCCTCGCCGCTCTCATTTATCTCGCTGGGTGACATCCCAAATCTCTGGCACGTCCACTAAGAGTGGCACTGAGTGGGACTATCGGCCTCCGCTGCTGTAATGCACTGCTCTCCTTGAGGTTCAATTCCTGGCCTGTCATCTCTGGGTTGAGTTAGAGCCCGGCCCGCAGACACTAGACCTTCAAGGAAGCCGTCACAGGCTCCGGCTGAATGTCCGCTCTTAAACAAATTATCTCCGCTTTCATCTTTATATTCTCTGCATGCTTGGCTTGTCTTCCCATAATACCACAGATGATTTTCCTTTTTTTTGCCCCCAAGGGCAGTAATTGCCTCTGTGGTGTCCTTGTTTGTATCTCTGCTGTTTCTGATTATATCTTGTTTTTTTTTTTCTTTTCTATTGTAATCCTCACAACACCAAAGTGTTTAAGCACATTGTTGCACCCTCACAGTCTCTCTAAACAGATATTTTAAGTCAATCTAATTTAATTTAATCGATCTGCCTGTTTTAATAAAGGTTAAAGTGGAAGTAGACGACTTTTCTTTTTTGCTTTAACGTATCTTTATGAAGTAATTGTCAATTGTGTGGTGTAATGGCTATAGCATAATGACACCATCAGTGTTTAGATTGGTTTCCCCAGCAAGTCTTGCATCCACTTTGCAATTCTATCTTCCACCGGGTGCTATCTCCTGGGAAAATGAAAGCTTGATTTACTGTGCAAGATTAGATTAGACAATAGATTGAATGAATGAGCAAAGTCAGGCTTTTTCACCTAATGTTTTCTTCTAATGTTACTCCTGCCTTCACCCAGACAACAACCCCTGCTGTGGTTGTGCAGAGCAATAACGTTATTCAAAGTTATTACTACGCAGTGCACATCATTACAGTAGCTTCTTCCTGTTCCCAAATTGTATATAAAATTGTGACAATTTCAATTTACCTCTTCAGTGAGCATGCTTCTTTCTTCTCCCTTATTTCCAAAGTGGTGTTCATCGTTTTTTCACGGAGCTCAGCTCTGAGGGAAAACCGAAAGCGATTAAGCGTTGTGTCGAAGTTTGTTCTCAACTCAAATTATGATCTCCTCCTGTTAGAATCTGTTAGTTTTCAGTAGCACCACCTCTGTAGTTGGGGTTAGGACTTATGTTATGGTTGTGGTAAGGTGTAAAACAGATAACTGGGTAGGAGTTAAAGTAATGGGAAACATATCAGTGAGAGAACAGACAGCAATACAATGCTTGTTCCAGTTGTGCAACAGCAGCACAAACAATAAAACCACTTGAAACGCTAAAGGGCAAAAGGTGAAAAATGTCTGTTTCAACTTGAAACTTAAGTCTGATGAGATGAGATAAACTTTATTGTTCTGATGCAATCACACAATACATTACAACATAATACATGGTCAAAAAACAGACGAGACAATTGAATGTTATACAATGCTGCAGACACACAGTGCATTAACAGCAGTGGTGAGTCTGTGTGGGGTATTTATAAGAGTCTTGAATTATGACAGCGTTATTAAATGTACTTTTTATCTTCTCCTGTTTGAACAGGGTTCCATCAAAAAAAAAAGCCTTTCAGCATCGCCGAACATGACATCCCGAATCCATCAGCGGCTGCCACTTAAAACATAAATATTGGTAATTTCTATTAAGCTCTTCTGGACTAAAAATGACAAACTGGACGAGTTATTCTTTCCAAACATGACTTTCTGCCAAGGAATCCCGGCCAAGACCATGTGATCGCGGACTGTTGCCAATGCCGCTGCATCTACAAATGAACTGGGAGAGCAGTCTATGCAGAAGGAAAAGCTTTTATCCCTCGCATTAGGAGGAGCAGAAAGAGGCAGAGGGTTGCACTTTTAGCAGTTAAGGAACAGATGTGGCATGAATGTAATTGATCCGCTAGACGTCAAACGACCCAAAACACCCAAAAAGACCCAGAAGCTGTTGAGAATATGAGTGCTTTCTTTACGGCAGAGAGCTGTCCCAACTGCAGCTCCTCCGCCTACCCAAAGGTGGACGTGGGCAAGGCAGTGGTTTTGGGGATGGTGCTGGTGGTGTTCGTGGTGTTTGGGGTCCTTGGCAACATCGTGGTCATCCTGTCTGTGCTGTGCCACAACCACTGGCGTTCTGTGACGCATTACTTCATCGCCAACCTGGCAGCGGCGGACCTCCTGCTCAGCTCAGCCGTCTTGCCTTTCTCTGCCACCTCAGAAGCGCTTGGAAGGTGGGTGTTCGGCCGGCTTTTCTGCAACGTCTGGGCGGCGCTGGACGTGCTCTGCTGCACCGCCTCCATCCTCAGCCTGTGCGTGATTTCCATCGACCGCTACCTGGCCGTTAGCTACCCTCTGCACTACCCCGCCATAGCTACAGGGCGGCGAGGCCTGACTGCGGTGGCTGCTCTGTGGGGACTCTCAGCAGCCATATCCGTGGGGCCTCTGTTCGGCTGGAAGGAGCCCGACCCGGAAGATGAGACGGTGTGCCGGATCACAGAGGAACCTGGCTACGCTCTGTTCTCAGCACTGGGATCTTTCTATATACCTCTGGCCATCATCCTGGCCATGTACTGCCGCGTGTACAGCGTGGCAAAGAAAGAGACGAAAACGCTCCGGAAGGGCAGTAAGGGGGAAGGAGTCGAGACGGAGGGGGTGACGCTGAGGATACACCGGGGGAACGCTGCTCAGATGGAGAAGCAGGAGGACGAGGAGGTGAATATGAGCCACAAACGCAACACCTTTACCCTCCCGAAGCTGCTGAAGTTTTCCAGAGAAGAGAAGGCAGCTAAGACCCTCGGCATTGTCGTCGGCTGCTTCATTCTGTGCTGGCTCCCTTTTTTCCTGGTTTTACCAATCGGTAGGTGCCGCCTGACCTTTCATGCTGTTTAACACCACATAGCACAAATTCATACAGCTCTGGAAAAAAATAAGATCATCAGCATTCCAGCCATTCCATTGCAGCATCTGTTCAATTCCAGCGAATGTGCAGCTCATTCTGCTTAAAGAGGTACTGATTAGGTGAACACCTGTACCAAGAACAATGGTAAAGATTTGTGGAGAGCATGCCAAGACACATGAAAAATGTGATTAAAAATAAGATTATTGCACCAAATATTGATTTCTGAACTCTTCTTAGGTGTAAACATTAGTATTATGTTGTTGAATGTTGTTAAAATGAATTTGATCTTGTTTCTTTGCATTGTTTGAGGTCTGAAAACATGGTATCTTTTTTCATTTTAACCATTTGTCATTTTCTGCAAATAAGTGCTCTAAACAAGAATATTTTTATTTGGAATTTGGGGGAAATGTTGTCAGTAGTACTCAAACAAAAAAGTTTGTTTTGCCCAAACAAATACCAATAAGTAGTAAAATCAGAAAAAAATGATAATTTTGCAGTGGTCTCTTATTTTTTTCCAGAGCTGTTTATTATATGGTAGGTACATTTACTGATGTTTTGTATTTTTAGAACCTTCAAAGACTCAAAGTCTACTGACAACTACATATATACATTTTTATTAATGAGTAATTAATATTAACATATTACAAATATGCTGCAAGACATCCAGACATGAATAGTTAATTGTCAAATATTCATGAACTGATTTAGTAGTTTAGTAAATAACTTAATGAATCACCAAACTACTAAAACAATCATTCTTCACGATGTGGTCAACTCGTTGTTATTGATTTCATTGCGAAATCCTTACATACTGTGCATTTAACGCATATCTTCTAGATAACTTACTTTGGATTGTTTGTAAAAAAGTGTTACCCTTGTATTTGCTGGCCTCCAGTGATGTAGAATAGTACATCACTGTTGCTGGTTGTGGTTACAGGTGCAGCAAAAAATTATTCTGACCAAACCCAACTACTCTCATTATCACTGCTTGCATATTACTTGTATAATTATATTATTAAGATAGCTTTATGCAGGGACGTGCACAGGAATCTTAAAGGGTAGTTACTCTGACCTAAAGAAAGGGAAACCCCCCCCAAACAACAACAAAAAACAAGCCTCCTTTAGTTCAGTCGGACGACTTTATTTTAGGAAATTTCAGAAAATTATGAATTATAAAGAAAAATCAGCTGAGGAGGGCAAAACGGCAGTTGCCCAGACAACCAGGGCCATATAGCTGTGCACATCCATGGCTTTTGTAAGCCTCTTTGTTTAACTGAAGAAAAAAAGTATCTCAATTTAGGAAAATCATTCAAAAATATATTAAGCAGCTGTCAAAAATAAATAAATAAAATACTCCAGATGGGGTCTAGTTTCTGAAGATGCCTTCAAAACAGCAAAATCAAGTGCTGTTTGACCCGATGGTATTTTCAAAGATCACCACAATTATCTTTCAGAGAAAAAACAGCTGCTTCCTGTAGTAACTTGACTGTAATGATAATAAATGAGAAATTGTTTTACCTCCACTTCCTGGAGGTAAAACTTTAAATGATTCAGTAGACTTTCTTTAGGAAACTTTATCTTCTGAAATTAAAAAGGGATTTTAGTTACTTATTAATGGTTACCTGGGTGCCTACTTTGAAAAACACATGAAATGTTGATTGGAATTTTAGCAGAACAAAAATTGAAGAGAAATTAACTTTTTATTAATTATTCTGCTGTTGTTCTAAACTTTCCTGTAGGTATGGGTCTCAGTTAATAATGTCAGGAAGCTCAGGAACAGGCCTGTATCTCTAATAAATGATACCTTACATTTACTCAGTCAGACTGTCCAAGATGCTGATAGCAGAGATGTTATCACAGATGTAAGAAAGGACAGAAACCAACCATTCTGAAACCTAATCTACAATCTTAATTACTTCTAGGATAAGTCTTATAACTCAACTGAGATAAATGCATGTCAGTGTGGACCAGCGTGTATTTAAGGGTAATGGTCTGTCTGTCAGCAGTTACCTCACAGGTCACATACAAATGCTTTAAAGTGTATTTGGTTAAACAAATTGTGATCGTATTAAGGGAGGAAATAATCTATTATATAAGATGGGAAGAGACAAGGATGGAATATATTATTGAGGCAAATATGAAGCCAATAGGTCTTTTTGTTTCCCCATGTATATATCTATATAAAAACCTGGCATGTAATCAAACTGGAAGCTGTTGTCTCTCTTCCCTAACAGGTATTTCAACAGGGATCAATGCTGCACAAAACTCAATCTAAGTTATTGCAGTTTAACAAAGCAATCCTGACTCAAGGTGCATTTACTTGCTTTTTCCAGGACTTTCAACTGCATCACACAGGCTTCCTCAGTAGCAACTGCTGTCAAATTACATTTTCCAAGGTGAAGAATCAACTTTCTTGAGTGATTATAGTTTTCCAGCCCAAGTAAAGATCCCATATCGTCACTTTTCTGGGTATTATTTGTGGTTTTAAGATTCAAATGTCA
Organism: Lepturacanthus savala; assembly: GCA_030544235.1. NCBI lineage: Eukaryota > Metazoa > Chordata > Actinopteri > Scombriformes > Trichiuridae > Lepturacanthus > Lepturacanthus savala. Next base: position 4,983,939 of record CM060484.1, on the reverse strand, counting down.
TCTCAATATGGTTTGACAGCTCTTCACTCAAGCTTCTCTCTGACGCTTTGGAAAGAAGAGTGCGATTTTGGTCTGTCTCATTAATATTCATGAGCCTCTTCTCTGTTTCTCACAGACACATGCACACACACCTTCTCTACTCCATAATCACAAATGAAATGAAAATGATGATTTCCATGATATAGGACCTTTAAACCTTTACAAATATGAGGATGTCCTGCTTTGCATACATTGGCTGTCATACTTAATATAATATTTTTGGGTTTTAGTTTGCCAATTCAATCAATTTCAAAACCACCTGTTGTTCTATATTATGTATTATATTTGAAAGAGTTTAGATAAGATTTAAGATATTTTTAAAAATCTAAGTTTCACATTCTGGTTACCCTATGGGACCTTATTTGAACAACATTTTGCAACAGCTTTAGTATAATACTGTGAAAATAATTATTAGCTCCACACCTGAAAGTTGCATAAGTGACATTATAACTGTCTCTCGCCACTGTCTCCACAAGCTACATATTGGTGACATATATTATATTTAACCTTTATTTATTTTTTTAATGTGGAATTTTTTGCAGTGATATAAGGTCCCATGGGGTAACCTGAAAGCAGATCTATTTAGACTTTCTATTTACTTTAGTAAGTTTGTTAACACATAAAGCATATTTATTAGATATCTTTACTGCATATGGTTTAAAAAAGAATATAGATCGGAAGCTTTATGTGTACTACCCTATTGTTTAGCACTCTCGCTGCAACTATTACAAAAGCTGTTGAGGTCCGAGTCATTGTATAATGGTGCTTGACAGTCTGTTTTGCTCTATGAACACAACATCAAGTAGGACTTCCTCGTTCCCCGCAATGCCTCAAGTCTGCTTCTGGAGTTTCTCATAAGGGACATAAAGAAATTCAATTACAAGCAACCAAATAGAACAAATAAAACACCACATGGGAGCAGAATGGGCTTCTACTGTGGGGTGAAATTGAATGAACCAAACTATTGCTCCCTCCTATGAAAGCTATTATAGATAACAAGCATAAGGCTTAATGGGCTGTAATGCTTGTAGGCATCCTCAGTCACCCCGTAGCCTCCCAGGGCAGCCAGTCATCGGAGAATAGTAATGCATTTCAATTGAGACAGACCTTCACAGCTCACAGCACAGCGCTCATTCAAGCACTGAGGCAATGATAGTCTGAGATTCCCAGACTGAGGGTTTCAAAAACCACTGAATTTTTTATGTGGTATTTTTCTTGAGCTCTTCAGATGGAAAACCTGTTCTGTGGCCGCCAGGCTGTCAGTGCAGCTGCAATGCTGGAATCACTTGTGCAGTATTACAAAGCTCATGAAAATGAGCGTCTGCTGCTCATCAAAGGCACCATTTATAAAATACCACTGTAAAGCATTGCTATAGTGAAAAAAAAAACATCAGTTTTGAGCCCTGTGACAGATATTTAACTTTTTTTTTATTTTCTACAACAAGCAGGTGGATATTTTCAGTCTGTATTTTTGCAGAATTCTGTGAAATTTTGTGAACTATTAGGTCACAGACCAATGAACAACAGAAGGGAGACATTTATAGAGCAGGAGGCTTTGGTCATCATCAAGGCAAGGGTTAAGGTTAAGGTTAGGCTGCACCTGAATTGAATTTTCGACATTTTGTTTTGAACTAAACTCTTTTCCACAGCAGCTATATCAACATGAAATAGCAGGTAAATACAGGAGTTACCAATGATACTATTTACAGTTCCAGTTCAGGTCAAACAGCAGGGTTGCTGCTGCAGTGCATATGTGCTCACTGACTGCCACAAGTGTACAATAGAACTTTAATTAGTATTTGGTAACACACATTGCTTCAAAAACGAAAAGGGTCTTTCCAAACTGTTGCCCCATACCTGGGAGCAGACCGTTATGTTAAACAGCATTGTATGCATGTTAACTGGAACTACAGTGAGGAAACAGTCCCAGGCAAAAAGGATATGCACGCTCCTGTCTACATACTTTTGACCACTGAAATGATCAATTCCTCAGTGTAACACATCTTTGAATATCATGCATGAAACACCAATGAAAGCAACTCCACTGCTCTACATGCTCCGTGTACGCAAGCTAGCAAGCCACTACAACATAGCTACAAATCACTGTTTTCATAGACAACCTAGCAAGCTAAGAAAAGAAAGTGAATAAGACTTGAATAAGACTTTCCAGACCAGTCTGGATTTTGAATTTTTAATTATAATAAATTGAAAGATTATGACGAAATATAAATGATCTACTTCTGCTTTAAATAGGCTTTTTAAGTATAATATATTCCTACCTGAGACTAGTGTTGTGTCTTTTTATTCCTGTGTTTATTTATGTCTCTTTGTGTCCTCTAGGATCCATCTTCCCATCCTGTAAGCCATCCGAAACCATATTTAAGATAACCTTCTGGCTGGGTTACCTCAACAGCTGCATTAACCCTATTATCTACCCGTGCTTCAGCCAGGAGTTCAAAAAAGCCTTCCACAACGTGCTCCGTGGTTGCTGTCTGAGAACTGGGATGTCAGCTGCCAAACCACAGGGACACATCACCACTCATTCCTCCAGTCCTGGCCCAACGTCAAATACCTCTGTGCTCTCCGAGCAAAATCCCGTCACTGTTTCCTCATGGGGATGCTGCAGGGCACTATCGACATCCTCAACGTCTGCCTGTGGTCCAGGTCAGACTCAAAATTCACAAGTCCAGAGTAAGCGTTTGCTGAAGGCTTGGTGTTTCTCAGCAAGTCAAGCTCCAAGACAACAGAAGCCCTCCAGGCATGGATCAACCAAGGTCTTACGTCTTTCACTTGGAGTTACAGGAGAGGCTGTTTGATTGATATGCTGCAGTAATTTGGGAGCTCAGAGCATCCAATCTTGTATTTCAGTTTTGCATTGAGTAAACTCTTACGTACATCTTTTACATGTATATTTATATTCACCAGAGGCATCAAAGTACAGGGCCAGCTGAAAATGACTTGCAGGCAGAAGATAATTATCGCCTTAAGGCTGGAGGCTGGTTTAAACACCCAGAGTATCAAATAAAACATGACTCTGGAAAAGTTAATGAATAATATTTTGTCTACATCCTCAGCCACTACTGAGCTCATCTTGAACTGGGCACTTAATGTTAAAAATGTTGACAAGGAGCTGCTCAGTGGCTAGAAAAAAAAGACTGAAATTTGAATGCACAACAGGAGACATTTGGACAAAATCCCAAAAGAAGAAAACCAAAAACCCCTTTTTGTTGCAAGTACAGACGTTGGTTTCATAGGGATTTCCATCAGTGCTTGGAAAAGAATAAAAGGGCTAATAGCATCTAATTGAAATGTCATTGTAAAAAACTCCTGAGACATGATTTCTGTAAGCACTAGTGGTATTTCTGCAGATTGCACAATAGCCCTTAAGGGGCAAGATGCTCATTAATCCTGGCATAATTAGCATTCACTGACAGCTCTGAGAAAGTGGAAGCTTGTGTAGGAGTGTGTGAGAGTGTGTGTTATATGTGTGACCATTTTTAAAAGGGAGTAAACATTTGCAAACTTTAATTCAGAGAGAACACGTTCTAAATCTTTAGAGGGAAGGTGAGATGTCAGTTTATCACATATACAGGGAATGGGATAAATAAGAACAGCCTACAACACAGTAACATGAAAGCCCTTCATTCTATTCCTCTGAAGTCCTGAATATTCATTGAGCCTCAAACAAAGAGTTGTTGAATAAATGAAAAGTTGTCAGTTGTTTTTCTTTTAGTCCTGGTATCTGTGACGACTGGTTTTCTGCTGGCACAGTTCGCCTGCATTTGGCATGTACTGTATTCTTACGATTGAGTTTTTCCAAACGCAGTTGCATGTCTGACCTCTTCCTTCTGCATCTGTGTTGCCGTTAAAGTGGCATTAATTGTTGTTTGAAGAACTGCATGCCACCATGATCGCCAAGATCCCGTTTGTTGACTTTAGCGCTCCATTTAACGCAACTGTCACATAATCGTCTCATCCATCACGGTTTGGTACAGTGCAGTAACAAAACGGGACATTGGCAGGATGTAGCATATCATCCGCTTAGCTGAGAAGCTCATCGGCTGGGAACGCCCCCCCATTGATCAGCTGCATTCCACTAGGACCAGGCGGCGTGAAACCAAGATAATTGCTCTGACCACCCGCCACCCTGGACACAGACTCTTTGATCTTCTTCCCTCAGAAAAGAAAGACCTCCACCAGCAGACACAGAAGCTGTTGCAACCCTAAATAGCTGATAGCTTGTCACTTTAACATATATTTCATCAAACTGGAGTTTACATTGCAATATTTTACTATTGCCCATGTCACATTTAATTTAATATTTGAACTTTTTGTCTTCATGTCTTTCATGCACTTCCATTTCTTTATCCACATTTCCTTTGTACAGTTGCTTTTGCATTTGGAGATTTATGCCCCTTACAAAAGTATAGTTTGTGATTTCAATTTTGATATTACTTTATTTCATTATTTAAATGACCTCTATTTTTATTCTTCTATATTGTGTTTGTGGAAGAAAAGGCCAAGGCACGTTCTTTGTATGCTTGCATACTTTGTTAATAAAACTGATTTTTTTTCATCCACCAGATGAATAAAAGTTTATTATTCATACCCCTCTTAGCTCTGGTTTATTTCCTGAGAAAAAAGTATCTGGTTGTTTAGCTTGTAAATACTTACCTGTGTGTGAATCACAGCTGCTGGAGTGGGGTTAATAAGAGCACCAGAACAATGAGCTAAGAGGGTAAAAAACTGTTGCGTTTGCTGTTGAGTTTGGTGATAATTATTTTGGGTTCATCACAGTCCACATTTTATTTGATTGAGCTGTTGGGTGACTGTACACTTTTCCTGGGTTTTATTTGAAGTTGTGACATCCCTGACACAATATATTTGTTGTTTTAAGAACCAGAAGATCATTTCAATATAGTTTTACATCTCCTCTCTCACGCATCTTTCTGGTACTCTAGAAAGAACAGGTTGTTTTGTGTCTCTAATATCAATGAGCCTGGTTTGAATAGCCTTGAATGTGGGGGGAGGGTGGTGACTGTATATCTGACATCACAACTTCACTGAAGTGCTGACGGCTTGTTTTAAAACACAGTTTCTGAAAATGATCTGTGTGCATTTCTTTGTGGATTGAACATATTGAAACATTGGACAGTATGGTGGTCCATGGTGGACCACCCACCATCCTTCCAAAACAAGTACTGTATGAGTATGTGGATTTGAATACTCACTGATACCCATACCGAGTATTTATGCCATTACACATAAGAGTTACTTTGAATTTCTTTTATTTTTCCATAGATATTGTCTTTCTTGTATATGGGGGACTGTCACAAGTTTCACTGCTCCAAAATGTAACAAAACTATCATACAATGACATTCAACATTAGTGCTTTTATACACATGACTGTTCCAAATGGTGAAGCTTAAAGTTTTAATATTGTGCCACAAGTTGTGGACTAGTTTTTTATGACGTTGTGCAATTTCGGTAGCACTATATCTGTGATATGGCTACGGCTGGGAATCTCATACTGAGAAAACACTGGAAACCCAAATTATCAATCACAGACAGTGGCTGGTCATCCAGGAAAATATACTCAGCAAGAGCATCTATGATTTTGACCATGCGTGGGTTTTCTCTGGACATTTTCTCCCACTTAGCCAACATCTGCTCAGTTGTCAGTGGTCTCTATAAACTCCCTATATTCTGCGTCATGGTGGGTTTTCAAATGTTTAAGTTGCTTATGGTGTAAGCGGTAGATGTTGAACCTTCTTTCGATATTTTTTATGGACATAGTTTGCATTCTGCTTTGTTTTTGTCATTCCTTTAGTATTTCTGCATTGCTGACGTGACTCCTCACACCAGCACCTTGCAGCCAAGCATGCAAATCGCACTGCCATAAAGTATCGGAATCATGGTATCAGTGTCAATTGTATGATTACAAGTAATATCCATATATATATTTTATTTTAAATTAAATTTTAATATTACTATTTTTATTCTTATCTATTGTGTTTATGGAAGCAAAGGCCAAGGCATTTGCTTATATAACTGTGCACTTTAATAAAACAGATTTTTTTCCCCATTCACCAGAGGAACAAAAGTTAAATTTCGTACATTTTAGCTTTGGTTTAGCTCCTTAGAAAAAAAGAATCTGGCTCTTTAGCTGCTAAATGCTTGTCTGTGACAGCTGCTGGAAATAAGGTTAATAAGAGCACCAGAACAAAGAGCTAGAGGATAAAAACCTGTTGCAGTTTGCTGATAATTATACACATTCCACACTCCTCTGATTTAGCTGTCGAGTAATTGTACAATGTTCTGTGGTTTTATTTGAAGTTGTGACATCCCTAACAAAATATACCAGTAGTTTTACATCGCCTCTCTCAAGCTTTTCTCTGGAGCTCTAGAAAGAACAGGTCATTTTGGGTCTTGTTATTAATGAGGTGGGGGGGGGGACTGTATAGTTGTGACATCACAACTTCACTGAAGTCCTGACGGCTTTTTTTAAGGCAAAGTTTCATTTCTTTGAGGATCGGGCATTTTGAAACATTGGACAGTATTTATAGAACACTTGACCTTTTTATAACCAAAAAGCAATTAAAATCTCACCATCTGCATTAAATCTGAATCATTTCCACGTCTGAGGTTGAAAATGAAATCCTCCTTGTTTGGTTATGATGGATGGAGCTATATTATGGTGGAATGTTTAGTATTCAGTTCAGAAAACCCACGTTTGTGACACACACAAGCTTATATAAAATGAAAAAATATGACTTTATGAAAAGGATATTAACTTTGAAGAAACTAAATCGTTGCTGCAGAAGAAACAAGAAATAAGACTGTAACTTTTTAAATAAAAGAATAAATATTGACTGTCAACCCATGTCTTTACTGAAATAAAGTGACTTCATTAATTTAACAAATAAAGCTGCATCATTTCATACAAAATCCACAAAAAACATCATGTTTTCTAATGTCAAGATAATATAAGCTTTAAAAAACATGTTTCGAGTCTAATCTTTTTTTAAGTTGTTTCATGATTGTTCTTCTAAGCCATTAATCCACTAAGAACATGGTATTTTTCTGTGCTTGGATTAAAGGCATATTTCTACCCTGCAGACTGCGTAGTAGTGATGAACACCTGAATATTGCTTATCTGTGAAACGCAGATAGTTAAAGGAAGTTCTAGAAGACAAATGATTTGTCAGTCAGTCAGTTTTCATCACTCTGCGTTGCTGTACAGGATTTGTACGCTAACCGTGGCATTATGGGCGATAATGTCTCGGTTTAAACTCTGGTAAATTCTGTAAGCTCCCCAGACTTTAAATAATCGTAGCCATTAAAACTGTCTCAGGTACCCAATAAACATGCAGCTCTCGTTTCCAGAGATTATGCAGCAAACGTCTTAAAGTCACTGCACTGGGCAACAAGTAGAAGGATGTTCTGCTTCATTCTTACTCATGTAGGTCAGGCAGTGTAGACAGAAAAATCTATTTTCGTCTCCAATAACTATTTCTCTTATATGAACGTGTCAAAACCACAAACACACATCCTTCTTGCATTTTCCTGTTTTGCTAAAGTGTATCGTTTTCCGCCGCTGCAGGCACTGCCCTTTGTTGCCTTCCACTGAGAAAAGAAAGACAGAAACCTTGAAAAATGAATGATTCAAAACTCAATATCAGTGCCAGAGGGGCTCCAGTAAAGGAAGAATCATCAAACCACTGCTTGTTTTTCTGTATCGTGTGTGTGTGTGAATACATCCATCTTTGTCTCACTGCAGTGCAGGTTGTTGTTCTTCATGTGTATGAATGTGAAGAAGAGTGCGCCGGTGTTGTGTCTGTTTTTATCGGTTCAGATATTATTTATGGAAATGGATGCATCCGATTCCTATTAAATATGCGGCTCTCATTTTCAAAAGAGCAGCACGAGATTTGAACAGTGTTGCAGCAGCTGTCATATTAGAGCATCCACTGTTGTGATAAATGGATCCAGGCAGTCATTACTGAAAAGACAAGCTTGTGCTATTTAACCTAATCAGTTGACTTAGCAAAGCGACGTTTCATTACAGATTTTGATCACGACTGATAACAGCGCTGAGAGAGCGAGTGATGAGAATTGTAACTGCCTCAGGAAGTCAAAGAGAGATTCTTAATATGTTTGGAAAAAGAGACATCAAATATGAACTTCAAATGATTTTTTTTATGTTTAAAAGTCAATGCATTCATTATGGGATTCATAGGGATGAATTTATGGAACACCTCTGAGGATTCATTTAAAACGAGTATTACTATTCAGAGATTTAAAACATTGTTTAATATTAGGGTGATAGATAAATATGTCGATTGATTGATATGCAACACCAGGGGATATTTATGGTAGTTGGAATGAATTTGTGAAATTGATATGAGTTGAGGGAAGATTGATTAGAAAGGAAGTAGGAAGTTTTAGTTCTACCTATTACCAACTTCTACCTTTTCCGACATTGTTACTCTTGTTTTTCCTTGTTTTTTTTAATTTTATGTTCAAAATTAAAAAATATTTTATGTTCAAAATCAATAACTAAACAAAATTTTATGTGCCAAAAGTATTCTTAATTTTTAAATTTGAAATTCAAACAGAATAACTTTCATAAGTGTTGCCAGTATTTTTCTAAGATTTGTGGAAGGTAGAGTGCATGTACTTGGTTATGGTTTTCTCACAACAAAATGCTACTTTCTTCAATAAGAAACAGGTGGTTTCACATAATTTATTTTTTGTATGTCCACATCTGTGTACAAAAAGTTGGAAAAGCTAGCATAGATAATAAATTAACACCCAAAAAACCTGTGAAAAATACTTGCTAAAGAAGTCCACTGGGGACCAATTACAATGTTAGATGTGGATAGGTTTAGTTAGTTTTGATGCTATCCATATTTATTTAGTCTTCATTTGGCTTAGGTGCTGCCTTGTAATAGAAGGAAAAAATCTTGGTTAACAATCCCACTCACTGATTTGCTAACAGGAGGTAGCCTTTATGGAAATGAAGCTCCTGGCATTATTGTTGCTATTAGATTTTCTGAAATTCCCCACTGTGCCGTTTCCCTAAATTAGCCTACTTTCTATCTCATTAAATGCTAAAATGATACGCGGCAACAGCAGAGGTGGCAAATCGGTGTGCCTGCAAAAATTAAATTGGGCAAAGTTGTTGTTGTTATGGTTCCTGAATTGTCTGTTCCGGATGCTTATTAAGGTTTGGGCAAAGCAGAAATGATTTCCTAAAATTGACTTCCTATTGAGCAGATTCTAATATTTACTCAGCTGAAAGGATTGGACAGAAGCTGCATAGAAAACCATACTTTGACAAATATGAATCACAATAACCCTGTGGTTTTGTTTTGCAAGAAGGACTTTAAGTTCTCCTCTGCTATAGTCAACAATCAGAAGTTCATAGTGCATCAGCAGTAATTACTAAAATACTATATAAAGCACAGAAATACACAGAGGTTGTGTTTTAGCTGATGTTTGTCTCTCTGTCTTTTAGCAAAATACCTCAAAATGTTTTGGCCCAATTTCCACCAATTTTTCAGCAAATGTTGGGAATGGTACCATGAACAAATGCTTACATTTTGGTACTGATCCGGAAGAAATCCTGGAATTTTTGGATCACTTTGAATTTTTTTTACGCCAGACATAAACCTTGCAGCTGAAACAGCCGCTACCCGCCTATGTAGTAGGCTAAAATGAGGAATCCACTATCTAGAACTTCTGAATACCTTAGTATGTGTTTAAACAGGTCAGGCGATCAGGACATGAATAGTTTTCTACATCAAGTTTTATTTTGCAGTGTGCAAGTGAACCACACTATCCCAGAAGTCACTGGAAGGTCAATAACCAGTTCAGAGGACGGGCAAGATGGTGGTGCTGTATTACAACCAAATTGTGCCTTCTACTGGCTAGAAGCTACTACTATGGCGATCTAGTAGTAGCTAGTAGTTACTAGCCAGTGTATACTAAGGTTTCAGACGCAGCCTAACAGAGGACTTTGAATAAACCTACTTTTCATTCCATGATAGTGTGTGTATTCTAAGTATAGGACGTCACAATATGCTTGCTCTCAGAGTGCTTTTCTAGCTAATAAATAAAATTACACTCAAGGGGACGGTCGCAGTAATAAACCAAAAGAGAAAAATCACTCACTCTGCAACATGCAGCTTTCTAGCCTCTTTCAGATCATGGTTTTGGTTGAAGAGATTGAACTCGTGTTCAGCATCACTGCTCTAATCCCCATTTCCTGCAACAACAGGCAGCTGTTTTAAGGGAATCATCTCTGATGGAGCTACTGTGCAAGGTCAAACGAATCTAGTGACTAGCTAATACAGGAGCACAAAAAGAGGCTGGGTATTGAATTTAAATTAATCAATGAATGCTGTTGTTGTTCCTTGTCTGCTGGATTAGCAATACCAATGAAATACCAGGGCTCTGTGTCTGTTAGCTTGTTTGGAATTCTTCCAAAAGTTCTGCCCCTTAGTGGCCAAATCTCAATTAATGTAGCTTTCAAAGCATAGAGAAGTGAATGTTCAAAGTGCACCAGAAAAACAAGTGTTATTTCTATTGTGGTGATTGGATAATTTGTGAACAAACATTGACATTACACTCTGAATAATCCCTCATTAGTGTCCCTACACGACCATTGTTCACAGGCGTTTTCACTTTCCCTTAATTAGACCTCTCAGGACTGTTATATAAAGGCTGAGCTTGATTGACATGAATGACACAGTTGTCCTTCTTTATAGGTTCCATTTGTTGGCTTTATTCCAGGCACAGATTCTCCAGCCTTCAACCACAATGAGTGAAAACACCTGTGTGGGTCCACAGGTACTCGGAGCTCTAAAAGAAGAACAAATTCTACAGCTGCTTCATTGATACTGCAGGCACACAGCCAGGGCCAGACTGGCTGAGCGGTGGTAGAAACAAGATGAAATGCTTTTATTTGCAGATGTTCCAGAAAATAAAAATGTTTCTACAAACTCAGTGTCACTGCTGAGCAATGATAACATGACATGATAAAGTACAACAACAAAAAAAACAACACAAAAGACAATTTAAAAAAGACTCCACACATTCATTGTATGAAAAATTAAAATTATTACCTCTTCTTGACACCTTTTCAGCGCTGACATTTGGAATAATAGGAGCTCACTGTGTGCTTGCATGTCGATGTGAAATAACTGATGTGAATGTTGGCAGCTGTGAATTCAAAATAATTAGAAAAGACTTAAAGCCTCCGCATATGAGATGGAGCTAATGCTGCGTAAGATGCATTTAATACTCATGTCACTGAACATTTGTTTTTATAGCAGTCAGCTGCCATCTGGCACATTGATGTTGCTCTTGACTTCATCAAAACTCCTTTTGTATTCCAGATATTCTCTTAGCGCCTGGACATAAAAAAAAAAAAAAAATCAATTTTGCAGCTGTCAAATTTGAATAACATTGGACATGGTCTGGTGGTAAAAAAAGATATATACTCTATGGTCTGATTTGTAGCCACAGTTTGAACTCAGGCTGTAAACAAGTCATGCTGAGAACTGTGTTTTCTCAGAGTAAGACTGAACTTATAAAGGTCAGGCATGTCCGGTCAGCGGCCCATTTCATCCGGTTGTGCACAAAGAATCCCGACAGCTTAAACGCACCCACTTAAATAACAAACGATACAGTAACAGGTGTTGTATAAAGTTCATGACACCATGTGAAAATAATGAGGGCTTCATGTGGACCTTTTCATTCATCACTGCAGATCACAAGAACAAGAAAAAGAACAAAGCAATGTTGAGGATCCACAAAAGCGTGAGGTTAAATAAGGACAGAATGCGGGATACTTGGATTCTTTTAAGTCTCGTTATTAAGTTTCAGGTCTACTTGGCCTGTAGTTCTTTTTTCCCCTCCTACCTTTCTGTTTTATGTAGTGGTGGGTGTGGCAGCACGTACACCAGTGGACAACCATGGCCGACACTTGTGAAATAGATAGAATAAATAGATTTTCTCAGCCCTGATTCCTTTTTTTTAATTTTGGGATCATTTGTTTGTAGTCTTTACTTATTTACTGTTACTTTAACTCATCTTTACTGGAATGACGGGGTAATTGGATTCCATTTATAAGGGTAGCTTCAACAAAGGTTTACCTGAATAAATACACATTGCACTTTGAATAACTGACCCAGACAACTCTTATGAGTGAGAAACTGATCACAATTTACTGAAGGCTTTCTTTTCATAGGGTTATGGTGAGATTATTTTCAATGACAAATAAAAATACCAATAATTGACCCTTTTTCTTAACCTATAACAAAATGCTGAATGAAATGCAGTCAATAATTTGTACAGTAGAATTAGACTTCTTTCATATTGTAATCAAAGTTCTTTTTTCCAAAATTGATAAATTACTCAACTATTCCACCTTAAACAATAAAATGAGTCATTCAAACGTGACCAAACACACCTCAAAATATAAATATGTTTTTTTAGCCCGTAAATCAACCAACCAAATATAGCCAATCAATAGGCAATGGCTTTATCAAAGTACTTCTGTGGCAGAACTATTATTCTTATATCAGTATTAAGAGGGGGAAACCATTAAAAACACTTATTAACTCTTAAATTGCCATTTTTTTCCTCAAATGGAAAACTTCAAAAATAAATGCCCTTTAAGATATAGGAAAACCTCGCAGACATATTAATTCATAAACATTTAAATGTCCACAAATATCAGTATGAACTTATCAAAGACCTTTTAGCTCTATAATGGGCCCACACACACACTCTAGTACTCAAAATACTTAATGCTTTAGGCCCTTATAAATTTAACTCATAAATATCTATAGAACACTAGATGACTCATCCAATACTACTCTCCTAGAGCATTAAACCTATGGTAGATAAACTACTAAAATAACCATTGATCGACTTCAACTGCTTACTTTGTTATAAACATCATTAATGTAGTAATAACACTAGATATTTATAAGTATGAATAATCATAATTATGAACTTTCACTTAAGCAGCAATACCATTAAGGGAAAACACTTCATTATAATGATGTGTAATAATAATAACATGTGTAACAAACCAAACCGTTTGGAAATGGATCAAAATTTCAGCGAGTTATTTATTTTTATATACTTTATTGCTGTTAGATAACCATATTACAGCCGGAGCTGCACCGTCACAATATGGCCGCCGTTGAGGGGCGTCAGCACGTAGTCCTACCTTGGTTTAACTCACGTGCAAAGTACTGTCTTCTCCACGGGGTGGCGACACAGTAGCAGCATTGCTGGTCTCAGGAAAACCCGGCAGCATGCAACGACTTGAACAACTTTGCGGAAACGGTGTTTTAGTCTCCTCCGAAGCAGAAACACAGCAATGGCGGCCGTTAGCCTGCTAGCCATTAGCTCGCCGTTGCTAGCTGTCACTCACGCAGTCCCGTGGCGTCCTCCGCCTACTCGCTAGCTTAGCATATACATTCCAGTAGAGGTTATTTTAGCAAAACTCGCATCTACTTGTCCGCAGCTCAGCAACAAAAACTTAAAATTGTTGCAGCTCAAACACATTCGCACAAAACACTGAACAAAATGTTCAAACTTCCCATTTATTTAAGCTCATTACCGCATTTTTTCTTCTTCCACGCTTCTCTATCTCTCCGCCAATCAGCAGTGAGGACACTGATTGACAGCTACATTGACCAATAGAACAACTGATAAACTACACTCCTTTTTAACAATACATTTTTTTATATTTCCATTCACCATTTATGACTTAAATATATTAATGTTTCAATTAAACACTTTCTGTATTTTTTTCTATTTTTTCAGAAAATGTTCTGAAAATTCTGAAAAATTAATCAATTTTGGTAGGTTCAATATTTAACCAAAAAAAAAAAAGAAAAGTGGGAAATATTACTGTATAATATTTATAGCAGTCTTTGGAAGGGGACATTTATGTCTTCAGGGAACCAAGTATAAGCATTTTTTAATTTATTTGTTTATTTTACATCTGACCCAAAAGATGAAATGCATTAAAATAAATCTCATTGCTTCAAAATTCTGAAAACTGAATATTTGATTGTCGTGATCAGGACTGAAGCTGTGTAATATATTGAAGGTTAATGGTTAAGTTAAGCTTAAGCTTTATCTTTCCACCCCTAATTTGTTTCCAAATCCATAGGTTCCACGTGCACTCATTTGCATTTCCTCATGAAATGCATGAATTCTAAATAAATAAGTTGCATAAACTCATACCTGGGTATTGAGTGATTTTTAATTTGTGCACCCTCTAGAGGTCCCTGAATTGACCTGAAGCAGCCACTAGAGGGATCTGTATGATATTACTCTGCAGAAGAAGAACCACTGGTAAAATAGCTTCTCCGCTGCTCATTTTTATCTGTGGACAGAGCACACACCTATGAATAATCATCATATACACTATGTATAATTATTTCATGGATGGGGAATAGATGAGGCTCCTAATGAAAATACAGGTGAGCTAGACTGGCCTTCAACCGTTTTTCTATTTAAACACATAATTATGCTCATGTTTTTTTCTCAATTTTTTTTTTCTTATGTTTTTTTCCCCCATGTGTCTCTGTGGAATGCACATGAAAGTGCCTCTGAAGTCAAAGACTGCTTTTATGTCAAAAAAAGAAGAAAAAAAAAAGGTTTTAATTAGTTACAGTGCAGGAAATGGCAGCTTATGCTTTTAATTCTCTTGGAATCTTCTCTGGTATAGCTTGGGTTAGTTACTACCTATAATAAGTATTTTAATTCTGCATAATTCTGTATGAGTGCATATATAATAATTAATTACTGGGTTGCATTATAAGGTAGTTAATGCTCGTAATGCGTGCCAACAGATCATTCAACCTATCACTTTGCATTCACCTACTGAATAGAAGGAAATCCCAGACTGTTCGAGGAATCAGAGACAGTGGAGGGTGAACAGGATGACAACACTGCCACCTAGTGGACTCACATCCAATGCACCTTCTAAGGAATGAGTTTCTTATCAGGTGATAATTATCTTAAATGATCTCATTCCTTCGGCAGCTTGTTTTGCTTATCAGCCAAAATCAAGTAAAAAAGATGGAATAATGCCAACGTAATAAGACCATTTGAGATAATTCTGTTCAACATTGGATTTATTGTGCAAAAAACAAGATATTGTCACCTGATAAGATTGTAATTCTTGCAGTGCATGCAGTATGTAGCAACAAAGACGGCCTGGTTAAGTGTTTCTGAGGCAGACACTGCACTTGTTAAAGCGGATTTATCCATCTGTTATCAGTTCATATAACTCTGTCGGCCTGTTAAAAGACTGCAAGGGGCTGGACTCCATGAAGCGGGACATGTCTGTCAGAGGGTTAACAGACAGAAAGAAAAACACATTCACACCTGCGTGTAATTTAGCCTTTTTCAGGTCATCTAACCTGCAAAGACTGGAGGAGGAAGAACATTTGAAGAGTGAAGGAATGAACCAGCTGCAAAAAGAAAGTCTCAGGATAGAGGTCGGCTCGAGACAAGGTCATCTCTGGAGTAAGAAAAAAAGGAAATAATCACTCACTTTACTGATTTGAAGAATTTATGTGCAGTTGATTTTTAACCCATTGAAGCCGATTAGCCTTTAAGTCTATGACGGTCATTTTATACTTTAAATAAATATACTTTTTTTCTAATGACATAAGAGTAGACAACTTAGATAAAAGGTTTTAAGCAAATAATTTAAGTTTCCAAGTGCTTCCTGTCACATGATGTCATCAACTTCTTGCTCCTTCCTCCTGAGAACAAGTTGAAGACAAACCCTCTCAGAAAGAGGTCATTTTATTTAGATTATTTAGATTTTTAACCCTGACATATATCTGTTTTCATCATTCAAGTCTCTAGAATAAACCCCCCAAAAAGAATTTTGTTCATGCAATAAATGGGTTTTTGTTTATGGGCAGATTTGTGCAAACAGCAACTATAATAGCCATTAAAATGATATTTTCTGCAAAGAAAATAGTACAAAATGGACCAGAAATAGATGCATAACATGATTGTTAGTGACTCAACTGATATAATTAAATGCATGAAATCTAAATTGTAAATGCATTAAAAGAAGTCATAGCCTCTTAGGCTAAAATGGGTTAAAAGCCTGATTTTGTAGTTAATTCTTTGTCAGCTGTTCTGTACATTGAAAAAACTAAACCTTGAATCTGCAAAAAAAAATGACTCGGTAAAATAACTCATCCCTTTTATTCTGTGTTTTTTTTAAGGTGGAGCAAACCATTCATTCAACAACAAATAACTTGTCTTTATCTGCTTAATATAAATATTCTGTTCAGTTTAACTTGAAGCGTTTTAACTCCAAAAAACGTCAGATGTCATTATTCAAAATGTTTGCTATTTATTTCAGTGTGGTTTTTCAGGTAAATCTGTTGCTGGTTCTTTCTGCTGAAATTGACGTCAGTATGCTTCAAAAGTAGAGCTGGTTGTTGGATCTTGTCTCCCAGTGTCTAACACCAGTGAACATTACAGGTTTTGTAATGAAACAGACAACCAGACAGTGATTGAACAAGTGATTTCTGTTGTTTTATCCGTCACCTCAGTATTTCAATCAATGTTTGTTTGTACGACCTAGTGCAACAACATGAGTGCATCAAAATCAGAACACATAACACTTCAGATGTGGATGTGTAGCTTTTTAACTAAAGACCTCAGGACCCGTGTTTGCTTTCTACAGATAAAAAGCAAAGAAAACGTCAGATTAAAAATGTCATAGATGTTTGTTTTAGGTTCACTACAAATAATCCTGCAGGTATCACTGTCTCATGTGATTATTTCCAGAGTTACAGACTGCAAAAACTGAAATGTTAACAGGTGAAGTTATCTTTTGGTATAATATTGAGTAGAATTATCCTATTCCACTGGATAATTGATCTTATTTAAATGTTTTTTCCTGATTTGGGTCGATCTGGTTTTGTTTTAAGAAAACAGGACGAATATTTTCTGGGGAAAAAAAAGATTTAATTGACTAAAATCAAGGAAAAAATGGAAATAAGATAAGTTATCCGCCAGTGGAATAATATACCTACCAATTGTACATTCCAGTATTGGACATTGGACAGGGGAATCTGATAATTCTACTCAATATTGGTCTAATGGTACCAAAAAAAGATACTTTCACCTGATAAGATTTCAGTTCTTGTGGTGCAGAAAACGTCCAACACAACACGAAAGTCAGAAAAAAGGAAACAGATTCGATTCTTTTGTTTTTCTCTCATTTTTTTTTTAATTCTTTGAAGTCCTTGTTGGGTTTTTTTTCTTTGTTTTTTGTTTAACATCACCATCCATGGGATTTGACACTTTTTTCCATAGTGAGCAAGCATCCCAGAAACCCCACAGCCACCAAGACAAATACCATCACACAGTTTCACTTTCACAAAAGGGGGAAAGGTTTACAGGAGGAAGGGGCAAGAAGGTGTTCAACAGCATCAACAACCTCGGAACGGAAGGAAGCTCCTCTCAGTCTGCAGCACGTTGCGTACATACATATCACTCATATATCACTAGCATAATATGGCATAGAATAAGCATCCAAGCTGACAGAGCGTTAAAGGAGTATAAGTGTGTGTTTTTAATGTGTGTAAGTGTGTAAATCGAGGAGACATGGGACACGTCGGGGATGCCAGTGCGGACAGCTGGTTTTTAATATCCAAGTCAATTCTTCAGGCATGGGTGCTGAAATCACAGCAACGGCTGTTTGGTGGATCTGTGAGTGTGTGTGTGTGTGTGTGTGTGTGTGTGTGTGTGTCCTACTATTACTACTACAGCCTGTAGCGTGCTTTCAACTCTAATAGATTCCTTTTAAGCAGCAGAGGATTCTGGATTCCACGCAACTCAGCAACGGATTATGAAGAAATATACAGAATAATTAAAAAAAGATGGCTGTGTG
Organism: Lepturacanthus savala; assembly: GCA_030544235.1. Taxonomy (NCBI): domain Eukaryota; kingdom Metazoa; phylum Chordata; class Actinopteri; order Scombriformes; family Trichiuridae; genus Lepturacanthus; species Lepturacanthus savala. The sequence continues at coordinate 4,965,937 of CM060484.1, read as the reverse complement.
TGTGTGTGTGTGTGTGTGTGTGTGTGCAAAGCTGCGCTAAACCAGCACCAGGTCAGGGCAGGTTGCTAACGGCAACCCCCGATCTGACAAGCGTTGCCATGACAAACAAAAAAGCAGAACCCCACGAGAGTCGAGGGGTCTGTCGCCGCGGCAACAGACCAGAAACAACAGAAAGGGCCAGGGAGGGAGTTGAAAGAGAGGATGAATGGGAGAGGAGGGGAAAGAAAGGAAGAGGAGGACGCCTGAAAGGAAGGAATGACACGGAAAATAGGAATATAGAGAAGCACAGTATTTCACACAGTTACAGCCTCTGCCAAACTCTATTAATGTTTGAGGACTTCCCCCCCACCTCGACATCTACCCGCCTAAGGTAATACTGTGTGTGTGTGTGTGGGTGTGTGTGTGTGTAGTGTGAGTAATAGTGAGTAATATGGTGCAGATTGAGACTATAAGAAGAAAAAAACACGTAAATGAAACAGACGGACCCTTCTGACTTATAGAAATAAACCTTGCTGTGTGATGTGGAAGTTGCCGTGGAGATCGAGTTTCCATTTCCCACTCCTTATCTCGTCTCATCTTTGAATGCTCCAGAGACACTCATTTGTTACGTCCCCCCCCCACCCTCCACCCTCCACCCCCCAAGCTTTGGATTCTTTAAATACATATAGCATTAGTAACGGTGACAGACGCTGCCTTCTATAGGCCTCTGGTTAGATCAGTGGAAACGAAGCCTGTGAATCTGGGGTTGAAAGCACAGACACAGAGCCCGTGTGGGTTATCTACAGCGTGTATATGCACTCATGTATGTGAGAATGTGAGCGAGTCAGGAGCCAGTAGCATTAAGGTCGACTTTAGGCTTAAATCGTTGGGGATTTTCCCGACAGCTATGCCTCAGGGGTCACTGAAAGGTCTTTAAATCATCATCCCGGGCTACGTTCAGAGACTCAAAAGTCGGATGTTGTGATTTTTCACTCTAAAGCCGAGTCTAGTCAAGTCAATGAGTGTTGGGAAAGTTACTGCAATGCATTATTTATTACTTGTTACTGTAATTTCAAAGTAAGTCATTACAATATTACTGTATTTAAAATGTAAGGCATTACACTATTATTGCATTACTGTTATAATAACTGTAAATATGGATTTAGTGATCTAAATATAGCTCACCTTTGTCATTATTGCATTATTGCAACAATTTTGCTGACAAGTTTTCCAAAAAAATTCCACTGTTGAAAGTGGTTTTCATGTCTTCAACAACATCCTCCGACACAAGTCTCCTTCAGCCTCTTGATGCTGAAGAATCTCGGAGCAGGAGAAGGTTAATTTTGTCTGTTTTGTTGTTTTATCTCCACTTGCTTCTGTGTTAACGTCCTGTTACTATGACGCCTCTGTAAATGTTAAATCACTGCTGCTATTTCAGGAAATGGACAGTTCTTTAGGTGGAGCACTTGACTATGATCCAAATCCTTATGTTTCACAAACATAAAGTAATGAGCGTGTGCCCATCTGAGAACGTTTTCTGCAGGTTCACTCATCTCCATCTTCTGTCTGACGAACCAAAAGGAAAAGGAAGTGAAACAGTTTTTGCACATTTCACTGCTGCTGATCTTGCAGTGACTTTAGCAAATTTCACTTCAATCCAGGTTCAAAATGCATTGTAATGCATTTATACTGAGTTAAATATGACCTTTTTTCCCCTTGTGATGCCTTACATTACTGCGTTACAGTATAAATCAACGCATTACAGTAATTTATTACTTTTCTAACACCAACGCTGGTCGTGAGCGTTTATGTAACTGGCCTCTGACTCTGTGAGATTTGTTGCTCCGTGCTGACTCACGGAGAAAGAGAGAAAGAAAAAAAAGCTGCAGAGAGACGGCGACCGGCGGCCAAGGCCTCGTCGACTTAAGAGCGAACACAGGAAATCGGTTGCTTAGCTTAATGAGAACCAGACCATGCACATGAAGGAACAAGAACGCGTACGAAGCGCCCCGGCGAGTCCCGGAGGCGACGTCTCTCTCCATGCAGCGGCTACAGGGAGAGTACAGCGCTGTACAGGAGCCGCCACGCGTGTCCCATCCCTCGCACATCAACACTGCACACTAGTCAGAAGTACATTAGCTCGTGTCTACTTTCAAGCGTAAAATCAATAGTGCTCAGCCCTTAGGCACCTATAGTTACAGAATGACACTAAAAAGCAGTTTGACAACAAGTTTAAAAACTCTAAAACATTAGAACATTTCAAGATATCGAGCATTTTTCATCTTTACAGGGGCTCTACCGGCAGAATAGGCCCAATGAAAGCGCAAAAATCTGGCACCTTTGAATCGGTTAATCCTGGCTATTTTACATCTTTTTTTTTCCTTTTTTCTTTTTTTTTTTTATCTTACATCCTTCACTTACCTCAATAATAGGAATAACAAAAGAAAAAAAAAACGTAATCTAACTATCAGTACAACTTCTGTGGGTTCAGGCACATAAAGAGTAGAAAGGAAAGAGGGGCTTCGATGAGTATAAAACAGTCACATATTTCGGAAGGAGGAGCGACATTCTGTATGTAAATGCACTGGTTGGTGATGGACGGGTTTATCAGATGCTTCAAAAAGAAGTGTGACCTTTGTGTAGCTGCTTAGCGAGTGCGGCGTCTTCCATGCACTTCTGAAACTTCTCTAAAAGGACGGCGTTACGCGGCAGTAAGGCGAAGGAAGGCTGGGTTTCGACGTGACATGCGAGTACAACTTTCTCTTTTCCTCTCTAATTCTTTCCCCCAATTACCCTTTTATCCCACTTAGCGGTGTTCTAACACGCAGTGATGAGGCATAAAGCTCTATTTACTACCTGCCAAAGCTCCCTCTGCTCCACAGGACTTCCCCCCGCCAACTCACCAGCTCTAGGGCAGCTGCCAGACATGGAATATGCTTTCTTACTTATGTACCTTAGCGAAAGCCACAGGTGGGGGAAAACAAAAAAAAATGGAATGCAAGCCTCTAACCCCCGGCTCAAATACATATCGCTTGTGTTGTTCAATTTCTCATAAGGCCGCCCTAGTGTGGGGGAATAATCGATCGGGTATTGATCGCAGCAGTGTGTGACGTATACACTGGGAAAGGGAAGCGATTGAAATGCAACAGAATACAAATCACAGATCATCAACGGCTTGAAGAAATTATTGGATTCTCGTCCGCTGAATAGGCTGTAAAGACATGGATTTCAAGCAACCTACTGTTTGGCCTATTTAAATGCAAATAAAAAGAAGATAAGAATACTGGTTTTGTACCCATGCTCCATTTTAAACTACTCTCAAGTGAAATTAAAAGGAAATGACATAAAGTACAATGGACATCCTGCATTAAAAGTATCCTCTTTGTTACTCTATTAATTCAGTTTAGTCTCACTTTACCCCTCTATTAAAACAACAGTGAAACGAACATCAAAAGAGTACATGGCAGGGAGAAAGTACAGTATAAAAAAACTAAATAATGCAGTAAAAGTGCTCAAATAAGGAGTGTTTTTGTTTTTTTTCTCTTTTTTTCATCATATGAGGCAGACCTTTTTTTTCTGTTGTTTTGAACTGTGTCCTCTAGGATCTTGGTTTTTTTTTGGGAAAAGAGGGGGATGTGGGAAACGTGATAAAGCGGCGAAGGAGGAGTTTAAATATGGAGGCTGACGGATGGCCCGGTCAGTTGCTGTGAAGGGTTCGGACCGGTTTCCTGACCCTCCCCCCCTCCAAGCTCCTGTCGGCCGTCCTTCCTCCAAACCTCCGCTTCCTCCCCCGGCAGCCGAGGGCGGGGCTCTAACCCAGGCTGGTGATGTTAGCCCTGCCACCAGGAGGCGCCACGATGCGCTGGGTGTTCCGGCGGGGGATGTTGTCGTCGACCTGCGCGCCTGCAGGATGAAAAAGAAAAGTCGTCTTTACAAGGTTCTTTATGCTATAGCTACACGATACATCCAGAAAATGTCCAGTATGAACCCGGGATATTACAGGAAAACAAATACTAATGATTTGCATTTGAAATAATAATTTTTTTCCATCAAACTTGAGCTTTTGTCAAAGGAAGGTCAGTTTTCTCACTTCTCTAACCAGCTAAATTGTTTTCAGCTGTGGTTTTCTAATCATACATTAACCTTCTGATGCAATGAGCAAACACATTGTACCATTAGAACACTGGAGTGATAGTTGCTGGAAATGGGCCTCTATACACCGATGTAGATATTGATGCACCAAAAACCAGACATTTGCAGCTCGAATAGTCAAGTACCACATTAGCAATGTATGGAGTGGATTTATGATTAGTTTAAAGTTATCTTCATTGAAAAAATTTCATTTCACAGAAATGTGCAGTCATTTAGCACTTTCTGGGGGGTCAAGAGATAAAATATTTGCCGTTTTGATGTGTAAATTGTTTGTAAAGCAGGAGATAACTAAACTAAATATGTTTCAGTACAAAAATTAAAACTTATCAGGGGAAAATATCTTGAACTCAATCCAATTAGATTTTGTTTATTATTTTATATTAAAGTTTCTTCCAAAATATGTATTAAAAAGTCAGAATTACGAGATACAAAGTCCAAAATAGGAAAATAAAAACACATTAAGATAAAAAGTCAAACAATTAAACCTTATTTTAAGAAAACAACAATAAATTGACATTAAACATGAAATAAGCAAAATTATCTGCCATTGTAATATGATATTTCAAAATAATCCTAGTCTATATTGTACCAAAACAGGATATTAAGGTTAATTAATTGTACACATATTTATAATGTATTTCTTTGCATGAAAAGGAAAAGTTCGTAGGTGTTTGTTATTTACACGTTTATTTTTACTGGTCCAGCCCACATGAGATAAAAATGCATCATATATGGCCTATAAACTGAATTAAGTTTGACTCCTCTGTTCTGAATGCATACTGGAGGTTGCAGAGGAATTAAAAGGCCTCGCTGAGTAAAATTCTCCTAAAACTTAACCATCTGTTCGACGTCTCATTAGAATCCAGAAATAAAACAAAAGAAGCCAAAAACAGTGTCTGTGGAAGAATGTGTCCACTGACCGGATAGGCTGAAGCCAGACTGGTGCAGGTTACGGACGGGCTGGTTCGGCAGCTGCTTGGCAGGTGAGGTCTTTGCGGAGGAGGCGGGGGTCATGGTTTTAGGGGTGACCGACACCTCACAGACCGGACCGTCGTACAGACCCCTGGGAACGCCCCTCAGCTCGGCCAGCTGCATGATGGGAAACACACAGTGAAGCTCCAACAAAAACAACTAACTAAACAGATATAAATAAAAAAGGAATAGATAGAAATAGAGGTTTAAAAAAAAAAAAAGCTTGAAGAAAACGTCCCTTTTTCCCTTTAACAGTCACAACTCCCATTTTAGCCTATGACTATGTCTTTGACTGTCGTTGTATACTTAACCCATTTAAGCAGATTTTTTTGACATATAATTATATCAGTTGAGTCACTAACTATAGCATGTTATGTACCAATTTATTCCATTTTGTAATATTTTCTTTGCAGAAAATAGCATTTTAACGGCTATTATAGTTGCACAAATCTGCCCATAAACAAAAACCTATTTATCCCATTTACAAAATTCATTTTCTGGGGTATTATTCTAGAGACTTGAATGATTAAATAGATATATACATGTTGTCCACTATCATATCATTAGAAAAAAAAGCTGGATTAGTAACATTTAGATTTTTTATTTTAAGGATAAAGTGACAGTCAGCTGTATACCCTGCTGCGAGCTTTTATCCTCTTGTAGACGTAGTCAGGGAAAGGTTTGCGAGCCACGTAACGCCCCGAGCCCTCGGTGGCGTGGAGGGTCCCTTCCTCCAGCACGATCTTGCCCTGGCTGATCACCACCAGGGGTCCGCCACGCACCTCCGTGCCTTCAAAGATGTTGTACTCCACGGTCTGTAGGGGCCGGAAATGTCAGATTCATCAAAGGTGAATAGAGAATTAATCAAACCTTGATGAAAACCTCACAAAAGCTTTTTTTCTGTAGCACAAGTAGGATCTTTGATTGAATCCCAGCGCTCATCTCAACCTCTGATCTCACTTGTGTTTGGTGCATTATGAGTGGCCACAGCCCAGAAATGATGTCATTCATTAAATAAGACGTTTGCTATGTTTGGGAGTCCTCCAAAACATTGTTATTTTAAATAAAAAACAGTAGCGATAGGGATGTCAAAGGTTAGTTTGGGGGTAATATTTTTCAACTATATCAGCTCTTAGATAAAGGATTTTGCAACTCTATCCCATGACATAGTAGATAAAACATGTGTTGTCTGCACAGATAGAAATTAGCCTGTACCTTTATACTGTGTGTGTGTGTTATTTATAGGTTGTGTGACAAAGATTTGAAACAGGTTAACGTTCTTGTCTGGCAGCCGCCAGCTGTGTTTCTGTGAGGTTTTATTGCAGCTGCTTGTACATCCCGGCATAAATGTCGATATATTAAATCATCGCAAAAATACCTGCGAACGCAGAGATACAGTGATTCATCCTCATCTGGCCGACTTTCCCTATCATAAAGATGAGGTCACCTCTCCGCAGCACACGCCACAACTGGGAATGTTGCTGCTTTCGTTCACAGATTTATGGAAATCCTGCTTGGTCTTTATCTGAAAAATTGCCTGTTTTTTTGGACTCCAGATTGAGTTCCCACACGTATGATGCGACCATGTAAAACTGCCAAATCATTGATGGAATGAAATAAAATCATTAAATGAGGTTAACACACACAGATAAAAGCGTGATGTGGCAGAGAGAAGAAGAAGAAGAAGAAGAAGAAGAAGAAGAAGAAGAAGAAGAAGAAGAAGAAGAAGAAGAAGAAGAAGAAGAAGAAGAAGAAGAAGAAGAAGAAGAAGAAGAAGAAGAAGAAGAAGAAGAAGAAGAAGAAGAAGAAGAAGAAGAAGAAGAAGAAGAAGAAGAAGAAGAAGAAGAAGAAGAAGAAGAAGAAGAAGAAGAAGAAGAAGAAGAAGAAGAAGAAGAAGAAGAAGAAGAAGAAGAAGAAGAAGAAGAAGAAGAAGAAGAAGAAGAAGAATTGTTTGAGTGTGTGTATGTGTGTGTGTGTGTATAAGGTTGCTGTGTGACCAATTTGGCCCTATGACTGCTCACTCCTAAAAGCTACTGAAGCTTAAGGCTGAGGTCATGGCAATCTGGTGGACTCTGAGAGCCTGAAATGAGATCACCAGTAGGCTGGGCTATCTTATGACACACACACACACACACACACACACACACACACTCCAAATGAGCAACTTCTCCCATGAACATGGGTCTGTCGCTTTCTGACCGAGTGGAATAAAAAGAAACCAAAGTACATGGTGGGTTTATCCCCAAAAACCTACACGGCAATCGTTTCTATGTCTCTAACACACACACACACACACACACACACACACACACACACACACACACACACACACACACACACACACACACACACACACACACACACACAGATCTGCCTGCTAACAATCAGAAACGATGTGTTCCAGTTCTCTGGCAAATTTTAAGGATGACATCACTCCCCTGACGCTGTGTGAGGCCCACACCCTGTTCAGCAGTCAGACAGCCATGAAAACAGTCATCTCACCGAACAGAGAAGTGGACTAATAAACTGCTGCTCTGGCTGTCGTCAGCTACATAAACTCAATTATTATTAATTACATCGATCAAATTTTAGAATCTCTGGTGTTTTTTTTTTTTTTAATAGTTTGTTCAAACTAATCGAGCCACGGTCTGTATTTCCATTTCAAGACAAAGAGGCCTCGCTCTTATCGAAGCCGATGTCAATGTATTTGGAGGTAGGAGTCAGGAGTGAGGATCATACCGAGTTGTGCGTCTTGGCGGAGATGATCTTCGTGACGTCCGGGTCCCACAGCACCAGGTCGGCGTCTGAGCCCACGGCGATGCGACCCTTGCGGGGGTACAGGTTGAAGATCTTGGCGGCGTTGGTGCTGGTCACCGACACAAACTGGTTTTCGTCCATTTTACCCGTCACCTGAAATGAATCAGAGAGTTAGAGCAGTACAGGGCAGCGTCTTTCTTTCATTAAGTCCTGCTGGTTTTGATGCTCTGTGTCATTTAGTTTCTTAAGTGTTTATTCAGTCTTTTCTTTGTTTTTAGTTTGAGGGAGGGTTTTTTAGGACAGATAGTGTAGACATTACAGAGTATTAAGGTCGCACTAAGAGAGATAAATAAAGATTAAGTTATGAGATTCTTAGAGTCATAAGATTACAAGATTTTCTCTTCTACAAAAGAAGCAATTCTGTGTGGTTCTTTCTTTGGAATGGACCATTTACATAATCCTTTCAAAGTCCTGATACGCCATAATAATATGGTGCTGATGGGAAGTGATGTGACTTTATTCTTATACTAGTAAAACCTTGTTCTTATAATATTACATCTTTACTCCTGTACTATTATGACTTTATTCTTTAAATTAAAAATATAGACCTAATAATCGTACATTACATGTGCAAACACTCATTGTTAAACATAGAGGCAGGATAAGGTCATGTTCCTTTAAAAGATATATAGATAGAATAGAACAAACAGCAAACAAAGGGGGATTTTTTTTAAATAATATATTTCATTAGGGAAATAGAAAAAGACAAAACAAAAAATAGCATCTGCAACAACTCTGATCCTAAGCTCTGTGATTGTCATTCAGCATGAATAGCATCTCATACCAAGCACATGACGTATATGAGTTATTTCACTTCTGCTGCGATGCAAGGTTGAGAAACCGTTTTTTCCAGATTTTCAGGAAGACATTTTCCTTATTGGCAAGTTAATTTAAATCATGTTGTACTTGTTTTACCTTTTAACAGCTGGCTGGGGACAACACATGTCAGCCCACTTTGCACCCAGCAATGTAACAAGAGTCAATTTATTTATACTGTGAGACAAACTCTAACATCAGAATGTTAACAGACTGATGTCTTGAAGAGAGATGAAAAGTGATGGGATCACCAAATCATTAGAAGTAATCCTCTAGGGTCGTGGATATCTGTAGGAAATTACATAACAATATATCCAGTAAAAATGCTTCTAAAGGCCTGATTTCCAACAGATGCTGGTTATTTCATCCAGATTTTCACCCTTAGTTCACTTTTATGCATCAGTCATCATTCTACAAATTAAGTATAATCATCTCCGTACCACACACTTGTCCCAGATGATGGACATCCTCTCCTCGGTGCCGTTGACGCCTTCAGGAATCAAGCTGAAGTCGTCTTTGCCCACAGCGCGTTGGGAGGTGTTGAAGGGACAGTGTGCGCTTCCTGTCACCTGCAGGTCACCACTGCAACCGAGGTCGAGGAGCAGAAATGGGAAAGGAAGGGCAGTTTGCTGTTAGACAAAGTTCTGGTACTTTCCCCGCATCCTTGAATATTTGGACCATCCTCTTACCAGGACAGCAGGGAGTTGAGATAGTCTGGTGTGGTCGGGTCGGGGCTCAGCGGAGGAGAGGTGACGAAGGCGGCTGCCTTGGCCCAGTTCTTGCTCCAATAGTGTGAGCCGTCTGTTCCCAAGCTCGCAGTGATTGGCTCTCCATAGACCACGGTGCCTGAAAGTCCAGTCCCATTATAACAGCAGATACTACAATACAATACAATACAACATGGATATTTTAAGTACTAGGGCTCTTGTATAGTGAAATGTAAGGATGCACAGAATAATCGGTAAGCTAATATATTTGGTGTTCCAAATTATCCAAAGGGGGGTCATCTGCAAAGAACTTTAGCAGTATTGCTTTCATTTGTAAAGGCTAAAGACCCTGAACAGCTAAGTATGAGAGAGAGAGAGAGAGAGAGAGAGAGAGAGAGAGAGAGACAGCTGCAGCAGCTAAAAGTAAAGCTGAGTAACGTCTTTGAAAAGTCGAAAAACTATACGAAGGAAAGTGCCAAAGAAAACGGACTCACAAAGAAGGTGATGAAGAACAATGCTTTATAGTTAAGATGGCCACCTAATAAATAAACCTCCCCCCCCACTTGGCCTCTGCATCCCAGCATCCATAGTAGTTTCACAGGTCTCAAAAACCATGCACTAGATTATTCCTCATGCTAACGCAGGCTACGCTGAGCTGTAGCCAACACCAGAAGTGTGGCCATTTTTTCTTCTTTCAGAGGAGAACCACTCTCTACATGCTAGCTGCAGCATCTTACTCCAAGAATCCAAGACGCCAAACAAGTTTTCTGCAGAAAACACTTGCCATCGGATGATCAACATCCAGGTCAAGGTTTAACGTTGTGGATACATTGACCCTCAGAAATATTCAGACACTTTTACCTCCAGTTTGATGCTGAGTCACATTAATCTGATCAGTATGAACCATTGTCATTTTATACATTGATAACACTAATTAAGTCAAGATGAAGAAGTTTCATCCTTTTAACTATTTTTCCTAGATCTTCAAACTTTAAAACGGGTGAATTCAACCCATAACATAACAGGAGGGTTCATTTAGCCCATGACCAGATGAATATTCAGCCTCAGAGTCTCACCTTTCTTCCTGGCTTGAGCGATCACATCAGCAGCACTTTTACTCATCACCTTAGTGATGTAGAGGGGGCAGTTGGTCTGATTCGCCACAGTCACAGAGCGGTTCACGGCCTCAGCCTCCACCTGGAAAAAAAGCCCAAAAAAACAGAATATCTCTATGAGTAATGAATGTGGGACCAGGCTAAATAGAGGAATGAAATGACATTACTGACCACCACATGTCCATCACTTCACTTTCCCCTTTTACCAATGTCATCTCACCGCAATATCGTGGGCGTTTTGCGTGACAAACGAAGGGTTTCTCTGAATTTATGCTGCAGTAGTTTGTCATTTTGGGGAATTCAGGGTTTGTTTTTCCTCGCTGAGGATTAGACAAGTTGATTGATACCAGCAAGAAAGCGAAGAAGATTATTTCCCGAAATGTCAACACGGAATTGCCCTACTGGGATGAATAAATACGTCTGAATCTGAATGTGAAATCAAACCATTACTTTGAAAATGTGTGTTGACGGTTTCATTTGCTTAATGTCTGTTTTGCATCCATAGAAACAAACATATGGTAAGATACTAAGAGATCATTATTTCTCACTGACAAACACCGACATGATGTTCCAAGCAGAGGGAACACTTAATTCCTTTTTTCTGTAATTTCATTTGGATCATATTTGCTTTTCTTTCCTTTTGGCATTTTGGTTGTTCTTTTTCTGTTTTTTCCCCAAGGTCTATAAGTATTCAGTGATTTTTGACAGTTTGGATTCCAGTTTCATTAATCATCTTCTGGAAGAAGAAGAACAAGACCAAGAAGAACAAGATGAACAGGAAGAACCTCATGCTTTACTTGAAGAAGCAGAATTTTTTTCTGTATTTTCCCCAAGGTCTAAAAGCATTCAGCGATTTTTACAGTTTGGATTCAAATTTTATTATCATCTTCTGGAAGAAGAAGGAGAAAAAGAACAAGATGAACAGGTAGAACTTGATTCTTTACTGAAAAAAACGAGAAGAACAAGAAGAGGAAGAGAAGAAAATTTCATTTGTTACTTGAAGAGGAAGAAGACGAAGAGGCAGGAGGAAGAAAAAGTGTCAAATGTTTTAGAACATCTTGATTTTTGAGTTTTTCTATAAATTGTGTTTAATGTGTCATGTGACAGATGATGATGGTCTGATGTGGATTATGTTGCTGTAGGATGAACTCCTGACTAACTAGGTCTAGATCATGGGGTTCTGCTCAGCTCTAGAGCTCTAGTCCTAGAAAAGACCCAGACATCAGGCTTCATCCATGCTGATATACAGACGGGGGTTAATTAACACTTTAATCACTTTATTTAAGTCCATTACTGCAGAAAAGCTGGATGTCTAAGTTGTTAACTTGATTCCTGGAAATTGATGTCTCTCTTTTTTGGGTCGTTGGTAGTTAACTGATTATTTTTCTACCATTTAAATGTCCCACATTCTTCACTTTCCTGTTGTTTATTGTGAATTTTTCATCCCTAACCAGATTTGAAGCAGCAAAGATCATCTCAGTATAGTTTTACACTTCTTTTCTCCAGCTTCTTTCTAAGCCTCTCCTCCTCCTCTTTAAATGGCTGTTGGTGGTGACTGTATAGTAGTGACATCACAACTTCACGTAAGTCATGACTGCTTGTTTTAAGGCACAGTTTCTGAATACAGGCTGTGTATGTTTCTCTGGATTGTGCCTTTTTTAAACATGGGACAGTATTAATACACTGTCTCCTGTTATATATACAGTAATATATATATATATATATATATATATATATATATATAGGGGTCTAATATATCTATATGGTATTCACTGGAATTAAACTGCTTCACTTTCAATAAAAATGTGAAAAAAAAACGTAGTGGATGAAAGTTGAATGTGAAGAGGATGTTTTATTTGCAAAGTGAGACACCACAGTTTACTGTAAATATGCTGAAACTCTGTCTTACCTCCTCAGGACGACTCAACACGTGTCCCTCAGGGCCAGTGATTCCCTGCTCCAAGATCCGACGCTGCTCCTAAACACACACACGCACACACACGCACACACACACACACACAGACACACACACACACACACACACACAGAGCATGAGGAAATGATAGCTGTTGAGTCATGTGCAGGTGCACACATCTTCCACATGACCAGCCTTGGCAGTAAAAACTAAAGCATGGCCGTGACATCTATGCATATCCATCCTCATTCATCCTGTTGGCTGTTGATGCTGTGAAAGCTTCATTTCAACGCTGCTCTGGAGAAAATGATGTGTAATAGCTTTTAAAGACTTTTTAAAGACGGCTGTCGGCATTTGAGCCCGACGTGCTGGCGGCGGCGGCGGCGGCACCTCGCCTGGGACGCTTGGAGCTTCAGGGTTTATGTTCCATTGGTGCCATGTTTAAGGGCAACATCCAGCGGAAAAAAATCATGTGTCAATTGGTCTCCAGACGTCAGCTCGTTACGGAGTGAAGTGTCGTACCTCGGCTACAATGTCTCCATTCTCAGCGTGAACCTGGGCGATGGCTCCCAGATCCCGGATCACGCTGAACACCTCGTACACCTGCAGCAAAGACCAAGGTACAGTTAGGATTTGGACACAGCGGTGCAACTCAGTCTCTGCCAATGGAAAGTCTCCATTTCCACTCTGTCTGTCCCCGGCTGCACGACTGTGGTGACTGATGAGATTTGGTGTTGAAGGGAATATATAAATGTCTTTTTTTCTTTTATTTCTGACAAGTGCATTTATCATCCACACTTGTAAGTAAGTGGGAGGTCGGCATGACTAGTAGTAGGTTCATATTTTATCCAGACAGCGCTGCTGATAGACACTTTGGCTTTTTGAAGAGAAATCGTTTGAGGTGTGTTTGAGGAAGATTGATGTCTCCTTTAGTTTTTATTCCAGAGAGAACAACACAATGACAGACGCTGACTGAAAGATTTCTTTTTATACTGAAAACCCAGCTTTGAATGCTTTGACAAAGACATCATGTCAAAATGCATGAATCTTGTTAAATAACATGGTGTTAAATAACTTGGTGTTTGTAGTTTATTCTGGGGAGTTGCTACTTTTTTCTTTTTATGTTTGTATTTAGATTTCCTCTCCTGGAAGAATCTATTTTTCCCACTATTACCACTATAAATTGGAAATATTTTTGATGAGTTCATGTAGTCCATAAAATGTTAATACATTCTAAAAACGTTTTTAGTTTAAAATTTGCCGGAAGCAAAGGTGACGCCTCAAAATTGCTTGATTTGTACCAACAATAATCAAAAAATCAAAGATATTTAACATGATGATTTAAAACTCAGGAAATCAGCAAACAGTCACATTTGAGAAGCTGCAAACGAGAGAGGATTCTGCTTTTTTCCCTTCAATACATTACAAATATGTTGCATAAATAAGATCTTCCTTCAGTATCAGTATTGACTCATAGACACTACAGTCCTGCTGTATTTACACTAATTCTAAAGTTACATCAGACCTCAGCTGAGACGTTAACTTATTTCTTCTGAAAATATATTTGGCTGTAATTAATCTTCTGACAGAAAGATAGATTTTATTATTTTAGGAACGACACAGTTAATTTGTATACTGTGTGAAAAGAAAATATAGGAAATCTGTGTATGCTGCATCTGCCCTTAGACCATTATTGGGAATGTTACTTTAAATTAGGACCCATGACAAACAAGTAATCAATAAATAGTTCCATCTATTAAAACTTTACAGGCTCCCAATGCAGAATGCTACTGACCCCAATACAGGGTTACTTTAAAACACACATACACACTAACAGAAATGAGGTTATGGGAAACAAATGTATTGTCCTGATGAAGTGGAACGAGAGAATAAAGCACCTGTGAGATATGATGAAAAAATGAGCCGGGTCGGCAGGATGAGGGTTAATGACTCAAATATTTTCGCGCTGACATAAAACACGGCCTCTGAATTTCACACAGTATGAGAGTCTCCCACATTTCTCTAATGACTTCACTGACTGAATAAAAGCGACGTGTCGAGTGAGTCATCACCTCCTGGCTGCCGGGCCGTGCAACAATAAAGAGCCATCAGAGTTTGACACGGGAGAGAAAATGATAAACTCTGGCTGCACCGGGGTGCATTCATCACACAGGTGCAAAGACCAACACGGATCCGTTTTAAAAAAAAACAAAAAAAACTCTTTCAAGCGCGACTGATTCATTTTCACCATGAGTCGAGTCAGGCAGAGACTTGAGCGGACATGCTGCTTTCATTATCCACTCAGTCTTCCCAAGAGAAACACGCTGACAATCAGTAGAAGTGATGCCTCGCCATGACAAACACTGTAACTCAGCCGGTGGGCGTGCACGAGCCAAAACTGTGGCCGATCTGTCCACTACTCACATCTAAATATATAAAAAGCTCTTTGCTAGTTTAGTGGGGTTTTTTTTTAACACAGTTTAACTCGGCTGTGGGTGATGCTGCAGGAGCTTCCAGCAAACAAATATTGCTGGGGTTTGTTTTTTCTGGCTAATCCAATGAATGCCTCTACAGTAAACTGCTTATCTCGTATCTCGCCCAGCAAAGATGACAATTTGGCTAACGGTGATTAACATGGATCACTGGAATATGGAATAATGTGCAGCCACATGTTTCGTGTTACAGTATAATTTCAGTTCAATTAGAGTTGATGTGGGAGAAGCTCCGCCTCATTGAGGCCTGTCCGCCTCATTGTTTCTTCAGAATTTGTTTTTTTTTCAAATGCTAGTGTCCACAGCCTGTTCTGTTCTATCAGAAATACACACACACACATGCCAAAGAATAGAATGAGGAGAAATAGGTAAGAAGCCTGACCTGAGCATCAGTAAGCTGGAAAATATCCTTATAAGCCAGATAGACCAGGAAAGAGTTGACACCTGAAAAACACAAAAAAATATGTAACTAAAAACACACACAATGGAAAAAGGATGTTTAAAGCAGAAAAAGAATGTTGTATTTCCTGCATATTCTGACATTTATATTCTATTCAATTATCATTTTTTTCTTAATATTATAAGTTTGCTTCTGCAGCAATTCTTGTGAAAAGTGCCAAATTTTACGATGTTCTCTTAGTATTAATCCAACCAAAGTATCTCAAATTGGCTCCACAAACCATTTTAAATGTCCTCACATGTATTTATTGATTAAAACACAGTTTGCATAATGAGTACTATCACTATCACTAGCAATTCTACTAATTAAAGGATTTAAGTACTGACAAACTCACTTTGTGCCACATCTTTTATATTGCAGGAAGTAGCACACAGCAGCCTCTAGGGGTCACTAGTGGGGCTTTTATTCTTTTTTCATATAGTATATTGCCCCCTTGGAATTCTTTAGGGAAAAGTCTTTTGTTAAACATTTAGCATGATGTGTGCACTTAAAGGCCATTTAAATCCAGCGTGCTCGTACCGTGATCCTTCACGAGCGCCTCCATCTCCTCCTGGATGCCTCTGTGCCACTCGGTGATGTCGATATGCAGCGAGTAGTCGCAGCAGGACTTGCTGTCGGCCCACTCACGCCACTGCTCAAAGGCAGAGATGAGGCTGAAGCCCGGTTCAGGTACCACATGGTCGACTGAAAGCAAACACACACACACACATGTGGTCAAACACAATAACCCAGACCCTGTTATCTTATATATGATATCATAGTATCCTGATATGCTTGGTGCTGTGTGTCTAAGTTCATTATGCGGCAGCCGAATGTTTTCCAAATGTGACTCAGTGATCTTCCATGAAAAGAAGCAGATACATGACGTCTGTATACAGACCTCCGCTCGGATCAAAAAAGGTCATCTACTCGTGGTTTCCACCAGACGAAGATGGATCACATTCAGACATAAATCAGCTCAAGATGCTCTTTTTGAATATGTTATTTTTCAGAGTTTGTGAACATATTGACCTGGGTCTACCGATGCTGACAGCTAATGAAGTGGCTCTGCTCGAAAACTCATTCAGCACTAATTTACATTAGACTACACTTGATTCTAACTGCCTGTGTGTGAGTGTGCACGCGTGCCCATGCACGTGTGTGTGCAGTGCAGCGTCAGCGTTTTTTTCCCCTAAGGTGACGACGACGACACACAGGGCGAGTTGGTGTTTTGCTGTGAAGGAGAGGAGAGTGCTGAGTCAGCAGAGGGAGGGCTTTCATTTAGCTCTGTTATCTTTTAATGTTAAGTTGCAGTGTTATCTTTACAGCCTAGTATAAGGCTTGGACCGCACACACAATGAATTCACTCATGCTCACATAGTAAACGTACGTGTATAAAGCAGACGCCCTGAGAAAAGAGTGAAAACGGATCCAACAGCTCAGGCTGTGAGGAGACTGATGAAGTTTTGGGGTCATGGGTTCAATCCTCTCAGTTTTGAAGTCCAACATCAAGAAAAAATCTCTTGAAAATATCAGAATCGTGTTGGGAAAAAAATAAGAGGCAGATTCATTCATTCGTGGCACTGGGTTTTCATTCTGTTGTGCAGCACCACACAATGGTCTACGTGTTGGAAACCCTGCACCAGTTCCCCAAGATACGAACGTCTGACTTGCGAACTTTCACGAATGCAAACAAACTGCGGACTGACATCCATAAATGTTCATAAAATGCTATATTGTGCTCACAAGTTCATATTTGGAACCGCTCCATCCGTGCATCCTCTGCATCCGTGCATCATCTCGCCCAGTTTATTTTATGCACGTGTCTCTTTGATCATCTCAATGCATCAGGTTTCGTACCCGCTTGGGTACTTTACAGCTTCAGTAATGTAATGTATCCTAACCCTAATCATAGATTGAAATTTAATATACAGTTAACAATTCAGCCTCTCGGAACCTATTGTGTTCACAAGTGGGGCACTGTGTGTTTAAGAACCAACACTCAACACAGAGCTAAAACTCAAGAATATCTTGTAATGTGAGAAAGGGAACACAGAAAATACAGTGACAACTCCATAGCAGAGAAAGTAAATTCTCCTCCTGGCTCAGATTGTCCAGCAGTCGGCACCTCATGGCTCGGAGTCCTCCAAGCAGATGGACGGGTTTATGTTTTGGCTTTGTCGTGAGCAGACATGGCATCCTTTGCTGTGCTCATTAAGATATTTTCCAATAAAACCCAATCAGTGAGTGAAAAGTCAGTGCAGGGAAAGATGCACTACAAACACCGCTGTCAGCTTCGATTCACTAATAGAAACGACTGGAAGGAAACTGATACATTAACTCACAGAGGATCAATAAATCAAAACCACGGGGCCTTCAGGGCGATTGACTTACTGATCATCGTGGTGCCTCCTGCCAGCGCCGCCTTGGTGCCCTGGTAGAAATCATCAGCAGATGTCATGCCTCGATCAGGCATCTGGAAGCGCGTGTGCACGTCGATGCCGCCCGGCATTAACATGCGACCGTGGGCGTCGATGGTTTTTACCCCGCCGGGCACGATGAGGTTTTCCCCAATTTGTCTGAGGGAGACAAATGCAGAATATTTAAAGACAAAAAGAAGGAGTCAAGGGAATAGTGAAGATTTGTTTTAAGGATCAGTGAACTCTTGCTCTTCACTAACTCCACCAAGGAGGTTATATTTTCACCAGCATTTGTTGGTCTGTTTTATTCAAGATAAGTTTTAGGTGGATTTTTGTCAAATTTTCAGTGAATGTTGGCGATGGTACCATGAACAGATGATTAAGTTTTGCTAATGATCCAGAAGAAATCCTGGTTTCTGGATCACTTTGAATAATTTGTTGTTTGGTAACATTGCTCTCAGGGTGCTTTTCTAGTTTTAAGTTCATTTTCCCCTGAAGGAGGGTCAGTGTTCTGCACTTTTGACTTTTCATAGTCTGGTTTCAGATGGAAGTGTTGCCTAAATGTCCAATTTAAATGCTGCTGCCGTGCTGATTCTCAGTTGTTATGACGATTGGGAGAACAATCAAGGCAATCGTGGGTTTGTATGCAGCCATAAAAATGTCTGAAGTCAACATGCACATATTACAATCCCCAGATGGGACACAGCAAGTTTTACTTCCAGCTTTATTTTGAAATCTTTGGTAAATCATGCATCATATCGTGAGGCCCCTGCAGACAACAGCATTGTATTATAACTTTGTAAACATTATAAAGAAAAACGACCTCATTCAACTTTGAAGAGAAAACAGTAAACTCACTTAATGACTCCATCCTCCATATAGATGTCAGCACAGAAGGACTGGTCATCATTCACAATCTTTGCTCCTTTGATCAGGAGACGGTCGCTCTGGAAGACAATAAAGATGATTGAGTTTAAGTTTCACTACTTGTGAAATATAAATCTCATTGGGTAAAACTGTGGGAACCAGACACTGCAGATCTGGTCGGAGATTTTATCGACGCCCATTAAAAACACAAGGTTACAAGGGCGGGTATCCGATTTGGCTCGATGGGATGTGGGATTAAATGCGTTTGATGACAGACATTTGGAGAAATGTCATGTAAAAGAGCGGATTGGCACTGGCAGCTAAACATAAATACACCAAACCTGCCGAAGCAGCCTCTGCTCGGCCTTTTTAGGATTCATTCTGATAAGGAGTGCATGGCTGTGCAGTGTCTTTCAGCTGATACTGGCTTTCCTTCTCTGCACACACAAACAAACACCCACTAAACACACAGTACACACTCTTAATTCTATAATACGACCAGACAGGGAGACACAGAGAGCTGTGATGTTTGGATCGGCACCACGTTTCTGTGCGGATGTTTTAACAGTGACGCTGTTTATAATGTTCAAAGAGGGAATTAGAGAAAGGCTGATTAATAAGATGCAGAGCAACAGGACAGAGAAGCAGCAAAGGCGAGACAAATAAGAACAAAGAAAGGAGAACAGGAGGGGTTGCAATATAAATAATGTAGGAGTGCATCAATGCATTTCTAAAAAAATGGATGGATGATAGGTATTTTTAATCAAGAAAAACTAACGATTTAATTGCAAAAGATGAATTCATATCCTTTTTTGTACTAACTTCATGAAAAACTACTGTGCATGCACATTTGAGGACAGATAGGTGCAAAATCAATCTCAAGTCTTAATATAAAATGGTTGAGAAATATCTTTTTTTAAATCTGGACGATGACAAGAAAACTAAACGATCTGCTGTTTTTAATCTGTTTCAAATGTTGGTCTGTTTTTGTTTCTCCTGTATTTTAGTACGAGCACAGCGTGAATAATTATAATTGTTTATTGGTTGGTATTTGTAGCAGTTTAATAGCTCAGTTCTGCAGAACTACACAACTAAATGTGAACACCCATGAACTCTATTTACTCTGCATGGACTATTTTGTCTGTTTAGAGATGTCAAACATGTGGCCCTGGGGCTGGAACCGGCCTGTTAAAGGGTCCAATCCGGTCTCACTGGATGACAAAAAAACGTACCGGTTCCTGTTTCTACACAGAAATGTGAAGCCTGCTGCTTAAAAAAGTAGTTTATATTACTGTAGATTAGATTTTATTGATTCTACAATGGTGAAATTTGCATGTTACCACAGCTCAAGAACAGTGACAGAAAAAAATAGACTAAAAACAATAAATAAATCTTGTAAATCTATACACATATATTGAATAAATATTGTTCGGTGAGGGAATGCTTTGAATTTAAATGCAACAGCACACATAATATTGTTAAAATTTGCACTTTTTTCTAGGTCTTCGCTCCTGTTGTATAAATTAAAGGTTAATTAATCAGGTATATTTTCTTTACATCAAAAGGAGTGGAGAAGTTTGCAGGTGTTGTTATTTATAGGTTTATTTTTTACTGGTCTGCATCACTTGAGATCAATTTGTGCTGAAAGTTCACTTTGACACCTCTATGCTGCTAATCATTATAGATGCACAACAGTAGAATATAACATACGTGATCTCTCCAGCCAGGATCTTCCCTGGGGAAGATCAGTCTAATTAACATGATCTCTAGAACAACCTCAGCATGTTCCACAGCAGAAACAGAACGTCCTCCTCATGTAACAGACAGGAGAGAGGACCAATCACACCACGGAGCATGTCATCAATCATCCACGCCTGCCACCGTGCCACTTGTCTCTGTAGAGGAGACAGGAGGGTGGTGGTTTGGGGGGGGGGTCTGCCACCTCCACCACCTCCCACCCTGAGGCCCTCACCCCCTCCTTCGAGTCACCCAGGGCGACTCCGGCCCCCCCCCCCACCCCCCTGTCCAAAAAGGGAGTGGCAGCTCCCGGTCACAAGGACTCCAGCATCTAACAAAGGCCGCTCTGTTGGAGCCGCCGCTGCTGCTAGCTGCCGCTCGGCCAGCGGCTCTGGCCCCGAAACACAACTGCTGCTCTGCGAAAAGGCAGCCCGACCCCGCCCTGCTGCACTCATATTGTAATAATCAGAGTTTTCTGCCACGGATGCAGAACAAACACAACTTTACACAGGACCGGGAGCAGGTGGTATTTGCCAAACTATGATGCAACATCTGAAATATCCATTAGGCGTTACCCTTATTTTATTTACAAAGAAAATCAAAAAGTTTATCAGGTTCCAGCTTCTCAGAGATGCTGTTGTTCTCTC
The DNA here is from genome assembly GCA_030544235.1 of Lepturacanthus savala. Taxonomy (NCBI): domain Eukaryota; kingdom Metazoa; phylum Chordata; class Actinopteri; order Scombriformes; family Trichiuridae; genus Lepturacanthus; species Lepturacanthus savala. Next base: position 4,944,862 of record CM060484.1, on the reverse strand, counting down.
TTTTATATGGTTGTAAATATCTTCTTCTTACAGACAACAAAAGATAGGAAGACTTCACTATGAGCTGATAAAAGGATAAAACACGAAAGAAGTGAGTTGCAGAAGTAATTCTTAATTCTTTGAAACTAGAACTACTGATTTGTCAGACAATATATATAGAAATGTCATATCTATCCAAAACCTATAAATACTTATTTGTTTTTACACAAGGACAATGTACTTTAGATTTATTTTAGATACAGTTTGAACACGAGGGTGTGAAAGGTATACTTCCTCTATTGGGGGACATTCCCCATGACTTTTAATCCCTAATGGGTCAAAGTCAAAACCACTGGATCCAACATTTCCCATAATGCAGATAGGCAGCATATACACTATGATTCAAAGGTTTGGGGTCACCCAGACAATTTTGTGTTTTCCATGAAAAGACAAATTTTATATAACATCATGAGTTGTAAATGAATAGAAAATATAGTCAAGACACCCTAAACTATTAAACGGTGGTGTTTAATAAATAGTCTCATTCTCAGACTTAGTTTGAGATAATAATTGTATCCCATCTGTACAGAAACCAGACTAATACAAACACAACATGCAGGATGACATATATCCTCCTTACGTCTTAAAGTTCTTAGAGTTCAGAGGCTTGAAGCCACACAATCACACACACAGCCAGAGTCTAACCGTGCAGACACACTCGAGGAATTCTGCTGACTCCAGCAGGTCTGGAAAAGGCTTTGCAGTTGTCATCTGAAAGGTGTGGTGACGCTCTGACAGCGATGACTGACCTAATGCAAATAGATGGTGCGGTAATCCACAATGTATGTGGACTGCTCTGGTGGAGCTGGTCTGGCCCCGCTCCAGCCCACAGCTGGTCCGCTGTCATCCCAACAACTGCTTTGAAATATGAAGTAACGTCACGTGACTCCTTATGACCATTATTATCGCATTAGTTACTGGAGTTCGCCAAAAGAGGCTACGGTTGTCGGGATATTTACACACAGATCTGAAATTATCTTTTTTTAGCTGATCTCTAAAGAGGAGAGATTTGTGAGTTTATTAGTGGAGCAGAGGTAGATTCTGTCAAATTCCAAGTTTTATGGCCTTTTAGAGGTTCATGTTTTTTTTTTCTTTTTAGCTGCAGCTGCAGAAAACCAAAAAAATAAAAGGAAATTAGGAGAACAATTTAGTCGCAAAGAATCCAGACATGTATAACGATGTAATTGTTCTGGAGCTCGCGGGGGTTACAGAGTGTGTCTGATTGCGCTGGATCTGTGCCAAACATGACAGTGACCTTTTCTTCATGGGAACCACTTACACTCACAAACAGGATGTGGATGCAGCACAATGGGTTCACTGTTACTAAACTGCGGCGTTCTGGCTCCGGCCTGTGCAGACGCCGTACCAGCCACATGCCAGTTTTGTCCGGCATAAAGTTATCGTTCGCCGACCTTTAACCTGCCACCTTGACCTCCTTCCACAAACCATTTTCTTTTCTGAAGCCGCTCGGAGGACACGGAGTCACTGCGGCGAAGGAGTCGGTGGCGTGCAGGACCGTGGGGGGAGGGCGGGTAAAAACAGCGAGTGGAAATAGAGATGAATGCATCTGCTTTGAACAATAAACAAGTGAAAACAGCTCTCTGATGCAAGCAGGGCTATCAAATTTGTGGTTAGCGTGACTTCAGAAAGCAAAAACACAAAAAAAACGTCACTTTCAACTCAGCAGGAGAGCGGCTAATAGTGAAAAGTGTGAATGAATCAAATTACGTACTGCAACAAAAAGATGCTGAAATTCACATTATACACATCTGACTGTTTGTTAACATAAAAATACTTGTTGCAGCAGCTTTAAACAAACTTATTTAGTTTATCTATTGCTGATAGCTTCAAAATAGTATCGATTATGTTATTGTTACTCTTTTAAAGCCAGACATTCATTATTAAAAACATGTTCTGTTCAGCAGCAGCGCAGGTGAAATCTAAAACACTCAGCAGGAGAAAAGATGTGCCTGTTGCCTGAAAGGGCTGAGTTACATGAAATCAGGACAAAAAAAAAGAAATCAGCTCAGGCGCTGCGAAAACCCTCTGCTAGTGTTACCCGGCAACGCCGTGTGTTGTTGTCCAAATGGAAAATATCCTGGAAACATTTGTGAAGTCAGGTGCAGAATGCTGCCAGGTCAGACATTCAGCACCATGATTTATGTCTGTCCTGGATTATTCAGAAAAAAAAAAAAAAACGCCTGCAACCAAAAAATCGTCTCCATGCACGTTCAGACATGTGCTGTTAAAACTCATGTTGACTGTTGTTACGTTGAAAATATTACGTTTGCCCTTTTTACAAAAACTGGCGAAACGTTCATGCCTCCCCAGAGGAAGTGAAACTTCAACGTTTGCAAAAACACACAAACTTCTTTGTTAATTAAACAGATGAACACGTTTTAACACTTTTCACTGGTTTTATTTATAGATGAACATATTTGTGGTTTTAAGAAAGCAAAACTCTTCTCAATATAGTTTCCCATCATCTCTCTGAAGCTCTAGAAAGAACAGGTTATTATGCAGCTGTCTTAATAATCTCCTCTGATTGGGACAGGATTAATAGAACAACTTGACCTTGTTTTATCTTTGAAAAAATACCCCTTAATCCCCGTCAAACTTCTCTTTTGACTGAATAATTACTTCTTTCTCTATGAAAAAGAGTTTCTTAATTGTTGAAAAATTATGCCCCCCCCCCTCCCATTCCTCAAAGTGGTTTGGTCCAGATGCTGTTTTCCAATGGGCCTAATGGCTAGTAGCTAGCTACATGGAGGAAACCAATCAAACTAACATGTAGAAGCCAGTAAGTCATTTATCACATCGCTTGTTCAACATTAGTCCAAAATCAGCCTCTTTTTTAACAGTATGCCGGTTAAGATCAGACCTAATGATCGTTAACGAGCTCTAACGATGTAAGTTACCATAGCAACAGCGACTAGGGGGAGGGAGAAGGGAGCAGTTTATCTAGGAGAGTAGAGAGAGGGGGGCGTGAGTTTTCATATCTTTCCTCATTGATTCATGATCTCATTTGCCTTATGTATGAATAAAAATAAATATGGAGCACTGCTATAACTACTATTATTACTTTTAATACCATTGTTTAAAACATTAGAACATGCTGAGGGCTTAAACCTGTAAGACAAGTTGCAAAGGAGAGATAAAGAAGAAGATTAGACCAGATTATAGCGGTAGCATAGTGTTTTTATTGATTATATATTTAGTATTAGTATTTAATATGTATTTTTTTCACCACCAGAAACTATCGACTCTGCACTTATGTGACTGATAATATTACTGCGATAAAATCACCATAAACTCACTAGCGAACTGAAAAAACTCCACAAACTCTGCAGCATCTTTACTCGACAATCGTCTGCTTTGTCCAGGTGCTGATCAACGAAAAGCTTCACAGACATTAGACGAGCCCTCGTATTCTCTCTGGTGTCTGGCTTTATGAATCAAGGGGAAAATATGGGATTATATTAGCGTGAAAAGGCTGAGCTGGTGGGTGTGTGATAGGGTGAACTGACAGGCTGAGCCCTGGGCTGCTGTGTGCACTGTGAGATAACAGCATGACCTTAACAGGAACCACACACACACACACACACACACACACACACACACACACACACGCTGAGATGCCACTGCTGTACGACAGGTAAACAGGGAGACTAATGATCGCTCATCCACTGAGGATTGTAGCCACACGGAGGGTAATCCAGGCCGGTCTTATTATAGCCGGGGCTATTTTTACTCTCACTTAACACGGACAGTTGCTTCACTAAAATGACATTTTTACTGTGTTTCCATCAATATTTTTCCCCCTTTCACTGCGCTGCGAGGCAAACTGCTCTCGTGTGAGGCAAAATCAACTTTGGCTTGAATCTAATGTTAAAACCATCAGCCAATAAATCAGGGGAAACTCTCCGAGATGCCTGGATAAAAAAATGACTTAAAGGTCTCATTTGAATTTGCTTTTTATTCAGTTCTGAGGAAAGTCGAGGTGTTCTATAAATAGTCAAGCATGTTTTAAACCACTTAATGCACAGAGAAAACATTAAAACAAGCCGTCTAGACGTTACAACCATTTAAATCAGCCAATCAGAGGAGAGGCTTATTATTCTTAATGAGACAGACACAAAAAAATGACGCGTTCTTTCTAGAGATTCAGAAAAAAGCTAGAGAGAGGAGATGTAAAATGAGACTTAGAGGATTTTTGGTATTTAAAACCATAAATATGTCATGTTAGGGACGTCACAACTTCAAATAAAACCTAGGAAAAGTGTATGATATGGGAACTTTAATCGTTTTAAGTCCATATTGAACCAAATCACCAAATTTGTTATCACTTCTCAATTATGAGGATTGTCTTATTTTTCTCTTTTGTGTCATCTGTGGCTGCAACGTACATTTCAATTAATCGCTCAAACATTTTCTGGATTAAACAAGTAGTTGTTTCATCTTTTAAATGTCAGATAAACTATGTTGTCACCAACTGATTTAAATTGAATTTTGTCAAAGGAAAAGTCCAAGGGAAAAAGAAAACAGCAAATCTACATATTTGTGAAGCCAAAGCAAATAGATGTTTGGCCTTTTTATTTGATAAATAGCTTGAATGACCTATCAATTATTCACATTATTGATTGTTAATTGATTGCTTGTCTAGTTGCTGGACTCTGGAGTCTTTTATTTTGTTGTTTTCTGACATTTTAAAGACTAAAGCGATGAATTAATCATCATTCGGGCCCCGTTTCTGATTTTGTTTGCTTCTGTCATTGCAGCTTTTAAACTCTGCTCCGGCCGCATGAATCTGAAATCGCGAGCAGTCGCGAGTCAAAGAGAAGCTCCGATCCCAGGTGGCGAACTCGCAGAGGCTCATTCATATTTGATGAGAGCTGCTTTAAGTACTTCCCTGCCTGTGCAGCTGATCCGAATCCATCTGTCCAACACAGACATCAGAAAAGTGGGCTAATTATTTCAAAATCACCATCGTATGCCAGTCTAAACTCTGATTTGATTGATTTTCAGTTACAGCGACTCTCACTATCTTCCTGAATAGGCCTTTTTTTAAAGAGATAAGATGTGTGCTGCCCTCAGATGGTTAAGGAGGCTGATCCACGACCGCAGAGCAGAAGGTTGGATGCCCCACAGCGTGGAGTTTTAGTGCCGGAGGCCGGAGGAGCGGGCAGCGGTCAGATCAGAGGGAGCACACAGAGTTCCTTTGTCACTGCTGCAGCTTTTCCTGTTTAGCTTTTATTCAATTTGACCGCGCTCATTTCCTCTCCAGCCTCTGTTTATTAATACGCTCATCCATTACCTGCCATTCACACTGACCCCGGTTCAGTCCAAGAACGGTTACAGGAGCGAGTTTTTGTTACCTGGAATGCACGGGACTATTGAGATATATATTAAGACTACTGGATTCTACGGTATTATTAATACAGGGTAACAAAATGTGGTTTAGCATCTAATCACAAGTGCAGGGAGCAGCAAAGTGCTCGCTATACAGTTATGGAAAACAAATAAGAGACCACTGCATATTTTTTTGTATGTATTCCTGCCATTCCATTCCAGTGTCTGTTGAATTCCATCACATGTACACCTCATTCTGCTTAAAGAGGAACCAGGAGTGGAATAAAGTCACCAAGAACAATGGTAAAGACTGTGGAGAGCATGAAAGCTGAGATTAAAAATAAGGGTTATTGCACCAAATATTGATTTCTGAACTCTACTTAAGTGTAAACATTAGTATTATGTTGTTTTATCTTGTTTCTTTGCATTTTTGAGGTCTGAAAACATTGTTATTTTGACCATTTGTCATTTTCTGCAAATAAATGCTCTAAACTATAATATTTTTATTTGGAATTTGGGGTAAAGTGTTGTCAGTAGTTTATAGATTCAAACAAAAATGTACCTTTTGCCCAAACACATACCTATAAGTAGTAAAATCATAAAAACTGATCATTTTGCAGTGGTCTCTAGAGCTGTATAGTATTTACAGTATGATACAATATAGTAGTGTGTAGTTTGGGGTAAGTTATGCACATAAATAAGATAATATGAGCAAATATACAGATGTGCAATATGAGTATATGCTGTATTATAGGTTTACAGGTGTGCTCTGTGGTAAAAGGGCAAATATGCAAGATATTAAATATGATGGATTTATAGTTTCTTTAACCAGACGGTTTCCAGCTGTGCTAACATGTTAGCATCACAGGTTTTCTAATCATCCATTAACCTTCTGACACAATGAGCAAACACATTGTACCATTAGAACACTGGAGTGACACCTGAGTAGATATTGCACCAAAAACCATTTGCAGCTAAAATAGTCATTTACCACATTAGCAATGTATAGAGTATATTTCTGATTAGCTTAAAGTTATCTTCATTAAAAAAACAGTGCTTTTCCTTAAAAATAGGGACATTTCTCAGTGACCCCAAACCTTTGAACAGTGGTGTAAGAGAAGTCAAATCCTGAGCCTCTCCTGTTCAGCAGCTACAGTCTCATGCATCACATTTATCACGCTCCTCCCTGAAAATAACGGTTTGGTTGAGATAACGTCCAAAGCTTTTATGAAAAATATACATTTATGAGAAATAATTCTCTCTCTGACCTGCTTTTTCTTTTTACGCAAAGGTTCCAGAATAGAAAGTCTATCCATTTATGTCTGACCTGATAACTGTTGGGACTACAAACCCGACTAATCCTCTGATCTCTCCAACTGGCTGCTGCTGCTGCGTCCCTCCCTCTTTCTCCCTTTCTCTCTGACAGGAAAACGATTCACCTGAGAAGTCGTCTGTTTTCACCTAAGAGAGCATGCACAAAATACCTATTGAATTATTACAGAAACTCCTTTCTGACAAAGTCAATTTACAACGAAATGAAACCCCCCAAAAAAGCAGCAAATCCTCACGTTTTAAGAAGCTGAAAACATAATGTTTGGAACGCTTTAAAGGTCTCATCTCATACACTTTCCCTGGCTTTTATTTGAAGTTGTAACATGTCTAACAAGATATATTTGAACCAGAAATCACAGTTTCTGAATACAGCCTTTGTGCATTTCTCTGTGGATTGAGCCTTTTGAAAACATGGGCTAGTATTTATATAACATCTTCTCAGAATGAAAAAGCAGTTAAAATATCACTTTCTACAATATGGGACCTTTAAATCGAATCAACACATTATTGAATTTGTTCGTTTTTGCATTTGTTTGTTTTTTTTACTTGTACGGCTACTTTTTTAGCTCCGTATGGATCACATGAACATAATCTCATTTTCTGTTTCAAATCTGATCGTCACACAAAATTGGCAGATAAAGTGTTGTTGGGATTTTAGACAGGAAATATCGACTGTTTCCTTTAGCTGTCTGCATGATATCCACAAGATGCAGTAAAGACGCAGGTGAAATACTTATGTTAGGTTAAAATAAAAAAGTATACGTGATGAACACGATTTAGAAGCTGTTTCTCCCCAAACCACATGATGTAGAGTCCTGATTTATTTCTTGGAGGCAAATAACATCTACAATAGTGATGCAAAAGTTGCATCACTACTGTAATAACTACTGCTCTACTGTGGTGAAAAGTACATTTATTTAATTACTGCACTTAATATGATGCAGTACTTTTCAATGCAATAACTTTAAACTAATTAGAAATACACTCTATGCAACACTAATGTGGTAAATGACTATTCTAGCTGCAAATGTGTGTTTTTTGGTGCAATATCTACACAGGTGTATTTCCAGCAACTATCACTCCAGTGTTCTAATGGTACAATGTGTTTACTCATTGCTGTAGAAAGCTAATGCAATAACATTTTCTATTCATTTTATAATAATAATAATATAATAATAATAATAATAATAATTCATGGTGGTAAATAAAAGTGTGTCTTTTCATGGAAAACTCTAAATTGTCTCAGTGACCCCAAACTTTTTAACAGCAGTGTATTATTAAATATTATATTCTTATAAATGAAACCATTAAAACTATTTGTGTTGAGTGAATGAAAACAAGTAGTATAGTGTGCTGCTGTTAAAAGGTTTGAGGTCACCCAGACAATTTTATGTTTTCCATGAAAAGTCACAAGTTTATTTACCACCATGAGTTGTAAAATGAATAGAAAATATAGTCAAGACATTGACAAGGTTAGAAATAATGATTTGTATTTGAAATAACAATTGTTTCCTTCAAATTTTGCTTTCGTCAGAGAAAGCAAAGGTTTATAGCTTCTCCAACCAGCTAAACTGTATACAGATGTGCAATATAAGTTTATACTGTATTAGAAGCTCTGTGGTAAAAGGACAAATATGCAAAATATTAAATATGATGAATTTACAGCTTCTCTAAGCAGCTAAACTGTTTCCAGCTATGCTAACATGTTAGCATCAAGGGTTTTCTAATCATCCATTAACCTTCTGATGCAATGAGCAAACACATTGTTCCATTAGAACACTGGACTGATAGTTGCTGGAAATGGGGCGTCTATACACCTTGATGCACCAAAAACCAGACATTTGCAGCTACAATAGTCATCTAATCAAATGACCCCGAACTTTTGATAGTGATATACTGTAATAATATAACACACGCTACACAATGAGTACTTTACAGTCCATTACAAGCACATTTAGATACTTTTACTTAAAGTGCCAATTTCAATTAAGGAGGTTTTCTATTTTTACATCCATTACTATACTTTGCTCCAGCATGAATCCTCCCTTTCCATGTATCTGATTATCTGTGTGTCACCCTTTGACATTTTTAACCCAATTATTTCCCTTCAGCCGCTCAGTACACTGAAAAAAAAAGTCCGTTGGATTTACATGAAAAAAATATGTACATCGGTTCCACATATTAAAGTTATGTTTACTCAAAATGATATATTCATGTGCTACATATTACATTATTATTTGTTAAACCAACATGACTTTTTTATATTTATTTATAGCATTTATTTAATGTTAAGTCTGTTCAATTGTCTTATGCTAAAGTAACATGATTTTTTCATGTTAAACCAACATGACTTTTTTATGTTAAACCAACATGACTTTTTTATGTTAAACCAACATGCCTTTTTTATATTAATTTAAAGCATTTATTTAATGTTAAGTCTGTTCAATTGTCATATGCTAAAGTAACATGATTTTTTTTATATTACATTAATGCTTTTCTTTAATGTTAATATTAAATTATCATCAGTTGTACCGCTTTAATGTTAATATAAAATTACCAGACTTTTTTTTCCTTTTTAAACTAAACATTAAGATTACCACATAAAGATACACTTTAAGATATGTTATCAAGACAGTGCATAATAAACATCCATAACTGCTGGAACATAATGTAACACTCCAGGTCCTTAAAACATCTGTTTTTAATGACAAAAAAATGAAATCAACAGGTTAAATCAAGAGTCATGTAGTGCAAATAGTTCTTATGCACTTCCTATCATATCACTGGAGAGCAAATGCTTTTATAAATGTCTCTTAAAATAAGTATGACATAGATGAACTACAGATATTATCTGAAAAGAACATGTTTAGTTGTTGGAAAAAATCAAAAGATAAAATAAAGTGCAGTGTTGAAAATGTGTTAATGCTCCATAATCTGTGCAAATGCTCTGTAAATAATAATGGTTTGCTTCCAGTCTTATGTATTCGCAATAAAGAAAATCACACCCTAAACCTTACAAGGGCAGAAAATCAGTTTCATTTCCATAAAAAAAAAAAAAAAAAAAAAAAAAAAAACTATATCTAAGAAGGCACTTGGATGCAAGGGTTAAACATATTCACAAACCCCGCCCCCCAAAAAGTCAAAGTAGAAGAGGTAGAGGTGAACAAATGCATACAGTCTGACAAGGAATGAAGTTGGATAGCCTTTTGAACAAATGCTGAACATCACTGATGAAACAGAGGGAAGAGGAATTTCACCAGAGTCAGGAGCATCAAGCTACCCTCTATTCAGTGATTCACTCCAAAACACGACAGTTCACTGATAAAGTCTGTTTTTAAGGACTTGGGCTTTCTTGGAGAGTGTGTTGCCTTCCAGCTTCATGACCACCTTCTGAAGCACTTTGAAAGTGTACTTGAGTTCAGGAGGGTAGTTTAGGTTCAAAGCATACATTAGGCCAAACAACATGGCAGCAGCTAATGCAACATTATCCAACTCCTGCAACACAATCTGCCCTCGGCCCTCGAGGACAATCCCGATGTCGTCTGGTTTATCACTGGCATCTCTTCGTTTGACGATGTATATTCCAACTGTGGTCTCCTCAATGGAACCTTGGATGAGGGCTTCATCTGCTGCCTGCAGAATGTATATTCACAAAATGAAACTAAGTGAGATTACACAAACACTACATGTCGTATGTGTATAAGGAATACTGAATATCTGCATTGAGTAATTTCATCAGATATGGTGAGAAATGTGAAGTTGTAGAATAAAAAAAAGGATAGGTTCTGAGGCGAGCAATCTAAAATAAGAGACAGTTCAAAGGTCAAGATAAAGCCAACAAGTACCAGGAGTAGCTCAACAAAAACTCTCAGATGACTGTTACCACAGGTTAGGTTTGTTTTCTCTAGTTTTCTGGAGGGCTTAGGCGCTGTGGTGGTGGGGTGAGGGGTGCCGAGTGTCCTCCAAGAAAATTTTAATGTGACTAAAACCTATGCATGTCCACATAATTTTGGACCACTATCAATACAATATTTCTAAAAAACACAGGTTGTAGTTTTTCACATGCTAATATTTCAGCATAGTTTTTAAAATACAGATAAGTGAAGAGTTATATAGAGAGATATAAGCAGGTTATGATGAAAAATCTCTGACCTGATATTTTTAGTGTCTGCTACTCAAACATAAATTGCTTAATGATTTTTCCTAAAAATAGCAACATTGGGAAGAAACATGTTTGAAAGCTGAATGGCATTAAAAACAATTTCCAACCTGCAAAATGTTTTTTATATTTTGTATAAGATTTCTGTCATTGAATGTTTATGAATTTGAATATTGATATGTTGTATGTCTTTTAAATGGCATATCATAATGTATGGCTGAAAATGAATCACTTTCCATTAATGCTTAATCTGATGATTATTTTTTCGGTTAACAGTATGACCTATAAAATGTCAGAACATAGATGGCTATTATAATTTCCCAAGTAACCAAATTGCTTGTTTTATACGACCAACAGTCCAAAACTCAAAGATATTCAAATAATCATCATATATGACAAAGGAAGTCATCCTTCTTCATTTGAAAAGCTGAAAATAGCCAACATTTGGTATTTTTACTTGTAAAAATGTCTGAAACAATTAATTCTAATGACGTAACAATTGTTACAGCTCTACCACAGTGTACTTTTCAATCGTAAATAAATAATTCTAATCTAGTTGCCTTTTAAGTCTAAAATTGGTTATTCGCACGCCAACCCATTTTGATATCACCCTTATGATATTAATAAGATCACTACCATATTGATGTCCAACTAGTTGGCTACTAATGGAATTTCAATAAGTAGAGGTTTTGGAGCTTATACAAAATATGAAAGATAAAATCCAGACACACTGAACCTCAGCAATCATACTCACCACATACTCTCTCACAAGATTTTCTGGGTCCTCACTGAGGTACACGCAGAGTGCCTTGATGACGCATTCCCGGCCCAAATCAACATCACCATCCTAGTCAAGGGGGATAAGTAGAACAAGTTTTGTTAGAGCTCCTTTTCCTTCAATCAAATGTAACATCAACAAAGTTTTATTCCCCCCTGAAAGTATACTTACTTCAGCCATGGGTGCCATGATGTTCTCTGGGCATCTGACTATTTGTCCTCCTCTGTTTTTAAACAGCTTGATCAGTTTCTCGGGGTGCACATCCAACTGCGAGAGAAATCTGGACTGCAGGGGCATTGTGGTGATGCACTTGAATTCAGCATTTATCTGACAACGAGAATGATTACAGACATCAACATGCTATATGGCAGCAATTTGGAAAGGCATTTATTAACATTATATACATTATCATTTGTTAAACCAACATGACTTTTTAAAAATTTATTTAAAGCATTTATTTAATGAACATTAGAACCTAAAAGAAAGTAGGACTTACTGCAATTATTTTAGCTCACAATATTTTTGAAATTAACATCATCATCATGCTGAGGAATTCATTCCTTCTTGATCAAACATCAAGTAAACCAACAATAGCATTTGAATAAAAATACTCACCACTACTGCAGAGCCTTTGAAACAGCACTCAGAGCAAATGCCCAACACCAGATACCTGTACAGTAACAAAATGAAATGTTGTTTTCAAAGTAAAATTGAAAAAAAAACACAGGGAACGACCTTGGGAGGTTTTGTATTTGCTTCTGTTTTTATTATTTACTCATTTTCAATCATCAGTATCATCAATATGCTACCATATGGGATCTGCCATCGCTGTCACCACCAGGCTCATTCCAACATTACAAACCCGAGTCAGGAGTCCTGACTGCACGCGCGCGCACGCACACACATATTGTCATTCGTTGTCATTGTTTGTCTCCCTCCTTAACCCCCCTTGTCCTACTGCTGTTGTTGTAGTTTTATGTCTATTTTCACTGTATTATCTTACTGCAACCAAAGAGACGCGCTCCAGCTTTCCTGTTAGCGACAAACTCCGCCCGACGGGGAGACGCTGGTACTCACTAGTAGCGCATGTTGAACTGGCTTTCGTGTTAGCGACGAACTCCGCCCAACGGGGAGACGCTGCATTTCATTAGCGCACCCAGGCGAGTTTCGGCGGCGGCTGTTAGTTAGCTAACTAAATGGTGTATAGGCCCCTACACACAGGGAAGCGCGGTAGCCGCCGCGCAAACCGCAGCAGGCGCCCCCTTTGCGCGCCGCCCTGCTCCGTGCACCGCGGAGCCGCGTTTGCGCGGCGGTAACACATACACAATGAATGGGTTTGCCGCCTGCGCGTGCCGCGTTCTGTGTGTAGGGGCCTATTTTCCAGTTCGTGGGTGCGAGCGGCGACGTTTTAACCCACTATACTTTAATTGCAGTTTAGAAAATATGAGTGGACCTATGTTCTGTGAATTTTCATGTCCAAACACATTACGTTAGACAAAAACACATATGAAGATATTTAAGGGCTATCATTAGCATAGCCATCGAATGGTAGAAAACGTTAGCATTAAGATTGCCTCGGTTTTGCTTGATATTACCTGCAAATAAAAACCTAAACTTTGCATAAACAATGCATGTAAACACTCTACCTCTAACGCTGATAGATATTTGATAGATTTTAATTACCTTTACCGTGTGGAAAGCTGTCCAAATTCAGTCAATCATCCGCAAGGAGGGAAAAGATGGCGGCGCTGAAAAGTCCACTTCAACAGTTTTTCTGTCCTTGACCCCGCCTACAGGAGGCGGGATTTCCCATTTCTGGCTGATGAAACATAACTATTTTCTTTCCTCTTTACATGACTGAGACATGCAGATTTTAAATCCCTCAAGATTTAAATGGTTTTACAAGATTTAATCATGTATCGAAGAGAAATATGAATCAATTATGAAATGTATACGAGTTGCATATTTGTAAATTGAACAACCCTCCATCTTCCATTTTTTCAGTGTAAAGGACAGTCAGTGACCTCCTTTCCTGATCAGCTCTGGCCGCGTGCATCTTCCAGTCACTGCACAGCTGAGAGAGAAACATGGAAGGAAATAGGAGCCGCTGTCCCCTCCCTTCCCCCTGACTCCCCTCCCTTCCCCTCCCTGTTCTCGACTTCTTTCCATGGAAGCAGCAGCAGCAGCAGCAGCAGCAGTGATTCCAGAGGAACGATCTGCACACACTGACACCTACTAACATGGCCTAATAAGACAATTTGAATAAATGGAAGTGGGGAAAAAAAATCCGGCAGGGAAAGTGAGCGGATTTTTTTTTTTTTTTGGAGCGGATGCGGGGAAAGCATTTGCCCGCAGCAGTTGGTGTGTGCGGTGATACCCGGCGACCAGACGTCTGTAACAAAGACACCGGCTCCGCTGTCAGCCGCAGAACAAAGAATCACGCAACACACGCGCTTATTCCGAGGATAAACGCCAAATCCGTTCTATCCGGAGATGAGCACTTGTCGCAAAGATGCTGTTTTAAAAAGACAGAAATGTTATTTTTTTCATTGATGTATCGATTCTAACGTGCGTTTAGGAGAGATTTCACAATGCAAAAAAAAAAAAATGCATCTTGCACAAAAACGCGTGATTTAAAGAAGGAAGCGGCGCCGGACCACGCCGCTCCGGTGACATCCCGCAACCCCACACCCCGCACTGCAGGCCCGCACCGGACCGGATCTACTCTCAGCAGCCCGCCCCCACCCGCGACATCTTAAAAAAAAAGAAAGAAGTGTCCCAAACACTCACTGTGATGCGGGGGATGTTCTTCTTTCCCTGATAGCCAGACATGTTTCTCCGGTGGTGGGTTCGTCTGCGCCGCGGAGCCGCTATCTGTTACTGCCGGATTACTGCCGGTCGCCTGGTTTGAAACGAGGGTGGTGATGATGGTGATGATGATGAGGATGATGATGAAGAAGAGGGCTGGTGGTGTGTGGGGGGGGTGGGTCGGTGGGTGAGCAGCCGCGGTTCGGATCCTCCGGGAGGCCACGAATCTGACGAGAATTAGAAAAAAAAACCCCGAACTATCGCTCAAACTCCGGTTCGCGTCCTGGCAGCCTCCCCTGCTGGTCTCCGCCGATGCACCAAACCTTTTTCCTTCCCCTCAGACGGAGGCAGACAAGAGGGGAGGGAG